>JAODUD010000046.1:11632575-11642669 GCA_026784285.1 Stomatorhinus walkeri | reverse complement strand
ACCCCCTCACCCCCCTCGACAGCCGGTGGGAGCTGCTTTGTGATCGTGAGGCGACGCCGTAAAAGCAGGTGTTTTATAGCGAGCTCGAGCTGGGACCTAAAATCGCTTAATTTCTTTTTCCTCTGTCATCGCTCTTCAGTCACACACAGAGTTCGTTACAAAGGGTACCAGGCGAAGCCCCCCCCCACCACCCCCACCAAAGCATACCGCATTCTGCAAGCTCGCCGGTTGTCCCGGAGAAAGTGCAAGGCAGGATCTGGACATGGCCCCCTCAACGAGCGAGCAGCAATTAGCCAAAGGAGTCGGTCCAGGTGCGGGCGGTCGCAGATGGAGGGGGGGGGGGTGAGGTCTCCCCATAATGCTCAGCCCATAGCAGGCGGCTGGCCCCAGAATCCCCCCCCCCCCGCCACCACCACAGGGTGGACAAGCAGGCTGAGGTGCAGCTGGGGAGGGTGACACCCCCACAGGGAGCAGGGTTTCCTTTGTCTTGAAAGGCAGAGAGCCCTCAAATGCAAAAAAAAAAAAACATCCTCCGGGAGAAACCGCGGGCTGGTGATGGGCTTTTCTCTTTTCTTCAAAATGACATCATCAGCCGTTTATATAACGACAGGCATTCGATACATATATAAATAATACCTAACGGAAACCAAAACATAATCAGATACACATTAGCCAAAATATTCTGATTATTGAATATCTTTCAACAAATGGGGAAAAACGAAATTGTGAGGCTAAGTTCCACTGACCTCTCCCCGCCACCCCCGTACCAGGACCCCTGCAGCTGCCCCCACCAAGATGGCCGCTCCGATATAAAGGGCCGCGCCTCAGAGCTCCGGGACAGAATCTGAAGATGGTAATTGACATAGACGCAGAGGCAGTGTGCCATTTAGCCTCCATTTGCGTGGAATCAAATTACACTCCCGCTTCCCTCCTACTCGGCCCAGAGGATATAGGACGGGGGTGAGAAGCCTTTGGGGGGAAAAAGGGGTCGACTTTTTCCCTTGAAAGGGCCGCTTTTCTTGAAAACTGAGGAAAAAAAAGATTTTGTTCTGGTGGGTTGATAGAGCCCCTCTGCAGAATGCACAGCACGCTGCTTGTGTATGATCGATGGATAGGGAGCAAAACCAGTGCACAGGGAACAAGGTGGTATGGGTTTGGGTTAGGAAGCATTGCAATATCTCTCCTGACACTGAAGGATGGATTTGTGAAATTGAAGAAGAAAAAAAAAAACTTCCCTCGGTCAAAGGGTTCCATAAAGTCTTACATCCGCTCGCTAGAAAATTGTTCTTAACCTGGCGACGGCCGAATGCGCAATGACTTTCGTTGTGCGGATGTGCAAGGAATTGTAAAATGAGCGCAGTTTTCCAAAAACATGGTCACTGCTGAATCCGGACCCTTGTTGGTCAGTCCTCAGTGTTCAGACTGACTACTACATTGACCAAAACATCCGTTTAATAGGGTTAATTCATCATTTGCATGACTCAAAATGAGCAGTAGTTATTCTAATTTAAATGAAGAACAATGTGAAGGCTATGAAAGAAGGAGAATGGTATTTTAACTGACTACATTTCAAACATTGTTGATACTTTATATACAAAAAAGCACCTTATTACTTAAAAAAATAAGATTTTGAAACCAAACTAACTTATGTAGGAGAATAAATACACTTGTTACATATAATAATGAATGCATAACAAATGTCCCTTTTCAGTTTCGGGTACATTTTTTTGCATGGATGAATATTGAGCATTTTAGTTGAATACAGTAACACAATCACACTTGATCCCATCCTGTCTATAGAAGCTCTCCTACTGTTTCCCAGAGAGCCTCAAAGGGTCTCTGTTTCACTGCTTCAAGGCACAGACAGGTTCCTTCTTACCAAGTGGTTCAAATGCTTGCGCCTCACTATACAGTGCAAATTTACCATTCAGTTTATCAGCTTATGAAGCATTGAGAGGATCACTTTACAATACGTTATTGGCAAAAAAATGTTTTGAATGTATCCTTGTCCTCCATTGGAAAGAGTAAACCCAAACGACACTGTAATGTCAGTTATCAAGCTTTGAGCTCAGAAAGACAATGGGCATTCCCACTTACTTAAGCATGACTGTCTGTTAGATAAGCCAAAACTGAAGCGAAAAGGTTGTTTTAGGTTCAAATGTAGCCAAATAATCCAACCAATTAAATATAAAACACGTTAGTACTGTGAAAATTCATAAAGAAGTCTTGCATAGAATAAATATACCAGTACAGGTTTTTGAATACTTTCTGGTCTCTCCATGCACATGAGTAAAAGTTAGGACTCTGACAAATATTTTTCTAAACACCAAAACAAGAAAAAAAAATGGAACAACATTATGATCTCCTTTTGTTTGTATCTGTAAAGAAGCAATAATTAAAACAAAAAAAAAAAACAAAGGACCATTATTTTTGGTGAGCACTTAACATTTGATGCAAGACATCTACGTTTTGGTCTTGGACCGCAAATACTACAAAAACTCAGTAATGTTGAGTGTGAATTTTTATTCACAGTCGTTCTTAAGTAAGCAGTAAAAGCAAACATATGTGGCAAGCATTCAGCTAGGGATTATTTGAGACCCTACAGACATTTACAGTTGTTTAACAACAGCACAAAAACAGTTATCAACCTGTAAAAAAAGACAAAAAAAAAAAAAAAAAAACAAATGTAGGAATGGCTTTTCATTACAGCTTACTAACCACATTTTCATTGTCTGCAATAGTAAGTCTGGTCATATTCTCTGCTTTAGACTGCTTTCATTGTTTCACATGAGATGCACTTGGTATTTAGATACTTAGAAGTTTGCAGTTGTTTTGCTAGCAAAGATTTAATCTACAGTCGTTCGTTTTCCAATACATATGCTTGACATGTCTGTTTACATTATATTTAAATTGAAATATTGTTTCGCTTGACTGTTTGTACCTCAGACTGGGAGATACTAAAATATCCAGCAAAGAATAGCAAACTTTAAAAAATATGTTTTGATAGTTTAATAATAATTTGGTCAGTGCCATTTATGTGATTTATTTAGCACTTGTTGTGCTTAACGCCGAAACACACCCCCATGTTGTTATGGGCATGGGGTAGACAAATGCCAAGGTTCTCAGTACCTCAGAATTTATGAGAAGCACAACATTCAGACAGGATTGGAGGAAACAGAGAAAATTGCTGATGTCATGGATAAAGTTTTCCTAGAGAGTTGTGCTGTGAAAAAAAGCTCAGCTGTTCACAGCACATTTCATAAATTAACGTATCCGATAGCATGAAAACTGTGTATGTGTGTGGGCGTGTGACAGGTCTGTGTAGCCAGGCAAACACGCAGTTAGGTGTGGCTGCAGAGAGACTGTTCTGCTCTGCGGCGTGTTGGAAGACCCCATTTTGAAACCTCGGGGGCCCATTGTGTCTATGAGAGTTTGAAGGCTCCTCTGTGTATGAACATTGGATTGGTCTGCATTTCGCTATTATTTTGCACTGATTAGTCAGACTGTGTTAAACTTTGCAGTGGTTTGGATTTATTGAAGCCCTTTTCCCATGCTGTTTGATGAGACTGGACATTGATGCCTTGACATAGTATTGAGCCAAATGTACCACTTTGAAAAAGTAGCATTTATGAAACCTTTATTACATGATATTACTTGCATTAAGGGAATATTCCAAACATGATAAACATTATATAGTGTTAGCATAAGTATGATAATATTCCATAATATAATATTAAGAGAAATTGTTTCAGTGTTTTTAATATCTTTTATAAAGTTATTTGTTATTACAGATGTATGTTTTGCTATTCACTAAGATTGTTAGTGTGTCACGTTTAAAATGTTTTATTCTTGGTTGCAAAATTACAAGATAAATGTGAACAAGTAAAGGTAGCCAAAGAATAAAGGGTTAGATGTGAGGTACTGTTTTGGGGGAAAATAAAAAACATATAATTTATTTTTAAGTCTTAAGACTATGATTCTCTCAGATATACCTTATCTGTAGTTAAAAACTATTATTGTAAAAGTTTGTGTTTTGCTTATACTGGGGTTTTAATTATAAAAAGCTGGTGGACAAAAAGTCGCCATTTTTACTTAAAAAGAGTTATTTTAGTAGAATTAAATTATATCATTGGTTAGTGTAAGTTTTAAGTTTTTTTATATATATAACCACAGTGTAAGATCTGAAATATGTATAACATTCCCCTATAAAACATTTGCTGATTTATTATTTAAACACATCTGTAAGAAACATATCCTATTTGCATCTACAAAAATGTTTCCCAAAGATTTCAGTCATAGACTAAAAAGTACCTAATCTGAGCCATTTATTTTCAATGAAGTAATATTAGTGAAAAAAGCCACCCGCCAGTACCGTTACACTTTCAAGATATTAAGCTGAAATAATGATGGGAGGGGGGGCGTTACATGGGTGTTTTTTTTTAATTGTAATTCCTGTAGAAATATCGCTTAAGGGCTAGCCTGATACTTTTGTTTTGTAGGTGAATAGTGGGGAAGGTGAGCATTTATTTAAAGTGATCCATAACTACTTATGAAACCTCAATATCAAATTCAATATCAAAGAGTGGCCTGTGTCAGAATAATATTGCAATCATTACAGTTCGGTAAAAGGGAAAAAAAATCGTAAGTGATTTACGACACGAACCTGCTGATTTTTATCCAGTTTTCCAGACAGACTGTTTATTGTTATTATTTATTAGTTTTTGTTGCATACCCTCTGCCTTGGGTTCCTCGCCCATGGTAAACAGAGACAGCAATATGTGAGCTTCCCCCCGTATATAGGATTACTGCACTGTACGTGTACGCAGTGTTAGCGCAAAGCACTAATAACACAATAATACCGCGGTATACGATTATCATAACAGAACCAGAGAAATGCAGGCGAGGCCTGTACAATAACTGCAATTAAAAAGTGATTGTAGAGTAATGGAAAATATTGACTTGTGTAATGTACTTCAGGATGGAGAGAGGCTCTTCAAAACAGTCTCAACTTTCAGTGAAGACATGCAAGTTCTGCATTTGAATGTAGAAACGCCCATCAGTCTGATGCACACTCCTACATCTTTTAAATTATTCATCAAATACTATTTTCTTTTATGACTAGTTCATAAAAGGGTTTCTTGGCAGAACGTATTTGGATTAAACATTTATAGAAAGCAAAAATTTTAAGCATTTTACAGTTTCGTAAATTCTATTTTGCTAATATGCATTATTACTGTGTCAAAATATCTGAATGGTATTTATGAAAATTAAAAGAAATGTCTTAAGAGGTTGCTCATACTTTTTTCTAATACAAAAAACATTAATATATTTCTAACAGGAAGCTGGTTTTTAGGAAAATTTTAAAAATAAAAAAGTTTTATTTATGAAGGTTAAAATAAATTAGAATATTTATATCTCACTGTCATAGGAATAAGTGGTTATGTCTGTTGTCCATAGTTTGTATTTTATTCTCAGTAATATAATGTTTTAAAGGCAGTCCTGTGCATTTTAATTAGGGTATTAGGATAAAAAGACAATGATAGGATTTAAATGCCTTTTTGTTTCACTGAGCGTTCAGTACGTTCTGCCTGCAATGTTTCTTCGGCACTCTTTGCATTTCATTTGTAAGATGTGAGGGGAAAAATGACATTTTCAGACATACTGGACATTTTCCTTTGCCGTGCAAATAATATTAAAGACTAAAATTAGAGTGCTTAAGCCCTTTAACATTTGATCAGTGAACCAAAAATGCATATTTGTATGTTTCTTTGTTATAAAATACATTATTCTATCCATCAGTGGAAAAGGTGAATATATTTTACATGTCTTATTCGCCTACTCTGAGCCAATATCAAATTCTGTTTTTTTTTCTTTCCTCGAAAGCAAACATGGCATCAGTTGTGCTTTTGATACCATGTTCAGCATGTAACATATGAGCAAAACAGGTATGCTGCCCACGGTTACACGTGTAAAGTGACAGCTCCAAACCCATGCAAATTAAAGCATATCTCCTACAGCACTGATTTTAAAGTAGAGTACATTCTCTTATGAACACATTGAAGCCTTACAGCCCCTAATCAGTCTACAGTCCAATACATAACCAGGTTCATTCCAGACGCATTCCGTCCAACTACATTACCCAGAGGGCTTGTGGAACGTATAGACACAGGAGCAAACGCGCACGTGCGCACATCCACACGTATCCATGTTAGTTTTGCATGTTTCTTGTTGTGTGGACTAGCTGGAGAAGCAGGCCAGCACCCTGCAGTACTGAAGGAGTCAAACAGAGGCGCTGGAGTCTTTACATAGATTCTCATAGTAGGCAAAGTAGAAAAGGAGGGAGCCATTTAGTCGCTGATATAAACGGCAGAGGTCCATGGGGTACTTTTGGTCCCCAGTGCAATTACTGTTACTTTAATGACTGGAAACTACAGCACTGTTAATTTCTGCCACTGAGTGTTTGATCAATCTGCTGTGAAGAACAACAAAAGTGCATATGCTACTACTGTTCAAAATGCTTAGACGTCACTACGGCATGTCGACTCGGTCGTCCACAATAGAATGCCATCACATTCGATTATCAAGCATCTTTGGGGCTGGAATCTACTCCTGGACCCTACTGCTACATCTTCTAAAGGGTTTTCTTTTCTCTCCCACCCCCAAGTCTGATAATGTCTTTGGTACATTTCAGAATCTTCCAGCACTGTAAGAGTTCAGTACCGGTCTCATAGTGGTTTTAGTGCTTTTGTTTGGGTTGGTGGATGCCGATCCTACCATCACTTTCTTTTTCTTTTGTTGTTTTGCTGACTTGCCTTTGCTGAGAGAGAGGGCTCGGACCTGCCACGTGCACCTGGCCCAGCGCTCGCATCTTTGAGCCGGCTGATCTTTAGAGCCTAGCACAGGGGTAGACAACTCTGATTCTGGGGGTCCAAGAGATTGGTCAGGACTATGCTCAAACTAAACCCTCAATTCAATTAAGAGAATCAGTTATGCTGAATTAATTTAAGCAGCTGCTTGTTGCGGGTGTTCAGTATTCCGTGGCGTTGGCAGCCAGAGACACTGCAGGACTACGGCACTCATGACAGAGGGTGGGCTACCCCTGACCTAGCACTTGTAGTCTGTATTTTATTTTAACATATTGTATTAACATTAGTTTTGGTATCATGTATTTTTATTTTTTGCAAGATGGTTTCAAGATGTATTGTAAATGTTTCTAATAAAAAGAAATATGAAATGAATATTTATATATATTTTTTGAAAGCACCGAAAAGGCCGTCAGCATGCAAATGGGGTGGCGGAGGTGTGGGAGATGATCCCACTGCTTCCAAGATGAAAAGAACCAAACTGAATGTTTATTTTTGTATATACATACATAGTTTCAGCCAAATATACAATACACATTTAATCACACATAACAAAAAAAATCATTATTATAATAAAAATTCAAACCACATCAGAATCTGTCAGGGAAGCACTCAAGAGGGTAGGAAGTGAGTACTGGGGATGTGGGCCGTCCAGAACCACGTGGATCCTGAATGGGGCTCAACATGGCCATCTGGTCCAACGAGGTAGCCCAGCACCTCCCCGGCCCTGGGCTCACAAGCAGAACGCTGCTTATTGTTTCAAGGGCCCTTTTAATTAGGTTTCAATGAGCAGTTAATTGAATGCCAGGTTGAACTAGACAGTTATTGGCAGCTGACTATTGTGTTTTGTCAAATCAACGTGTTACTGTCTCCATGCATCTCAACTTGGGGTGCCAATTACATTGATAAGAGTATGATATTTAAATGAGAACCTGATACTTTGGCTTTTATGGTTTTAGCCAGAACAAAACCTAAGGGATTTAACCCAGTTGTTTCAAACAACCTGAAGCAAAGGCAACCAGTTATTCCTTCACTAATAACTATTAATTATCTATCACTGATTCTATGCTCAGCAAAATACAATTATTGTACGCAATGACATTTAGGAACAGGACTGGGAAATGGGTTGTCACACTAAGCAGGTTTTAAGTACACTTTAGTGACCGCTACTCTCAGGCAGCCTTATCAAATCCATGCAATTGCACTTTTGCAGCTATTGAGATTTACAGATGTCATGCACCCTGAGCAGTGCATCTAACATCAGCCACCTTCATACGCATGCAGTAAGGGATTCTTTGGGCTGAAAAATAATGCATCAGAAGAATCCTTCAGCGGCTTGAAAGACGGGAATCCAACCGATTTTTTTTTTTTTAAACCGAAATCAGATATTGACAATGGAATGCTCAGTTAAATAACGGGAGGCAGAAACAGCTTGAAATGATTTGGGGAGTCATCCAATCGGATTCCAGAGGAATTATATAACCAAATGAGGAACCAAATTTACTACACTAGTCTCCTCTCTTTCAAGCAAGCTAGCATGCAGTTTGTCAAGCACCTGCAGATGTTTAACGGGGCATTAATATTTATACACATTTTTAATTCAATATATTAACTTAGTGGCACCCTTTTCCAGACTTAATGTACTTAGAGTATGCAGCTACCTGCAAGTCAGCAGCGCCTGCTCCTGCGGCTGACTGGACCAAAATCAAACTAACCGATTGTCAACTGCAACGGACTTTTAACTAAACTTGCAGGGCCCGTCATCTGATCCCCTGACAGATCATCTGTGAGAAACACCCCTTGCCCAGTCCTCTCAAGCTGACAACTAGGAGGAAAAAAAAATCATGTGTGCCGGGCTACTGCTTGTCGGTGTCCCTTTAGTAGATCAAGTATTCTCCATATTAAATACAGTGTAGCAAAGGCAATAAGGATATTCTTTACAACTTGGGGTGGGTGGGGAAAAAACACCAAAGAAAACAGGAAACAGCCTCATAACCCAATATTGGCTGGCAAATAAGCTAACAGCCTAAGAGGGGTAGATAAATGCAGCGACCAATGGAAAACAGGTCCTGGCACCCAGATTCAAACATACCTACAAAGACTGAAACTGCCAAGGCACTGCTAGTTTTATCTAATAAAGACAGGGGGAGGGAGAATGGTTTTGCTTTCAACCATTTCTTTAAACATCAGGAAAATAGCTAAATTAAGGTTGTCAAGAAGTATTCCAGAACAAACCTTTAAAACCTGAACTCAACAGATTTCAGGTGAATGAACAGATAGTTTGGGTCTTTTATCCATTTCATCAGTCAAAAGCTGATACCCAGAAATAAAATATTTGTAGAAAATCCCCATGTTAGCATATAGGTCATGCAACAGTGATTCTGGAACCCTCACCCCCGCTTGTGCAGTAGGAAATACCCCCTGGTATGGACAGATCCAGGGAATGGTCCAAGTGTGTCAAAATACTTCACAGATAACTCAAAAAGTAGGCAAAAGAATATTTTATGAATCGCAACCAGTTTAGTATGGTATAATGCAGGTGAATACATACTACTTGTTTGAAAAGCTGAAATCAAAATGTGTTTCCATCAATGACTTGCCTATTCTGTGAACCTTTTGCAACACTCACACTGTGTGTCACTAAGAGGTGGATATGAAAAGGTTTGCAATGCATCTCTGCCCCGCCATCCCACCAAAATGTAACATAGACAGCTCATCTTTTTTAAAAAAAAAAAACTTCTCTAAACAGTGAACGCTTCCTCGATTACCCTAATTAAGACCACACATAAGGCTGGGTGACACAATCAGACTAAAATGTAACACTAATGATTCATTAAAAGTTGGTCTCTATTCACGTCATGTCTAAAAGCACATTTAAAAAATAAAACTTAGCCAAAACTGGACAAGAAGACTCAACACAACAGACACTGAAGAAGAGGGACTTGTGGACAGGGTGTAAATAAGGCCAAATGTATCTAGCTGTGCTATTTTATCATTTTATATTCACATCCAAGACCATTTGTTTTATCCCACTACCTGACACAGAACGAGGGGATATTGTCCAGCAGCACGAAGCATTGACTTGTATGAAGGTGCAGGATGGGCGGGACACTCGTATAAAACCTTCCCCCGTTCATGTCCCACCCACGCCTGCCCCTTTATCTGCTCCATGCAACTACCAGGAATGGCTCCTATGAACATCTGCCACCCACCCGCCCCCCCCTCCCCTTC
>JAODUD010000046.1:11594185-11604933 GCA_026784285.1 Stomatorhinus walkeri | reverse complement strand
TAATGCTGAAGTATCTATTTGGTTGTACAGCATCCAAACCTGTTAGAATCTTATATACCTGGATCATGTCCCCCCTCTCCAGATCAGATTAGGATTGACTTACTCAGTATACTGGCTGGCTGTGGGGGAGCAGGTGTAGTGCCACCACCATTGGGTCCAGTTGATGAGGAGTTGACTGCTGGGCTGGTGCTAGTGGGGGAAGTGCTATTGCTGCTCGTCTGTGGGCTGTTTGAACTCGAGGCGGCTGAAGTCTGTGTGCTGGCGCCATCTGCAGACCTGGAGGCCCAAAACTTGAAGTTTACATCAAAATCAAACTATCGCTATCAAATTCTTTACGTGATAATCTGAACCGAAAGTGTCAATACGGAGGCCACTTTCCTAGAGTTCTAAGGCCTTACTTGTGTGCGGTCTTGATGACCAGGTGCACCGTCAGGCCGTCTTTGATTCCATGTTGGTTCAGCGTGTCCCCGTCCTTGAGAATTTTCCCCGCAAAGATCAGCACTAGTTGGTCCTGCTTGGCCTTAAACCTTCTTGAGATTTCCTCCTTGAACTGTGCAGTAAAGGGAAACAAAGAGGAAAAATTCCAGATGCATGTAAGAACCTGAACATCAAAGGATAGGACCTTTACAAACATTAAAAAACATGATTAACATAAATGAAACAATATTTCTTTGAAATGCACCTTGCTTAAAAATGCAATTTTCTGTTCAATAGAAAAATATTAGGCTATATGTATACACAAATACCCCTAAAGTTAAAAGGAATTTAAGCAGGTTCTATAGTCTATAAGAGCTGTCAAAAACAATGTCAATTACACACCCTAGTGCAGTAATTTTAAATGATTACAGTTTTCAGTGACAAGTGCAGTTCAGTATATTACAGTAAATATTTTTGCAATTTAGCATCCCTGTTTTTACACCACAAAGTACACCCTCCAAAGAGAACTGAAGCACTGGAGGATACACACCTAAAATACTCAGGAAACAAAACCCTCACATATAAAATATCCTCACCTTCAGACAAGTTTTATTGTTACAGATCCACACCCTCATACCCAATAATTAAGCATCACAGTTACAAATTTGCAAGAGAAACGACAGAACAACAAATTATTCCTAGAACTGAAAATGAAATGCAAAAAATAAAAATAAATAAAATCCTGCAGCATATAAAGAAATAAAGAGCTCAAAGGGGACACAGCATAAACACCATGTGCAGAATTCCACAACCGACTGGGACGGGACATACATGAGGGATTTTGGAAATCAGCTTGAGTGTCATGGCAGGTGAGATTACCATGACCTCAGAATTGGATGCCTTCACTGAATGCAAACAGCAAAAAATATATATTTTAAGATAGATGATCGGCTGTCACACATCCAAGCTTTTGAAAACTAATTTCTCTGATAACGGCACAAAAGCAAGAGACATTAATAACCTCAGCGCTATTTCACCTTTGCAAAACAATCCGAAGATGATGCACATGAACTTTAATACTAGCCATGATTCTTGATTTAAAGCTTTTATCCTGCAAGCAAATGTCATTTGAAAATGTCAAATGCTTACACATAGCACTTTCATAACGACTATACATTCACTTTCATTTTAAAATTTTAAAATGTCAAACATAAGCAGGCTGACCTGGCAGATATTTTGATGGATCCAGTTTAGTTACCATGACAACTGGAGGGTACCTAACCAGATACCTTCATTTATATGAATAAAATTGTTTTTCCAGAAATTCTACAGAGTAGCATACTTGAATTACACTATTTACAGCTACAATACAGCAGTTTTCTGAACAGAGATATTTGCATTAAGCATACAAACATCACAAATATGATTACAACGTTAGCCAAGCAACAATCTAATTAAGTACTAATAAAAAAGTAGACACTGCATCTCAGTTCCGCATAATGACCAAACCCCTTACATGTCTGATTAAAATCCCCCAAATTAAACGCTAGCTTCCGCTTTAACAGTCCACTAGCCGGCTTCTCGTATCGAATTTGATTTATTGCCTTCATGCTCGTACAATACAGCTAGTTCATGTATGGGGGAAACATTATATTACCATAAGACCATAAATGGCCATTCAACTTAGAACTAGTATTATCAGCAGGGTTAACATTGCGGAGCTGACAGAAAATACCTCCTGTGGGTAATTTCAACCGCAGTGACAAGCATGATCTGCGGACTCCGGCAGGCCGTGCGTTACCAGCGGACCAGGGCGATCACCGGCCGTCTACCGGTGCCTTTTCCAGAACATTCACCCGGCGAGTCCGACGGGGACTGTACACAACAGCAAAGCACCTTCCAGAAGGATAGTCTATTATCGGTAGAAGTGGTTTGAACAACGACCTAGACGCAGCTTTTAGTCAACGGCCGAAATACACCACTTTCCTACATTTGTCTGCGATCGATTGCGCATTTGATTGCACATGACTGAGGTGCGATCGCCATCACTCAGAAATGACACCGACACAACTCGGCAGACACCGCTTTGCCAACGCAGATGCCGTCTAAACGTCCTATATCGCTCTCTTCGCCATGTGTTTCTCTGGCTGTGAATTTCACGGAATGTAAAATTGCTCAACCACACCGCAGCCCGCCATCGTTAGCTAGCTAGGGTTCACACGACCAGGCGGTGGGGGGGGGGCAAAGTAGCAATGCATACGCAATTAACGGAATAAAATGTGATTCAAATAATAGACCTGTGTGACAGAAGCATCCTCCGAGATCGCAATTTCCTCCTTATCCTTTGGGGTTTTTACCGTGACCCTGATTATAGTGCCCTCCGGAGCGGTATTTTTGTTGTTATTATTATTATTCACAGGGTCTGAACCGCCGTTGTCCGCCATCTTTACTCCTCCTATATTCACTGAGTCACTGACAAAAAAATTACCGTCGTCAAGAGAAAATAATTTCCCACTCCCTTGCGCAAGGGGACTTTACTGTTTTAATGCTGTAGCCCTCTAGTGTCATGGAGGCGTTACTGCAATTGTGTCAATGAAATCTGTACCGCTGTTTGTCAGCAGAAGTTGTGAAGACGGGGGAGCATAATTTCAAGGCAGAAGTGGGGGCATATTCACTGAAACAGACATATTTTATTTATGCATAATTACAGAAGACTTATTTACGATGCACTTTTTTGCCTCCTAATGCATGATGATATTTTACTAATGCTGGCAGAGTAACATTAAATATTCAGTATAAAATAAAGTAATTGATATAGTTTGCTTCTTGAAAAAACAAAGATATAATCTTTAGTGTTGATTTTATTAGTTTGCATTAAATTAGTTGCACGTTTGAGGATGAGAATCATTGATTATAATAATATTGAGTCATTGCCCTCATAATTCTTTCCTGTCATCGACAAACCCTGAATCGACAAATTGCCCTGTAACTGATGATTTTACTGAATATGTTACTGAAGCATCCCTCATGAAACTTAGGCTATCAGTCATTTCCAATTTGTAGGCTCCAAAACTTAGACAACCCACAATGAATCCAACATTTTAACTACTGTTGTGATGAAAAAGGTCTGTGATTCAAGTCTAGATCAAGCAGGTTTGATGAAGCAAAGAGAAGAATCACTAGGGGAGAAACGTAATCAAGGTATCAGGGTCAAAACAGAAGTCCAGTAAGGCGATACGTATATCAAATCCTACTCAGCCAACAGATAAATGCCCAGAAACCAACAACAATCAATATTAAACAGGGCAAGGTTGCAATTTAACAATGATCAAGCTCAGTACCACACAAAAGAATTATTTCAGAGAGGTTCTTATACATCCATCGTTTAATCAGAGAATATGCTGCAGGTAAATCTAGAATTCTGGTGGGGTGTGGTGTGGCTGTAGGAACTGCTGACTGGGGGCAGATTTAAAAAAAAAAGTGCTCTACAGGATCATAATAAGCTAATTCAGCTGAGGTATATATGTTGATATTTTGGGACAAGGCTCTGACTAACACAAATAAATTCCACCAATCTGTCTCTGGGGGTACCAACTTAGCAGTCGCCCTCCCCCTCGCCAAACGTCACCCTCGGTTGCCTCCCACCCCCAGCAGGAGGTGCACCATCCAAGTCACATGGATTTCGGCCAGCCTTGCAAACCATAAATTTTCTGGCAGTTTTTGTAGAAGTTGGAACGGGCCCCACCTTACGGAAAGGTATTCAAAGACGTGTAAAAAAGGGCTTTGCTTAGGTGGGGAAATCCCTGTAATGTCACACCACTGGATTATTACAGCCCACTGGGGGCAGTGAGGCGGTTTGTCTGGTCTCACCAGTCTGAGCAGAACCCCCAGCTGGCCGACCTTGCACTGCGACCCCCCACCCCCCCCCAAGTTCTCTCTCACTTGTATATGTGTTTCACAGAGAGCGAGAGGGGTAGGTGAAAAGAAACATTCCAATGCAGGTTAAAAAAATCGCATCATTTTGTTTCCAGCAAACAGTACAAATGAGGCACTATCTTTGACATATTAAATACATCTGTTGCTTTACTATGAATCAATGTGTTAAAATGCTGTTAAGAGTAAGATAAAAAATAGAGGCTACTTTGTTTTGAGTTTATTGTCAAATAGCTACAATTTATTCATAAAACTGTAAAGTGTAGCTACATTCAGAGGTATTAGATGTGGAAATACTCGGACACATGTAAAAAGGCCTTCTCTGAGAATAAAAACATGAAACTCGAAAAACAGGTTTCGGTTTATCTTCCTGCCTAGTTACAGACTAATTATCAGATAGGGAACACCGGAGAGGTTCCGAAGAACTTGTTTCAATTTCACGTGTCAATTTTCAAACACCGTAGGCATTACAGGACTACATGAGCATCACCGCCATTAAACCTGCGGGGGATGTGTCCCCCCCATCACGTTTCATAATTATTCGTTTGGACCCCCCACATTTGACATAAAATATTAGTTCACCCAGCGCTGTTTTTATTGCTCTGTGAAAGAATCCATTCCACTTGATCGATATGAGAATACACACACAGCATCTAATTCATTAAAAAATCCCCCCCCCCCCCCAGTGTGTCTGTCCCACATTCAAAATGCTTCCGACGCCCCTGCAGGACTAGCAGGATGCTGATGTCAGTCACAAAAAGTGATTGGGCGTGTCTTCACGATGACCTCTGACCTTAGAAGCAATTAACCTCAGTGCTGCTGCTTCTCCATGTGACTCCAGGTGCCCATAACTAAACGCCAGAGATTGATTTCACTTATTCATTGTGACACGGGTTCCCTTTCTCTGATACTGGTGAATGTTCCTGCTGTGAATGTGCCAGCTTCACTAGCCTGAGCTCTTTAACTCCCACAGAGCACACAGATGGTGCTGGATGCCCTCTAATGACTGTCCATACTTCATGAGGTGTATCAGCGGGCCATACTGGGTCCCCCGCTTACCATTTCACTCTATCCATCTTCCATTACAACTTAGCCAGTTCAGGGCCATGATGTGCCTGGAACCTCAACTGGGAAGTAGGGGTGTAACGAGGTAGCCTACCCGCGTTTCAGTTCTACAGATGATTCAGAACTCGTGTTTAGATTCACTCACAATATATTGTGATAATATTAAAAAATATATCAATACACATTGTAAGAGTGCAAATGCATTTTGATTAGCAAGAATTCTAGTAAGAATTTTATTAATAAAAATTGCATTACAGATCTCTACAATTGCATTTTTACTAGTAAGAATGTGTAATTTTACTAGTATGAATTAAGTTATGATGGGTAAGCCTTATACTAATAAAAGATAATAATCTTCAGCCAGCAGCACCTTCAGTAAAGTCAAGGGATGGAGTAGAAGCTGAGCTGCTTATTCTGATAAATAAGGTCTGATCATTCTGATGTTATATAATGCAAATCAAGAAGATCCGGTGATACCTGCGATGTCATTTATGTACCACTGGGTCCTGAGCAGACGTGATGGAGAGCAACTTCAATGATTAAAGCTGTACAGTGATCTGGAGGTGAATGGAAGGACTGGTAGGTAAGACTGGAAGCTTTCACGCAGAGATGTCTAACAGTGATGCACTCACAGGTGCAGCAACAGGACAAGCAGGGCAGGCAACGGCCTGGGGCCCCGAGCTGGGAGGGGCCCCGAGCTGGGAGGGGCCCCGAGCTGGTTGATTACCTACATTGTAACTACAAATCTGCCTTATTTATGCATCCTGTTTTTTTTACAAAAGTGAAAATAAAGGTCTTATGTTTATTAATTGTCTTTGTTGACATTATTAATTTACACTTCACAGTAAAATAAGGGTAATAAATTTTACTATGCTGGGGGAGGGGGAGTTGGGGGCACACAGAGTCCTTAGAATCACCTCTGGATGCAGAAGATCTATAGGAACTGCACACTTTCACAATGAAGAACCCTTGGTCATGAATGTAGCAGTAATACATTCCTACCACTGGATGGCAGTGTGGTTTCAGAAAGCTCTGAAATATAACACCATAAGAACATTTTTTACTAATTTCAAGAAAGATGTTTTGAAAGATTTTTTTGTCAAGTTAAAGTGCAAAGTAATTACCACTGTTGCCACACACTTCTGGAGACCAGGGTTCGAGCCTCCGTCGTGGCCCACTCCTGTCAAAAACCATTGAAGTAAATAGCCCTTTAACAACTCAAGCGGCCCAAGGTGCGATGACCCTCTTGGATTCAGCCTGACACTGCAGGATCTGAGTCAACCATGTTAAAGTATTAAATAATTCAGGTAATAAACGACTTGAGAGCTTCTACCAAACCTGCACCCTCACCAGTTATAGAAACATCTCACGTGTTCGCATAAAGTTTTATAAAATGGCTGAACACCATTAATTATTTGCATTGGCACTGCTGAAGCACCGTGCAGGAACGGGATATCCAGTTTTTTTGCGTTTGGTTTGCTTTTAGTTAGTTTTTAGTTTGAGTTATTTCTTAGTTGCTTTTGCATTTAGCTTTCAACACTGACGCATGCGCTACTCGCTTCCTTGGCTAACTCAGATCCCACAGCGACACCCTATGGACGACACATCAAAGTCACACCCTCCACCAGGTAGCTTCGGACACTTGAATTGTTTTTTTCTTCCTGTATTATGCACGTTATATCATGTTGAATCATTCTTTTCAATGACTTATTTATCTGGTTAAAAGTTAACTGCCACTCAGACAGTCACCAGAGCAACTACAGACCTTGAATAGATGTTTACTACAGTGCAATATATTAGCTTAACATTAGTAGCTACATCCTTATACGTCTTGGATTAGGTAGATTTTGGTGACTTTTTTTTTCCAATTGACAAAGCCCTTGGCATGAATTTTTATGTATTTAATAAAATAGAATTTTTGTGAAAGAAAAGCCATGATCAGAATAAATGACTAGAATGATGTGACCTTTGAACTGTGGTTTCGTGAAACCCATTCATTGCATGACTTGTACTTTTGACTCTTGGATTCTAACTACAATCAATTCCAAATTATTTATAATTATAAACAATAACGTCGTATTGATATTTTCTGACAGAACTAAAGTGTTTCTAAGTGATTATGTATATTAAACAATCTTGCGGTTACTAATAAATCAGCTTTGTGTAGTGGCATATCTGAGTCTTTATGCGTGCTTTCAAAAGTAACAGAAAATACTGGGATTTTAAAAAAATGCTCTACGGACAGGATGTTCTATCATAAGCAATAAATATGGGCTACAAATTTACATATTGTTTCCTTTTTGCATACACATGCTTTTAAACAGGAAACATCATTATAAACAGTATATACTACTTCTCTTAATACAAAGATCTCAAATGATTACATCCACACTTCCTCATATTACCACTCAAACGGGCGTGAATATTCACCACTTTCATTCTTGAGGTATAAGAAATTGTGAAAAATAGATGGATGTATTTTAAAATGTGAATTTATGATTTATCTCCTATAAACTGATCCTTTATAACACTTGTAATATTTTCATAGAGTCAGTAATGGAAAGAACCTGCATGAAATTCTCCATGTACTTCTATCATACATTTTGTATCTGGCTGAACTGGGCCTTGGACGTAAAACTGTCCTCATAGCCAAGAACATTTTAATTTATAGCATCACCACCTGCTTTGCTCACACTGGTGCTGTAACATCCTCTGCTCTCTTAGGAAGGCTTTTTGCTAGATGTTGGTTCATTGCTCCTGGAGTTATTGGGTCCCTCCATGTGACCACTTGACGGAACTTCCTCCCAGATATTTTCACCTTCACAGTCACTTCACTTGCAGTTGACCAGGACAGCCTTAGCAGGCCAGAAATTTGACAAACTGACCTGTTGGGAAGATGATGGCGCCCTCTGATGGTGCAGAGTAGAGAGTGACTCACCTTTTCTGTACAACCACCCATTTTGCTGCAGGAGACTTTGTGACCGTGTACCTACTAATATACCTGTTTCAGCAATGGGTGTGGCTTTCTCAGGCAAGTCCTCTAATTAGTAGGGGTGCATACTTTCGACCGTGTACATATTTGACTATTCTGTAGTCAATATGAATGCACTGTTTTTGAATGCACTGCTCTGGAAACTGCCAGCTAGTGTTACTGTGCTACCCTGTACAATGACAATAAAGAATTTCATCTTTAATCTGGAAACTAAATACTAAACTAGTTCCTTTCTTGGTAAAATAAACACAAAAAGAACGAGGCTTTCTAAGTATTTGGTATTAGTGTTCTTTTTACATGAAAAACTCAAAGACTAACCAAGACGACAATGTTTCATTTTCACAACAGTCAGAAAGGTTAAGTCTTTCGAAACATATGTAATATAAGGTTGTTTTTTAATATATAGTTAAATTTGTAGAACTTGAAGAAAACAAAGTATTAAAAAGAAAAAGTTCAATTTAGTCTTCGGTAAAGTGCTTCACCATAAGATGATAAAGTCATGAAAAGTGATTAAGTGAATGATCAGTATAGGCAGTTCATGCACTTGGTTACTAAGCTAAAAGGTACGTTAAGGTATTTGACAAACTAATCAGACCAGATTTAACTGGAAAAATCAAAATAAAGAAAGCCACTTGATTCCACCTTTAGCCATCATATTAAATTCAGTAAGAGATCATTCTGTGATTCTGCCCCCAAGACCAAGCAGTGAGAGAAAATCTTCACGCAGCAGCTCAGGAAGAATGGACACAAACATAAACGTTCTGAAAGAGCTCCCAGAGGTGCAGCTCGTCAGTGAAGCTCCAGGAGCAGCCCAGATCCTTGGTTACCTTGACCGTGTTAACCACACAGACTGGCAACGCATGAAACAGCAATTCTGCTGTGGCTTCTGGGGAAATCTTCTTCTGATCCTCGATCAGCTTCCGTATTTGAGGTTTGTCCAGAGGCTCTGGGGAGGCGCTGTAGGATACCATCACATTCAGCTTGTCATCTTGTACTGCCACTTGAAACCGACTTTTTCCTGCTAAGCAATCAAAGTCCTTTTTCCTAGCGAAGATGCCACTGGGTGAACTATATACGCGAACTGACCAACCGACCCAGTCATACTTCCGCTTCAGAGCTTCTATGATGGCGTCTGCTAGCTGCTGATTGGTCATGGGCCCACCCTGGTCCCTCACCAGTCGCCGGATGTCTGTAAGGGCCTGATTTGGGAAGCTGTTGATGCAGTCCTCGATGACAGCATTCATTTTAGCCTGAACCTCATTAGTCTTCTCGTTCCAGTCTTGTAGAATTTTGTCCACATCATCACACTCCTTCAGGGCAGAGTAACCCAAGAGGGCAATGAGGCCCAGGCAGAAAAGATTCTTTAACCGGGCGCAGAAGTCCTCCACGGACCTCCTGTTTTTTTCTTCATAATTCAGCGTGATCTCCAACACCGACTCGCCTGAGAAGTTGTCTCCGGTCACAGCTCCATACAGGGTGTTTAAGTTCTTTTCTCCTCCAGTCTTTGCAAAATGTTCCATGAAGAGCTTCTTCTTGACCTCGCGGAACTTGGGCTTGGCGTTGAGGATGTCCATGTACTTACGGAACTGATTGGTGAGATTCTCCTCTACCTGGAAGTAGGCTGCATCCACACCGCTCTTTTTGATCTGCTGGTTGATGCGCTCCACCTCCTCTGACATCACTTCCAGGCGCTCCCGAACCTTTTGGAACTGTTCCTTCATGTACTCCGCCTCTTTGCTCTCTACGTTGTCCAGGGCTAACTGCACGAGAGGTGCAGCAATGGAGAAAACGGGAAAAAGATCCCCTGCCATACTGGCGATAACTTCAGCACCCTTCTCAAACACCTCCATTACAGTCTCCACAGTTTCCTTCTTGTCTACCAGTAATTTCTGCAGCTGCTCAGCCATCTTGGTGTTGATTTGGAACAAGAAAGCTCCTCTCTGTAAACAAAATTCTGGTGTTTAATATTTATCAAAAATGGTATGTGTTTAACGAGAACTGTAATTTAACAGCTTTGGCCCTGCCTGTACTGAATTAGCAGTACTGTAGCATGTAATTTTTAAATCTTTTTTGTAATTAATTCAGCATATTCTTGAACATTTTTTGATTTTGTTGTGTTTTGTGTCTATATCATTAAAATCATATTTGTACTCGTTTCACCTGTCACATTTACACAGACCAAATGTAAACACCTGTAAATCTTCAGAAATTTTATGAGCTCAAGTTTCAAAGGAGTTTGATATGTCAAAGCTATGATGAAAGTCTTAAGAACATAAGAACTATACAAACGAGAGGAGGCCATTCGGCCCATCAAGCTCGCTTGGGAAGAACTTAACTTAGA
>JAODUD010000046.1:11559099-11581238 GCA_026784285.1 Stomatorhinus walkeri | reverse complement strand
TTTTTTTTAACTAGTTGGTTCGACTTTTAAGAAATTCGAGTTCTAATGAGTTTGAGAACTGAGGTACCACTGTATTTTGGTTTCTGTCATTTCAGCTTGAAAACAAAATGGTTCTTCTGTCCTCTTTGCTTCCTGGTTGCATGACAACAAGAGATTTGTCCTAATGAATTATTACTCAGGGTATTTATTATTCAGTATTCTCACAACACAGCAATGTCATGAATCTTTAATAGAATAACTCCACGCACAGCAGTAAGACATGCTTTAGGATCTGCTTTAAGATGCGCCCCCACAAAAGTGTTTCAAACTGATGACAAAAAAAAAACAGCAGCTTGAAGGTCATGATGTATCCGATTGTGTGTCACTGAGAAAATGTTTTAATGCTCTTTATTGGGTTAGTCTGTGGAGCCGGTCGATGGATGACTCTGATGAAGGAGTAATAGCATTTCTGCCTCGCCTGTCATTGGGAAGTACAGGATGGACATATAACTGATTGCCTGCCCGCTCTAGCATGCTAACTCATATATCTGTGTATTAAATGCTAAATAATATCGACAGATGTTCTTTCCTTGCACAGGCACACAGTATTATGCCAATCCATTTAATCGAATACATTAAACAGCCCATGTACAAAAGTGAAACATAACAGAATTTAAACGTAGTCTTACCATTCCCATCAACAATGATACAAGTGCCGGATCAAGGGCTGATTATTCTGAATTTAAAAAAATGTGAAACGTATGTTTTCTTAATACTTGAAATTTAGACAAAGTATCTAAATACATTAGAGTTGCACTTTGTTTTCATATCGTTATATATTTTTGTTTTTCTCCCTTTGTTTTTGCATTTTCTGATGGGTTTACTGAACTATGGGGGTAACATCGTCCGAGGGTTCGCAGACTGAGCACGTGGAAATGAAAGCATTTCATTTAAACAAATCGTTCAGGGCTTCAAGCCCCGGCCTCGTGCGAAGAGACGGAAGAAGAGTAGGGGGCCTGAACGTGTCGGATGGGAAGGGGTGCACAGATGGGTCACGTGCAGCGTGACTTCCCTTATCAACCATCAGCAAGCGCCAGTTGGGCGTGTGGGTGCAGAAATAAAAAAACAGTCACCAAGAGAAAATCAGGTATACGTTTTTATATATATATCGTTCAGATCCAGAAAAACCTTCAACAGCTTATCAAAACTGCTTATCAACAGTTCTAGTTTATCAGGACAGAATGTTAATATAATGGCCCACAATCTAACGTTTCCATTTAAAATCATTTATCCATAAACTGCTGTTAATGCCATTTGCAGTCCCCATGTTTTCTGAAAGCGCTCTCGATCAGCTCTAAATTACAAGAGGTTGACAGGGCCTGCTGCCATTCCCCTTAATTACTGAAAGGGTTTAATTTCCTTAAATTTCCGTGGGATATAGGAGTATAATATAGGCTACATTAAGTAGACATTACTTAGGCTATATAACCTTGTTGCGTTTTGGAAAATAATATTCAAAAGGTTTCATTTTGAGTGTCGAGCGCACCACTGCTGTCTGGGCTCCATCTCCCCTCCGCGATCCCGAACAGAGACGAATGCAAGAATTGGAAGGTCGTGTTTCTAAAAAGGTGCCTTTCAAATGCGTTTGATGTGTATTTTACTGCCATCGTGTGGTAGAATTGGGCAACTGTCATCAGGAATTCTGTAATTATTTACAACTCTATATATCGCAATTACAATTATTTTAATACTATAGTGACTATAATGTCTCCCTGTACTGCTATCAAGTTACATGCGATTTACAGTAGTCCTCTGATTATGCAGAACAATACGCAGTTAAAAGGAAACTATGATCTATATAAATTTGTTCAATGTCTTAATAGGCAAAATTTCAAATGTTATTACATGTTTCCTCACTGTAATAGGTCATAAAAATGAACAGTGGTGAAGAACAGTTTTACTCGGGAAAACGGAGCCGTCCCAATCTTCACGCAGCTCTTCTCAGAACTCAATTTCCCACATACCTCAGCGGTTGCAAAATCGCTGCAGGTACCCAGGTAGTCCAAAAATACTACCGTATGCAGTGCGTGCAATAGGTCAAGACATTCCCCGTGTAATTGAACATATTTTGACTTATTTTTTACGAAACTGAATAAAATGAATGGGTACTCACGCAGTTCTATAGTTCCCCTTTTTCATGAACCGAAATGTCAGATTTGTCACACATGATCCATAGCTGTCATTGCCTATTCATTTGAAACCATTATTTCTGGAACCATTAATTTGGACAGAAGTATTCTCAGTTTTGCAGAAAGAACTGGTTTCATGTAAGAATATGGCCATGAAATCTGTATATTTCCACAAACCCCGAGATTGTATGTAAATTCCACGCATTCTCGTTTGAATTTTACTAGTGAAATACATCCCTTTGAAAGCTTAAGCAAAAACCAGTAAATATTTGAAAAATGTGATTTATAAAAGGTGTATAAAGCACTTGTTTTATGTTGGTTGCGTACAGTTAAAGTTGCCATTTCTTTTGAATTAGCATGGCATGTTAAGTTACACATATTTATGTATTTCTGTATGCATTCCCCATCATTAATATTCTGCAGTACACGGTAGGTTACCAAACCAAATGCAATGGAAAGACTAGCCCTGAGCTGACCTTCACAAAAGCATGGAGGGGGCCATCGTTGCCCATGCAGTCACAGCCTTAACCAAAGCTTAATTAAATGTGAGGTCAGTGTCACTGATGCCATCCTCCTTCCTGAACAATAGAAATGTTGGTGTCATGTAAAAGAAAAAAAATCACAGAAAAACTCTAATGGCACTACGAAAATATCTCACCATACATTCCTTTTCCAACTGCACATGCAGTACAGGAAAACAGAGGGCTTATTGCAGTCACCGATATGCACAAGGCAGACTATACTGCAGACATGTCAGTCCATAACAGGGTGCTACATGGAGAAAAGACTGACGTATGGGTGAGATTTAAACCTACAATCATATCCAATGAGTGACTTCCAACAAAATCTTTATAGAAATCTCAAAATAGTTTAAAAAATGTTTTTAAAACTTTGTATTAAAATTGATTTTATTAAATATGTTCATCTTGGACCTGTATCTGAAGAAAATATTTTGCAAAGAGAAAATTACATGAGCATCATGTTTTGAATTTGAACTAAAGATTTACTCATTGACCTGATACATTTACCCAGAGTCATTTACAGTAGAAAGAGGGGCTAAAATGTACAGGTGCACCCTGGGATTTGAACCCCTTGCATCATTATTGCAATGATCTACTTGTGCTACAGGAGTTAAAGACAAAGCGCAGCAACTATGTACTCATTATATACACATTCTTTCGTATAAAACGGTATAATGAAGAAAGAAACAGACAATTCTTAAAGTTACGTATTCATATGATTTATTGGAAAATAATATTTTAGCTCAAGGCAGCCAAACCAGTAATATAATGGTGGTAAAAGTAAACTTCAGCAAAATAAAGTGCAATTACACCAATGTGCTGTAAAGTGGTCAAGATGCAATTACGCACAATTTACTGGAAACAAAATGGTGTCTGTCACAGTTTGAAAATTATTCCATAATTCATTCATCAAAAATAATGTGAAGCAGAAATGCTGGGTATTAAATATTATATATATATATATGCGCACTCATAATTAACCTGACTCAGTAGGGTGACAGTTTTGGCTTCCTTTTCCCAAATTTGGTCCATCTGAAGGGAGCTTTTGCTCAATCTCCAATTTAAAAACAATGTTAAGATTATGACCAGGGTTCCCTCACTGGACCAGTTATCTGCTATGACCCTCGTGACGCTCTCTCACACTGGGCCAAGGCTTCCTCCATTTTAGCTTGGATTTCTGCCACACGCTGGGTCCACTTCTCCCGGACCTCCTCTTCATCGTCTTCGGTGGCGACCGTGTAACCCATGAGCGCAATGAGGCCGATGTGGAAGAGGTGGCCAAGGTGAGAACAGCGACGTTCCATCACCTCACGGTCGAAGTTGCAGTGCTCCTGGTACACCTTCAGCAGGGGTCTGCCGAAGACCGTCTGGGCACCAATCACACCACGGTAGTAGGTGTCCAGGCTCAACTCGCTCTTGTCCCTCTCGTAGATATTCGCAAAGTCAGTCATGTAGCGGGTAGAGCTATCTGGGTCTTTCTTAACCCGCTCCACCATATTATTGAAAGCCGCGTACTGGTGCTTTATGTACTCTTCGTATTTGCTGAAGATCTCATTGACCTCATTGATGTGGATCTGCCGCAGCACCTGCTGATTCTGGGCAGAGATGCTCTCCAGTTTGCTGTGGACGGCTTGGAAGTCCTTCTCCAGGGCGTGGGCCTCCTTGCCCACCAGGCCCTTACGTGCCACACCTACCAGGGTGCTGACGATGCCGAAAAGGGGGTCGATGGAGCAGGCAAATGAAGACACCTTTTCCACACAACCCAGAACTTTGGCTGCGGTCATTTTAATTTTTTGTGCATCAGCCATGGCTGCCGGTTTTTCGACTTATGTGCCTAAGAGGAAAACAAGGTTATTGAAATGTTTTAAAATAAATGTCAAATAAGTTGGTGGTGCTGACCAATCACTTTCTTTTACTCAACATGATCTCTGTGGAATACAAATTTTTTCCATACAGCAGTAGATGAATGTTTTTTGACCATTTCTACTCCTCAGATATGTTGTTAACTTTTTCACAAATGCGCCACACTATCTATGTGAGCTGGAAACAGATGCAAATGATTCTGATTGGCTCCACGAGCTTATGTAAAAGGTGATAAAGTGTAACATATACTAGATAATCTTGAAAAGAACAAGCATTATAATTGAACAGCTTGCTAAGTGAACGAATAAAAATGTTTTACCGTAACTTATTGATAACCTCAACCCATCTGACTACCCCGGTCCTTGCGATGTGACAATTGGATCTGAATGACTTGCTGATGATTTTACTTATACTTATAACCTCCTGAGACCCCACCCATTCATTTGGTCCATTGTAGTGGACATTTTATTTTTGCATTTATTTTTTCACTGATGTTAGGAAACATATTTATTCCTAAATAGGACATGCTGTGAAGTTAAAAATAAAAATAAATTTGAAAAAATCTAAATTCTAAGATGTCTTATTTAGACAAATAACCTACATTTGAAGGACACTTTTCCTTGGGTCTCAGGAGGATATATGTTCTGGGGACATAACAAAGATGATTGGTTCATAGAGATAACCAATCAGACTGTATAGGAGGAGGGGGTAGGTCCAAAAAAATAGAGGAGGCAGCACGAAGACATCTGATTGGCTGGACTCACCACTTCTACAATCTGATGGAGCCCAATGTGACATTTTGTCAGGGGCCCATAATTTCTAGGTATGCCCCTAATTCAGTCTGAATGACTCAATCTAATCTTAGGAAACAGAGGCCTGCATTGCTTAAATTTTTTAAGTGTGACCACTTTAACACGTGGAAGACAAATTTGTGTCTTTATTTCTTCGTACAACATAAAATATTCTTAGCATTGAAACTGCTTATTATATAACTGGTTCCACTAATGGAAAAAGTCCGTATACACAACAGACCCACGAAAAAAACCATGAAAAATACCGGTTTACATTCGTTTATAACATTTATTCAGCAGATATTATACACATACGCATTCATTACTGTTGCACCACCTGCTGAAATACTGTTAGTCTATGTAGGTGGAAGCACTACTGGCACAAATGTATAGTTCATCTAGGCTTTTCGAGTGTATTACTATCTCGGAAGCAGAAATTATCCCACTATAGGACTTAGGACCAAGGACTTTGTTACGGTGCTATTAATTTCTAATTGTCTTTTGGGTTCTGTTTAATCGGGCTCGATGTTTTTCTTTACAAGACACGTTTAGCTTCAAGCAAATTAGCTGAACTTATTTTCCCCATGTACGTCACTCGACGACAGACCCGCAGTACAGATTATATAAATAAATAAAATCACAGGAAATGAAAATAGAGTAATTAACCATTAGTTCCGTTATCAAAATGATGCATTACTTAGCTACTTAATTAGTGATTCCATACAGAAATACAAACTGAATAAATATTTCATTCAAAGTGGCTCGGGATCGTGTTATTCTTTGATTAGTACCTACGTATATCACAGGAGAGCTGCGAAAACGCCCAGTTTTTAAGTACAAAAAACGTTCATTTCACTCAGGTAGACAAATACATGAACCGTCAGTAGGATCCAGTCGAAATTTACCTATTTTGAAGAGTGTAATCTCACTTCCTATGAATCGGCCCAACATGCAGCCATTTCACCGTCCACTCTCTCCCGATTGGCCACGCCCAAAGACCATATAAGGGCACAAGAGAAGGAAGTGACGCAAATGCCAAGACCTGATTGGCTACATGGGATTAATGCCGTAGTATTTCAATGTTGGGTGGGTTCCTCCGTTACGTTATGTTATCGTTATGTGTCTGTTTAATTTTTACCTTTTGTTTGTAAATTCCCCAGATGGCATATATATTTTCTCGAAAAAAATGTAAGCATCGGATTACATCTATATCACACGGCCGAGGTCAGCATTGTTAATGTATCAGAGAGAGGATAGGTTATTTTTTTGCGGAAAATATCGGAAATGTAAGTTTCTTTAAAGAAAGTAGGATAGTTGGATGAACCCCTAGTGAATATTTGCAGGCTTCCAACCAGGCAACACCAAACAACCGGTATTCACGTGAAAACCAAGTGAAGACAAAAGAAAGACCACCAAGTGAGATCTCAATCACGTAAATCCGTAAATAAACCTAAGCAAATATAAATATGTATGAAGGAATATGACAGAAGAAATCTGATCTTTAATATTATGTTACACAAGTTGCGGTATTGAACCAACAAACCCCGGAAACCTGAACCGAAACCAATATGATGAACCCCCACCTTGCTGACGAAATTTATAAAATTGGCCTGTCAAATACAGTTTATTAATATTATTTTTCATGCCCCGCGAATCTACTTATATACAAATGGGCTAGTAATTAGAATACATTTTGATTTGGGGCTTCTATCTATCAACTGAAAAATTTAATATTTAATGTTGTTTGCTTAATGATAAACCAGCTATAGGGGCAGTGCTTGCGAAGGCGCTGGACTGGATGGCAATCCGTCACATACACACACACACACAGTCAGGGGCATATTAATTCATAGGCTATCTGAGGACACGTGCAAACCTCAGGGCCCCTCCCTGCGTCATCTCTGGAAAATCATAATCAGAATTTTTATTGCCACTTAACAAAGTTCAAAGATTTTGTTTGCCACATAAACATTTACAGAGATAAGCTGGTGAAAGGGAGGTCTGGGCATGCATGTTTAGACTGCTACCCCCATGACCCGACCCCAGATAAGTGGCAGAAAATGGATGGATGGATGTATGGACATTTATAATCAGTGTGCAATGTGCAGAAATGCATGGTTATCTAGCCCCACGCTATGAATAGATAGTATAAGTTTAAGTAACAACACATAGTATATTAAAATTAAATAATAATAAATACCCACAGTGCGCTAAGACTGACAGTAAGTGGAAGTAGAACAAGGAATAAATACTGTAATAATTTACATAATACTCTCTGTCATACTACACGTGGCCCTGTCCTGATGGTCCTTAAAGAGTTGTGCTGCTCCCAAAAGAATTCACCTGGTTGCAATTCCCTGAAATGTATCATCACTTAAAATAAAACTATGCAACATAAACAAAATTTGCACATCACACCCTGTATTACCTCACAGAGAACTAAAGGCAAGGACATGCCATTTTAATTAATTTCAATTCATTTAACTTTGATTGTATAAAGGTATGAGGTGAAACACTGGACTTTTGTTTCCCCCCTCTGCTCTACATAATGTGCCTATACTCTGCTCTGCATAATGTGCCTATACTCTGCCCTGCATAATGTGCCTATACTCTGCACTACACATTGTGCTTATAATCTGTACTGCATAATGTGCCTATACTCTGCTCAAGCCACAGCCTGTGTTATGTGGTTTTGTTTGCTGTTTTTCTTTCAACCCATTGTTCTTATGGTTTCCCAGCCCCACCTTGACAGGCTGTTTTTAGTTACTTTCTTCATTTTACCTTTAAAGTGAAAACCTATTACTTCAACCAGCTTGCATTATCACTTTATGTGTCTAGTATAATAACTATTTCAAAGCAGCGATTAACCATTATAATAATTGTAGTTAAATCAAAATCCCAGCCCCTACTGCACCACAGTGTGGACATCATGAATCAGGTAAGAACATTAAAGATCAACCCTGTTTATATATCTCATAATTTCTCTGTTTAATCTTATTATGCACAGACTGATTTCTTTCACATATTATTTCTATAATGTTATGGTGAAGACAAAAGAGCTATTTAGACCTTTGGTAATACTGAGTGTAAAATTTTCAAATTGTCAAAATTGAACAAATGTAGTCCCAAAACAGTGTAATAAAATGTGCTATGTATTTACATTAGTATAATAACTATTTCAAATCAGCAATTAACCATTATAATCATTGTAGTTAAATCAACAGTGTCATTATGAATTTCTTTTGTAATTACTGATTGGAATTACAATTGTATCTGCATAGATTTTCTACCACAGTTACTCATAGTAGATTGTTTGGTATAATTTAACAGAGGTATCATAATCAAGAGAGAGCAGCAGTATTTAGCAGATCCCCATAGTAATCATTATGCGCTGTATATATCCTGAATTACTTTAACAACCATCATGTAATGACTACAAAGATAAGTGTTACAATTTCAACACATGTAATTAGAATAAGGGGTGGCATGGTGGTGCAGTGGTTAGCACTGTTGCCTCACACTGCTGGGACCTGGGTTCGAGTCTCTGCCTGGGTTCCATGTGTGTGGAGTTTGCATATTCTCCTTGTGTTGTTGTGGGGTTTCCTCCAGGTACTCCAGTTTCCCCCCTACACTCCAAAGACATGCTGAGGCTGATTGGAGTTGCTAAATTTCCTGTGGCTGTGCCCTGTGATGGGCTGGCCTCCTGTTCAGAGTTGTTCCCTGCCCTGTGCCCATTGCTTTTGGGATAGGCTCCGGACCCCCCGTGACCCAGTAAGATAAGTGGGTATAGAAAATGGATGGATAATTAGAACAGAATAAAATAGAGATAATCTTTATCAGGAAGCTGCAGTGTAGTGTAGTCTGGGCACTGGAGGAATGAGTTACATTTAGTAGGAAAACAGCGATACATTCCTGAGCAGTTAATTGTGCCTTATGACCAAATGAGGGCCAACCATAGTGCATTTTCGCAAAGTATTCTGGGTGAGGCTGTAACCAAACTAACAAGCTACTGGCCATTTTGTGTCGCCATGCTGTTTAATTGTTTTTTCTTGGCTACTGCAGCAATACACACACACACACACACACACAGAGAAACATGTATTCATATCCTTGTGGATGCCATCCATTTATCTCTATTGGCAAAACCCTAACCCCATCAATGACGACCTTATAACCCCTACCCAGTCCTAACCTTAACCATAAGTACCCAAACGAAATACAAGACTTTTCAGCATTTACATTTTTTGATTGCAGTCACAATCTTTTTATAGAATTGATTTTCACATCTGGGGGCCCCAGTGAGGCCCTTAGCCCCCAGCTCCATGGGCACCCCTACCGGTGCCTACCCTCCACTACCAAGCTTTACTTCACCTATACGTGTGTCATGGAGAGCAGGACAGAATAGGTGAAAAGAGAATTTCCCTACAGGAATCAATAAATTGTCATTATTATTGTATATAGAGAGAGTATTTAAATGCCTGCATGTTTTGTGTCTTATAACAATATGCTTATTAACTTAACAAAGTTTCAGTGAAAGGTAAATTAGATTTACAACTGGCTTTTTGAACCATTATTTAAAAATTACACAATAGGTACAACTCAGGACATTGTTGGACTTCCTCATTATTTCTGACAACACATGTCACAGAATGTCAGGATGAAAAGGCAAAGGTTTTCTGGGTCTTTATAGCAGCGAGGCGTGTGAAAGAGCAGGTCTGGCACAGTGGTGTGACACTGGGAGCCACATTACTCGAAGCTGCCAGAGCCCCACGGACATCCACAGGAACTGCCCCGTCAACATTATCAGCTGCCCCCAAAATCCCAGCCCCTCCTGCACCACAGCATGGACATCGTGAATCAGGTAAGAACATTAACGATCAACGCTGTTTATATATCTCATACTTTCTCTGTTTAATCTTATTTTGCACAGACTGATTTCTTTCTTTAATTACTCAAGTAATGTTACCTAACTTTGTTTAATCCTTAAAACCTGTTCCTTGCATTGTGTTGGAAATTAATGTAGAAGTAGCAGTATTGAACTGAAAAAATAGATTTATTAATGCAAACATGTGAACATTTTAAAGTAACTCAATAACATTTTTTTTCCAGAAACAGTCTTGAAGCAAGCATATCAATAACTAAAATACATGTAAATAATAATGTACACACATGCACATGCCATTTCTGTTCCTCACATATTATTTCTATGATGTTATGGTGAAGACAAAAGAGCTATTTAGACCTTTGGTAATACTGAGTGTAAAATTTTCTTTCCAATTGTCAATATTGAACAAATGTAGCCCCAAAACAGTGTAATAAAATGTGCTATGTATTTACATTGGTTTTCTGTCTCCAGTGGTTTTGAGAGGCATTAAAGCCACAAACGGCAGAGAAGGAATGGAGAATTTAGCCATGGGTGTTTTTGTGTTTGTAGGGTAAGACTTTCTGTTCAAATGACCAGCTCTTGCTTCCCATGTGTGGTAGTTATTGGTACTTTATAAGAAGAAAATGGAGCAGTTTCCTTCATAGCCTTTATTCCTGGTCTTGCTGCTTATATTGCATGGTTGGCCTAAGAGTGCTGAGCCTGACTTACAACGCAGTGACCCAGCGGTGGGATTCTGATGACACACCAGCCCCCGGGTTTCTCAACCCTGCGTGGATGGCGTCAGTCCCTGACAGCCGCCCCCTGTCCGAGGTCACGCTCCCCGGCAGCCACAACGCCATGGCGCGGTACGGGGGAGCCCCGACTCGGTGTCAGTCCTGGCCCCTGGCCTTACAGCTGCGGGCTGGCGTGCGTTTCCTGGACGTGCGGGTCCGTCACGTGAAGGGCAATCTCACCATCCACCATGGTGTGGTGTTCCAGCGGGCTCACTTCGGTGACGTTCTTGAAGACGTGGCTGCGTTTCTCCATGAGAGACCTACTGAGGCCATACTGATGCGGCTCAAGGAGGAATTCAGCGAAACTAATGACATCTACGGGTCGGTGGTCAGATACATCCACCGCTATGCCCACTGGAACCTGCTATGGCATAGCCGCCTGGTGCCAACTATGATGCAGGCCCGTGGAAAGCTCATCATCCTGCAGGACTTCGTTGGCCCAGACCTCGGTATGCGTTATGGATCCCTGGACATCGCTGACGAGTGGAAGGTAAAGGTCTGGGGTTTGGATGTTCTACAGACACCAACAGAAATGAAGAGCAAATTGTCATTAAGGAGCTGCGTTCACATGTATAATTATATAGCAGTAAACATGTCATTTAAATAACTGCGGAGACTTCATCTGTGGACTCATAGGTAACACCTGCAGTTCATGTATGTCTGTAGGTAAATGCAGCAAAATTGCACAAATATATAGTACAGTCGCACCCTGGGTTATGATAGGGTTACGTTCCAATAAAGCTATTGTAAGGTGAAAATATCGTACGGCTAAAATGCATTATAATACAGTACAGTTAACCTAACAAACATCATAGCCTAGCCTAGCTTAAACATGCTTAGAACACTTACATTAGCCTACATGCAGATGGGGAAAATCATTAGCACAAAGCCTATTTTATAATAAAGTGTTGAAAATCTCATGCAATTTGTTGAATAATGTGCTGAAAGTGCAGAAACATTTAGCCATCATAAAGTCGAAATATCGTACCACAGATGATGGTAATCTGCGGAGCTTATGTACTGTGAAAAAGGCAAGAAAAGTACTGTGAAAGACAGTCAAAGAAAATGGTTAAAGCTATCATTAAATCTTGTGCAAATTAACAGTAACAAGAAGCCAGAGGACAGAGAAGAAGCCATTATTGGATTGTTGTAAGAACACAGTTCCCTAACCTCTTCTCAGGGGCACCTCAGCCATTCCACATCTGTTACATTTCACCACCAGCTCTCTTTATTAATTAACTTACTTAAATGAGTCAATGAGGTATTCATTAGCCAAATATGCTATGCTAGTGGTTGAATCAAAATGCACGGTTGTATTGGATGGTTGTGGCAAATACATTGGTGACTTTAGGAGAGGTTTTGAATATGCTGACACACTTTGACAGACATATAAAATCGTGAAGCTCATTTAGACATCACTTTCTTTGACTGTTTAAGACTTGTGCAGAGTGCTGCATTTAATCATACAAAATAGCAACAAATTGAAATGATCTCTGGTAAATTAAATGAACGGCTACTAATTCATGCTCCAATCTCCTGACCTCTAGCGAAGATCAGAGCTGACGTGAACCTGCTGCTTTCGTCCTCCAGGTGCCGACATTCCTTCACTTGCCGGCAAAGTGGGAGAGCGTGTGCATGCACTTGGCAGCCGCTGAGGCCGGGAACAAGGCCCAGATGTTCCTCACTTATTCAAGTGGAGCCGGGATCTTCGCCTATCCGATTTCCGTGGCCCGGCACATCAATGCCCGGCTCTTAGACCACCTCGCGCTCAGGGCAGGAAAGCCCAGGCGCTATGGGATCCTGGCCATGGACTTCCCTGTGGCTCCACTCCTGCAGACCATCATTAACTTCAACTGATGTGGAAGTATAGCGTTCAGCAGACTCACATTACAACAGTGAGCAAACAGCGGCTTACTGATCCACCTCAAATGGCCCCCATTATCTTTACGTTTCATTTGGAATCAAGGCACAAAAACAGTGACTGAACAATGGCTTACTGATCCATGTCAAACGGCCCCCATTGTCTTTACATTTCATTCAAAATCGGGCAACTGACAAAGGAAACACAGACGTTTGGACTTTGTTACAATCATTTTCATGTTTCATGCCGCATTAAACAAACAAAAAAAAAAAAACAGTTCATTGTTGTGCAGTTGTATGTATAATTCCTGATACACAAGCATTGCTCAAACAAATGCTATACCGTATCAATACTCTTTTGCTCGCCTAGGACATCATGTCGGCTAGGACCAGAATTGGCAGAATTGCAAAATATTATGTTCCAAACCCCATAAGGAGAGTTTGCTCCAATGCTTTGTTTATTCCATTGCTTGAAGAATTGATGCTATTGTGCAGTCGAGAGGTTGCCTACCTGGCACTAAGCTATACTTAAAAAAGTGGATACTTAGTACATACTAACACAACACACATTGACCTTCGATACCCAACAGTTTGCTTTCCATTGTAAAATGCAATACACAGTTTTTCATTTCACAATTTAATCTGTTGAGGCTTCTATGGAAGCAGATAAGATGAAATAGGACTCTTAAACACAGTCCCCAGATAGTGATCATTTTTATCATCATCATAATAATTTTTATACCAGGTCATTCCTAGCTGACTAACATTTATGCATATTTCCCTTGAAGCCACATGCAGTGGTGCAGCTGCAGTCATTTCATGACGCTTATCATTTCTAAAAATAAAATATAACAAATGGCATTAATACGGTAACTATGAGAAGCATAAACCGTAAAGCATGGAACATCCTGGAAACCCTTAATATAACATACAACCTGACCAAGGCTTCCAATAGAAGACCTAACCTGACAACCTTCTTAAGTAGCCAAAGGCATCTAGTTGGTCGAATTACCGTAAAGTGCATTTAATTATGGCAGTGCATCATCGGAAAATAAAGTTATGCAGCAGTTCCGCTGAGAAATTCAGTATGAGTTGTAGCGGTGATTAATCTGAATATATAAAGACATGAGTTTTCCTGCGATACTGGTGATACTGGGCGTCATCTGGGAAACTGGAACTTTCCGCTACGTGTTGACTGATCACGTGCACTAGGCAGCCGGGAAGACTGGCGTGCAGTTGCTCTGCCAGCTGGGCCTTGTTCCTTCTCCATTTTTGCCCCTGTATGGCGGCCAAAAGAGTCTCCTTATTTAAGCTTCTTGGCTCAAGGCTATAGGACACCACCACATGTGGCTTGGTGTCAAAGACAAAGTGATTCCCCCCACTGATTCCCTGATACTTCTTGCCATATATCAGCTTCCAGAAGAAACCTGTAGAGGGAGCATAAATCCTTACAGAGCAGGACACCCAGTCATACTTTACAGTTGTTAAACTGTCAACAGTACTTATTTGTTAAGAATGGTATCAAATAGGTCCACGTGTTGGAAAGATCCAGTGCACAGACAATCTAAGAAACATCAGCCAACGAAATGAACACAAAATAAATATTAGTAGAGCAAAATAGTATTTGAATTGAATTTTTATGTAGTAGAAATAATTTTAATATAATATGAAATATAACAAAAATAACGCAGAAAATAACTGGAAGAAATTGGCAAGGTTTGCAGTTGACATACAGGCCTTATTACTTCCTCTTATGACTGAGGAAGACCTTGATGTCACCTACAACTCACACCTCCGTCTACAGGTGCATTGTGGAGTTCATCCTGACCAGCTGCACGTGATCCCAGTATGGCAGCTGCAGAGGGCAGTGAAAACTGCGCAGACCATCACTGGCACACAGCTGCCAGACGTTCCAGATGTTTACCTCACAAGGTCTCCCAGAAAAGCACTTAGCCCAGCCCTCAGCAGAGCCCCCTTTCTCCTTCCTCCCCTGTCCATCACGACCCGGATTTCAAGAGTCAGGGACAGCTTATTTCATACAGTAAGAGGAATGTTAAATTCACACTGACCAGTCGCAGTGTAATCCCAATTTCCACTGTTATTTGTTAAACACAGACTCTTTAAACTTAGCAACCTGCTGTCCTACTTATATGTTATTGTATATTGTACATTATCAGAGAAATAAAGCCAGCCTTGGTACAAACAACATTAATGCCCCCCCAGTGGTACAAAAATGTTCCTCAGAGTCCATTTCTGTACCTTGAAAGGTACATTTACCTACAGCTAGGGTACAGTTAGCAAACCCTTAAGGGTACAACCCTAGTGACATGTAATTGTTTTGTCTGACAGTGTATATACAATACATATATTATATCAGCCCTCATGGGCCCCATCCTCGTTCATGCCTCTCTCCTATGCGCAGACGCCAGGACGGCACTGCTCTGGTAAATGATGGATGAATCTCTCACCCATTTCCTTGCAGATATGGATCAATAATCACGTGAAACAAAGCATATAAGTGATCGAGCACAGATGCCCTGATCTGTGGACAGGCGGAAGGGGCTGGTAACCTGAACAGGTCTGCCCTGCTTAGGTCTCTGTACTGTATCCTACCCCTGTTGGAGACCCTCGCAGGAAAGCATTCATCTCAAAAATAAAATTTCAACATACAAGTCCAATAATAACAGATCTTGTCATTAATGTCACGATCCGCCTGTCAGAGCCTCCTGTGTGCCACGCCTCTAGCTCCCGGTGTTCAATCCTGATGGGAACCACCTGTTGTCAATGCGTCTGATCACCTGTTTCGGTTTCGGTCTTGCTTGTTACGTATTTAGTCTGCGTCTCCGTGAGTGTTGTCAGATCCGTCATTTTGTTTTGTTTGTTTGCTTGCAATCCCGTCTGTTCGCACCGGTCTTGTCTATTCTCGTTTTGCTCACCTTGGACTCCGTCTTTACGGAGAATAAAGACCAGTTAGAACGACTACGGTGCCTCCAGCCTGCTTATTCGCCCGATCGGCAGCGCGGTTGTCACAATTAGACACAGCATTGCTAGATTATTGTCTATAACAGTAGCAGAATCGAGGAGACGCATATAGTTATTCAGCGATGAACTGCTGTTACAGCCAACATTAGCTAAACAAAGAAATCGGTGGTTCACACGATAAGCCATCTCCAGGAAGCGGTGAGTAGGGCAGAGGTGGGTGTTTTTAGCCACAGGCCAGAAGCCACCTGCATCTTCAACTCCTGTCTAGGGGGAAGGGGGCAATGATTAAGTGGCTCCTGCCCCCTGAGACATGCGGGTTATAGAGCTGTTGGTACATCCGTGGTAATAAAAGTTACGAGGGCCTGATGCAGGGGCATTAATAGGAGCTTAAGACTTTAATTATCTGTCGGAGTTTTCTCAAACTGAGAGCGTGGTTGTTAAACAAATCACTCGTTCGGATTCACTCGGGGCTTCAGGCTCGTGACGCATTCGGATTCCTGGTGTTTAATTGCTTAATTTTTTCAAAGACCCCTGGTAAAAATGTCAGTTTGTTTTACTGACTTTATTGAAAACATTAGCTAATATCAGCTTAAAACACATTATATACGTGGGTGGAAAAAAAATTCAACCAATCCAAATATTGATTTTCAAATTTAAGATCGTTGTGGCATCGCGTCATCTGAGTTGTGCACATCCTTGCAGCACCACTTCTGTCCGCCCATTCAATCTGCCATCTGGAAATTGTCATACGTGACTTCCGTGTGACCAAATTGTCTGGCAGGACCACACAGATGGCGCAGCGACATCAACGCTCTTTCTGCACATTTCATTCGCATCTTCGTGTTTTTCCTTCTTTTTTTCTTTCTAAATCATCTGCAATTCATGAAATCTATAACTATCTGTCATAGCCCACAAGGACCGCAATCGCGATTGTTGTCCTCGACTTTGGGGACGTGATCTTCATTTGAGAAAAGAAATAGAAAGAATCTGTGTAAGTCTGATGCGAATTATTATTAAAAACCTACAGGTTTCCTCTGCTACTGTATTAGTAGCGATCGAGTGATCAAAGACCGGGAAATATTAGTTTTCCTTCCTTGAGTCAAAGGTTTTCCGTATCGTTTACCACGCATTTTTTTTCCTGCAGAGACCCTTATAATGTCTGGTTTTAATAATGGCGTCGCTGGACATAAGCTGAGAGCCTCTTGGAAAGATACCTGTGCGTTTCTCAAAGAAAGTACCTTTAATATCGGAGTACATCCGAAGAAAGCAAACTTTTTTTAAAAGTTGGGAGACGTGCCATTTGCATGTATTTGGGGATAAATTTTATAAGAGAAAAACAAAAGTTATATTATAAATGATCCGTATGTTTTTCTAATGAAAAATTACTCTTTTTCACGTTGTCATGTCACAGAATAAAAGTAGACAGGACCAGACTAGAGGCTGGCGTTACTCGTGCTCGGTGGCTTGAAAGTCAGCAGGGGACATGAATAGTCCATATGACAATGTAATCCTTAAAAACGAATAATTTTAGATTATAAAATAAAATTTATTTTGCGAATATAACCAAAGAAGCCAATTTTCTAGATAAAAAGGTACTGCGCCGTCTTGGAATAAACTGGGTGTAAATCCATAACCCCCTACATTTAGCGCTAAGCAAATATTTGTTTTGTAACTAATTCACGGCTCAGTTCACGATTCATTTACAAGTTCATTGCTTTTATCCTGCAAATGATGTTCATTTAAACAAATGCTTCAAGACCATACTCTGAAAAATGGCCGTTATTCTAAAATCGACTCCTATAATGGAATCAAAAGTTGCAAAGCAAATAGTCGGTACAAGCTGAGCATTTATTTTCCAAAAACATCGTCAAAAAGAATACATTTTAATGTACAGTTCTTCGTTTTTCTAGTTTGTCTTGCAACATTCAACACATGGAAGCACCAGGTTTATAAATAGAATGATCAACAATGAAAAATGAAGTGAAAAACTATGCAGCCCCCCCAAAACATGCTGTAATACGCCTTTAAAAGGCTGAGGCTTTCAAAGTATTTTAGCATCTAACAGGCGTGCCGCTTTCAGTCAGCTCTGCGCCCACCCCGTAATTAAAGATACACACAATATACAGTAAGTTGCGATTTTCTTTCAATATCGCTGCGCTTTTTCGCTTCTTTCTTTTGCGGCTCGGTCGCCGGCGACGTCGGGATCACCGGCGCACTTATCGAGTCTTCTCCTCGACAGGAAAAAGGGATCTTGGAAAGCATATCAATTTTATTGCCCGTTCCTGGGGGCGTCTGACACAGGCGTCCTTCCTTACATCGGGAGACTCGCCCATCGCGCATTCTTAGCAGCCATTTTTCCAGGGGTGCCACCAAAAAGTAGGCCAAGGCGAGGACTTAAGCTGGAAACAGTGAGAAGAAAGCTGCGCGATGACAGTGGACTGTGATTCACCGCTGTTTAAAAAGCTGGTCAAGGACGCATGCCCTGTTGCATTTATCAGAACACCATTCTACAGACAGTAATATTTCTGTCTTTAAGTGTATTGTGTTATTAACGGTGACGTATTCTTCTTCTAATTATTATAGGTCTTGTGTGCTTGATGGAATATCATGATGCTTGTATAATGACTGATATGAGCGGGAGTAAAAGTTAGCCAGTTACAAACTGCCATGTGTTTTTCATTAACAGTAACTTGTAATAAAGTAAACTGGGTTTTTAAACAGTTGTTTAAATTGCACATTGCACATAGATATCAAATTATATATGACAGTTGTGTCTCTAAAAAGTTGATTTACAGCATGAGGTTTATTCAGCTGCTTTAGATTTTGTTAGTCAGCTGAACGGTGTGAGTAAAACGGGGTTAATATTTTGAAATGAACAAATGTCTTCAGTGCGCGTTTGCATGAAAACGTAGCTCCGTTTTGGGCAGACTTCTACTCCTTTGAGGGGTGCTGTTTTATTTGTCGGTAGAAGGGGATGATTTGTGTGTATGTATCTGATGTGTCCGATCCTACCAGGATCCAGGATGTCCAGTCATGCGGCTGCTGCCATCTCCGCCATGATCACCAGTCAGGTGTACCCGCAAATGTGGCGACCGGCACCGCGCCCTGCCAGGCGGAGCCAGAATCGCAGCCGGCAGCACAGGGATCGGGCCATCTTCTCAAAGGGGAATACCAAAGCTGTGGGGGTGAGGACATCAGATTACATTATAAAAGCTTTACACCATGCACCGCCTGTTAGATTAGGTGCCTTTCCCTATAACAATTGGGGTTAAGGGGATTTGAACCAACAACCTTGTGATCATAAGCATAGCATTCTAATCAGCTAATCCACCTACCCCTCTTGCTTAGGTCGCACTTCCTGCTGCTTTGAGTGTGACTTAAATGAGGGTAGCGATAGCTCTGTGGGCCATCATCAATACTGGGCTGTGCTGTGGCTGTTTGGCTATTGCACTGCAGCTTATGTCATTAGCATATTAATGTCTTCCCTTCTGGGTTCACACAAGCATTGAGACCGTAATTCGGTTTTAACGCTGGATGAGTTTTGAAGAGGGTAAGATCGATTGTTGTATAGAGACAGTAACTATGCTGAGAACAGTATTGTAGAGGCAGTGGGCATTTCACAAACAAGCAGAATCACCGACTCTGTAAAATAATAAGCTCCATGGTATCTAGTCGGTCCTGAGATTATTACAGAAAGCGTGTGATGCAACACATGACTTTTTCACTTAGGCACACTTACAGTTTCGGCTAAGCAGACGCCCAGGTGCAGACCGCCACCCCACTGCATTGCTGTCAGTGAGAGCTGTTATGTTTCCCAGCCCGTGCTATTGATGTGGATTTTCTCTCTCTGTCTTGAAGAGCATACAGGTTTTAATCGGCGTTGGAGTCCTTGCCACTGTCTTCTTTACGTACCTATTGTGGCATGGCGTCCCCGCTGTTTTCATCACAGTTTCTTTGGTTTTGAGCGTAATGGTGAGTATGCAAATATCCGTGTCGTATTTTGTGGTTTCAATAGCAAGACTTCCATCTTCACACAGCCAGACACCAGGCCTCTATCGCAGGGGTGTCGAACCCAGTCCTGGGGGGACGAAACCCTGCACATTTTTGGGTTTCTCCTCATTTAACACACCTGATTCAGCTCCTTGTGCTAATTACCACACAGCTCTTGAGCTGAATCATTCATGGTGGAACAGGGAAAGAACTAAGCTACACAGGGCTCCGCCCCCCCCAGGACTGCAGTTTTGACACCCCTGCCCTGCTGGGACCTTCAGGTTATGAACTGATGCCCATACAGTGGATATTAAAAGTCTACACACTCTATTGAAAGTACGTGTTTTTGTAATTTAAAGCCAAAAATCACGATAATCATCAAAAATAACTTTTTAAAACTAATTAGGGTCTTTGCAGTCAATAAAACCCAAAAGATAAACAAAGAGGCAATTAGTAGGACAGTTAATTACATCAGTGCCATTAGTAACAGGGCTTCCTCTACATTTTCCAGATGTACTGCTGGCCAGTTTGCTCCCACCAGTTGGCTCATTTTTATGGTGCCTGTTATATAGAGTTTAACAGTGGCACCGTCGTCAATAAACTTCACACCGTAAATCTAAATGCGTAATAAGAGTCTGTACTGAAGTGACTGAGAGGATGACTTACAAGTGGCTTAGAATTTTTAGGACACAGTCAGACACTGGAAGGATGATTTATGGAGGGAAACACTGTTTTTCCTAAAATCTCATCTTTTCCAGTGTATCATCAGCGGGGTGGTGTCTGCCTTTGCCAGGGGAAATAAGCTGGTATGTGGAACACACCTGCCTCTGTGGAGCCTATTCACTCTGCACATACTCTGATCAGCCCTGCGTCTCGGGCTCTGCAATGTTCCTGTGATTCGCATGTATTTGCACTAATGAGGCGCGTGATCATTTTGAGGGGCCGACTCATTAAAATATTACATTTGTTTTCCTCGATGACCAGTATTTCCCCAGACATGTTGGCCATTAAGGCAAGGCAAATGACCGATTAATGTCTGAGTGTCTGAGAGCTAATTGAATATGTTCACTATCAGATTATTTATTTCGTAAATGAGGGGCAAAGGGCGGCTTGGCTTGTGTTTATTCAGGGAGACGCGAGCGATGCTGAGGCTGTAGTGAGCATTAGTGGACGTCGCTTTTTACAGGGTGTGTACTCCTGTGCTGTAGATCCTAGCGGCTGTCGTCACCAGCTCCCTCAGCGCTGTCATGGCCCTCGTCAGCATCGTCATCGACAGCCTTTATGCCTTCTGCGGCTTGTGTAACGTAAGTAAAGTGACGTTTACGAGAGCTACCTGCCTTTCAGGAGTCCAGGCTCCCCTCTTGTCGTCACTCTTCTCGAAGGTGCGCTCCAGTTTTCCCATTTATGTAGACAAATTGACATTGTTGTCAGCCTCGTGTCGGGGGGGGGGGGTGGATGGGAGATGGGGGCTTGGGCACAGTTACCATAGAGACAGGTTCCAGGAAGCCAGCCAGTTTAGTGTTATAATCACATTTATACAAAATTTATTGCATTTGACTAACAAGCACATTACTGAAAATACAACTGTTATATACTGTCGCCCCCCCATGTCAGCCTTTGTTAGAACTGTTTATGTTATATGCTTATATTTGTATTAAATGTCCAGCACATCTTAAGGTTGCATGCTGAACATTTTAATGATGTTTTGGTTTGCTTTGATTTGACTACTTTCCTCAGAGCAACCGCACTTCCCATCTCATCCTCAACTTGCTCTTGCCTTTAATGGATTCTGTTCCTGTTAACAGGGGATTCTGCTGTTCCTCTCCAGCCTGAACCTCTTCATCACTGTGCTGAGTATAGTTTACGGGTGCAGGGTTCTCTGCCATGCTGACACCCAGGTGAGGAAGGACTATTGATCCATACTATTAGCATCCTGAATACACAAGAACCAGAACTCTGAGACAGTTTTTTTTTTTCGTATCCCTCGTAGGAGGAATGTATCAAAGTCTCCATTTATGCCAGCAAAAGCATATTCTAGTAATTCTACATTCGCCTGCAGGGGGAGCCAAAATGTACTATACAGTGGTACCTCAGACCTCGAATTTAATCCGTTCAGAACTCCGGATCGAATCCTAAAAAGTTTGAATTGTGATCGAATTTACCCCATAAGAAATAATGGAAAACCAATTAATTGGTTCCCAGCTCCAAAACATTAAACATAAATATGTTTTTTTAGCACTTAAACACAAAATGAACCGGATAAAACAAGAAGAGCATATACTGTACTAAACACATCTAAGCACATT
>JAODUD010000046.1:11526366-11545195 GCA_026784285.1 Stomatorhinus walkeri | reverse complement strand
GAAAGGTTGCATAATTAGAAAAGAAATTAGAAATGCAGGAACAGCACAGAAATTCTTGAACTGACAGAGCAACGGCAAAACTTTCCTCTTATTTTTTGTAGTTGCGGGCGGTGACCATTAGGACAAAGGGCTGATTCTGTTTTTGGTTCACTATCTTTTTCCAGCTGACAGTTCAGGAATAGCTCAGTCTGTGACAGCTGGCTAACAGTGAAATTCACTGCTTCTTGCATGTGACCTAACAGGCCAGATCTTCTGCTGCTGGTTTGAGGATATGACTGGTGAAATGATGGAAGGAGGTGTGTTTGCTTTTGTCGTAAAGTTGCGAGTTGTTCCTTTAAATGCTGAAAAGTGCATCTGAAGGTGTGACTTGCAATCTTGAACAGTGTTGAGAGATACCGCATGAAATAAAATAATCTCAGAGACTAACTCTCCCACCTGAGGGTCAGGCAAGAGCATTTGAACTCAGCAAAACGGCACCAAGGCCACAAGATCTCCGGCCAAAACACAGCCAGGGGTCACGGCTGCCTGTGGAGACACCAACCGCAAATTAAATCATATAGTCTTGAGAAACACTTCATTCATGCTCGATGTTTCATCAAAACATTTGATGAAAAACACATGATACAAAAAGTCTTCCAAAGATGGTCAAAGCCTGACCAGACGAATTACATAATAAAGCAGGGAAATGACAACATACTATTTCTCACATTTTTGCATATTAGGAAAATTACAAACAGAATGAAGAACAAAGACAGCTGTTACAGACACGTCTAACGTGGACAAAGAAACGCGCGTGTTTGACTCAACTTTTTTGCAGATGAAAATGCTACACCAAGTGCAATGTGATGTCAGATATTGGTGTTTTCAAACTGAAATACTTTAAAAGGTTTCTCTCACATATAAATGTGATGGCCATCAATATATTATGGAATATATTAAAACTATATATGTAACACATTATCTATAAATTACAGTGAATTGCACTGTGAACATACACATGATTAAATTATGAATATAGTGCAGCTTTTGACCACTAATCTGTTGACGTCTGCCTGTACGTTCTGATGATGTCTATTAGACTCCAAAGCATTCATAGTGAATTTGTAATTTCAGCTGCCAGGAGAATTAAACATCACGTTTCCCTATTGAGGGAAAGCATGACTTTCATTCTGTGGTTAAAACTAAATGCAAAGATACAAGCTTAACATTTGACTTTCCATCCATCCATCCATCCATCCTCTAACTGCCTACCCTTGCTAGGGTCACAAGGGACTTAGATTTTTTGATTACAATAATATTGTGACAATCCATTTCAGACATCACACTATTGGTCTGTTCCTTATTGTGTCATTCCCCATTTTCAATCTTTTTTTTTTAATCAGTGATGGAATTTCCTATCTAATGTGCCATGTTCATACTCTCCAGTGTCTGGTAATTCCAGGTGGCCAAGCCACATAAACCAGCATGAATAAATCATCCACGAGGAAGTGATGGGATCCTGGGATTAGTGTGGAAATGAGCCCCCCCGGTCGGCTCATTCCCTCTGGCCCCCCGCCACAGCTGACCAGCCCGCCCCAGGTGCCTCTCCCACCGCCGTCGTCTTCGAGTCCCGCCAAGGTGGACGGTCCAGACCTCAGCTCCATCAATATTGATGCCTTGCCTCCTGAACCGGCTTTGAAAATAGTTTCTCCCACATAAATATTGATGACATTGCTATATATCAGAGCCCTCTGCTCATTAAGGATTTATGTAGGGGAAACACGGAGCACGCTCTATTTCGGAGGAGGAAGAGGCATTTTGGGGGCCGCGCTTCCACAAGGGAGACAATTTGCCGTGGCTTAGGTCAATTTCTGCACATTTCTGGGTGGGATTTGTGAAGTGAGGCAGACCTGGAATTCTCATGAAGAGAATCTGTGCTTTTCTGTTTGTTGTGCTGCAAATATGCCATTGGATATACTATGACCACGCATTGGTGATGGCGATTTAATGTATAACATAATTGTATAACATAAGTGTTATCTTGCAGTAAGGGGTGCACTATGTACAGATCACGACGATGCCTTTGAGAATCTGAGGAGTATAGTTTAGCCGCACGGCCATTTCTGTTCATTTTAGCAAACCGAAGTGAAAATACCAAGGGCCTGTATTCAATGGTTGGAATCAACCATAAGTATGTTGCAATTCATTTTACTCATGTTTAATTTGTTTTGCTTCAATGCATAATCACAATGCCATATCTGGAGGCTGTTTTGCATCAGGGACAGACTTGCAGAAATAGTTTTAGTTTTCTGGTACTACTGCTGAGTATACTGCTGAGTATACTCTAAATAAAAATATTAGGTCCATAAAAAAATCTAAAATGAACTTGTATTCATTCACTTCCTGCAACCACTTGCTCTATTCAGGGTTACAAGGCAGGGAACATCTCCGGACATGGTGTCAATCCATCCAGGGCACACACACACACACACACACACTCACCCACACACACAGTCACACGTACCACTTGGTAATCTCAATTAACCTCAGCATATTTTTGGGCCGGGGGGGGGGGGAACGGACAATACTGGGAGAGTATGCAATCTCCACACAAAAGGAGCCACAGGGGTGACTCAAACGCAGGCTCAAGAGGTAGGAGGTAACAGTACTAACCACTGTACCACCATGGCACCCCCAAAATAAACACTTTTTACATATATATTGAAATTATTTTTATTAATGCACCCATAAAGATTTGCGGTTCTCAGCTGATCCAGGATCAGGGTCCAGATTATTCCTTGGTCAGTATAGCATGATGCAAATTTGGCGAGCGGACAGCTGGAAGGTAGGGAGGGCGGCTGTGAAAGATGTCAACCGGGTGCGGGGGGGGGATAATTTTCTTAAACCACACACTCTCGACCCGCTTTTCAGCAGCGACCCATCAGTTGACAAACACTGGTGTAAATGATACGTGTAGCTAGGATTAGTGTCTCTGGGTGCCTTTCATCCCGCTTACGGGCTTATTCCACTGATCATACAAAATGAACAAAATTGTCTTAAATAAGTGGATAATGGAAATCAAGCACAGCACAAAGGGGATTCCCTCAGTCCTCTTGGCAGCGATGGGAGCGCCTTGCAGAGCGCAGAACCCTAAGGGTCAGCTTCAGCTTCACGACCCCCGCCCCCCCCGGTATGGAGGGTGGCTGTTCGACTGGGGCGCCCCAGGCGCAAGACAGTCCAGCTTGACGCCTTGGTTATTGATCATTGATTTAGACTGACATTGAATGAAACCTCTAGAGGGAACCAGAGAGTCGCTGTTGCGGACATTCAAGATAAAACAGGCAACCCTTCCCGTTTACATCGTCTCTACAATATTAATGGAATCAGACTAGCACAGAAGAGAGCATCTGCAAGTCTAAATTGAAATCAGCTGAACAACAAACATGTTATGGTTAAATACATATTGAACTCCTCTACTGTGATTCTTCATGTGATATTCTAGGTGTAGAAGGCGTCAGTCATTCAGCCACAGGTGGCTTCAGTGACACTTCAGGGAGGCCTAGATTTGAACTTCCCCCTTCAACTTGCCAAAATCTGGATGCTACCCACACACCACAGCCAAAGGATCCATTTAATTCAAGAGTTATGCTACTGTACTGAATATGAAGCGTTAGCTCCATCCATTTGGTATTGCTTTCAGATGCCAGCTCTGTCATACATCTCAGCCACTTCTGTAAGAAACTAATATGCTTGGAAAATCTATTTTCCATGTAAGGAGTGTGATAACAAAAAGGTCTTTTCTTTCTTTACATTCCAGAAATAGATGGGAAAAAGGTAGAAGATTGAAGCCATATTCTATGTAATAATGTGGACCCAGTATTCCACAGCAGACAGGAAGGCACTCTCATACATACATTATGGCTGGCGCGTCACAGTCATGACATACTCAATGTGGTTAGAATCCAGTGCTACAAACATCAGGAAGAGTATTTATTACAGAATGTGCGACCCAGGAAGGTCTGGTTGAAATTGGGTAAAGAGTGGGTTATCACTTTTAAATCCTCTAGCAGTATTTTTAATGTGATTCTGATATGAGTATGAAAGCCACTGAAGCATTGTTATTAACGTCTAAGCCAGTGTTTCCCAACCCGGTTCTCCAAGACCCACAGACGGTCCACTCCACGTTTTTGCTCCCTCCCAGCCTGCAGCCAGATAGTCCACTGTCTGCGGGTCCTCGAGGACTGGACTGCGAAACGCTGCCCTAAGCAGCTCCATTAATATCTGAGTTGACTCAATATTCAGATACATGACCAATCACAGACCTCATCGACGCCTGTGGCAGAGCTGACCGCAACTGACCACCTGACGCTGACGCTGTACCGACCAGCGTTAAAGAGAAGGTAGGAGAAAAGAGGCACTATCGAGTCAACGTAACCCTCAAGATGTGTCTATTTTCCAGATGCAAGTCCTTAGGGAGGTAAGTCCAAAAGGTCGGAGTCCAAATAAAACAATCACAGGGCATTCGGATAGTCACCCATTTTTATTCATGGATCCATCGACTTTTTTTTTATTATTCAATGCATCAGTCCTCATATAGCATTAAAGAGAAGAAACACAATGTCTATTAGAAACATTCCTCAAACTAAGAGCAGTAAAAGAGAGAGTCCTATCTACCGTCCAAATGGCTTACGATTCCACTTACCAACCTTTCAACTTCTCCTCATGATACTTCCATGCGTCACAACAGAAGTCCATCCCCCACCCCACCCCCACCCCCATTTGCATACTTTGATTCACTGAGAACAACACAAAAATGGACACCTACCCTACAAGAGGCAAACCCTGCCTAGCCACCAGGCTCTGGAGGCCAGCTAACTTTACCAGCCCTCTGCCATGTCCACCAACGCTGTACTAGAGGGTGAGTAGTTGCACCAAAGATGCTCAAAACCATTTACGGTCACTTTCACCCTCCATGAGCTGTCCACCATGACTTTTTGATTTTTCCCAAGTTTTAATAATTCGAGCTTGTCACATTGCACATGGCACTGGTCACACTTACTGGGGCAAAACAAAAAAATAGGTCCCCTAATTTCATTAATTAGATATTAATTCACCCAAGATATAGTTCTACACAGCCAGCACTAAGTGTTTAGTTTGGCTTTTGAGTTTTGGACACCCTCACACAATAACCCGAGTCTGCTTGAGCCAAAATATGGATCAGTTTCATTGGCTGGTTCTGGTGACCATTCAACTTATTATCATGTGGTTTCCATGACGTTGCAGCAAACTAGGCACTGGATGTGGGGTTTCGGAACTGCCTGGGGGGATCAGAAGCGCAGGATGTTTGGTAAAAATCAAAGGGTCCTGAGTCTCACGGTGACGCCATGGCAACTGCAGTTCCCAACGGTCTAAGTGGAGGTTTCATCAGTAAGTCACACATCTTCATAGGAGACATGACCTCATAATGATCAAGCAGTGCTGTAGAATGAAATATGTGGTGTGTCCGGAGGGCCGGGTCCCTGAGCGAGGCAGGGTGTGGCGACATGGGGTGAGGTCAGGGTCCATTCTCGTTGTAGTGGAGGGACAGCGGCCGGTCCCTCTGCACTGGCACATAGGGCCAGTTGTAGTTGGAGCCAGACAGCAGCATGTCACGCAGCAGTGTCTCGATGGGCGTCTTCCCTACGAGACGCACAAAGAAGAGCTGCTCGATGACCGGCGAGGAGACGATGCGCAGCGACGGCAGCCGAAGGAGCAGCCGGCCGAAGCGGTTAGGCTGCCCGGGGTACTGGTTGCGCACATACTCCTCCAGGGCACACTGGGACTTCTCCTGGACGCTCTCCACGTGAGCCACGTCCGAAAGGCCCATAGCATCTGCGGACAAAAATGGGGACCACTATAAGCTCAGAAATATGACTCTTTTTAAGCTGTTGCCTTCAGAAACCTCACTTGTGTAAGACCAACAGAGTCAATTCTATGGAGGTCAAACGCTTGTCACTATACTTGATTTGAGACATGGTCAACAGTCCTTCTCCCTTTCTTGTGTAACTGGCTGACACCCTTCCCAATTACCAGGCACTGACCTGAGGTGAACAGCACTATACACTTGAGGCAGGAGTATTCGGCCGTGTCCACCTGCAGCGCCTTCAACTTCTCGACCTGCTCCTGGAAGACCCTGATGTGATCCATGAAGGCCACCACACGCTCGGCAGACATGGGCGAGGCGTGCAGGCCGGCGGCCGCCAGCAGGGGCGCCACATGCAAAGGCATAGAGCACTGGGCGGCGTTCAGCACAAAGAGCTCACTCCAAGACATGCGCAGCAGCGCCACCTAGGGACAGAGGGGGGGTGCCACATGTCACAAACGCCCTATTTCGACCGTCGTTGAGTTTGCTCCAGTAGTTTATAGTGAAGCAGACGTTTACAGAATTGCATGAATCGTATTGACGGCCCAACCTGGTCCATGAGCTGCAGGTCTGGGAAGAAGGGGATGTTCTTGGCCCACTCCACTGCGCTGAAGAGCAGCCGGGCGGCCAGCTCGCAGATGTTCTCGATGCCCATCAGGTTGTTGGACTGCATGCACTGGGCGCCGTATCGCGACGTGGGGTAAGGTTCGGCCCTCAGCAGCAGCGAGATGAAGCCTGATAAGTAGGGCTGACTGTTGTAGGGTTCACTGCCATTGGCCAAGTACTGACCAGGGCTGGACTGGGTGTTGGACATGCGCCCCCGCTGGACAGCTGGGGAATGACAAGAGAAGTGGGGTATATTAAAAAACGTTACTCAGGATAAAAATTCCAGCAAATTAACTACTCATTCTTAAACTATGAAACCCAAGTAATGCATTATACAATGTGTTTATGCTGGCCTTGCAGGGTCAAAGTAGTCAGACATCCACAGCCCATAATCAGACAAATAGCTATTGGCTATTGGCCATGTTATGCGGACTGATTATTGATTTTTGGCTGGCAGACCTCCAGCTTTCATTTAACCCTTTATCTCAGTGGAAAGTGGTCTATAAAGACTAGGCTGCTTCTCCCTTTGTCGTGTTTACTGCCGAGCCGCTGTGCGCGCGACATCACTACCATCGAAAGGGTCCATAAGCATAAGTCACAATGCCAGCTATGATCTTGTGAGATTTCAGCAGCATCGTTGCACCTCTGAAGTAAATCGACACTTAAGCACACGGCGGACGCTGCTCCCCAAGTGACAGAAACTTTAGCGAACTCACAACCACAACTCACAACAAATGTTTTACTTCATATTATAAAATACAGCATTAGTACTATTCTGACTCTATAAACTATCCCAGTTATATATCAAATAAATATATATGCCTGAAGGACAACAAATGTTTATTGAAAAATAATTGTGTATATATATATATACACAATATATACAGTATATATACAATATATACAGTATATATATATATATATATACTATTCTCTGCATTTTATAAGAGACTATACCATAATATGAAATTATGCACTGACCAAAAAAAGTATTAAACAAAAAATTAATTTTTTGGGCGGGGGACTCTGTGCATTGGGAGTCAAGAAGGTTGTCGGTTCAAATCCCTTGGTCGGCAGAGTGATCGAACCACTGAGTCCTAGAGCAAGGCCCTTATCCTCAGTTGCTCCAGTGACTGGCTGACCGTACTGTCTCCTCTACACCAGTTTCATGAGGTAGCTGGGATGCTTTTCCTTCACTCTGCTGAAACTCCTCCAAAACCGCTTCAACTGCGTTAAGGTGAGCTGGTCATCTGATGTGACACTCTATGATTCTCCTTTGTAGGCGGCCTGGCGTGTACAAACTCTTGACTGGCACTGCATATCTCCTCATATGTTTACTAAATTATTACACATTGTAAGGATATCATACACAGATGCAGAGCTAAAATAATAATAATTTTTTAGATTAAAATGAACCATATTTTGAATGAAATATTTACAAAAATATTAGCTCTTTATAAAAAATAGCCCAGTTTCAAAGGTAACTAATACTTTTATTAGTGTCTTAAAATTTAAAAAGTAGAAAGAGTAGATTAGACATTTCCTTACGTGATAGTAATGTTTACCGTCATCACCTTGCAGGCCCTATTTAAGCACAGAAACAGTCAGCATGTAATTCTCAGCATGTAATCTTTGTCACCATCGAGCCGCAGGGATTGTTTTTTCAGAACCGCGATCCCTGCGAAGCCGTCTCCCTGACATGCTGTCAGTCCCGCTGTGAGCTCATTCGCTTAATGAGAGTGACAGTCAGAAGCCTAAAGCAGGAAATACCTAAACTGTAGGTATGTGATGTAGCAGGGGCTACTGCCATTGGTTGGCTAGAGAAGCTCCCATTGATTGGCACGTAGAGTACCCAATCTGGCGCCTCGCGAAAACCAAATGGCAAAGCGTGCAACCGGTAGACATTCCATTGTGTGTCCATTCTGAGAGATGGAGTTTCAGAATGAATGGGCTTCCTTAAGACATTCAGGAGCGTCTCTCTCTCAAACCCCATGTACAGGACGAAGAGAATGTAACTCAAGAGCGCCCCCTGTGAAGCCAAAATGTGGCCGACAAATACTAGAAGATGTGGCGCAATACAGAGCGAGGCCCTGGAGTGAGGGAGGGGGGCATGAGGATAAAAATGGCTTATAACTGACAAGCCCAAATGGGGCCAAACCGTACAGGCTAATTATGGACTGCTCAAGGTGGGGGGCTGAGGGAAAGGATTGTTTTTTTACTACAGTAGTGGCTAATTTTACTAGGAGGTGTGAGATCACTTTTTCTATCTAAAAATACCACACAAACTTACAGCAATGAAATAGCCAAGGAAATGACTGGCAAAAAGCACCACTTCAGCATTATTAGCATGAAAGATGTGCAGACTCAATATATGATTCAATACTGTCACAAGCATGTGATCTCAAAAATATCAAGCACTGACCTTCTACACACAGACAGGGTCTTTCGCAACCACATAACTTTTGTGTTAAAGGCAAAGAAAACTATAACTACTGAAAAAATGTACCACCTTCAATACAGGACTGTTGTATACACATTCAGAGAGTATACTCCAGAATACTCGTATCTTGCTACTAATTATTGTGTAACTATTGTGCACAGTAATCATGCTAATTATTTATAAAGTGACATAGCAGGGTGACCAGATAATCCATGTCAGGGAAGACACTTTGAGCCAGGACAGGATTTGTAAACTATTTCACTTTAGCACTCAGCTCTTGCTGTGTGCTGATTGGTCAGTCTCCTATAATCATGCACGTGTCACTAATGTTAATGTGAAACAGCTGGATGAGTCTTTCAATCAAGGAAACAAACCAGTCAAAGCATAAGAAGGGCTGAACTATGTAATCAAGCACGGGAGCTTTTCGATTTTATAGCAGTTTGTAAAATCTAAAGTAGCTCATAGTGTCCTCCAAGACTAGGATTATCTGGTCACCATATAACCTAGTTATTTACACAAATTCCCTGCTACTGCCTGTAGTATAAAGAATCTTCAGCACTTAAATTGTTAAAAAATAAAACAGGGAGACCAAGGATTCCTTCAGCGACTGTGCTGGTTTACTTCCTGGGTTTAAGTTATCCAGTGATAATCCAGTCGGTGCATAGTGGCGACCACTGCCCCATAGCCCCCACCACAACATATGTAGTGCTGAGAAAACTGGTGACAACCCCCCACCCCCCGAAGCGCCGAGATGTTCTCACTCATCTTCAGACATGGAAAATCAATTTCGTGTCTGATCTTCCCAGTCGAAGCAAATTTAGCTGCAAATTACATTGCGGTTGAATCGAACTGAATGGAGACCATTACAGGTGCATTTCTGTGTCCCCCCATGGAGGGGCGTAAGGCAGCATAAGGGTAAGGCTCATTACATTCTAGTTAGTAACATTGTTTGCTGGATATAAGGACAGCTGGGGGGGGCAGTGATGATCTCACTGCAGAACCAGACCTGGCGGCTTGGTAAGCGTGGGAACAGGTATTGTGGGGACCATGGCAGGGAGGGTCCCGCCTGGCCGCGGAGGCCCAGGGCTTAGGACGGATTCCACATGACAGCATCACTGTTTCTCTCAGGTTCTGAGATGGAGGTCATTAGCAAATAACCGCAGAGCCTGCAGCCCATCGCAACTCCCGCAATGAGGATAAAGCTGCAGCCAGCAGCAGTACTAACCCCCCCTCCCCCCCACCCAGAAGCCCCACATTTGGACCCACATCACCCACTGGTGGCGTGGCCCGCCAGCCCCCACCCTCATGTCTGGGGGCAGAGGTTCACCCTGTCAGGAATGCGTGTGTGTAAGATGGCTGAGATGGATGAATCGTCATTGAGAGGCTGTTGGGGTCGGCCGAGGCCCCACCCAAGTGAGGCGTCTGCAGTAGCTAGGTCTTCAGGACCTGTATGAGCCAGTGAACACCGGCAAGCTTAAGGTGGGCCAGTCAATTAGGAGCGTGACTCTCCTGACCGACTTGCCATACAGCTTACAGTACAACGCAAGTGCAGAGCAGGCGGCCGAAATGCATACAAACCCCTGTGGGCCCCACAAACTGCCCTCCCCAGGAATCGGTCACATTCCAAGGAGCTGACCTGTTAACTTGATTCACGAGCAGGAAACGGACGTGATTTGTCCATCGACTCTGACCCAGAATCAAGCACGAGCGACGGTGTGTAGTTTGTCCATGTGAACAGCAACCCTAGAGAGACACAGACCTCCATTTTTGTTCCCTGTGTATCAGAAAACACAGCTGCTGAATGGATTCATTAATCACAGTCATTCTCTGCAGATAAAGACAGCGGCAACCTTTACAATAAATGAACCTAATAAATGATTGCTTTGACGCTGACTAAAATCTTGCAATTTATTGACACTTCTGAAGGTGGTATTTTACACGGTCAGTCTGCTTATTGCAAGCCTCCTCAGTGCTGATTGACAATTGGCAACTAAAACCGCGACCGGGCAGCAGTGAAGCGGCACATTCTCTCCTGGAGTGCTTTCACAGAACTGCCCTGCCCACTAAACACAATCACTGTCATCTCACATTGTTGGCCCCTTTTGTTTTGCTCTTGGCTGCCGATACTTTAAGGCACCTGCTCGGAAAATGGGATGCTGGAGAACGCAGCCTCGTTGTCACGGCGCCGCGGTGCAGCGTTACCCACAGGCCCACCTGTCGATGGGCACAAGGAGCAGCTACTGCGCCTCGTGGTCAAAAGATATAAAAAACAACTGACTTAAAAAAGAAAAAAACCTCAGAAGCACAGACATTGATGCACCCCCCCCCCCCACTGGTCACCACTACACTGGGGGATGGGAAGAGGTGTCAACAATGCAGAAGGTCAAATGACAAATACAAGGAAACATAAACAAAGTGAACCTCTCCAGCTGGGAGAGCGTGAATCGGGCAGTTCTGTTTAGACGTTCCGGAAGCCTTTCAGCAGTTGAAATAAAGCATGAATCTCCTTCAGTCTTCTGCAATTTCAGGGTTAAAAGCCAAGCCCCTTTGCTGAATGTTTGTTCTGTGAATTCAGCACATATGCTGCATAGCAATCTCAAAGCACTGCGTGGCCCTTACTGACATCTAGATCACCATAAACCATCCTCTTAATTGAACTGGATTGACTTGATTAATATTAATCTCCACAAAATGCTACCCCCCATATTACTTCACAGAGTATGCGTTATGATACTACTGTCCCCACAATCCAGGAATAGAGTCTTACTTGATGTTGTAAGATCATTACTGGATCTATATTCATCTTATTCTGGAGCTTCAAAAAACATAATGAGACCGCAGAGAAGCTTTTCTAAAATTATTCATAATATTTAATGAGTAGAGGAACATTTTGAACACTTATCTGGGAACACTTGGAAAATATAAGTGTGTTGCCTTGATATCCAAAATGAATTGTGACCTGAATCGGCTGTTTTAGTTCGCAGTGGATTCAAATCTTCAAATCAAAATTTCTTGAAAATAATGCTGGAGTTGAAACTTGCTCCGGACTCCTGAAGAAGCATAATGTCGGCCGTAACTGCGAACACATCACCAATAGATCTCTTTAAACTCTGCATCTTGACTGTGGTCCTTTGTGTTCCTTAAAACCCCAAAGAACATCCCTAAAGTAACTGTAAAGAGTGATTTAAGTTAAGTTGCCCTCCGGGGTCAACGGCCGACAATGGATATTGTGTTGGGATTGGCTGTAACGCAGACAGGAGAGGAATCCTGGCCTGTCAGCTAGTCACACAAAAAAAAGCGCTGTGTCCTTGTGACACACAAAACATCTTCCGGGGAGCTTCGTTAAGTCAGGTGACCCTCCTGGCATCACAGAGAGGATGGGACTTACGCATAAGCGCACAACTGAAGGGGAAGCGCCGGGCTGAATTGGGATCCATTCAATGCCGTTTAATGGCAATGCAAGGACGTTGCTACACATTTTAATGCAACCGGAGACCTGTGTTACCTCACTGATGCAGTTTTCTGGTGGTTAAGTACTTCTGGTTTAATATCTAAACAAATTTTTCAATACTTTTGATTTACAAACTGATCTAAGCCTACATCTTGTATTATTAAATATATACAATCTAAAAAAACATTCTTCAGCAAAACGTTTTCATCTAACCAATCATTTTATATTTGGATGTATAGTTCATTAATATACAGCATTTCAAACGCCATCTAAAGCCAAATTTGAGTACAAAATTCTGTAATTTATGTACATATCCTCGAACTTTAGTGTTTACCGCAGACAGCAAAACATTATTTGGTGTTTAAAACTTGCAACCATATACAGGCACTGCAAACTGAGTCTTTTTGCATTTAACAGGTGCACGACAAAAGCTAAATCATCTTTTGATCACAGACTCATGATAATTTAATAAATTTGTTTATTTAGAGCCACTAAGCAAAGCCTGTTTCGGAGTAAGGATCCCACATGCGTTAAGCGTTTTCCCGAGTTTTTAATTCAGGCTGAGCTGTTTACACATAGCACGCTCACAACTGTAAACACAATCTAACAGAATTGGATTATGTAGCGCTGCGCTCCGCATCTCCCAGGCAATAAGCGGCTCGCTCAGCTTGTCCGCACAACGAGAAAGACCTTCACATGACTGCGGAAGCACGAACTGTCGCCTTTTTCTGCTGATTTGGTACGACGAAGCACTTTTTAAACTGAAGGATACTTCACAGTGAAACTTCTTACAATAAAGCGTTCTTTGACTTAATCTGAAGTGTGTAGCATAAAAATGCCAAACTGCAATTTCAGGAACTTTCCCTTCCGAGCATGTCATGCACCCTTTTTTTAGCCACAAGCTGAAAGAAATACCAAGTCTATAATGTGCAATGATTGTCATTCATTCATAATCTTCTCCCAACTGAAACAAACATCGCCACACATCTATTTAAATCTATATAAATCTATATAAACACTGGTTTGTCTCTAGTAAAATAATTACATATGAGGAAATCTGCACAACAGAAGTACATCTTCTGTCACTATTGGTTGCAGGCTTTAACAATTTTGCTAATTTGCCGCTTTTGAGTAAACACAAACTCCAAAATCACATTATTATGCAAATATCAGGCCTGTATTGCCTCGTGTTGCGCCATAAGTGAAACAAAAATATTCGGCCTTAGATTTAAATTGCAACTTTTTCTGGTAGGTCACGCGCACAGTTCATAAACTTCTATTTACGCGAAAGAAAGTCTCGCTTCTCTATTACCGCAAATAAAGATGCCAGTGACGAATTGTAATTTCTCAAAAAGTTTTGCTCTTCACCAAAAAATATTTACAAACATGTCCATATGAAATCACTAAATGGGGCATTTTGAAGCCTTGTGTTAAAATTGACACAAACAGACTGATTAAACACGAGGGGACTGAATAGTCGCAGTGTTCTGCTTACACGTTGTCCTTGTCTTTCTTTTACACTACTTGACCCGTTCTTAATCATACACAATACAGTAAATGCAGCGCACTGCTGCAGCGGCGAGCAGGGGTGTCGGGGAGCAAACAGCATCATTAAGGCGAATACAAAGGTCCCCTTTCCAGGATGAGCACAATGACGGTGCACTTAAGAATCGGACAAATCCGGCAAGAGGCGTTATTTCAGATGCAATTAGCGTCGAGTTATTTTCGTGTCCCTTTTCCCCCTCAAAAAAGACAATACTTCTTAATTTACTTTTCATTGTTTTAATGCCCGGCCAATTAAAATGCCGGAGGGTTAAACTTCTTTTTCCTTGAAAATCCTCGCCGGATACCTGAAATAAATTGGATCTAATGCGACAATGACTTACCTTCTCTTCTCATCCCGACTTTTAGACACTTCTTCAAGCGGCAATACTGGCATTGATTCCGATGGTGCTGATCGATGGGGCAGTCGCGGTTTCCCCGACAAGTGTAACTCAGATTCCGCCGCACGGAGCGCTTGAAGAAGCTCTTGCACCCTTCGCAGGTAAACTGACCGTAGTGCTTCCCGCTCGACTTGTCTCCGCAAACCATGCAGTCCACGTTAGGAATTTTCTCCCCAGAAAGGACATCATTCCCCGAGGTGGAACCGGAGGGTGTTCCCGGTGTCCCACCCGGCTCCTGGCTGCAGATCTGCAGCTGTGACCCGGGATCTGCCGAAATGTTCTCTTGCCACGGGTTTACTACCATTGCCATGCTACCTAGCAGCAGTTTGTCTTAGGCGAGAGATGTAATAAGTCGTGTCTTGCTGTAGCGCAGGAAGATAAAGCTCCTTCCGGACGATACGTGATAATGCCGGGTAGAAAGCCTTTCTCTCTTCATCCAGAAGCGGAATCCCCTTAAAATATTTACAAACCGCACTTTAAATTTGTATTTTTAACTTCAGTCACGAGCTGTTGAGATTAAAGGTGAGAGATGGTATCTGAGAGAATCCCACAAACAAGTAGATACACGTTGACTTTTTTGCCGTTTGCACTTTGCCACAGTTCAGATCGCCCTGAATATAGTCCACATATTCTCGGTTAAAGGCAAGGTGTCGGCGATAGACTACTTCATCAAACTTCAGTTCCCAAAAGCCAGTTTCAGAGGTTTCCGAAGAATGCAGCCTCCGGCTTCAAAATAAACATCGAAACATCGCACATTTTCCTCGGCCTGCGAAAGTTGCGAACACTAAAGCCTATGCTTTAAGACAAGCATACAACCAAAAAGAATATATTATTTTTTTTTACATATACTGACCACAGTTACGTTTATACCGGCGGATCAGCATGCATTTATATGCGTCGCGAAATAGCAATTTAAAGACTTAGTCTAATCAGAAAACAAAATGCTTATAAAAACATCCACGCATCGGTAAAATTTCTAAAATTATACAGCCACCACCTTAAACATCACACACCGAAAGAGCCGTACGATGTTTATCCGTTGGATGTCAGTCCCATCTCAGAAACACATAATTACGAATCTCTTGAAAGTGACACTAAACAGTCCAGTGAGGTCGTGCTCTACAGGACTTGTACCTTATTAGGACAGAAATACCATTTAAGGATATGCTCTCTTTACTCAGTTCCCCGGGTTGCTTACATTACGGCGACCCCCATTGGTCAAAATAAGACAAGGGCGCGGTTACATCCAATAGGGTTGCTTGTCAGTGCCCTTGCGTGCACATCATAGATCCAGTGATTGTTGACAAGTTACGAGTTAAGTTATGGAGGACCACTAGTGAAATGCACTTTTTTGCTTAAAAAACACAATTTCCACTGGACGGGGTATAATGTAGCTGAGATTTCCTGCTGGTAAAATAATAACAAGATTCATCAAATCAAAACATATTGCCGTTAGGTAGGCCTATGTTACCATTTGCAAAAGTGGTGTTTTTTCCACACAGAATTTCTTGTTCCGAAGACTTGCAAATTGCTTCAGTATATGCACACGAGTCAATTTGCAAAGTATAACTACAAGGTGTTGTATAGGCTATTATATGTGCTGATAAAATCTTTTTGTGGCATTTCTTGGAAAATATAAAGACATATTATGTAGGCTACATTATGAATGTATATTATAAACGTAACGAGTATACTTTTAGCGATTGATTTAATCGATTTAATTAATAGAACTCAAAAGTACTGTAAAAATGAAAAACCATCCGAAAAATTGCTTTCAAATACACACATACAACACAACCTCAGAGTATTTTCAGTTTGTGATTTGACCATTTTGGAGTTCGTCGTCGTTTGTTTAATGTTATATTTCGTTACCTTTAACTCAGTACACAGCAGTTTTTAAACATTAGCGCAAGATACATTAATACACACACACACATTATATATATATATATATAATATACATATATATATATATTAGCCATATCGAAATGTGTTAATCATTCGGGGAAACATGCAGAAGAGTGATTCACTTCGGGATATTAAACGTCACACTTATAGTACGAAAATGGACAGAATTTTTAGAACTGGACGTTAGTCGGGGTACTTCCTTGAACGTTATGGTTGCTGTAGACTATTTTGAGGACGAGTGCAACGGCGTAATGTTTGATAATGTGAACGTCATGTGAACGTGGACAAAAATAACACACGGCGAAATGTACTTCAATTCTTTACATCTGTTCTATAATAGTCCAGAATTCCCGTGGAAGAAAAAAATAAGCGAGGTATATAACGTCACTTATAATGAGATCAATCACATTAGACTATAAAATAAACTTTCTCAGTGTCGGCAATGAAATACGGACCCCTCCAGGGCAAAATATGCTTTCAAGATAATGTCAAAAGTAAATTCAGCCTCGTTAAAATAAATTCTTGATTATTTCCATTTATCTTTTCTAGCTTTCATTTCCGTGTAAAGACACTTGTCTAGAAATTCAGTTTAATTACAATATATTTTTTTTGTTAGAAGAGCTTCAGTTTGTTTTCAGGTGGCCAAACTTTTTCTGTATGAGACGTTATATTTCATCACGCAATCAATGCGATTGATTAAACATTTGTTTTGATTTGGGAGGTTAAAGACATTTTTAAATACACCAAACAACGCAACTTAACATTAATGTACATAAAATGTATCAGACTCTGTTAGTAAAACTCCCGCCCATTGCAAATTGATGGAATATGTCTGCAATACACACACACATTCACACACACACACACGCACACACACAATTTCTTTTCAACGAAAATATTAAATACGGCACAATGAAATAATTACAATGCTGGAGAAAATACATGAAATATATGATCTTTAAAATAGTCTATCCATAAAATATCATGTTAATTGTAAAAATATATAGAATTTGCTTTAAAATGTGAACATTTATATATCTGCCAAATTTATAGTTTCATAACAAACAATTAGTTGAAACTTATATTAAATCATTTTTCCCTCCTGCCGTTTGCTCCCCATCTGCGCTCTGCCATAAGGTCCATAAACTTCCAGGAGTGGAAATCCCATTAAGACCTTAAAAAGAATTTAAGGCCGGCCGCTAATTCGCGGGGTTTTAATCTAGATTTAAAAAGCGGGCAGTGAGCTATACACCTCGATGTCTGTTGTGGGTAAAGGTTTCGTCACAGTGCGCAATCTAAAACCGTAATTTTGTAAAAACGTTCCAGTTAACTTGTACCACTGCTTCACTGCTGTCATTGTTCGCGCAGCAGGAGCCAAACTGATTTATTAAATGCGTGATTTAAATATGGCGCTCTCAGGTTTGCGTTGTGCGGGATGTTGCTGTGTGCCTTTCGAGTTAGCTCCCCATTACCCTGGGGAAATACCGCATCAGATCTGCTGAATTAGAAAGAAGAATGCACCGAGTTCGGGCCCCTCCGTATTCGCAAGGAATTCGTGCCCATTGTACTCGATCCTTTTTGCTTATACACATAACAGGATGCAAGCAGAGAAGGGGAACACAACACGAATCCCAGGGATTGAATTTTCTCCCCAAAAAGGTAAGTAAAAGAAGAAGAAGAGAGCGCACTTAGAAGAAACACGGGTCGTGCTGCAGGCGAAACGAATGGCCTTTTGCTCGCGGTAATTGTTGTCACATGTAACCCTACCTGTTTTCCAAGCCCATTTCAATTAGCCTCGTTGACTCACCATTAGAACATCCCTCGGGCCACAGAAGGCTGACCAATTGCATTCTTTAGACAAGGGCAGGGTAATTAAGAGTAACTCTATCTGGAAACATAAAAGAGAAGTCTCCTCTTAATAAGCACGTTCATTCCAGTTTAATTGTAGAGCCACGATGATTAAAGATTACATGCATAGTGTTATAGTTGTCCATGTATAAGAATGCATGTTCTGGGTCATCAGAATAAGTCTGGGGCTGGGGGTCTACCTTTACTGAGTAAGGTAAAGGTGGAAACTCTAAACAGTGATTGCTAAAATTGGAAGCCCCTTCTCCTATAATAAATATACACCTAAAACACCTGTGTCTGCCAAGAAGAAGCAGAATTAGACCGGAAAGAAATAAATGAATCTATGAAACATTAAGGATGAAAATGTGCAAAAATATTTATAAAAGCTGTAGATTTTTTAATCTTATGTAACGCTACAATGTTACATAATTTAACCAGCCAGTGTTTAATCGGAATTGGTAGCTCTAGGTTAAGCTACATAAATACACTGTGAACTAACTTTTACTCATCTGTGACTTTTATCCAAAGTGACCTACAGTGGAGGAAGGAGATAAAATCTATGTGGGCTCTATGTGATTAGTAGGTGCAGCTTGTGTAGCTGCAGGAGGGTGACGATGGGTAAAGGTTAGGGTGGCAATCCTTTACTGCACCAATGGCTCGACCGGGGAGCGTGCTGGGAGCCAGCCAGCTTCAGACTGCAGTAACAGGACGTGCTGGGGAGCCAGCCAGCTTCAGACTGCAGTAACAGGACG
>JAODUD010000046.1:11476997-11489758 GCA_026784285.1 Stomatorhinus walkeri | reverse complement strand
CAGCCGCCCCCTTGATGCTGCCCGCTGCCCCGTGATGCTGCCCGCCGCCCCCGTGATGCTACCCGCCGCCCCGTGATGCTGCCCGCCGCCCGTGATGCTGCCCGCTGCCCCCGTGATGCTGCCCGCTGCCCGGTGATGCCGCCACCCCATGAGGCTGTCCGCGGCCCCTGTGATGGACTGGCATCCCATCCAGGGTTATTCTCCTGGTCTCTGAGGTCTAGAATAGACTGAAGAGGCTATGTCCAGTATATGAGATGTTGATAGGCGATATCTTCAATATGGGGCACATGACTGGGGTACACCCTGGACGAGATGCCAGCCCACTGCAGGGCATATACCTGCATACACTCCACGGGTAATTTAGGGACACCAATTAGCCTAACTGCAGGAGGAGAACCAAACGTCACACACACAGAGCAAAGAAAGGAACTCCTAATCCAGGAGGTGTGAGTCAGCTTCGCTGCCGACTGAGCTTCCGTGCTGCTCTCCGATTCATCTTAAACGTAGAATTATTCTGAGGATAACAATTTATGGCAGCGATGGCTCCTGCTACCATGTAGATGTAAATGAATGCTGGTAACACTTTACTCACAGCCATGTTCTTAGTAATTTACAGAAACATTCATAATGCATTATAAAGCATTCATAATGCATAATATAAACATGGCTATAATGTGTTATGCCTTTTGATAAATATTTATAGCCATGTTTGTAATGCTTTATGAAATCAGTATAATGCATTATGAATGTGTTTATAAGTCACTAAAAAGGCCTTAAGTAAAGTGTTACCAGAATGATTAGCGGAACAGGGAGCTGGTCGCTGGATCAGCCTGCTCTGGTGTTCCTGAGGAATGCTACTTGCATAATGAAAAGACCAGCAAACTATACAGAGTTCCCGTACCCAGCAGCACGGATGAACCTGGACGTGGGATTCTCTCCCTTTACAGCGCCCCCTGCCTGCAGTGCTTTGTGGGACAGTGACAAAATGCAGCTAGCGAGTTCAGAACATACGACGCGGCAGCAAGCAAAGCCCCGGCCCTGCAGCTTATTTTCCGTAGCGTGGCATGAAACCTTGTACAACCAAGCGATGTGGGGGTGCGGAGCTGCAGGGGGCTCACACCAGCTGCTGCCAACAGAGCCCGCCTGGTGCCCACCGACACGTAGACCTGGTATGATCTGAGGCGTGAGCCGTGCAGCGACACGGAAGCGGGGGTGAAACTTCACAGCCGCTCCCGGCTTCCAGCAGCGGTGATCACGCGCCGTAGGTGCTAGATAAGGGGGGGGAGGGGGTGGGGGTTGTAGGAGAGGTACTGTTTCTAGGCAGGATTTTATGGCTTAAAAAGACACATGCAGTAAAGTTCTAACATCCAATTAAGCTACATTCATGTAGGTCATTATGAGTGCTGTTCGGGTTCAACGAGTTTAAAGCAACGTCTGTGTTCAGCTTAACTCCTCATAGCAGGAGCCGTGGAGAGAAATGGCGCCGTGTGCTTACAGGCCACACGGCGGAAGAGCTATGATGTGAATGTGAGACCTCTGTAACTGCACCCCATGTCACCCCATTCAGCGTTTCTGCAGCATGCCGGATGAGGACCGACCGTGTGTCGAACCACATCTCCCAGCAGACTCTGACGGGGGATAACAGTTTACTGCCATGGTGAGACACTGCTACCCACAGTATGGTGATCGATATTCCCTGTGAGTTCAGTATCATCACTGTAACCCTGATGGCCTCCCTAACAGTCACTATAAAACTCATTGCCTTACAGTAAAAAGGCTCCCCCTCCATTAATCCCTCACATTTCTTAGGTCCAATCGCAGGCTCATTTGAATCAAAACAGCAACTTGAGGCAGACAGGGGCTCCCCCTTCTGGCCAAGACATATATTACACTGTCCTTGTTGCCAAGCACCCCCGTCCCCGATGTGTAGTACAGCTCGTCAGCTTGTCACCCTGTTTGCTCAGCAGAATCCAGAGAGCACAACCTGAATCAATCTACATCCTCTGCAGGGAACCTCAGCTGCACCAGCAGCGGTGAGTCTGAGTGCACTTCGCATAGCCTGTGTATCCCAATCATGTGAAATACATCTGCTCTAACCACGCCATTCTAGCACTGTGTTTATGGAACAAATACTGCTGCATTATTCTCGAGTCCTCTTGAGAGTACTACAGTGCAAACAAAATAGGGACACTGATGCAGGAGATGAAAGAGCACGATGAATATTACAAAATGCTTTTCATGAAGAGACACTACACGCACAACCACACATTTATTGTGTATTGTGAAAAACCCTCATGTTTGGCCTTGGCAGCTTTACGGCCAGACAGTGCAGGGTTGTGCGGTCGTGGTGCTTGAGGGGGGGGGGGGGCGGGGCTGGGGTGCTGCACCAGCCTGTCTCCCCTTAACCACGGCCACCTCCTCAGTCCCACAGTCTGATTGGAGATGCACAGCTGCCCCACCTCTTTCCCCACCATGGTGATTTGACAGCGGAAGGAGCAGAATTACTCCAAAATTACTCCATTTCAGCTGCCTGGAGGATTCCAGTGATTTGGCTTTTCACCCTAAGACTGTACAGTGTATACAAAAGCAAACAAGAGATTCCAGCTCAAATCTGCACGAATGCTTAAAAATGCTTAAAAATAATTTGTGCTGCTGATCTATGAATAAGGAAGAGATATAGAGTGATACTGGAAGGCATAAGACGATTTTCTCATTTTTGTTGTCGAGCTCATCATGGCGAATCAGATCACTGGAATCCGAGACACGTGGCTAAGGGGCCAGACGCATCCTCTGAGTGCTGGAAGAGCACTGGTCTCCCGTAGCCAGCCCCTCTAACCAAACCCCACCCCATCCAAGATCAGAACAGAGCAATAACCGAGCAGCCAATCACGTCGAGCTGTCACGCCCTACCCCCAAACACTCAGCCAATGACTGTCTCCTTCTCCACCAGCAGGTGCAATTGTAGGGCACCCTGCACTACAATTCGACACAAACGCCTGAAGATGTTTATTGAATCACTTTGGAGAAGCAGTTTACTTTTGAGATTTGAACCTACAAGATACTGTATTGATTTATTTAATACTATATTGATATTATCTGTACTTAGGCATCATCTCACACACACAATGATTAAGATCCTGTTCCCCCCCATACTGAGGCACAGTCCTCTTTCATTTTCCTGCCATCTACACGCTTTCCCATCACACACACATCCCTTCTATACACATAAACACTCTATTTCTCACTCCATCCAGCTGTTCCCCAGCTAACATCCCCTGGACCCCTGCAGCTGAACTAATCCCTCCACAAATAACGTCCAGCTCGCTCCACACACAGCTGCGGCGCCGAAGTGCCCCGCGCCTGGTTCAAGGTCAAAGCGTCCAGCAGAGGTCAGCGGCGGGCCAGCGGAGTACAGCCTGACCAGCAGGGTACCGTTACTGACTCGTGCTCCTCACTGCAGATTTCACAGCCAAAATCGTACTGAGGATGCACAAAGAGAACGTACACGCATGCAAATTTGAAAAAACATCCTCTCAAACGCAGCCATGACTGTATTACCGGATTCATCCATCCGACAGAAAAGAAAATTAGTCATTTGCTGTTTTCTTTTCAGTTTCCCTTATTTTTAATGTTTGTGTTATTTCCCTCTTCATTTCCATTTCCATTTCCTCTGCACGCTCTGCTGTACCAACACCAGGAAACATTCTTCTCCACGCAAATGGAAGCGCTCAGCATATTGTTACAGTAAACCCAAGCGAGTGAGTGTACAACGGTATGCGCCTGCAATTTGTTTCCTGGTCAGACATTCATTCTATTTCAATCCTGCTACTATAGCTGAGATGGTGTTGGCCTCTAACTCGGGAGAATAAGCTTTAACGGCCCTGCTGATGTAGAGCACCCCCCTGTAGCTCGGCGGAAGGCATGCACTAGGACCCAGAAGCGCGTGATAGCCTGGGCAGGTGCGGGGCACTCCGGCTGTGTTGTATAATAGGGCCTCTGACATCACTGGCAAACAACCTTGCGGGAGAGAGATTGGGGAAGAGACACAGGCACACAGACACACACCTACACATCCACACAACACACACAGGTGAGCACACACACACATACAAATACATATATGAAAAACAGCCTTAAATACAAATGAGTCATTCGTGTTTATCACCAAAATTATACATATTTTGGAATCATTAAATAATTATGAAATAATTGAAAGACACAATATGTACTGCATTCTGATATTAAAACGATTTATATTTAGGTATAGGAATAAACCAGTAATATTACTCAATATTACATCATAACTTACATATTTTATTGCTGATTGTTGTAAATGTTTACTAATGGATCTACAAGGTTTTAACAAATAATACCACTATATTAAATGTTTAATTTAAAAATCTGTTTATTCCATGCTAGTGACATTACAGAGATTATAAGGCAGAATTCAAACACAATCTGCCACGTAAAATGACTCAGAGGCTTAATATTCACTCATTCTGCTATCAAACGCTAAAGATTATGATATGAGCACAGATCTCCATGCTATTACAGGGGCTGTAAACCTCCTGGACCCCCTCCCCACGCTGGAATACGAAGGGGGTAATTATTTAAGTCTCCTGCCACAAGCTCTATTTCACCCTGACGAAGCGGCACCAGGACATGAGCACTAACACCCCTGCATGTTATCGTGTGACTGTACGACCATCGTTTCCATCACGCTGTCAATATGTCGATGGGCTGTTTAGTTCCTTTTATCAGTGATTCATGTCCGTGTTAGTACATCACTGCTGGAGTGGGTAAAACCATTTCCTCGCTTGGGGGGATGACACACTGTGTTTGTAGGCTTAGAGCTGCACCTGTTTAACGCCAAGTATGTTCTTGGAGGTATCTGCTGATGGACAGGCATTAAGCTTTTGTGTTCAGCTATAGCATCCCAGCACCTCACATAGGAGTGTATAATTGCCTACAGCTTCTCAACCTATATTCATTATACACAAGCTTAATCTGCATTTCTAAGTCAGTAAGCCCTGATTTTGAACGATATCGTGACTTGTGAGTGCTATAATTGTGAGTTTAAAAGCCATGGTTAACACCGCGTATCTGTTTTGTGTTGCTGGGTTGGAAAGCATTTTCTTTGAATTTGCTTTTGAATTAACTTCCCTTACTACCAACAACAAACCCCTTTCCTCTGCAGAAGCAGACAAACGGCGGCAGAGAGCTTCTTACCCAGCATGCCCTTGTTGGGCTCGGACAGGCACATGTCCTTCTCAGCGCTGGGCAGCACAAAGCCCACCACGAAGACCTCCACGCCGTCGGCCATGAGTGCCAGGCCCAGCACGAAGTAGAGGGTCCACTGGAACCGACCGTGGCCGCACTCCTGCAGGATGGTCTCGTACTGCTGCGCCAGTTCTTCCTGATCCTTCCGGCGCTCGCCCGCCGTCTCACCAAAGTCCCGGAACTGAGCGCCCGCCGGCACCCCGGACCCACCCAGCTGACCGTCCTCTTTGCCCGAGTCTGCCCGCGGGATGCCCTGGTACTCGCCCTCGTAGATCTCGTCATCCTCATCGTGGCCCTCAGTGGAGTCGCTGTGGGCACCCTCGTCATCGTTGGCCCGGCTGTCACTACGGTAGTAGCCCCCGTCCTGGCTCTGCACTGGATAGTCGTCGTCATCGTCTTCCTCAAAACGCGTGTAGGAGCGCTTGGAGTACTCGTCGGACATTCTGTCCATTCCTCGCCCGACCTTCTTTGCTGCCTGCCGCTTCACCTCCTTGGCAATGTCCTTGGCGCCCCGTATGAAGGCAGTCCTGTCCCTGTAGCCGTCATCCATTATGAAAGACAAGGGTAAACAAAACCTGACCTCTGGTGGTGCCCCTTAGAAAGTGCGCCGGCCTTGTCCTAGCAATGCTTCAAAAGCATACAGGTCCGGTGGTGGTCCTTCCGGTCAGCAGCCAGTGGCTTCAGGACCACGGTCAGTGACTGCTGTTTCAGACCTGGCTCTTGTGGTCGGCACTGGCAGCGAGCCTGGGGACAACAGAACACGAACCTCGTCAGCCTGGTATTTCCGAAGGCGTTATTAGTCAGGCATGCAGAACCAGCAGAAGGTCCGCACACAGGAATGCTAATTGCAATGTGTTAGCATGACGCTTTGTTTGATATGCTTCTTCCCAAGACTGCGGCACTGATAGAACTATAAAACATTATACTGTAGGTTTGCACTTAATTACTGCATTCATCAACCTCTTGATTACGACAGCCTTCTTATATGGGGGCAGCTTGTGGCTGTAATCAGAAGGTCACTGGTTCAAACCCAGCCACAGAACATCTGCGGGCCCTTGAGCAAGGCCCTTAACCCCCAGCTCCCTGGGTGCCCCAACAGGTGGCTGCCCTTCACAGACAGCTTACTCTACAAAGAGCTCAATGAGGGAGGTGTGAGGACAATTTCCCCAAGGGGATCAATAAAGCATCAATTATTATTATACAAATTTCACTATACTAGTATCATCTCCAGGGTATCCAACATCGGTCCCTCGCCTCCAAAAAAGCAGAGACTCCCAGCCCTGTGCCCCCCCCAGGACAGAGCACATCGACGGCAAGTATGACAGGACCAGAACGGAAGTGACAAAAAAGACCTTTATATTGATAAAATGATGTGTTTACTCAGTGGGCGCCTCTACGCAGTTGTGCCAAGCAAAGAAATGATTATTGTAAGCAGTGTGGATTTGTGAGAGCAGAGAAGACAGATGGGCCTGACACTCCAGTCCCCTGCACCACGATCTGGACAGGTCAACCCCAACAGGAGAGATGGATTCCCCTCTCAGCTTCCTCTCAGCTCCGTTCTATCAAGCTGCCGTCAGAGACGTTTGCTCCCCGCAGTTCTGCCGTTTTTCCTGTTTTAATGCAAGCTGGCGTCTCGCTGTGGTGACTGTAACGGCCCGCGGCATATGGCAGTAGCAGCTTTTGAAGTTGGATGCACCGTGATTCAAATTTACATTGACATGTGACTGCAATGTCACGGACGCCACACCGACGTTTACTGTGGCGACGGCTTTCGGGGGATGGTGCAGATGGTAAGACGGTGATTCAGCGGTGAAGACTTGGCTCGTCACCATGGCTACAAGGTCCTTGGTTCCCTCTATTCAAACCATCCAATTTGCAGACTATCAATTACCCAAACGCTTATTAAACGGAGCTTTTACCTTGAGAAATGGATTTAAAACCAAAATAGAGCATGTTCTGAAGCTCGGGTGGTAGTTCTGATCTCCTCCGCAGAGTGACCTTTGTTCTTTGTGACTGTTTGTACCAGCAGATGGCCCTGATCTAGCACAGGCAGAATAGATAGTCATACCATCCATAGCCACTTATCCAGCAGGGTGGGGGCAGCCTTCAGCTTATCCCCGGAGGCACACTACTCAAGGTAAGCAGCAGTGAATGGCTCAGCGGGCTAAGACTTTGTCCCAGTGATCAGAAGGTCACCAGCTCAAGTCCTGGCCGCTGCTGAACAGTCACATGTCCGTGGGCCCATGACAAAGGGCCATAACATCCATTTCCAGGGATGCCACATGTTGGCTGACCCTGCAATGTGACTCATAAGGTATGGTGAGCAAGATGGGGTCGGGAAAAGGGAAGCATTCCAGTGTACCTGCACTGCATCTTTGAGCAACTGCAGGGGGGCGGAGCCCATGAAATAACAGGCAGAGGAAAGACAAGCATAGACTGAGTATGAAACCCAGGACCTGGAAGCCTCAAGACAATGAACACCATTAGCAGGACAGCTCCACTGCTTAGGGATCAACTACTCATGGGCCAATGGATGTGGGTTCAAGACTCTAGTTGAGCAAACGGATGGGCTGGTGTGTGGCTCAGCAGTTAAGGATTGGTCTGTGATCAGAAGGTTGTTGGGTCAAATCCCATGGTTGGCAGAGTGATGTCAACCAGTGGGCCCTTGAGCAAGGCCCTGACCCTACTTTCTCAAAATGTTTGTTGCTTTGAATAAAATGCTGTTCGCTGCACCACTATGACTCTCCCAAGACCACCACTAAACACATGTGACCTAGATACATAGATGGAACAAACCAACATTAATAAGATATAAGAAAACTAAACCAAAAAAAAAACAATTTGCCATCAGCCCAGTTTCTGAAACTGAATGCTAGCTGAAGATTTAGCTATAATCCTAAAAGTGCAATGAAACAAATGTCATCTGAAAACCCACCTCCCTGTGCACATGGTCAGCACCAAAGCGTGTGCCACCAACCACCCGCTGCATGTTCCCGTCTTCCCCGGACCTACTGGGCTGCACCCCTAAGGCTCAAGGCACAACAAGCCATGCAATATACAGTATGTTTTCAACCAGCCGATGCACAGCAGACAAATTTAACTCACATTTGTAGTTAAAGGCATTATTTTCATGCCAAAAATACATTTATTAGTAGAGCTACTTTTTTTGGTCAATAATTAAACATTTCCATTTCGTTTCCCTTAATTTTTAATTGCATTCTATGTCTGGAATTTTAAGCAGTGCTAGCTGGAATTAAAGATTATAAACACACATCGATTTACTCATGTGACCCGCCTGACTAGCACTACATGTGTAGGCACTGAAAATTAATTTATGCCCTTCTGACCAATCAGATTCAAGAATTCGACAGTGCCGTGGTATTAATATTAGTTTAACTCAGGGTTATGCTATCAGTCATACTTTATTTAGCAGGGCTCTTTGCGGTACATCCTGAGCTCCCAGACGTCCTTTAATAACAGCGAGGCTATCTCTAAGGTTAATGGGCCGTACAGGCTCTGCCTGATAGCCAGCGGCCAGGAGGGCTCATGCTGCTCCGCCCTGCCATTGGCCCCGCCCCACCCTGCCATTAGCCCCGCCCCACCTAGCACTGGCCCCGCCCTCCCATCCAAACACACCTGATCCAGCAGCACAGCCATTAGTAAAAACATGGGGTGGAGCTGGCTGGACCCTGTCTGTCTGCTCAGGGAAGGGCAGGAAACTGTTTCATATTTATATCAAACATAAATATATCTTGGACTTAAAGCAACCATATGAGAAAGCAAATTAGAAATCAAAATGTGAGACTCTTCACTAGCTGAATTACAAACAGAGTTATGGTGTCTGAAAAGGAGGGACCACTGTGGACTTATATTTAACGTAGAGAGATTTAAAAGCTCCTCGCTTTGTTCCTCCTGTTATCTCCTGGTTGCTCTTTAAACCTTTCTAAGAGTAACATTTCCGTAAAATATGTGAAGAGATTTTTTCACGGTTCGGGGCCAGGTGCCGAGCATAGTGCTGAAAGTGAACGAGTAAAAAGACAAACCATCCATCCAGGTGGCCCAGGGACCTGAGGAAAAGGCAGGAGGTGGCAACTGAGATGGCAGAGGTGCTGTTGGCATTTTTGAAGGATTTCAGTGGAATAAAACAGCTCCACTACTAGAGACGCACTGAAATAGAACGGATGGAGATCTGAGAGTGTTTCAGTCCAAATTTTAAAGATGGACGGCATTAGGACCACAGCACCACTGGTCTTTGAACCTCGCTGATTGATATTCCATCAGATGTTAGATTAGATAGATAGATAGATGGATGGATGGATGGATGGATACTTTCCTGACCCCAAAAATTCTGGAAATTACATTACTCAGCCCTAAGAGAGCTGCTACCAACATCAGTGTCACCAACCCGTCCAATCAGTTTCATTTGCATGTACGCACATGTGACTCTCCACTCCACTTGAACAAGCTGCCCCTATTGGCTGATGACTCACACGGTTACCTCTTGCATGCTGGGAATGAACTGAACAGATGTTTTGCTCTCAGCTTCCTGTTAAGCTATCAAGGTCACAGAGTGTAAGGTTGGGTTACTGAACAGAACAGACTGGGGAAAGAAGAAAAAAGACAGGATATTCCCTATTTGAAAGCTATTATCTATCCATCCATCCATCCATCCATCCATTTTCTACTTTAGAGGATCAGAGGGGGCTAAAGCCTATTTCAAGAAGCTCAAGACACAAAGCAAGGGACACAATCGACGTAGGGACACCCTTGATGGAGGGACACCCTCGATGGAGAGACACCCTCGACGTAGGGACACCCTCGACGGAGGGACACCCTCGATGGAGCGCATATTCACACATATACACAGTCACATCATCACACGAGGGCAATCTACAGACACCATATCAACCTACCAAATAAACATGAACGGTGGAAGGAAAAGGGAGCATCCGGAGAAAGCAGAGAGAGCCAGGGCGTGATTCATGGCCCTCAAACCCTGGATGGGATTAATATATAACTATTAGGCATATTATGTAATGAACAGCTATTTAGAGCAGGGTTTTAATATCACAGGGGATCAGAGAACCTCCAAAACGGATATGTAATTGCACATAAATAAAAATATTATGCAAAAAACTGTCGCTTATTTACAGGGCACAGGTTTGTCTTGTCATATCTGATTTATTTAGCAGAAGCTATTATGCAAAGTGATGCACGTTGTTGAGAAAGCAGGGTTAGACGGTCCCTGGGGCAATCGAGGAGGTTAAGAACCTGATTCGAGGACCTGACAGAAACATCACCCTGCCAACTCTGGGATTTGAGCCAGTGACCTTCCGATCTCAGGCACAGTGTCCTAACTTGCATAACCACACACATAAACAATAACGGCACCATTGCTTATCTGCTTAGAATGTCAAAGACGACCCTCGAAGGAGCTGCCCTGCTCATAAACATTTTCATCAAGCTCGAGTCTCTGGTCCACCTGGAGCTTCCATCATGGGGAGTAAAGAGAAAAGAAAGGGGGAGGAATCGCAGAGAGGAAAGGAAAGAAAAAAGGAGAAGAGGAGAAGGAGCTGGCGACAGACAGAGCGATAAGGCAGGGTGACAGAGAGACAAAAGAATGGGAGTCAGACTAAAAGAAGAGTGAAATAACAGACAGGAGAGAACGAGAATGAGAGGAAAACGAAAGACTAAAGAAAAAGCCATGGATCGGCAAGAATAACAACGGAGAGAAGACCGGACAAGATGGACAGAGACAGCCGAAAGAATGAGAGCCGCAGAGAGGCCACAGATGATGTTCGCACCGTCTCCGGTTCTTTGCCGCCACGATGGCATGTTTCTGCCGGTGGGTGGGACTCAGCCCCCAGCCGCCAGTCGGCAGTCGGCAGATGTGAAGGAGCCTCTATTTTTAGGCTAAAGAGCTGTGACTTCTGACGCATTTATTTATTTTTTTGATGAAAAAGGACGCGGGGCTGGGGCTCGCGTGCGACGGCGCCGGCGTCTGGATGTGAGCGCTGACGTCAGCGGCCGGCTGGAACGCGCAGTGGCCTCCCATTGGTAGACGTGACGCTAAAAGGCCCGAATTCACAGCCTCCACTGAAACCCTGACGAGATCGATGCCTTTGAAGAAGGAAGCAAAACTCAGATCTACCTTCAAGATCTGACAGAGCAGTGATGCAACAAGAACACAACCGCAGACACTAGCTAACTGTGTGCATTTTAATGGTACAAAGGTACACCATTTGGTGTCTGAGCTCACAGCATGTCCGGTATCACATGAGCAATCAGTACCAGCTGCCTCACACTGAAAGACAAGTCATGCGTCACTATAGTTAGTGCAAACACAAAACTCTTAATTGACTCTGGCAGTTTTTGCGGCTCCAGTGAGTTATGTAATACATCCATGATGTAAAGTGCAATGGTTGCTGGGAAAATCAATAGGAAGAGAATTGACAGCCTTGGTTACTGTGGTACTGCAGCAACTAGAAAAGTCTCTCATCTGGCTGAGACATCAACTTAATGTCTCTGCATTTGTGACGGATCTTTTGTTTTATATCTGACAGGATTTGAGCCACATCTCCTGTTAAATGGCTCATACCAAACTCAATATCGCCCTATAAAGCAAAGTTAAGATCCGTTTCAATTCATACACGCACAAACACATAAGAACTCAGACAAGAACTCTTCACAGACAATCCAGAATTTACACCTGCCTTTGATGGCATATCCCAGGAGTCAGCTATGGGTTTAGAAAAGTGCTTTTCAAAGTGAGGGTGAAGTTACAGTGTTCTGATGAAAAACCTTCAGGGATCCGGTTGTTTGGACCTAGAGATACAAGATAAAAGTGAAGATATGTAGAATCCATCAAAGGGAATGGATTTAAAGTTGCATGTTTCAATCCCTGCACCCCAAGCTTCACTTTTCGCGAATATGTGCGTGTGTATGTGTGTGTGTCTCAAAGGACAACATCATGGGATATGTGAGAATAAGCATTCCAATGTAGCTATGCAGGTGGCAAGTAAAGCAACATTTCGCTGGAGGAAGAGAAGAGGGGCTCAGTCAGCAGCTGGAGACCAGGGCTGCGAGCCACCTTGGGGGGTGTTGCTGTCCCAGGTCCTGCTGGGAGCATCACAAGCAAAGACCCCACCAGGAAGAAGTGCTTCTGTAGGTCAGCTTCCATACGTCAGCACAAAAGCAGGCTGGCGCGACACAGACAACCCATGTGGTAAAAATAAAACAGGCCCGTGACCCGCAGATCAGAGGCGCTCATGAGCGTAAATGAAGGACGTGGGTCCGGTAATAGTGTCCGATCTGCTCCACCGGCGCCAGGAGACGGCCCAAACGGGTCCGCACGCCCTCCTGCCGGCCGCAGGCCGCGCCGCGCTCCCTGCTCTCATTCTAATTATGAATCCGTGTCGGCTGCTCGTGGGGGGGGGGGGGGGGGGGGGGGGGGGGGGGGGGGGGGGGGGGGGGGGGGGGGG
>JAODUD010000046.1:11438225-11452732 GCA_026784285.1 Stomatorhinus walkeri | reverse complement strand
GGCGGGGGGCATGCCCGGTGGGGGGGGGGCGCGGTGTTGGCTGGCACCTGGAGGAGGTGGCACCATCCCTGGCGGCCCGGGGGGGGGCATGGGCATCTGGGGCATTCCTGCAAGACACAGGAGGCAGAGAGAGATGTGACCACAGAGCCCTGGTAAGCACAACCACACAGGAGGCAGAGAGAGATGTGACCACAGAGCCCCGGTAAGCACAACCACACAGGAGGCAGAGAGAGATGTGACCACAGAGCCCCGGTAAGCACAACCAGGGCAGCGGGATTTGACCATACTAGATGGTGAACGATTAAAACATCTCCGTGATCTGCCTTTATAGAGAAACCGTTACAGTCAGGCTACAGTGCACATTCTATCCAGTGCAGTTCTGTGGCTCGTTCACGGATCTAAAGCCGCTTTGCCGCGTTAACAGCAAACAGTAGGCAGTGCCTTTTAAATGTTCCTCTCTCCCGGTCGCACCCTCGTCCCAACACGCACCACACTCCCTATGGAGCAAGGCAGTGGCATGAACCACAAGGAGGAGTTGCCCCCTAAAAAGAATTTCACATTGATAACATGGAACCTGTTTGGATTTTCCATAACCAATATGGGACAAACAGTTATTTGCAAAAACAAGGTTTTCATGTCAGATGGCAGCATCATGAATCTTTTTCATCACCACAACAGAGAAGATTATGCTGAGGATGTTTTTCCTACAGGTTTTATTACCTTATAGGGACATATCTTTTTAAATAGGTGAAGTAACTTGGTTGTACTGTTAAGCAACTTGCAAAACAATCGTAAAAACTGACATGAAAAAAAATTGCGATATTTTTGCCGTATCGGCCAGCTCTAACCACAACACAGTCCCACTCAGCAAGACAGCGGTGTCCAAAGGGACACAGCAGTTACTATTTACTAGTAATATTTTGAAAAACCCATACAAATGGCAAACGGTGTTACCCTACAGTATAACTAAATGCATACAGAAATGGGGCAGTGAGCAGCTCAGTGGGCTCAGTCTCTGTGATCGGAAGGTTGCTGGTTTGAGCCCCGGCCTCGGCGGAGCAGTAAAATGGCCGTGGACCCTTAACCCCCAGCTAAAGGGGAGCCACACTTTTGCATTTGAAAATAGAAAAAGGATTTTCTTATTATTTAGAAGTTATTTCTGCAGTTTAATGACCGGAACCAAGGACGATGAGAGGTGATATACCTGGGGGAGGCATGCCTGCAGGAGGGAAGGGGGGCGGCCCAGGGGGGGGGCCTCCAGCCCCACCCTGAGGCACTGGAGTCCCTGGGGCTGGAGGCATGGGCATCCCTGGGGGCATCCCCGGGGGCATGGAGCCAGGGGGTGGCACAGGAGGGAAGGCACCGGGAGGGGGCACGCCTGCGGGGGTAAAATCCAAGGTGAGGAACGAGAGGAGGGATGTGGCTCAAACCCCAAACCCCTTCAGTCTGAAGCCGCAACGGCAATAAAACATTTAGAGGAAGCAACTTTGCCATGGCGTGTATACAGCCAGGGAACAGAGGACAGCAGCTGGCAAAGTCCATCCTTAGTAGGATGCTATCATGTTAATGATGACGGGTACAGATGAGGGGTGTGTGTGTGTGTGTGTGTATACAGACAATCTCTGGGTTATAATGGTCCGTTTTACAATATTTCAACTTTATAATGGGTAAATGTTTCAGTATACTGGTCAATAAATTATTTTTCATAAAAAAGGTTTTGAGTTAATTTCGCCCAACTGTAGGCTGATTTAGGTATTATAACCATGTTTAAGGCAGGCTAGGCTAGGCTAGTGTGTTTGTTACATTAGGTGTGTGTGGCACAGAAGCAGACATGGATTCTGTTAGGAGGATATGTGCATTATGAGTAATGACTCCATAAATCAAATACGACTGGCAGTGTGTGACAAACCAGGAAGTCAAGGTACAAAAGCTAGCTGTGGGATAATCCATGTGATGCAAAAGTAGGTAGAGAAAGGGGCGGGGCCTCGGGCTGACCTGGCATGGGGATCCCAGCGCCAAGCGCGGTGAGGACCGGCGTTGGCGCCGATGGCGGCGGCGGGGCATCGGCAAACAACTGATGCGGCCGGTCGGCCTGGGACAGCGGGTTCTGTGCGGCCAGCAGGCGCTCAGCAGCCGAGCCGTGCCGCTCGCCCTTGGAGTCCTTCTTAAAGGCGTAGGACACAGTGATGGGCCGGTTGCACAGATACTGCCCGTTCATGGCCTCGATGGCGGCGTCTGACGCATCGAAGCTGGCGAAGTTGATGAAGGCGTAGCCCTTGGAGTTGCCGGTGTCGGGGTCACGCATGATCTTGGGGGTCTGCAGGATGACGCCGAAGGCGCTGAAGGTGTCGTACAGCAGCTTCTCGTCGATCTCGGGGTCCAGGTTGCCGATGAAGATGTTGGCCCCCACGTCCAGGTTCTTGTTGTGTGCCGAGGCCTTGTTGACGCGAATGGGCTTGCCGTAAAGCTTTATCATGTTCATGATCTTTATGGCGTAATCGGCATCCTCCTCACTGAGAAACTCCACGAACCCATATCCTACACAACAGAGGGTCACGATGCTGCATTTCATGAAAATCGTAAAGCAAGCTTTGCAGAGATTAGCCAGCAATTTTATCTAAAACGGCAGGTAGAATATTGATAATTGACTTTTGCCTTACACTCTCATCATTAATAATATTTCTGCTTTCTGGAATTTATGCCAAAAGTTTTCCCCTAACTAACCATTGAAAGTCTTTTGCGTGCCGTTTTTGACAAAGTCATCCTACACCACTTGCTGCCGGTGTAGCGATACAGACCGCATAACACAACATTGCTAAGTAATCACTACAACGAAAACTAACCTTGGTGCTGGCCGGTCACTCTATCCTTGGGCATGTGCGTGTTCACTACTGGCCCAGCCTGCAGAAACAGCTCCCATAATAACGGCTCGGACACTTTCTCGTCCAGGCCACCTACGTATACCGTGGCGTCTGCAAAAAAGAAGCACGGCAAGCAGTGGTATGGCTGGGTTAGCGATGGGGTATAGGAGTCAGAGAGAATTGCAGGATTACAGCAAACATGTCCACTACACACACTACACAGCCATGGGCTCTGAATATTCCAATGAAAATGCGCTAACAAGCTGCTGAAAACAAACAATGGACAGTATAAGGTAGTGACTTTACCATATCCGGTTTACTACTACCTCAACACCTTGGTAGTTATGATTACATATTTTCCTCGGCCATTTAGTGACCAGCTGCTATTTCAGCATATGTGACCTAAAAAATCCCAAGTAATTGGTCGTTTTCTTTTTACGTGGCTCATTAGCAAATTAGCCTATGAATGCGACTGACATGCTCAAGGATCTTCAGTGAAAACAGAAAAAATAAACTCCGTTTCTATTGTGGCCACATTGTAATAAGAAACATTTTTCACCAAAGAACTGCTATCTAATCAACAACTTCAAATCAAGTTTGCGGAATATTACCCTGGTTTCGCTCTGAAATTGGTCCCGCCGCCATGTCGAACACGGCGTGCAAACGACGGCTGCCGGAAGCCCGCTTCCTCGCTAAACGTCCACTTCCGGAAAAAAATTCAGCAGGAGCATGACATGCCCTCTACCGCCCCCTGCTGCAAGGGATGTTAATCCTATGCAGGTCACAAATCAGATGTGCTGTTTACAAAGGTGTACCTCGATCGCTTAGTTTTTCTGTTTATCAGATGAAGATCTGCACAATTGTAAATTTCCGTTTCTTTAAATAGCCTCGCAGATAACTGGTAATACTGTGTTACAGAGGTATGAGTTTTGTTTTGGAATCATTTTTTCAGTCATGAGTTAGTAAACTTTTAGCCCATATTTTAAACTGAAAAATCCAGGCTGCATTAAATACGGACATGATGTTCAATATCGGTTGTCTGCAAACTTGTCCAGCAGGATTCCAGGACACTGATATCCTCTAAACATTACCATATCCGACTGGCTTCCATAGTCTGATTTTACAAACGACATATATTACTACACATTCGTTATTGTGTAATTTCTTTCTGACTTAATTCCGTTTCCTTCTTTAAATTTTAACAGTAAAACATGGTCCATGGCAACCACGTAGACTGTTTTCAAGTTTCTGTAGGCCAAGTTACGATAGTTTAAGATAGAAATCTAGCTGTACCGGTTTCAGAACAAGTTTAGCTCTTGTGAAATTTCACGTTACTTTAGGGTGGCAAGTCAAGTCACGCTGATCGAGCTGTTTAGTAGTAAGTTATACCGTGGGACGGTTTTGTTACACTTCGGATCTCTAATAAGCCAACGCGAGGCATAAAAATGCCAGAAAAACGGAAAAGAGCGTGAGGGTTTCCCTGGTTCCGTTTATAATAATCAAAATCCTTAATATACCACGATGCTTATTACCTTGGATATGGACCTGCGTCTTATCACCGGCGGCTGCTAGGAGCACTATGAGAGGTATCAGCATGGAGCTGTTACGGAGAATTTTGTCAGTAATGGGCTTTGATTGTATGAGGCGTACGACATCGACACAGAGGTGCGTATTTCACCTATATCGCCTATTCGTTGCAAACTTACCAGTGCAAGAATAAACACAACATATCCTTTAAGCGTGTTAGACAAAAATACGCACCTTAAATGAAAGAATTCCAAAAATGTATTTAATTCATTCATTGACTGATGTGGTTGGTCCACATATCGGATCCACAGCTTAATTTGCTGTTATACACAGTTACACGGAATAATGAATGTAGCCCATTTATTTTATTCTATGAGCAAAACAGAAACTCGGTTTGACATAGTTTTCACTTACTGCTCCTGCAGCGACACAGGAGTTAGATGTGCACCTGTCTCAAAACGAGCGAGCACAATGTAATTGACACGGTTTTTGTTTACGGATTTACACAAAAGGGTTTTATTTTTCAAAGGCCTATGACTGTCGGACACAATTGTATCCACTCGGGAAATTATAACCTCATATATCATCGACCACTTTTGTTTTTAGTAATTTGGATAAATTGTGGGAGTTCATGCGCCAGAATATTTCACGAAATGTAGCAATACTCGCTGGGATCTTACCTGTAGTGTATAATAGGCTACTTGTAATATTCTGAAATGACAAATATCCTGGTAATCAGATTATTTCTTGTAATAAAAAGGCAAAATCATTAACGTCAGCACAATCAAACCCTCTAGACAACGCGGAATGATAAATATTAGATCAGTAGCAAGGTAGAATCCCATAAATTACATTTATTGAGGGTTCTCAAAGGAATTAGAAGCAGAGGCGATTCTAGGGAAACTGGGGACCCTAGCCAAAAACTCCACGAGGCCCCCAGCGCACCCTCCCTGGCATGGTGAAATGCATTACCTTTATTTTACTGTGCAGTGTAAATTAATAATATCAACAAAGAGAATTTAATAAACACAATTCCTTTATTTTCATTTTATTGTGAAAAACAGAATACTATAATGTAAATAATGTAGTTACAATGTAGTCGACTGCCCCCCGGGGCCCTGGGCCAGTCCTGTCCCTACGCCTCTGATTCGAAGTGGTAAAATAATAATTTGTATTTATTAAGAAATACTGGAGAAGTCACTTAGCAGTTGACTGTAGTGTGCTGTGTGGAAGCATCATGTTGCTGTTAAATATGACCGTGGCTGCTCCCTCTGCAGGGCTGCCAGCAGGGACGCCTTGAGTCAGGTGGATGGCCGCGACAGTCGCTCACAAAGCTGCACCTCCTCCCTGGGGCCGGAGCAGCCGCACTGCCAGAGCTGCATTTCCTACAATGCCTACTTGAAGCAGCTGAGCTGCGGACACACGTACTGCGAATCCTGCATGGACCACATAGTGAACCTGGCCTTCCTGGACATCGAGGGTCTGTGTGAGTACCCCTGTCCCATGTGCAAGTCCATCCGCCAACTGGGACTCCAGACCCCTGAATCCGGACGAGTCTCCTACTCCAGAGAGGACTCTCGCAACACCAGTACCGGAACGCTACAGCAGGAGTCCATTGAGGAAGTGGATGAGCCAGGAACTTGAGGGAGTTTCTTGGTGAAGCAGTCAGATGCACAGCAGCAAGTAGCAGGCAGTGTTCTGTTTGGGAGGAGAATCCCGATCTTCAGGGAGCACGGTGTTTGGGAGGAGAACCCCGATCTTCAGGGACCACGGTGTTTGGGAGGAGAACCCCGATCTTCAGGGACCACGGTGTTTGGGAGGAGAACCCCGATCTTCAGGGACCACGGTGCAGGACGGCTTTCATTTCTACCTGCCTCTTAAGTACTGGGTTACATTGTACTGGTATTACATATACGTATCAACTGATGCGTGATACATGTTACAGATACTTTATTTTTATATATATATATATATATATATATATATATATAAAAAACATGGCACTAATTAAAAGAGATTAATAATTTAATTTCTACATCTCCAATAATTGTATAAATTTCAGTTTGTCTTAATTATGAGTTCATTAGTCAGATGTTGCTGGCTATGAGTGACGTGAAACGTGTTGAGCATAACCCACAAATGCAGGAATGGCAGTCAAAGGCCCTGCGATTGATCTGTGAAAGCTGAGCTCTGTTGGTCCGGCTAAGTCTGGGCCTCCTTTTGTGTGTGTGTGTGACTGGGGAGTGGTTTTCTAATGATAGGCACCCATGTGCTGTATCTGTAGAAGCTGTGATCTGATTGGCCGAGCCAAAGCCATGTGGCTACGTCAAATAATGAATCCACTGCCGACTGTTTGCAGAGCATGACGGAAAAACCAGAGCAAACTGAAATGACAGCCTTTGCCTGAGTGCAGTTTCTGATTTTTGAAAATGACGAAACAGCAATAACATTACTGGATTACTCAGGCTTGTAAACGTGACAATAGGAAATGGAAAACGGTATGATGGGCATCTCCTACAAGTGCGTCAACATGTTTTCCTGCATGCTGTCATACTAGACTTAGCAAAGCTATTGCTAATCACGTTTAGCTCTGTCATGTATTGAAGTGCTAATACATCCTCAGTGTTTGGGTACAAAGCATTAAGTATTATGTTTTATTCTGTATATTTGTAAATGTATATTATGTTTTTAATTATAATGGCTGTTTTCAAATTGTAACTTAACAGCAATAAATGGTTCGTTAATGAATATAGTATCTCATTATGCTATATTTGCTATATATAGATGTAAATCACACACACACACACACACACACACTATGCCTCTATGGCAGTTCCATGAGGTGGCTTCCTGGGATGATTTTCCAGCTGTAAGAGGCCCCACATGCAGTGCTTATAATTCATTTATTGCACTGTGAATGCAGTCATTTGGCAACAGGAAACACAAGTAACACAAATAACTGATAAATTAAAGAGATTTATTTCTCTCAGTCATGATCTAAGACAAATACAAACCCCCCCCCCCTGCCGTACAAAATATAAAGTGACCTGCCATCTGCACCAAAAAGGGGAGCAAGTGTGACAGAAAGGGCACAACACTGTAGACATTGTTCCTAGATAGAGGAAGCGCGGCCTCTGTGGAGAAACACGTTTCGCCTTATTTATGGCTGACTGACCCCCAAAGGCACGACAGCAGCGGCATATGAGCATATCTGTGAAACTGAGTCCCTCGCAGCTGCAGGTGGATGCCTGGTGTCTGATGTTCGGTGAAGGATCTTGGCGAAGACCACAGTCCTTATAATGCAGAGTTTTGGCATTGCAATAAGAACATGTAGTTTCCCCACTACGACATCTTTAATCGCTCCTTTAAAATGATTTGCCTGTAAACATCACCACGTTAATGCCAACAGACGAAATACACTGAAGAGTCGCTTTCGAGTAGCTTAGATGACGACTGGTTATGGGTTAGAATCCGTCGTTAATTCTTACCGCTCGTTACTGCATCGCTCAATGGGCTCGTTCCGGCACGATGTGACGGCTACAATGACAATGTTCAATGAGTCCGCACCAACATGATAAACCTAACTGGTTAATAACGGTCGGACTGGTGGCATTGGTTCCACCTGCGAGAAAATCGCTGGCAGCGATGCCAATATCCTAAGCTCACACAAAGAAGATGTCTGTTAGGAAGGCTGGATTCGCTCTCAGACAAACCAGAACGATAAGGGATGCGTATTTGGGTGTCTGTGCAGATAGCCAACTGCCGTCCGTTCGCTCGTAAATGTTTCTCCAAACCAGCTCACTGAGTATATGCATGTTGGTCATAACAGAAACAGTCCGACGTTGGTGCAGAGCTTCCTTGGCCATGAACAGATAATTGCTTTTTTTGGGGGGGGGGGGGGGTGATGATTAGGAAAAGACACACAAACACAGAAGCATCAGGCTCCAGTACTCGTGTCATTAATACAAACGTAACAGAAACAATCCTTATTTCAAGGATGTCGACCAACTACATTTAGAGAAGTAATAAAAACACATTTGGTCTTTGGTTTGCTGTTATGAGCCTACATGCTGCTCAGAAGTCAACTCACCATAGAATGTGAACTGACAGCTCGTCCAAAAGGGACTTCAAAGTCAAGTCTTTTCTTTTTGCTAAAACAATGTGACATTTTGTCTATTTCATAACTAAAACGGTTACCTTCTTCAACAGGATTTCCTGTGGAATCTAGTCCAACTAGTCACTGACCGAACTTATTTTTAGGATGCAGAGAGACTCACGTCAAATGACAGAAAATTGACACATTATACAGGAGTATTTGAAAATAATCATTATATACACAAGGATAGGCAGTAAAATAGACAACTTTGATTACTTTGAGTTAGAAATCTATTTTGGTAGAAGGCCAGGTAAATATTCTTTACCCTCAGTTTCCTACAGTTCCATTTACTGTGACACTACTTTGATCTGCAATATATGTTTGGTCTCAATTGAGGATGTTAGAAATAATGTAGGGTTAACCATGATGCTACAGGCCAAAAGGACAGTTTGTATCTTTTTTGGATGGAAAGGATTTCTGCTCAACAGTACCCCCTCCTGGTGACTTTAGGAAATGCAGCAGTAAGGGGCGGTACTTCAGTTGAGGTCAGAGACTTGTCCATGTGGTGTATGGTGGCATGGAGGGGAGTGCTGCTGTTGGCATTCTGGATGAGGCAGGTGCCAGACCTACTTGACCCAAACCCCTGGCTCCGACGGCTGATGCCATTGCCAACTCCTCCATAAGTTGCTGCACCTCCTTGGCTAGCTGGTCCACGGGGGGGCCGGACGTGGTCTCCGGGCGGCAGAATGCCTGCAGGGAAAAACACACAGTCACTCTGTTCTCCCGGCTGGAATTCCGCCGAACCCAGAATGAGAAACGGCGGGCTGATTTAGATCAGCACTGACTGCCATGGATGAGCCTCATTTTCTCAGATATAGTGACACGCCTTATTGTACAGGCACTACGTATATTCCATCAGGATTCAGTGGAAACATCTGGTAACGGGGATCCCTAACCATCAGGGGGCGGGCTGGGAAAGTCAATCGGACACATCGGAGAAACAAAATAATTTGATGTGTTCGAAACTGAGCCAGTCAGAAATGAAATCATTTAATGTTTAAAATGTTTTAAACTCTTCAGAATCTTAACCAGCAAGTTTTCACACATACATAAGACCACAATTGCTTGGCATAGAACAACATGCAAACACACTGTACGCACGTGGTTGATCACAGCTGTAGAGGTGCCACAACTTATTGCCTGCTATCACTGGAAATTTCTCATTTTGATGATAAGGCTTGAACTGTGGCATCATTTATCAATGTTCCCCCAGAACAAAGATAAAATGGGCATAAAACTCTGAGCTGAAGACCAATCTGTGCCCATTGGGGGGCGGGATTAATGTGACAGTAGCTGTACTTGTAGCATTATACCTGTACTTGTAGCATTATACCTGTACTTGTAGCATCATATCTATACTTGTAGCACCGTACCTGTACTTGTAGCACCCCTCGGAAGTAGCAGTCTTTCCACAGACCCACGCAGGGAGCCAGCAATTGAGGGATCAGGGTTCCTGACAGGTTCTGGGGGGGCTCAGCCAAGGTCCAGGTCTTCAGGAGCCAATCAGGTGCCATGGGGCTTTCGGAGGGGGGGTCACGCCTGAGACTCCTCTTGGAGAGCCCAGTTCCCCCACCCTCTCGCCAGGGCAGGAGATTGGAGGGGGAGGTGAAGGTGCCCCGGGAGAAGAGGAACACTGACGCCGGGGCTTCATCCGTGGTCTGGGGGGAGCACTTATTTCACTATCACGACCCATTTTATTTTAAAAAATGGAACCACACAAAATATTCACAGCTGAGACCAAGTCTGATTTCAAGTCTGAAAATGTTTTGTAGCTGCGGCTGAACACAGACATAATCAGGCATTTTGCTTTGGGTAAAAGAATAATATAAGTTTATAATGGTGTGTAAAATAACCAGTGCTGGTGCTGGTGAACTCCCACTCCTCAAGGCAAAAGGAGGCGGAGTCTAGGCACAAGATTAAAGCTACGGGTTCAGAGTTTCGTATTGACTCAGTGGAACTTCCAGTTTTACATCATATTATACTGGAGTCATGTCCTCAACCGTAACGACTATGATGTCTTGCCATGGAGATCATCGCGTTTGCAGCTGTGACCCCCCCAGGTGTGTATGCGTCAGTGATGAGAGTATTGTAAACAGTCCTGTAAGTTTTCCTTTTTGACTGGGAGGGGAGTTTTTTTTTCCACGGGAGGGGAGTTTCTGATTGGAGGGGAACTAACCTGTGGATATATCCACTGCCTGTGATTTCAAACAGCAATGCTACGTTCCTCAGGCTTGTGAGAAAGACTCCGAGAATAGAGCATGCCGTTTGTTTCTATGAGAAGCTCAGTCCAAACCACGCTGGTGTTCCGACCTGGATCCAAAACCGCTAATGCTGACTGATATCATATGGTCTACAGATGGGCTGTATACCAGCTCGCCTGGGAAGCCCAGCTCTGAGCTACAGCTTCATTGGACGGTCGCTCGTGATGTCATCTCAGTACTTGCAGAATTCCCCAACCGCGGTTCACAGGGAGCCCCACAAACAGGTTTCATAGGTCAGTTTATATTACCGGCAACTAAGGAACAGATGGGACAATAGATGTCCAGTTAAGCAACTTGCCGATGCAGTTTTGTCTTTCTTAAGCCCTTTGGCTGCCGGTGATTATGTAACCTTAGACCTGAGATGCGTTTTCACTCATCGGCTTAGCAACACATTTAGTCCAAGGAGACTTGCACTGCAGGTTTTTGTTGTCCATTTAAACGGCTAGATACTTAAAAGCAATGTATGTTTAGGGACCGTGTTCAAAGGTACAAGAAAATAACTAGACTGTAACGCTGGTCACTATGGACAGTAACTTGCTGCACACTTTAAAACGCCCGACCCCTTTTAGCGAATAGAGTCTGCTCTAGCCTTCCTCATACGGTACCATCCCGTTTTCCGCCCAGTCTAGTCTGGAACCCCATGCGCTTGCAACACTTGAACAGCAGTCTTGACTGGGCAGACAGCAAGCCAATGGAGATGTCTGACCTGTCCAGTAGTGAGATGTTCCGGTGATGGCAACCCTGACCACGCACATCAGCAAAGGTGGCAAGATGCCTGACGAGAGACTCTACCTTGACGGTGTTGAGACTCCCGTTGACGAGCGGGGGGGGCGGGTCGGGCCGGGTCATGGGCTGTGTGAATCGGGAGCGGCGGGCAGAACTGTACTGCAGGGCCCAGTCCCACACCGGGGGCAGAGGCGGGTCCGGAAGTGCGTGCCAGGCAGTCCGCGGCAGCCCCTTCCCCAAGCCATTTACGGGGGTGTAGCACTGGGGCAGAAGCTGGAGAAACTGCGGAGATGCAGAGAGAAACCAGAATCAGATTCATTTGGCCAAGCATGGCGATACATAAAGAGTATATGTGTCCGACTGTCAGTGCTCACATACAGCAGGTATACACACAGCCAGGACAATGGTCACGTGCAATTCTGATGATACATACTATTCATTTTATTTCATTACCAAATGGCAGGAGTGAGAGATGGAGGGTAAGAGAGAGAGAAAGCGAGAAAGAAAGAAATAGCAGGCCAATCCCTCAGAAATGATAAGATTATAGAAAACTGAAACAAAAATACATGCACCGCTATTATAACTGGCAACTGCATAGACGCCTATATTAGCAGCAATGCTAATTAACTAACAGGGGGGCTTAAAGATGGACGTCACCTTGCTGCGCCGTCGCCGCTCCAGCTCGCAGTTAGACAGGAAGCTGCTGAAGAGTGGCAGGTGGGCGCTGTCGTGGACGGCCAGCAGGTACTCCGGCGTCAGCTGGAAGCGGGAGGGGAACTGGGCCCAGAGCTGCCACACGCAGTCCAGGAAGAGCAGGAACACGGGAGCCTGGCCAGAGACGGGGAGGGGCAGGGGGGGGTCCCCCAGGGCCTTGTTTAAAATGCTGGGGCAACATACATTTTCAGCCAAATTGGGAGAGGGGGCCTGGAGACTGGGAATGACATGTCTGCCGTCTGCTCCTCAGTGAGCACGTCAGCTGTAAGAGCAAACTGAGAGGCGCCTGGTGGATCACTGTGACTGCGAAGAAGGAAACCTAGAAGCTGGGATCTGGGGAGGAGAGAGCAAATGGAGACACAGGGACTCATTGGGCCACAAAGACAGTGTCCAGGAGCCCATGGGGGCCAGGAATACAGGGGCCCATGAGGGCCAGGAATACAGGAGCCCATGGGGGCCAGGAATACAGGGGCCCATGGGGGCCAGGAATACAGGAGCCCATGGGGGCCAGGAATACAGGAGCTCATGAGGGCCAGGAATACAGGGGCCCATGAGGGCCAGGAATACAGGGGCCCATGAGGGCCAGGAATACAGGAGCTCATAAGGGCCAGGAATACAGGAGCCCATGGGGGGCAGGAATACAGGGGCCCATGGGGGCCAGGAATACAGGAGCCCATGGGGGCCAGGAATACAGGAGCCCATGGGGGCCAGGAATACAGGAGCTCATGAGGGCCAGGAATACAGGAGCTCATGAGGGCCAGGAATACAGGAGCCCATGAGGGCCAGGAATACAGAAGCCCATGAGGGCCAGGAATACAGGAGCTCATGAGGGTCAGGAATACAGGAGCCTGAGCAGAGCAGGGGGGCAAACAGACACTAAAAACACCCGACAAGTTCACAAAATCCAGGGGTGTCGTCAGTTTGGGGAATGACCTCTATCCAAATATCAGCAGAGGGGTTCAAAGCCAGCAGTAGTAAATTGGGCACTCGGGAACTGCTACCTCCTCTTTCTCCCGGTCGCGGTGGTAGTTGGCGCGGCTGAGGAAGCGGTGACCGGCCACGACCCACTCCTTCTGCACCAGGCCCTGGAAGCCAGCCAGGGTCCTGCAGTGTGGGTCACACATGACCTGGACAAGGCTGCTCACCACACAGTTCATGTCCCGGTCCTCTGCCTCTGGCGACAGACAGACGCACAAAGGTGACTGTGACGGCTTAGAGGCCACAGGTATAAAGAACTGAAATCTACATGTATGGTCGAAACAAGTGAAAGTCCAAAACAAAGCATCCAATATTTTCAATTAGGAGCGGCGACAGATAAACATCGCCCCCTAGTGGTATGAGATGTGAACTCCCAAAGGTGGCAAATGTTTTTCCGATTTTCTAGTGAAACTGAGACAACAGGCATTTATTAAACAGCAACCACCCTCTAAATGTTCCAATAGCGTACGCGCTGGTTCTGCGTCACACCGCGGGACTCACCCTGCAGTATCACCGTCTGCAGGCCGTCCTTCAGCAGGCACACAGCCTCTGTGGCCTTCCTAAGGCAGCACCTGGAGTTACGGGGTGAGGCCACGTTAGTCGGCAGCGGCGTAGATGTCACAGGGCAGAGCCTGAATGTACGCCCAGAGGCACCCGAAACAGGAAACGCGACGGTTTGGTTTTGTTTGTTCGAAGAAAAATTTCCTGTGTTACTCTTAGAACGACAGAACGACTAATAATTACAAATCACAGCAAGGCTGGCAATTTTTTTAAAAGCTAGACAGAAGAAATACAGACAGAATTAAAACAGACAGAATCACAGATGACCAGATATCTAGAGCCGCACTTCAGAGCAGAAGCCGTGGGTCTAGACTGACTAAACAGTTCAGGCTTATTCTCTGATGTGGGCGATAACGTCAAACCTGACTTTGAGGGTTTAGACAATGACCAGCAAGCAGAAGTGCTAAAATGGCTTTCAAATCCCGTACTGTTGGCAGAAAACTACAGTCCGCAAAGACATCAAAACATTAGGACTTAATAACTGCATATGATGAATACGTGATTAGTGTCACAAAAAATACCTGCAAAAGTACCTATTTCACATAATTTTGTCTTTGTTCAGACAAACTTATTGTGATGAGCCGGTGTTGATATTTCAGATGGTGATGTGCTCACTTTCAGATGGTGATGTGCTCACTTACAGATGGTGATGTGCTCAGTTCAGATGGTGATGTGCTCACTTTCAGATGACACCTGGGGGGGGGGGGGGGGGGTTGGGGGGGG
>JAODUD010000046.1:11414669-11438125 GCA_026784285.1 Stomatorhinus walkeri | reverse complement strand
TGGGGGGTTTGGGGGTGTCGTACCTGACATGGTCCAGCCAGCGAGTGCTTTCCAGTGAAGACAGCCACTTCTCGTCTGGTACGGTAACCGCTGCGGACTCATCTGGTGACACGGAACAGACAACATCCTGAAATCTGTGAAACCTCTGAATCATTCCTTGGCAACCTGAATGACTTGTGTGTTTGTTTGTCTAAATGATGTAACGTAATTATCAGTCTGCCGGCTGCTGTACGTTGCGTATATCACACTGGGGCGGGGAAATGGTGGCCAACTCCCCTACTGGAAAGAACGGTAAAGATCTGTACTGCTGCATCTCAACTGCTCCTCAATCCCAGCTTGACACCCAAACAGCCATAGTCCTCTCCCTGCCCAGCCCTGACACATCTGTCCCATGTGCACTCGCACCTTCCAGTGACCCCCCCCTTGTGTCATGTTAGCCCCACCCCCAGCCTCTCCCCATTTGACCCAGAAAAGCAGAAATGTCACCAGCAGATCCTTCCTCTCTGCCAAGCGTCACGTCGATCTGGCCGCCATGCTGACCACAGAAGTTCTCGCAGGTACATATCGGGCTGCATTATTAGCTTCATTCACAAACTCACCGAGCTAAATGCCTAGAAATGCTGATCGCTTCATACAGTGCTGTGCTGAAGTCTTAGGCCGTCAAAGAAATTGATATTCAAATGATCTCCGTGTTGATATAGAACTACAATATAACGTCTATCAAAGAATGCCAGCTTAGTCACTTCAGAAACCCCCCTAAAGTCAGCACAGTGGTTGCAGCAACTGTCCAATACACACATGTATTTTTTGATTTGATCACTAGTCACCTCCTGTGGCTAATCAATACTCTGACTTTTAACTAATTAAATGAATGAATTAATGAGCTGGTGGTGAAATTTAATGAATATATGGAATGGCGGAGGTGCCCCTGAGGAGAGATATGGCACCGAAGCGATGTTCATCTAGCCATGCAGCAGGATATCAGTAACTCTCTGGAGAAGAGAAGAAATTCCTGATAGTTTTCATTGTATTTCTTTAAATTTGCGTATATTCCAGTGTAAAATTCTTTTCTGAGCAAATCATAAAGCATTTCTTACTATTGCTGACCGATTCTATTGTTGAGTTATTTTCATTTTAGATATAAAGCAACATCCCCCACGAACCGCAGATCTCTTAGATAATTTAAGCAGGATTAACGACGACTTATTGTCACTGACACACGGACAGCGTAACACCCAGCACACGGACGATTCTGCTCTCCCGGCAGCAGTAACTGCCGTCCTGTATGCAGTGAAGGGAAACGCTCAGCTCTGAAGGCTGGAAACTCTGCAAACCATTTTTGCGCAGACAGGATGCTGCTGCGTGCGTCGGCCTTGGAATGGACACATCCAGTATGAGCGAGATTGGCATTGCGTCCACTAAATTATCCCTCATTACTGTTTTGCTCCATTACTCTTCCTTAACTGCGTATCCAATACAGGCTACTGGAGTGTCTGGTGTCTGTCCCAGGAAGCAGAAAGCACACAGCCACACACTGGACAATTCAGAAACACTGAAACAGTATGTTCATGGACTGCAGGTGGAAAGCGCGGAGACGCAGGGGAAAGCATCACTTCAATGGAATTTAATACATACTGCACGCACACAAAGGTGCAGACCTGAGTTTGTATCGCTACCCAATATTTGTTGTATTACCGCAGTGCCTGAACCAGTACGCCTCCTAGTGGTAGGAACCTACCGGCCAGACAGAGTGCACGCAGACGGACGTGCCCCTGCTGGAGATCAGCCAGCGTGGGCATCTCTTCTGCCAGCTCCACTACCACACACTGCTGTCCGCCGCCAAACACCAGCGCCTCCAGGTTCCTGGGCCGCGGGAGGGAAAAACACGTCACCATCCAGTCATGTATCTTCCGTTTAGGGTCCCAGGACTTTCTTTAAAAGGCTGCTCTTTAATAGAGTCAAGGGTGTACAAATATAATTGTGGAAGCTTCCAGTGTGCTTTGGCACTGAGCGAGGACGCGCTTGGACTAGCAAACACTCAGTTTAATATTCCTAAATGGATAATTGATTACTGGATACACATGAATGGATGTTGTTTACCCTGGTAATATTATGACCTCTCTGATACTAATTCAGGCCTCCAGTATTCCGCAGAGGTACACAGGGCTCCTACCTGACGTCGTCCCTCTCACAGTAGATGTTGTTCTTGAAGCCCGCCATCCTCAACAGGTCAGACCCACTGGGGTGGCGCCAGCACCACCGCTAGAACGCAGGGGGGGGGGGGCTGTCAGTCTGGGGTGACATTTCCAGAATATTCACATAACATCAGCACCGCGTCGGTTGTGACAACATGACTTGACAAGCAGTGTGAGTGTTGGTACGAGCCCCACACAATCACCACATCAACAACAGTCTGCAACAAAATGAAGCAGGATCTGCAGAGGGGTGTTTACATGAAGCAAGATTTCTCAGCTGGGTTAACTTAAGCCAGAAGCCATGACCGTCCAATAGGAATGCTCCTCACCTACACTCTTATTGGACAGTCATGACTTGGCTTAAGTTAAGCCAGCTAACTGAGAAATCCTGCTTCGTGGAACACCCCCCAGGTTAACCCGGTCACAGTGAGGAATAACAGCAAAGAGGGAGTGTCATTGTATTCTTGTACAAGAGACTTAACATTGAGCTGTATAAAAGAGTAAGCTGATAAACTGCATAGAATACATGGATCAGTTAAAGTCATTATGTTATTATTATTATTATTATTAACAATAATAATAATAATAATAATAATAGTAAACAGATGCTTATTCAGCAAGAAATGTGAATTTATTCAAGGTAATACAAGTAAATCAGTATTTCTCAACCCAAAGCTCAGGGATCCCCAGACAATCCACATTTCTGCTCCCTCCCAGCTCTCAGCAGACTTGAACCATACGATCACAGACACCACAAACCTAGCACAGGTTTCTTAGGAACTGGGAAGGAGCAGAACTTCTGACCGTCTCGAGGTCCCTGAGGACTGGGTTAGGAAACGCTGAAGTGAGTCCTACAACTGGGACTCGCGGAACACATCTGGACGCTTTCGGAAACGCAGACTTCAGCAGCTACACGGCTTGTCATTTGACACCGGGACTGTAGTGACACTCACGGGGATACGGCCTTCATTGAAATGGGCGAAGGTGTTTTTCAGCTCCGTGTCCAGGACCTTCTGCGGGACCACGTTAAGCCTGGGCAGACTGTAATGACAATGGGCATCTGATCAAAGCAAAAGCGCCTGTACAATATGATGGACATCACCGTATATGCAATATGATGGACATCACCATATATGCAATATGATGGACATCACCGTATATGCAATATGATGGACATCACCGTATATGCAGATGTAATTTTCAGAGGCCTAAAACAATCCCAGACAAAGTGGTGATGGGGGAACAGCCTCCAGGGGGCGCTGTGGGCTGTTACCTGGCAGCCATCTCAAAGCGATGGTTGATGCTGCTGACTCTCCAGCCCGTGGCCCCCGTCCTCTCCAGCTCGGTCTCCCAGTCGGAGGCGATGTCGAACCAGCACATGGTGGCGTCGCGGTGCCGATTGCTGAGACGCTGCCTCATCTCTGGGGATGAGAATAAGACTCAATTTCATCCATCTACTCTGGAATAACAGATGTTGTGTAAATGGAGTCCTTCAGGGCAAACGTGTTCTTCAGTTCAGTATTCAGGATCAATGTACGCACACAGTGAAGAGTGGGCCCCTTTGCAATGGGACATTATGGGTAGGCTACATGAGTCACTTACCCACACTTCCGAAAGCAGCATTCAGAAAGGTCAGCAGGGCTCCAGGCTGAAGAGGTTGATAGACCTTAGCGATAGCGCAGGTTATCTGTAAGGATATAACACACAATCTGAGATGGGAGGAGACTGACACAGTGAGGCCTACAGCAGTGATTCTCAACCCGAATTTGCAGACAGGCCACAAAATATACAAAAAAATTTCTGAGAGTAGAATGGAAAATGATTGGTTCAGAGAGATAACCAATCAGGTTGTAGAGGAGGTGAGTCCAAAGAAGAAATGGGACCAAGACATCTGATTGGTTGGTCCCACCTTCTCTAGTTGCTTGGACTCCCTTCCTCTGCAATTTGACTGGTTCTCTCTCTAAACCAATTATTTTCCGTTCTGCCCATAGAACATTTTTCGTAAGTAAAACTCCCACGAGCACTGAATGCCTGGTTCAGATGGGAGTTGGGAGAGAGCAAAAACGTGGACTGTCTGGAGGTCCCCTAGGACTGGAGAAACAGTGGCCTATAGGAACCGACAAGACTGCTTGCACTCACCTCCGTGGCCTGGGCCTCAGGCGTGAGGCGATCGAACAGGAAACCAAGCACCTGGAAGTCCCGGCAGTACAGAAGCAGCTCCTCTGGAACGAACTTCAGGGTGGAGGTGGGCACCATGACCTTCATCCGGGAAGGTCCCACTGGGGCACGGCAGACCCCAGTTTGTTGGCCTCTTGGCTCACAGTCAGTTACTCCACACTGAGGTCTGAAAATATGACTTACCAGCCACCACCTTGTCAACGCAGGCCAGTGCCACGTCGTGGTCTTCAAGCAGGATGGGGTCAGTATCTTCCTGAGCAAAGGACCGCAGCATGAAGCAGAACTTCAAGCAACCAACAGACTGTATATCAACCTTCCAAATGTATACCCAGTCCAGTGGAAGAACATATTAACTCCACACAGAAAGGGGAGATGGGATTTGAACCCACAACACTACAGGCGTCAAGTTATAGCCTCAAATGACAATGCAGCAGTTCCAAGCCCATCATTACTACAGCAATAGTTGAGAGACCTGGCACTTACGTCATGCTTCAGGTCATCCTGGGGCACAAAAGCTACCCTGAAGGGGGTGCAGAAAAGTGTGCCAGCCAGCCAGCCCCCCCCCTCTCTGCAGGGCAGCTTCTTTCTGACCAGGACAGCCTTCTGGAGGATATGCTCACCTGAGGAAGGTAGGCCTGATTGAATGAGTGCTCAAGCTATCAATCTCAGAATGTTGATATTTTAAAATCAAAATTACTTCCCAGATTAACTTAATTCACGAGAATCAACTAAGCAATAATAGGAAGTAAACGAGGTATTAACCAGACATTCACACATAACAGCCTCATAACACATATAAGGCTAAGTGGCTAACTTAGCTTCACCGTGGCACCCAAACTCCTTACATAAACACCCACCTGTCTAACATAACCCTGAGCCAAAACCCTGAAGATAACCAGACAGGCTTTCCTCTATTGCTAAGTTTCCAGATTCTTGCTGAGAACAAAGCAAAGATTATGTTTAAAGTGTCTTTGTCTGTTTTCAGCATCCACATTACAGAAGAGATACAAAAAAAGGCATTTCAGAAATGTTTTGAAAGATAAACCTAGAGAATAAGAAAAAGTGTGATCACAGTGAATACAGTACCAGCCCTTGTACACAGAGTACATTCCACAGAGAAAAAACAGATCAGTTATTAGGCTCATATAAAAACCACTGTACAGATACTGGAAATAATCAGGGAATCTTTATCTGGAAATATCAGAAAGTCTGAAAATACAACTTGACATTGATAAAGTATCTGTAAACTTCTGTGTGCTTAAGCAGAGATTAATACAAGCAGCAATATGGCCGCAAGCTGGGGCTTGTGTTTCAACACCAAGTCAGCTAGTTGGCTGGCATATAATTCATTTAGTAGCTTTTGCAGCATTAGGCAGAAGCGAATGATAGGAACATCGAATAGTCACTTGCAGTTCAAAACCAATTCGTAAGTAACCTGAATGTCAACGTTACCGTACTACAATTAACGACAGAACAGATCTCAAGGTTGCCAACCCGACATTAAAGGGATGCTCGTAATGTTAAGGTTAATGTTAAGGTTTTGAAATGGAAGTTTTTAGCACTTTTAAGCCTCATCAGAATCCCCTCAACAGAACGGCCTCCCAATCATCCACTATTGAGAAATAAAAATGGGGGGTGCTATCAGGTTATCCCCTTAATAACCATGACCCTGGCACTAACATATAGCATGCATGCAATCCATCCTTCTCTGAATCGTTATAATCCGTCGTCCTACCCCACTGGGCTGGTTTGGTTTCAGTGGCTGTGTGCGGGGAGGTCACCTGAGAATACAGTGGACTGGGGCAAACGTGCAGTATGTACAGCTACGGGGGGGCATGGTCATCAGGAGACCCGCTCTGCTCAAAGATATCTGACCATAATCATCTTACACTCTCCCGCGATGTTTTTTCCCTTTCCTGTTTAATGAGAAAATATATTTCCCTTTACTTCTTAACTAAAGACCACCTTCTGTTCTTGGTGTGTATTGAAACAGGACATTGGCAGGAAGGCTCGCCAGGCAGGGGACACGTCCTTCGGAGATGATGTGTTATCTTTTCGATTCTTTCTGTAGCTGTACAAAGCAGGAACAGAAGAGGCGACTGTTTCTACCAAAAAGTACATCTTGCTTGTCCCAATTTTGCATGATGTGGACACAGACTTCATTTTTTTGCGAGAGCAAAGAGCTTTATGAGTGTTAAGGGAGTACAGCCCCATTCAAATGAGAGACACAGACCACAACACACAGACACACACACACAAACACACACTTTTCCTTTTAATATTTAAATCTCTGCCTGAGTCTAGTCTCTGAAGATTCAAGCTTGTATCATGTAAAACTGCAGGACAACTGGGAAAACATTAATAGGGGGAGCTGGGGGACAGACAGAGCAGTGACAGTGACCGTGACCATGACTGTGACCATGACTACTGTCCCTTTGTATGGTGTTAAGTGGGCCTAAAAAAATTTAGAAAATCAGACCGAACATGACTGACTATCTCATTAAAATGTGACATTCTGTCAGGCCTTCAGATAAACAAACAAATCAAATATACAAACAAAAACTCCAAAATGAAGTTAAGATAAAGGTCACGCTTTCCTGCACCTTTCTATCTTTCATGTTTTGTCATATTTTCTGACTTGACTGAATGATTTATTCTGTATCTGCTCTTAAAAAAACACACACAGACAAATTTAGTACAAAAATGAACAACAGTCTAATGTGGGAATAAGAAACCTTTGCTTTCTGAGGACACGGTGGCTTAGGAGTGACACAGATGGGAAGCGTAAGTGACAGTTTAGTACTGACACGGGATTTTGGATTCAGGTTCAGCCGGATGTGCCGCCATGGGCAGCTTCCCGACCAAATCAGCCACATCGGCCGGCGGAGAAGCTGCTGACTCTGACAGCTGCAGACCCCGCAAATCGGACCTACTCTCTGTCCTCGTCACGTTAATTATCAACTCTGCAGAGGAGCACCATGATCAGTCAATATAAAACACCCCCCTCCCCCAATACCAAGACCCACACTTGGCATCCAGATGCCAACAAATGCAGCGAATACTGTAGTAGCTGAAGTATTCAAACTAACAAGATTACTTCAGCTGCTGATATTAATGAAGTTTCAATATGGCTTCTACAAGATTTTTTATCATTTTTTTACTGTTATGTAATGCATGAATTTACATTAATTTAATTATAATGTTTGATTTTGTTATATATATATATATATATTTACATTAGTTGTGATGTTTGATTTTGTTATGTATATATTTAGTTATAATGCATACATTCATTTACATTGCATACATTAATGCATAAATTTTTTTTGTTATAATCTTTGATTTTGTTATGCATGTATTTAATTATAATATAACAGTAATTATAATAGTTATAATATATTTGATTTTGTGATATACATTTACATTATGTTAGCAGAAACTTGCTCCGTGTGACATACAATCAATGCAGTTAGTAAATCACAAACACATAGCTGTAACGGGACCAACAGCTAGGCTGAGCTTCCGATGAGCGACCAGGAACTAGGGCAAGTTAACTTTGGAACCATGTGTTAGAAAGACAGCAAGAGAGCCATTCAAATCAAAGCATGAATGGATATTAACAGAAAGAAGCACCACAAAGTGTGGGGGAAAACTCTCTGCTTTTGAGTACAGGTTTTATGATGCATCTCCCCAGGACAGCGTCATGCTTAGCTGAGCAACGACCCGTCAGACTGACCTGGCAACAAGCGAAGACCAAGCGTCCCTGTGTCCCCCGCATCCGAGCTGCCATGGGACAGCATTCTGTCCTACGGGGCAAAGGAGAGGGGGACAGGCATGAGGCGGGGGCGAGGAGGGGGTCCTTACACGCTGTGCGGTTTCAGGGCCATAGGTCCAGACACAATAGAGGATCACTCAGAGACAGTGTGTCTCCGTCAAGGCTGAAGCAGAACAGGAAGATATCTTTAATACAACTATGCCTATCTGTTATTCAGAAATTCCACAGTTAACCTTTGATTCCAGACACAACTAATAATAAAACACCAGTGGGCTGGGGTACATTCTAAATGGGACCCCAGTCCGTCACAGGGCGCATACACGCGCACGCAGTCATGCATCACGACACCAGTTAGCCTAACTGCACATCTCTGTACTGCGAGCAGAAACCGGAGTACCTGCAAAAATCACAAACTCCACACGCAGGGCAGAGGTGCGACTCAAAACCCCTGTCCTATACTATACTAAGCATATCCAAATTCCTCACATTTTCAAATGCAAGAAATATATGTGGAAAACAGATAGAACTTTACCATCTTAAGTTGAAGCAAAAGAAGGTTTACAGCATTTAAGTGACAAAAAGGACACTAGAAGTATGACATAAACAGAACTGAGTGACGGCAGGAGCCTCTCTAAAGATTTATGAAAGGAGGGGTAAGGCTTTGCTGAGAGAATGAAGGAAGACACTATTTAAACTAATTAATGTACCTGTGATGGGTGGTGGGGGGGTCGCTAAACATCATTATGGGGTGCTAAGCAACACCCCAGGAGAGGAAGAACAGTGTAGCAAGCAGAGGTGGGGAGTTCAGGTCCAGAAAGTAAAAACCAAGACCAAGATTTTGTTTCACCCAACCAATTGAGTATAAAGAGCCACAGTCACAGATAAATCAATTGGTTGGTTGGAACAAAATCTTGGTTTGGATTAGTACTCTCTGGACCTGGACTCTCTACCTCTGATAGCAAGAGACTGGGAAACAGATAGGGCAGAAGTGAGAATGTGCGCCTGGAGGGAAAGTGAGAGCAAGACGGGGTGAAATCTTAGCACCAACCATCCAGAGACTGTAGGCTCAAATGCATCGCGTCAACCCCCCTCCTCCCAAGGGAAAAATATCAAGCTTAATAATATTAATAGTAATAATAATAATTGTAATTATTATTAAGAATATATGTAATTTGACGCACAACTTTTTTGTATTGCTACCACTTTATTCAGTGTAACACTACGTGCATCCGACAGTACTCGTTACAGTGCTGCTCCAAAAAGAAAAGAATAAAGAAATGAAATCAATAAGAAAGGAAATCCGTCGTCTAAAAATATAAGCACTTTGAAGTGTTCCCCACCTGCGCCACTCCGAACTATAAACTACTTATGACCGTGCTTTTGTTCCCTTCGGCTGAAATTACACCACGTTAATGCCAAATCATGCCAAAAGGTCTTAATCTGCCGCATTATCGCTGCGACGTGCTACAAGGGAGACGAAAAACAAAAGACAACCATCAGTCACCAAAACGACAGTCCGCGTATTGACCCCAAAGTTAAGACTTGTATAAAACGGCACGGAAGCAGCTGAACACGCAGAGTTTTCATGCAAACGGAAACCAAAGAATGAAAATTAGATGCTAATCACGCCGTTGCGTGTCATCGGCATATACACCAATGTTTATCAACAACTAGAACCCCTATTTCCTCGTTATCGCCATCTAAACGCCCACCTGTGCTATTTTCCTATCTGCTTCGCCTTACAGGTTGGGCTGGTGCAGCGGTATGTTAGCAGCACAATAAAAGTTAAAAATAATAACCGTCTCCTTGATATCGATCTGACAAGCTCTGGAGGTCACGGGAGATGCAAATCATGGGAGGGTAATTAAATATAAATTTGAAACGACTTGCAGCTCACGGTCGTGAATGTTTAATGTGAAAATTATACTTCAGCTCTGCGGGGCTTATACGTCCGCGCAGGAACTTTCTTTCCTACCATGATCGGCTCACCAGTATTGTAAGCTGCCACCGAGGACCAATACCAACACCGTAGTTTCATTACCAAATGATCGTGCAAAAAAATTGAGGCTTAGAAAGTATAAAATATCAAGACAGCTACTTGGTTGTTTGCATTCCACGGTATCCATACCCAAATGATTATGGGGGCAGCACGACTAATTTGTGCAACAGTAATGCAATTCAAAAGGTCCTGCTTTTACAAGGGGGCGTAATGCTCGTAATTTATCTTTTAATAAATAAAATTTGGGGGAAAAAAAGCGGACGAAGCAAAACAACAAATAGGCGTAACCGGGACCGAGACCCTCTGCGGCCATCCGGGCTGAACCGCATCCACAATTTCTGTCACAATTACCGCTGAAGTGACTGGGACAGTCCTTTCCTGTCTCCCCATCCACGTACTGTCATGTATGTAATTGTATTTGGATTGTTTGCAATGTACATTCCGTTTTTTAATCAAGGCCAGAAACCTGGACCCTCTACCGATAACTCGTGCAAAGTTTAAGGGACGCAAGATTTAAGCTCATAGAAATGACGGTCGATCAATCTAATACTGCAATGTCGTTTCAAATAATAGTCGGATCAGTCGATTGTTGCATCGCTTAAACTTGAGTTAACAGGTGCTCATTTCGCAGAAACAACACAAATGACTTCACGACGTTACTATATTCATCTCAGCATCAGCGCCTTTATTAAGTTATTTTGGGACATTACATTATATATTTACAGTCTGCGGCAGATCACCCCCGTGGCGCGTTTACCCACGTCTCAAACCTGGCGAGCGAGGGAACAGAAATTGCATATGTTAATAAACTATGTAGGCCTATATTTTGCATCAGATCATCAGAATCAAACAACCACCAAGCTACGTTATAGCTCCTAAAGTTTACAAATTATTCAAATGTAGTCTGTCAAATAAGATAAACTTCCCTATTAGATAGACCAATCCCGATTAAAGCTTATACTTCAACAATAGTAGAGACGTGCCCGTGTCTCCTCGAATGGTTTTTAGTGATTTTCCTAATGACAATAATGATAATTTTGTATAGGCCTGGTTAAGAACAGTAGTACTTTAATAAATATTTACGTTATACACACGACCTCACAACGTCATTAATAAGGATCAACGCACTAGACTTCAATTCATAAATTATGTTGAAAGTAACAGCGTGTCGCAACCTCGTTTACTTCCACTGCACATTTTAATTAAAACAAACGTTATCGTCTCAAAATCTATAGAGTGAAAATACAGCTTCCTATGCGTATTAAAGTACCTTGACATCTGGAACACGTTGTCGGGCTTTAAAGAAGCTCTTGGGTCCCGTCAGCATGTCGACGTTATGGACGGATCAACAGGCGAAACCGGGTCTCTAATCAGTCGTCGTGCAGAACGGAAAATTTGGCCAAGTTGTGCTTCTCCCCGAGTTTGACGTTAATTTCTGCTTCTCCGGCGTTCAGCGGCCCCGCTCGGACGCCTCCTCGGCTCTCAGTAGGTCTGTGGTTTCTCGGGTTGCACTTCTACAATCCATTTATCACTTTATTCCTGAACACCGCATACTAAGACTGAAAAGCGCCCCTTCTAGGCTTAGGGAAGTTGTAGATCTTCAGCCTGCAACATTCAACACTTAACTAATTTTAAAGTCTGTACGGAGCACAGCGAGATGTGCACATTGTCGGTTCTCGGTGTTTATCTTCTCTTTGCTGCCGAGAAGCACATTTTCACAGAAGGCAGCGGCTCGGCGTCTTAAAGGGCCAGTAGACGATAAAAAAAAATACCGTAGACTTGCACATAGTGTTCAAACTTTACGGAAAGTAATTTGATACTTACGTGTTGGTAAATTGTCGCCATACTAGTACACATACTACTCAATGCCCTAACAACCACTTTGCCATGTTAAATGTAAAACTATTGGCGAGGTATAAAATGTCACTTAACTGATTGTCAGATTTACTGCTGTGGATAAGGTTGGCAGTAATGTACATTTGAGGATAAACAGGTGCAATGAACACAGAGCAGTATTCCTATGGTCAGATAGGTCCTCCAACGTCATACTCAGCAGACAAGGTGCTTTGAACATGTGTAACACTGAGACAGACCCAAAGCTCGAGGGAGGTCTGGGCATTCTTGTGCAGACAGCTGCTCCTGTAACCCATCAGAAAACTGTTAGGTAGATGGAAATGGAAATGTCAGGATTTTGTGGGGGGAATGACGACCTTGAATGACTGTCTTTGGAGTTCTGCAAGTAATAGTTTCTTATGGCAATTTAAGCAGACGACCCCTCCCATGGGACAGAGGGTTTTGGTTATAGATGTGGACTCCGCAGCAGCATAATCCAAAACAGCCTTAAGTACTACAAAGGGATTTCAGGTCTGTTAAAACATCCCTGCCATCACAATGTGACAGTGACATGCAGTAATATTAGGGCCAATAGTTACATTTCCCAGCTCTAGTTGAGACTGGTAAAAAATGCACAAGGCAACTAAAATAAAGAAAACTCATTTATTGACATCCATCTTGTATCCATTTTACTGCCGTTGCCGATGTTGTGAACGCCAAACAACAGCTCCCAGCAAGGCCACTGTTCCCAGGACAGCAACGCCTGCCGTTCCCCACACAGTATAGCCAAGTGACTGAAGCACTGTCAACAGAAGACACCAGTTACATTCCTGTTTGATCATGTCAGGCCATCAACCCACAGTACAGCCTCACCGTTACGCTGCTCCTTAACTGGGGCTGGAGGCTCAGGAATAACATTGAACTGGCCACTGGAGACCAGGATCTTCTCATGGCCAGGGATGTGCCGTACAGCTCTCCCTGGAAGAAGACAGCCATGAGGTGAGGGGTGGCAGGAAGACACTGCAATTTTGCAGGGCGACTCGCTCTCCGTCATAAAGCTTACGTTTCCGGGAGCAGCTCTGTGCACAGCTGTCACTGGCAGATGGACTGCACACTGCAGCACTGCAGTGGATGAATACCTGTCAGGAGGACATGCAAGAATTAGAGAAGCAATCCTTTGTGAAGCCTAAAGGCCAGCAGATAATGGTCCATACCTTCTCCTTCAGGTATGCCGTGGAGAGAGCATCCACAAAGGTGAACATCTGGACCACAAACCTCTTGTAGTGGGTTGGGAAGGGAAGCCCAGAAGATGCATTTACAGGAACCAAGGTGGTTATGTACTTGTCACTCTGGTTGGGACACCTACACATGCCACCTAAAGTAAGCAGAAGACCAGGACACACCCCTGACTAGACAGCCAGCTGCTCACCCATTAACCAAGAGGCGCCATAGGGGTGTGCTGAGGGGATTAGTGTTGGCTGTGGCCCAGCAGCTCTCCAGAAGCAAGACAATGTTGGGGTCCATCCTTTCCATGATGTGCACCTCAACATACACAGGCTGCCGCAACACCTTGGTAACAGGGTAGTCAGTTGCCTGGTAGTACGACGTATAGGCAGATTCTCCTGTGTGAAGCCAGGGATGGCGATTACTACAGAAGTCAGAGGCACACAGGGAAGCCCTAAGACCATCACAGCACCTTCACTGCAGCCTTTTGAGGCGCACTGGCCATTGGCAATCCTCAGCTCTGCCCGGAGGGGCCCTGGAGCAGCTACTGGAAGGGGTGGTGCCACCGTGTTGATCTCAGCCGCCAGGGAAACCACATCGGAGTTGTTGTACTTGCACTGGAACAGCAGACTAGAGACAACGCCATCAGTTCAGCCATCACAGTCATGGAGACGGGCTCACGGTCCATACTTACAGGCAAGGTGGGTCTCTAGTGATGGAGCCTAGGGGTCCGACCACAACTTCAAAAGAGGAGAACATCTTGTTCTCATACACTATAGCATCTCCCTGCACCTACAACAGACGCCAGAGTTTTCCCCAACAGCACAGTAAAGAACACGAGTGCCATTTGATTTGTGGTACTTACAGTAGTTGTGGTGCCACAGGCAGTGACTGGGAAGTTGTAGATGGCAAAATAGTTAGTAGCAGCAACAGGGAGACAAGGTGCTTGTTGCTTCTCATCCCGCAAGATAAGGGAACCCACATCAAGCTGGGGCACAGTGGAACTCTTGGGTACCACAACTACAAACTGCCCGTCCCTGGTGCACTGTACAGTCACTGGAGAGATTTAGAAGTCACAAGCTAGTCAAGGTAGAATCACTTACAGTTTAGAGCTAAAACACGCAGGTTAAAAGCATCTGCAGGATTATGGATGTACCATCTGCAATATTCCTTCAAAGTACTCGTTAAAACAAATCTTGAAGAGTCACTTTGACAACAGCATACAAACTGGCGCGTTTCGTGACCGAGTTTCTATCGAAAACCCACCTGCGTTCCCATAATAACACTTCTGACCATCGAAACAGCAGTTTAAAGCGTCACAATCGGTGCTACTAATAGCCTGGACGCCACACGGTATTTTTTCGTAAACCTGGCATTTATCATTCGATTGCATGGACTCTTTCAGCGACGTGATTTGAGCGAAAGTTCCCATAAAAACAATAAAAAATACCGCAGCGCCGACCCAAAGCCGTCCACCCCTAAAACACGCCATAATCCGGCCAGGAGAAAGCAATAACGGAGGAGCGCGATCATACGCTTTTATGTACCATGAATCAGTTAGCTAATCATGTGATACAGTTTAACCAATCAGGATTCAGCGCAAATAAAATAATATGACTAATTATCATTCATTTTGAAAGCGAATATTTATTATTAAGATATACTATAGTTTTTCCTTTCCCCTCTTATGGTAAATTAGAAGGAAACTTTTCATTCAATAAACCACTGAATTATGTACTTTACTTAAGTTAGCTACATTAGCCTACACACATAATTTCATATTAAGTCTAAAAAGCACTTCAATATAATTTAGTGCTGGTTGGCAGTTTTCACGTGACGCCCATCTGTAGTGTAAAACAAGGAGTTATTAGAGTTGTCGACTTTGGTTAGCTGGCTGAAGTCAGACTTTCAGTTGGAGACAAGTCTGCACACGCATTTACATGCACGTAACAGATTTATTACCTTGTAAATAGTCTGTAGGGTTTTCAAACGACCTCAATACTTTTGATGTAGCTAGTTTAAGGTTTATGATGGAATAACAGAACCGAGAGAGGACGAAATTGTAGATTTGTGTTATTAAACTTGCCTCCGCCCCTGGGGAGTGATTGAAAAATGGAAACCATCAAAAGGGCACTTTCACACCGGGAACTTTTGTCGCTAATGGCCATTTTCGTCTGTCGATTTCCCAACGCACAGGAACCGGGACCTTTATGCTAAATAAGCATGGGAGCCGCAAGGCTCGTAGGTTAAACTTTACACGCAATTTCATATGAAACTACACCAGCCACTTCAAAACAAGGGTGGATGAACAGTCGTTTAGTTTTTGGGGAGATCGACTGCGATCAAAACGGGACACCGGTTCTCAAAGGCACCATGCGAGAACCAGCCCAGCATCGTGTTGTGGAAACGAGGTAAGAGGGCATGCAAACATCACACATTTGGAGCCATTTGGGGGGGGGGCACCGTGCCACCCCACCTGTCGGTCAAACTACACTACACGTTATCCGGCTAAGTCAGAGAAAGGGCTATTTTTGGTGACGAGTGTTTCAACCTGAATGACATCTACTGGAAGAACCCTTGGAAAAGGTCGCCGGATCCCTCTACGTTGGTTTGACATTCACGATGACGTTATTTTCAACTGATTCCGAAGCATGAGCAGGGAATTTAATCAGCTAAAATTTGCGGGATATCCCAGGCAATGGGGTCATTGTCACAAGTGTCACTAGGCAAGCTGAAAGTATGCAAGAGATTGGATAACGCTGACTGTATATCGGAACGATTTAAAATAAATTATGTGTGTCATGCTTTTTGGAGGAAGTCATACCAAGTGAGCAAAATTCAGTGCTGCTAATTTGACCAATTTATTAATACATTACTCTATCAAGCATTGTTGCCTCACACCTCTGGGACCTGGGTTCAAGTTTCCACCTGGGTTACATGTTTGCATGTTCTCCCCATGTCATCGTGGGGTTTCCTCCAGGTACTCCGGTTTCCCCCCACAGTCCAAAGATATACTGAGGCTGATTGGAGTTACTAAATTGCCCATAGGTGTACCTGTGTGAGTGAGTGGTGTGTAGGTGTGCCCTGTGATGGGCTGGCCCCCCATCCAGGGTTGTTCCCTGCCTCGTGTCCATTGCTTCCGGGATAGGTTCCGGACCCCCCGCGACCCAGTAGGATAAGCGGGTTGGAAAAATGGATGGATGGATTACTCTATCAAAAGGAAAAATTTCAATTACCCCTAACACACACACACACACACACACACACACACACACACTGAAGCAGAGTAAATGACAGCAGTACTGAAATAAAATGAGAATTTATTCAAACGGTGCAAAACACTTTGAGGACGTAAACTGGGTGTTCTCTCCCCTCGGGCAACATTGCCTCACAGTTCAAACCTCTATTAGGACAAGAAAGTTATTAAACACTAACAGGTAGATATTTTGAAGCTTTATTGCTAGTACAATCAACATTAAGGGCTCAATGGTCTTGTAATCTGCTATTCAAATTCAACATTTTCAAGTCTGATGAGGCAATCAGCCAAAAATATATATAATTATATATATTGCGACACTGGCTGTTCAGAATGGCCATTGTTAATTCCTATGATAAAACATGCTATGTCAGTAGTGATTAGCATCACATTTAACAAAGCGGTGAGTAGATTTAAAATGTGCTTGAAAAGTAAACGGGGATGAAAATAGACGCGAGAGGTCAGTTTGACAATGAGCCACACAGGAAAGAACACCCACATTGTATGAACTAAAACTGAAACTTTGGAAAAATCTTACTATAAATATATATACTCTCATACCAGTTCAGCCTGTCAGATTATTGATGAGCAAAGGAGTTTGTTCACTGAAAACATTTGTGTTGAGGAGTCTTCTGTTAGACTTATTTAAGTCAGAGTCCATCCCAAATACTTGCTTTCACTTCAAGTCCAAGCTATTAAAACACAAGCTTATTTTTTGTCCTTTTGAAATGTCCAACAATATACATTCTATTCGATCTTTAAAAACATTGAAAAACTTTGTCATTTAAAAAAATAACTTGAAGATACAGATTTTGTACAGCTTCCCTCCTCCTCTTAAAATTACAAAAAAAGGTTAGAAATATCGTTTAAGTCCAAAGCACTGAAACAGAATTTCAATTTCTTGGTTCTTTAAATAAACAGAGAAGTTGCTGTTAGATGTAGTGAGAAGCAACAAATGTACAAGAATAAAATACATTTTTAATAACTTAAGTCACACACTGAGCCCTTGTGCTTCTTCTGCCCGAAACCCTCACATCTCCAAAACCCTCATAACGTTTCTGTACTGAATAGATGTTGCACATCTGACTCAAACACTCACACACACAAAACACTCTTGGAATTACAGTGGGGTTACTTTTTTTTTTTTAAAGTCATCGTACTTACAATGTCAATTCTGAGGAAAACTGGAATAGTTGCATTAAGGGGCACTTTTATTATAAATTATCAGATAATTAATCGTTTCTTATATTCTTTCTTGCATGACTGGGGGCTAATATCCCAAAAGGACTTCATCAACAGAATAAAAATTTTAAATAGTAAAAACACAGCAATGTACAGAATTCCTCAGAACGTCTGGTCAGCTCTAATCACACTATTACAACCATGCAAGACTGCCATCTATTGAACAAAGTAATGAACTGCATATTTAAATAGAACCAAATTTTGTGCTTTAATTTACCATAGAAATCTATGCTGGCAGCATTGGTGTCACACTTTCACTTATTCTAATATGTTTGTTGTCACTTGAATTTTTGACAATTTAAACATTTTTTGTACAGAAGGATCTGCTTGTACACACATTATTCAGTAATTTGCAATATGTAGTTCATAATATGCATATTTTGATGTACCAGAAAATATCCACACTCGTTCAACAGCATTACATATTTTACTTTAAGAAAATATAATCTTTCAACCACACTACACCTTAAGTCACTTGATTTGCAATAAAAGTTCTCTTTGGGTTTCTATGACAACCCTCCCCCATCCACCAAGGCCCTTTAAGCACTTCAATTACAGATTTACCAGTAGCTGAATTCACAACCCCCCCATGTAAAACTGGGCCAATCAGCGCACACGACTTATTTCCCCAGGCCTCAGTCTTCTGCTCTGTAATTGGCTTCGAAGGTAAAGGAGAAAAAAAAAAAATCTGCTCCCAGATCCTGACTTAAGTCCCATAAATGTGAAGCTCACTTCCCTATGGTTCTTCTGTCATGAGAAGCTTCTGAATTGACACGGACACACACACACACACACACACACTACAGTGAATGTGAGCCTCTCTGCCTGCACCACACCTGTACATCTGTTCCTGAATCCTGTGTCTGACTAACTACACTCGGCTGAGAGGAGTCTCCAGTGTACTGCATGTCCTCTGAACGACTGGCAATGCACACTGCTGGGTCGATGAAATGTCAGCCTGATCAGAAACTCGTCAGAGCCATCAGGGTGCAGCAAGTGGACTCGTCTCACATCAACAGCTGAAACGTCTGGAGGGGGAAAAAAAAAAAACCGGCAAGCGCCTCCCAGTGGTCATTCATGGAAGTTCAGATGCAGATTCTAAGTCAAGTTCCATACTAAACTTTAAATACATCCTGCAAACAAATCTGCCCTTTCCCCCCTAATTTGACCGCACTCTCAACCATTGCTGCACTGCACTGAAATACTATGACTCTCCAGCACAGTGGTGCTGTAAACACTGAGCCACAGATTACATCACTGGCATCCAATAGGGATTAGGATTACATAACCACAAGGCTGCTGACCTATTAAGTAAATCTGACACCCTTTGCTTTGCCAGGAATTTGACCCAGTTGTGCAGTGACCAGCATGTACAGGTATGGAAAACAACACTTGTCACACAGACCATGAAAAACTGCTTAAAAATGTTTAGAATTAGTGTCTTGAAACCATCTGAAACCATCATATCTACATTAAGTCTCTATGCAGAATACAGAATAGATGTTGTACATGACTGTTGTCAGTATAACGCATACGGATAAAGTGATTGCAAACCTCACCATAGGTTGGTCTGGATAGACTTTTCTACAGACATCATGAGAAATGTCACGTTACAAACAAGCATGTCGCATTTTAACATCCATTCAATATTCTGAAGTTCAAAGCGAAAGTTTGTTCAAGACGTGTTTTAACAAAAACAAATTTACAGGACAGCACAAAAAAAAAAAAAAAGAAAATCGAATCTTAACAAGAATCTTTAAGTACCATCCTCTCCACAATTTAAATAGTAGCAAATCTCCAGTAAAGAACCGTCTTTCCCATGCAGGTTTTCAACAAAGCCACAGATGTACCCCAAATCCAAAAGGAAAGTAGATGAACACACCTCACTGCACTGCCCACCAACAGTACAAAGTAACAACATTGTGCAAATTCAAGTTCTAAATCCCTGGAGCCTACAAACAAAATGCTATTCGGTTGTGTAGATGCAAAAATTAAAACGTAATAAATGTAGGTATAAAATATAGAAACAGATTAGATTGGGAAATAAAAATAAATTTTTGGCAAATCAGGACCAGGACCAACAGCTGAGTGAATGACCAAGACTGAAGGTGACATTGTCAGCAGTGCCTGAGATGAAGGGTCTCAGCACGTGGACCGAGGCTGTAGCTCAGTGCACGTGTCTGAATTGGGAGGCTGGGCAAACAGTGTCATCAAAGTGCGTCCTGCTCAGGAAGAAATGTGTTCAAAGGTAATAGCAGCACACTGGGAAATCGTGCCTGGTTAAACCGAAGCACTTGAGTGGCCTTATATTGAATTATTGGGCAGATTTCATTTGCATATTTATCAGGAAGTCTTTATAAAGACCTCAAGATATACCTTTCGAATGTCAGGTATCAAAATGAAATGAAATCAGTATGAACACCAGCCCAACTCGACCACTGTAACAGTATCATATGGAAAAACATGATACACTGATGAATATGGGAAGGAAATTAAGTCTGCCATTTTGCTTTGGTGTGGGTAGGCTGATTATGTTCTTTTTTCTCTCCACTAGGTGGAGCCCACGAGATGTGTTAGAAAATCCTAGACAGTTGCCATTTGGTTCTGTAGAAGAAACAAGAAACAGACACACACACAGACAAACACACACACACACACACACACACACACACACAAAGACAGAGAGGGTAGCTTGCGGGCGAAATGTCAGAAGCTGGCTTAGTTAAGAACTGTGCAGAGCACAGGTAAGCAGCTGACTTTGAAGAGACTCATCTTAAAGTGGACTTGAGCCATTGTACAGGAGTGCAGGTAGGACAGGGCCCAGGGTCACACCCTGAGGAGCCATCAGATGCAAAAATCAGACGGGAAGGTGTGCAGCAGGAGGGATAGCATCTTCCAGTTGCGACTGGCCCGAAATTCCACCCAATGAGAATGGAGGGATTTATTACATCATTATTGCATTCTCTTATAGAGGCTGCACTGAAGGATCATGGGTAGATAAAAAGCAAAAAACGAGCTCCAGATGGGGAGGGGGAGGAGCCGATGCAGGGAGTGCCAAGTCTGCTCAGAAGCGGTGGATTTCTGCCTCTCTCCTCTTCAGCTCCTCCCGGTAGCAGTAGGAGCAGTAGTGGCTCGTCTCCGGGTGCCCGTAGAAGTTGCAGTTGGGAGTTTTGCACTTAGTGGGCTGTAAGCTCGCCAGGCCGCCCGCACTGCCCAGGGAGTAGTGCCGCACGGGTGGTGGCACACACCGGCCGTCCGAACCCGCCCGGGCGTCCCGGAACCCGCCCCCATAGACCAGGCCCCCGGCGTCACATGTGGACTCCGCCAGGAAGTCGATGGTGTCCCGTTCGGATGGGTAGGGGGAGAAGCTCCGACCGGTGTGGGACGGGTTGGCTACGGAGGGCAGGGCGCTGGGCGGGTCCTGTGACAGGGGGCAGTGTCGGGGGAGGGTGGCGTACGACGGCAGGCCAGGGTAGGATGCCGGGGAACCGCCGGCCAGCTGCCGCCGTGACTCCAGGTAGGTGGGCGGCTGTATGTGCGACGTCAGCAAGCCGGGAGTAGGCTCGATAAGCGAGGGCCGGGGAATTGTGAAGGGGGAGGGAGGAAAGGCCGACGGCTTCAAGTAGGTGAAGGAGGGGGTCAGCAGCGTATCAGCAGAGTCCTCTTTGGGCTCGTACCCGCGGTAACCCAGGTCCGGTGCGTCTTTCTTAACGGGCGTCCCATTGGATGGCGGCTGCCCCATGCTGGCCTTGCGCTCCGCCTCCCGCCGCTGTTCCTGCTCTGTGCGGAACCGCTCCTCGGCGTCCACCAGGTAGCGCTGGATCATCTCCTCCTGGAAAGGCTGCCGGTTGCTGGTGGTGAGCATGGCGGCGAAGATGAACTTCCTCTCGCCCTGCATGGCGGCACGCAGGATGCTCAGGCTCAGCTTCACGTCCGTGCCATACTTGTAGGGCTCCGCCGCGCCGCCGCTGCCGTTCTGCCGCTCGCTGCCCGAAGATGGGGAACCCTTGCCGGAATCCCCGCTCCCTGGTGGACCGAGTGGTGAACCATCCTTGCTGCCCTTGCGTACCTTTAAGGAGCCCTTCTTTTTCTTCTCCTGGCCCTCCCCTCCTTGCTTGGCTCCGCCCCCGGCTCCACCCACCTTGCTGGTCATGAGCCCGCCCACATTCCTCTTCAACTTGCTGCCTAGGCTCTTGCCAAAGCTGCCCAGCTTGTTGGCCACTGAGTCGGCCCGCTTCTTGTCCTTGTCCTTGTCCTTACTGCCCTTCTCTTTGTCCTTCTCCTTACCGCTTGTGCCTGTCCCCCCCGAGCTGGACGAGCTAGAGGAGGAGGAGGACGAGCTGGACGAGCCCCCGCCTGTCTTCGAAGCTGCACTCCCGCTGCCCCCGCCACCCCCAGCCCCAGTGCCCACCCCGTTGGAGCTGCTGCAGACGGACTCCTTGTCGGACTCTCCCGAGTCTGGGGGTGTGCGGGCATCTTCTCCCGTGGAGGCCGAGGGGGACTCTGGCTGTGCCAAGGGTGCCTGTGTGGGCAGAGAGTGAGACCGGCCATTACAGGAGGATCCTCAGAGGAAGATCACCTCCAGTGGCGGAGCAAAACAATCTCCGTGGCACCTCTCTCTCCGCCATCTCACATTTGATCTTTTTTTAAGAGGCAGCGAACGGCCAGCGTGCACCTTCCTGAAGTTAATGATGTGCCACACTGCCGCTTCTCACAAACACATCAGCCCCAGGCTGTACAGCTCGACCTTGGATCGATAAGAAGCGCTGAGGAGGCAGGCTCGTGATCGCCCTACAGGACGCCCCCCCCAGTCATTAGCCGAGATCTCAAACACTACATTAACTGCTTTCCAAGTGCATTCTAAACATCTTCTATAAGCCCTCTCAGCTGATTGGTCCCCTGGCTCACAAGGTCGATGGTTTCGGCCAATCAGGACGTGCGGCGAGGCTGACCTGTGCGTCACATGGAAGTGGCAGCCAGGTGACGGTCATGTAGCTGTGCAGCAGGTAGAGCTTCGCCTCCAGAGAGAGCGTGACGCTGTGAGGGTGGGGGAGGCAGCTGTAATTAAACTGCGATGAGACGACTGACAGCCTAATTAAATCTCCTAGTACAGTAGTGCGGTGCAGGGGTCAGTGACACCCAGTTATTAATAAGTTTAATATAATTTCCAAATATGTATACATAACTTAGAAAAACACTGGAAATTTTGTGCATTTAAAGAAATATAAAAAACTGTCCTGGAGATGAATCCAGACAAAAACAGTGACCTGTCACACCTACTTAGCGAGAGCATGTTTTGCCTGCCGTCTCCTCTCTCAACTTAATTACAGGTAAACCTCAGGTTGGTTATGAGCCGACAGGGTAGCTAATCTGATAGACAGGCCTCTTCTGAGCATGAGCAAACCCAACCACAGTGCCGCGCTCAGTGTGCCCTCCCAGTGCCGCGCTCAGTGTGCCTGCCCGCGGTGCCGCGCTCAGTGTGCCTGCCCAGTGCCGCGCTCAGTGTGCCCGCCCAGTGCCATGCTCAGTGTGCCCGCCCAGTGCCATGCTCAGTGTGCCTGCCCGCGGTGCCGCGCTCAGTGTGCCCGCCCAGTGCCGCGCTCAGTGTGCCTGCCCAGTGCCGCGCTCAGTGTGCCTGCCCGCGGTGCCGCGCTCAGTGTTCCCGCCCAGTGCCACGCTCAGTGTGCCCGCCCAGTGCCGCGCTCAGTGTGCCTGCCCGCCCAGTGCCGCGCTCAGTGTGCCTGCCCGCCCAGT
>JAODUD010000046.1:11385391-11396108 GCA_026784285.1 Stomatorhinus walkeri | reverse complement strand
CAAACAGGTTTCTACCATGCATTCCTGTTTCTTCACCCAGCTGATTAACATATGGCTGGGCGAATTGATGTCTCACTGTATCTGTGTGTGTGCGTCCCCGCCTGGGTGTTCCCCTGCCTTGTGCCCGGTGCTTCCTGTGAAAAAATCCCGGCCCAGTGACCCTGTACTGGAGAAGCATTACGGAAAAATGAAAGATGAAGCGAAACTATGATCCACAGCTATGAATTTATAAGCGAGCACAGATTAATATAAGCTTATTTCAGATGAACGAACTTTGACAATCAGTCTTTAATTAGGCAAACTGCTTTGACCTCTGACTGGGTTTTCTATTACTTAAGGCCAGACTGGTATGCAACGTGGATCTATGCACTGGTATGTAATGTGGATCTATCCATTTTAAAATCCCACTTTTCTGGTTTTGTTGTAGTTCTTTTGGATAGTCTGAACAGTTACCAAGAATTCTTAAGTATTCCGGAAACATCAACAAAAGGAATGGTCTGTGGCCAAAAATACTGTTCCTGATGTTCATATTGTTTGCTTTTGAGTTGTTTTTTCATTATTATGCATTATCTTATAATGCACTATAAAGTCACAGAATGGTTCTGCTTGTTAGCTAGATTGACATTGAAGTGGAAGCCATGTTAAAACGGACCCAGCAAGCATTTTAATCAGCAAAAATGCAGATTAAAAGTCAGTAAGCATCAACCGATTTAAACTGATACGTTGAATCCAGATCATGATATATGAACAACCACCATGGAAACAACACAGCTGAACTGCAGAGACACCCGTAGCGACCAGAAACCAGTCTCACATCACGACAGGAGGCCGTGTGCAAAAACTGCATATCAATTCATTTGTTTTGAGGAAACAAAATATTTACAAGATACATTATTAGACTAAAATGTCCAGACCGCACCACTGCTGTAAATACAATTACCAGGCCTCTCGATGTACATATGAAATGATGAGATTGTTTGAAAATGTTACAATTACCTTAAAAACCACATTCAAATAGGTCATCAACAAATATGCAAATTACTGGTGGGTGTCGATTAAGCTTAAGGTGAAAATGGAACTAAATTAACACATAATATAGTTCCAGAATATCTAAAAAGAGACTTCTGAAGAGTGATCATGGATAATAATAATCAAATTACCAAGAACTATGTTATAAAATTATCCAATACCATGGGAGATAAGTACTGCCAGACAGGAGACCACTAGCACCTATCAGGTACACAATGAGGAGTAAAAGGGCGACATATAGGACTATTCCCCATTAGTGCAATTATAAATCACTACATCAAGACACACGCCCATCGACAGATAAATGGGGGTAAATCGGTTTCTCATCTAGAAACCTCCACAATCCAACTAAAGATCGTATAGAAAGGAATGTCAGGATTTCGGCTGGATGAGAATGAGTCATATTATGCAATTATATAATACACAGTCTATCATACTCTTGTATCAAAAAGAGTTGATAAAAGTTATATGATTGATTAAAAAGGGCCTAACATCTGATCAGACAGAGGCAATGTGCCCTCACTCCGAGGACTGAGGGTTTCACTGTGTGACTTTGCTCCCACAGTCCAAAAACTTGCCATTAGGCATGATGGATGGATGGATGGATGGATGGATCCAATGTACCAAAGAAGCCTTAAGCACAAGTAGATATTTTATTCTCATTGGGTAACTGACTAACACTAATATTGAAATACTACCTACTGTTAATGTGCTCAATCCCCAGCAGCCCTGCCCAGCCAAAGTAGCTGGATAATTGGATGGATAGATCTCACCAGATTCGCAATATTTCAGACGTGAAATATTAGTCTCATTGCCCCAACCCGATGATTAAAGATACTGAAGAAGCCAAAGCAAGCCATCACTCCTAGCGGCAGGCCTGGTCCTGGTATGACAGGGCACTCAGCTCAGCTCCCCTCGGATTCCATCCAACTTAACCTGAAAGGCACATTGCTACTAAAACAGGCCCCCCATAACTGCAGCCAACGGCTGGCTGCATGCCCCCCCTGGCTCAGCCGGAGGTAGCCTGGTGCAACCTTCAGCCCGAACTGAGGCCTGCCTCGCCGATGCCACCACTGACCACCGCTTCTCCCTCCATCTTTATCGTTCTCATGAAGAATGCGGAAGACAGATCGCGGGCATGTCCCTCACATTCACACTCTCATAACGAGCACGGGATCACACGTACTCCCTCCCCCCCCACCCCCCCAATATAGCGGGGCGCGTGACTGGGTGGTGTTTACACGCAGATGCAGAGGGCCAGTTCCTCGCTCATGCGCACTACCCCAGGGGCTCACCCTGCTCTGGTAAAAACACACACACACACACACAAAACGCCGGGAACTCGCAGCCAGGATGCCATCCTGCCGCTCTGGAGTGGGCCGGGGTCAACGGCCGGCTGCCAGCCTGACGCCATCACCCACGCAAAGGAAAGCGCGCTGCGTCCCCAGAGATGTGATCTCTGTGCCTAATGCGGTCCAAGCATCGCTGTGTCGAGCCACGAGGGACATGGGGTGGAAATCCTCTCCTTTAGCCAATATGTCCATCTGGCCAGACGGCTGCGTTAATGGAGTAGAAAAAGAGGAGAGAAAAAAAGAAAAAAGGTCACACGGGCTGCCAAACTGCCCGGGACGGCCAGCTGAAACCAGCTCGGTGCCATGGCAACGTGGCCACGCCCAAACCCTGCACATACCCCCATAAACACGCCTGTAATCATTCAGGAGCCGTGGTGATTCAGGGCCTCAGTTTCACTGGTATTTACAGTGATGAAAATACCAGAAACATTGGAGGTCACAGGCCAAAGCAGGAGCAGACGAAAGGGCAAGATGCCTGCACGGCCCCACCCATCAGGAACTTCTCGTTGTGCTGAGAGCAGTATCACGTATCAATTTGGGTGCTCGAACGTAAATGGAAGCCAACCCACACACAATAAAGTCCAAAACCAAAGCCAGCTTGATTTAACGCACTAAATTTCTCTACCAGTGTATTCTGTGAGTGTACACTACAGCTCAGAGAGGGGACAGAACAGAGTTCCAGCAGCTCCTCCTTTTTTTAAACCAAATGGGCCGTACCAGAGGCCGGCCTCCATCGGGAGCCTCACCGCACTGTATCTACACACACCCTTCCCTGACTAAATATTTGCCTGTCAGCTGAGAGCCACCAGGGCGGCCAAGGCTACACCGATTCCGGGAGTCACCTGATCAAAAAACCTGCCAGCGATTTCTTGACCCGATAAGAAGCATCAATGAAGCTGACGTCTGCAGACTTACCAAAAAAAGGAAAGAAAAATACTAAACATTTTCTGACCTCCTTGGAGGCAGCAAATATTGACAGGAGCTGTCATGGAGAAGGAGAGATAGACCACCAACATTCAATTGCCTGAAGCTTCAGGCGCGTCACACGCTGCCCGCGTCTTACATAACAGTCCGAGTGTGTACTGAGGTCCAGGCACCGACTCGGACAGATCACATCAGCGCTGTAGAACTACCCCCATGTCATTCTACTGCAACCCTGTTCTTGTTCATGCCGACCATACCAGAGGCCGAGGAAAATGGCACTTACTCCGTATTTCCAAGCCTTCCTATGAGAATCAGCAACTCCCAAACAAAAGCAAACCAGCGTCAACGCTGTGCATGAGGCCGGAGGAACTGGAGGCACGACTGGTGAAGTCTGATCAGGGACTTCCCATCTCTCTCACAACTTCCTTCCCAGACTTTTTTACCCGTCGGATCCATTTTCAGTGAACGTAAAAATAAAAAAGGACCCTCTCGGCACAGGAAATATCAATAATTTTAACCACCAGGCACCAAAGCGAGTAGCAGGCAGGATATTCCAATATCTATTTCTTATGTGAGAGGAAGGGAGGGGAAAGCCAGACTCGTACCCCAGAATGTCCCAAAGTACCATCTAGTATTTCTTAATGAACCAAGTGGGAAAATAAGAATTCCCCCACCTATGGATACATCTCATAAAAAGGGGTGCAAATGGATCCGTCCTGAGCCAGGGCTACTGATAGGAAGGCGGGCGTGTCCCAGACGCTCCTGCAGAGCGTGCTAACCTGTCCCAGTTTCTCATTTCAGCTTGGCCGCCCATGCAGGACAACATGCTGACAAAAGAACTCGTAAATAAGAGACTGAATAATTGAAGCCGCAGAGTAAAGCTACACCTGGGCTGATCCTGGCCGGGTCTGTGCATGGCAGGGGACCTGAAGGCCCGTTCGGAGTTCCAGTGTCTGCTTTTACATCAATGATGCTTCCAGTTAAGAGCCCACGTAAACCTTGCACAGATCCCTGGTACAATTCCCCACCTTATCTTTTCCGAGATCTGTATTGACAGTGGGGAAGAGATGGTAATCAGCATGTGAAAAATAGTGTATATCTCTTTGACACCCTTGTGTGGCTTGTGTGCTTATCAGATGATAACGAAAGCAGCAAAGGTTTTACTTCATGTGAGCGATACAGCAACGCAGACAAGGACAGCTAGCACACAGTTTTAGAGTGGCCTAATGACACTGCACAGCAGATAATCACTATTAAATGATGACTATAAACATGCAGTGCATTTTTATCAATGCTAGACCTTCAAATGTTCTTGGCCTAGCTGGACGTGGCCAGAAACCAAACAGACTATTGGAAGTCATGTTTTACAGCAAAATCAGATGCTAACTAGAATAAACCATTGTTAGATGCTTCCATAAAGTGCTGATTTTAGTAATGACTAAGAATAACGTTATATTACAAATATCTACATGCATATTATCCATCTTGGTAATCGATTTCAATACATTCATGTTCTGATTGGTTCCATAACCTATTTTTGGTAGCTAAAAAGTTAATTATTAACAAACAAACAATAAAGTGCTAAAGAGCTGAAAATGTACGTTGAAAACCACCAAGAAGTGATTATCTCCACCACCCTATTCTGTTTGCGACAACTTTCAAGTTCTTATTCATTATAGATACAGCGATTTCAATTCATAAGCAGGCGTCTGGCTGTATTTGAGGTTCCATAAAAACGAATATATACAGTAACCTCACTTCGGTGTAAATTATCCCGATGAAGTGGGACTTGGTTGTTTTTATTCCTACGATTTCGTTTACGGATTATGTCCGCAGCAAACAAGACAGAAACTCAGCAATAACTAGCTGGTCGAGTCTGGCTGTTAACTCGCTTAGCCTTTAGCGGAGGACAATGCAGCCAGTCGGCGACGCTAACTGTTAGCCGCACATCGATCGACCGTCTGCCACTCGCCTCAACACGCCCCGGAGCGGCCGAGGACGTTTTCGGCTCCCGGATAAACAGCAGCGGACGCCAGCCGGGCTGGAGATGTCGGAGAGAGACACCCCGGGGCCTCCCGTGACCGATCCGCCGCCCGCTTTAGGCCCCCGAGGACCTGACAGAACTCTTTCTGCTGCTACAGACCACATAAACCACCGCTTACCTTGAGCGGCCTCGGTGTTCTCATTTTCATCTCCTCTGCAGCCACTTTTCAGATCTCAACTCGCAACGTTCACTCCTTCGAAGCCACTTTATTACTGACGCCGCAAAAATCCCACAGAAAAGAAGCTTTATTCCCGCAACTAAAAAGGAGCCAAAGTGATTTCTTAGTTACTTACAATAACAACAATGTCAACCCAGGCGCTGCTTAGACCCGCCCACCCGAAGGAGCCCACAGTCTCTAGCATGTCGGTCACTGGGATGATATGAGTGACATTTCAGGGAGCCAATAAACAACCAGTTTAGGTCGCCATTACGCAAAAGGATTGGGTCCTCTCAAAAAAGGCGAAACATCCAATCACTGACCTTTATCTCAACCGTAGACCCTGCATTGGTAGGTAAATAGAGGATAGAAATTGACGACTGTGCGTTTTAACGAGTACTCATCGCATTCGATGTCGATTGGTCTTTATGTGTGTCTTTACTTCCTAAGCCAATAACAGCAGAATGTCTTATCTGCTCAGGGTGTTCTGGTGCTTGGTCTGCCCAGGTGACCAAAGAACCAACTAGAAAAGAATAATAAACTTCGCACACAGCGATTGGCTATATAACGAGAAAGACGGGAGTTATCGGATCCGAAGAGCGTATAATTTGGACCACGCGGCATTGACTGACAGGGGGCAACACCGGAGTTTGAAAATCTTGCTCAGTGATGATGTCATCGGTAGCAGGCGCTTTACGTGCATACTTTGAAAGATAAAACTTACTGTGTTATATAACCGGATTAATTACTTTATACTTGTTGAAGTTTGTGGTAGACCTTTAATGTCATACGGAATTAATATGAATGTTATCACCTTACATTTCAGAATATGACGATAAATCGAACTTAATCGAACTCCAATGGACCCGATCACCTGCACTGTTATACGAAAATCTACTTTAGATTCACATATTATATTGACGATGGAATTGAATTGCTGGAAGGTTTATTTGGTCTTTTTATGGTCTAAACACCTTACTCCACGTAGTCTTCGGATTAATTCTTCACTTTTCCAAGCTTTGTCTGCATTCATCTTGCATTTAGTACTGATTTTTATTGGGACGTATACAAACAAAAAACAAAAAAAAATTATATTCTTAGGTTAGTCTCACACATAGGAATGTACTAGAATTACAATGTGTCACCATCAGAATATTCCACTTTTAAAATATACAAAGCTTGATTTCCTGTGTGTATATATGCAGTCAGAGCTGCAGACAGCATTTTTGCAATCCCAAAGTCAAGTGTTACCCCTTCCGAGTTGTGCCCTGTGATGGATCACGGCCATTGGAGTCGCAGAAAAAACAGACTGAGGACTTTACCTCAGTCTCCTCAATGGTAGGTACCAGTATGTATGCAGTATTTAGCCTGAATTACCCGCTTCCTAAACCAGTTCACGTAACATCCCCTGCCATTTGGTAAAGAGATTCTCCCGCTTGACTTGCTCCTTTCCTATTTCGCTTCACTGCTCAGCTCTTCCCATATTTTACATACACTCCCTCTCACACACAATTTGCACTAAAGACTTTCAACTGCTTTTATATCCAATATCCTATGCACTCTGTCTGAACTATTTCACTCCTTGAACAATCATGCACTAAATTCTTACATTTTACTCACCTCATCGGTTTTTCATAAATAAAAAAAGCTGTACATCGCTTTTATGTATCTGTCCAGCTGGAAAACCGTCGCAGTACATATTATAAAGGTCAGGCATGTTAGACACCTCTGCAGCAAATTAGCCAGTCGACAAAGAACATTCCAGGCTAATCGGCCTGTTTGCCAACAAGCGGCAGTTAAGTGCTAGTGAAGGATGAAATTCCAAAAACTATGGAATTTCAGCACAAAATTTCTGGGCAGCAAACTTCCACAAACTGTAGTCATATACAAAATCAGAGTAAACTACTTCCATGGTAACCTAGGCAACTTTCAATTTAGTGCATACATTACACTAAAATTACAATTTCCCGACATGATTTTTCAGATTTCGCTGCCAGACTGCACTTCGGGTTCGATTAAACTGGGAGGTCAGTAACAAAGCAAGTTAATGGTTAAAAATCACTCTGCTGAGTGTCTGTAAGCTAAGAGCATCAGTATTCAGGTATTTAAGTATTTATTCACCTCAAACAGGTATATTGTGCAACTCCTTGCCTGCACAAAATTCTTAAGATTGTGAACAAATAGTTGCCATAAACCACAGAGCAGTTCACCCTGTTCCAAGTAAACTGCTCTGTGCAGTGACCCAGTACCTGATCTCTACAAGTTGAAGACGGGAAAAAAAAACAGAACTATGACTTAAGACAAATTTTCAAATCACAAAAAAAGGTGCAAGAAAAACAGTTTTGTAACATATTTAATTATGTAAAACAAAATTCTTGACAATGTACAAATTGCCGGAGAGATTTCTCCTTTAAAGTACATTTTAGGTCTTCGTGGACTGACTGCGGCCATCACGAAAGTACGATGAGGCCACAAAACTTTAGATTCTTAAGCTTCATGCACTGATGTAATTTTGGTCCTAAATTTATTTCCTGGAGAACAGAGCTGTTTAATCAGACAGATAAAAGTTCATTGCAGTTAAATACAACTGACGCTTATGCTACAATATCACCGCACACAAAAACCAAATATGTGAAAAAAATTTACTAAAATAACCAATCAAGGGGAAAGGGCCAACTCCATCTAGCTGAAATGTGTTCTCCCTTTCCACTGGATGGTAGACACTGTGACTATGCGCTTTCTGGCCAATAGCATCGCTGAAGGGAGGGATTAGCGCCGCCTCCTGTCTGGGCTTCTGCTTCGTCTCCGCCCACCTCTGCCAAAAGAAAGAGGCACTCATTCTCAGCTTCAGATGACACAGCAGACCCCATGAAATATGCTAGATTTCAAATAGCTTTCAAATCAATGAAGAGTATATTTATATGCAGGAAGTCAAGAACTGCCTCAAAACCTAGCCAGTACTAAAAAGCTGAAGGAGCTTGCAGGTTTAAATCCTTACAGAAATACAGGACAACAGCTGTAAACCAATCCAAGCGAGTGAGGGTTCCCAGACGTTCTCACCTTCTCTTGCTTTTGGGTGGGCCCCTGACAAAGCACCAGTCCACACTGATTGGCTGACCCATGAGGTCCTGACCATTCAGGCCCTCCATCGCAGCCAGCGCCTCTTTGTAGGTCTCGTACTCCACCAGCGCATATCCCTATACGGCAGGCAAAATGATTTCATGACTCAAGAGGAATCAACTTAAAGAACATAAGCAGTAAAAATGACCTCGAAGCTACTTATAATACAACAAACACAGGGAAAAAGGACCTCAAATTGCTTAATACTTATATATTCTTAATACCCTGCAGCATTAATGCACTCATATGTTCACACAATGTTCTTTTCATCTCTAACAGCCCTGTTTTTTCATCTGATGTAACCATTTCTGCTCAGGTATTAATAAAATGTTACTACAAATATGCATTTACATGATTATTTTCATTATTTGCAATTTACTCCTGTTACATACTTTCACCTAATCAAATCTTGGTAGTCTATAGCTTTTGGTTTTGTTTATTAATATCTTCTTTTTCTCCCATTGCAGAAAAGATTTTGCACAGCACAAAACTGATGCAATACTGCCACCTTCTGTTTCAGCACAAATATGCAAAAAATGGTTCTTCACTGGATACTTCCCATATCTCTGCACAGTTACACAGTATCATATTTCAAAATGTTTATACTGCTCCATAGCACAGAAACAGGAAAGTGCTCACTATCAGTGAAACCACTGTACAGAGTTACCGTATTGAATGTATCTTATTGAATTCACAATTGTTACCTTTAGGTACCCTGTGCGCCGGTCTAAGTTCAGATGCAGATTCTTGATCTCACCAAATTCTGCAAACTTATCGTGGATGTCTTCCTCTGTGGCCTCCTCGTGCACCCCGGTCACAAACAGGATCCAGCCTTCTACAGCTATAATGACAATGGGAATCATCAATTCCAGTTCACGTCACAGCAGATAAATTCTCACCAAGACACCCACGACTTCCAAATGACTGGAAGTCCCACGGCCCTTTCAACAGTCAGAGGACAGGGACATGTGAACAATTCTACCCAGCTAACGATCATTAGCAACCACACTCTACGAATGTACATAAGTATTATCTGACCATAGTGTCATGCTTACAATAGTTTGTTGCTTAACTCAAGCTACTAAAATTTTGGTGCACCATTATAGCTAGTGGTAATATAATTTGCCACCCAATTTCCCTCGGAAGTACTGCCAAAAAACAAAAACCAGTCTCAATTTGCTGAAAACTGAAGCACCATAAGAAAATGTACCCAGTCAAGTTCTTCCTCAAATCCCACTGAAAAGCCATGAAAAATGTATTTTACCTGAACAAAAAAGGCTCTTAACAGTAACATCCTTTAAAGGAGCTTCACATAACTGCTTAAATATCTTAACTTATCTTTCAACCATTTATGGATGCCAGTTTATTACAGAGCAAACAGTCATACTGTACACTGAGCACATTATAGATTCTAATTAACTTAACGGCATGTCTTTGGACAATAGGAAGAATCGGGAGAATGCACAGGGGAGAACGTGCAAACGACACACACTGAATGGAAGGGGGATATTTGTTTATTTTTTGCCTTTAGTTATTCCCACACCATTAGGCTAATGCAGGGTACCCCTCAAGGAGGATATTCATAAACATTCATATTGCGCACTGAAAATGTGCACTGTCATTTCATAAAACCAGACAGTATAGAACAGAAATGTTTACAGTTAATAACATTCCCACTACATAACACACTAAAATACTCAGATAATTCTGAAGAAACTGCCTTTGTAGAATACATCCCAAAGCATTATATTTGATATCAAAATATACTTACATCTCTGTGGACCTGGTTCATCTCCATCTTGCTCTACTGTGTCATAATCTTCCCTGACTCTTGATCTGGCTCCTTCATCTATGAAAAATATGGTTCAACATTTTGCAGCCTAGCAAAGGAACAATATGCTTTTGGAGAAAACGCTGTTCTGTGCATCAGCTTAGGGCAGGGGACTCCAACTCCAGTCCTGGAGAGCTACTATCCAGTAGGTTTTTTATCCTACCTGGCTTCTGATGAGCCACACCTGTTCCTGGTATTTACCTGAGAACTAGTGTGGCTCATCAGAAGCCAGGTAGGACAGAAAACCTACTGGATAGTAG
>JAODUD010000046.1:11354481-11385275 GCA_026784285.1 Stomatorhinus walkeri | reverse complement strand
GCACACGCACACACATATATATATATATAAATGCGCGCACACGCACACACATATATATATATATATAAATGCGCGCACACGCACACACATATATATATATATAAATGCGCGCACACGCACACACATATATATATATATATAAATGCGCGCAAACACACACATATATATACACACAAATGGAACCTTTAAACCATTAAAATAGCATGCAAGTGGGTCTCAAGCTCTGACATATTTTTGGAGTCCTCGGTTAATAATGCAGAGCACGGCAAACAGTCTTGCAGAATTCCTGTTTAGCATGATCACCCTGAACTTACCTGATCCAAAACCTCGCCCCTTCCTCCTCTTAGCCTTCTCTTTCAGTTTGTGGATGCTCTCTGGAAAACAAGTATTGTAACAAGTGTTACTTATGGGGGCAATATTAACTCGGTTGCCAATTGCTCCCCATTAACTGGCGATCGAAGAACAGAAATCAATTCAAACAATATAATTATCACGCACAAACGACACGGTGAAACCAGCTAGCACTACTGACTAAATTACAAAGCCAACCAATGAAGCTCCATTTGTACTCAGCTCTAACGTTAGCCTTATGTTAAATCACTTATATAGGCCCAAACTTTCAACGGGAAGTACGGTGGCAACATAGGCCACTTAAAAACCACATACATCCAAGATGTTACTGAATGTAGAACAATACAAACACGGCTTCCTTTATGTATTAAATTTTACCATCACCATCCTCATCCATAGGGAAATCCTCGCCCCCGGCTTCATGTAAATCCAGTACGTCCGACATGTTGGCTGTCCTGTTGCAAATGCAAGTGAAGTGATTGGGGCATTATGGGACGTTGGAGGTCCATATGTAACGCGCCAAAAAAATCGCGCGAACTGAGAGCGCAGCCATATTGGGAAGGTCATGTGTACGTGCTCAGAAAAATAAGCATTTTCCCCATGTGCAACATATTTCTGGCATAACAATTAGTCATATTCAGATAAGAAGTAATCAACAAACTTGATTTTTTGTTTACTGCTTTATTGTGTTCAAATCTAAGTATAAACCTGGTTTAAGTAAAAAATTATACTTGAAAATATTGTAGAAAATACATATAATAAATGTAGCAAACAAAAACACTTTTGGAGAGATAACTGTTTCTTAAAAAAGCATTTTAGTCAAACATGCAGTTTGTTAATAAATCATTACAAAAATTAAGAGAAAAGTGGAACATAATGTATTGCCTGCTCTTTGTAAAACTGACTTGGTCTAATCTTTGTTGCCGGAACAAATCGCTGTTTTGTACTTTAGCAACAAAATACAACAAAATATGTAAGAACATTTTGTCTTTTTAGAACCAAAAATCACATTTGTAAAATGTGGATTGTATAATGTAAGAACAGTTGCAAAATGTGGACTATACAAAAAAAGAATTCAACAGAAACTTAAAGGAGATATACTGATATTTCAGGAACAGAAATAGTTAAAAAAAAATCTGTCTGCTAAACAATCACCGATGTTCATGGCTGCATAAAGAACCACTTAAAATATAAAGTACATGACCTTGTATCTACATTCCTAGCATAGTATAATGACTGCAATACAATAAAATCATATTTTTAAAAAGCCTGAATCCAGGATGTTCTCTCCTAGACTAAATTTACACTGCGAATTGCACAAAAGGTCAATATGGCTTTCGTGTAATATGCTGCCAGAATCGAAAACAATAAGACAACATCTCTCTGTTGCTGAATACAGTTCAGTCTGGGTCATTTTGAATTCTGACCACTTGCTACTGTTTTAAAACAACAGACAGAAAGGAAATTCACCAAGAAGCCCGGGAAGTGTCACAAATCATATCACTTTAAAAGTAGGTGGCAGAACAAGTAGTATAAAAAGATATTTCATCCTAGGAAGCCTGGATAGTAAATGAGGCATGAAAGAGCTGAAAATGTTTAAAAACATTGGTACAAAAGGTTCCAATTTCCTGCTCAAGATCAATTTGTGTTCAATACATTTTTAAAATATGGTTGAACCCTATAGAGCTAATATTTTAGTATAAAACATGTATGTCTCAAAAGGCCTGTCAATTCAGACCCACACAGTAACCTACGGCTGTATATCTGGGAAGGATTTATAAGTAGCATATAGCAATATGGCAGAAACCAGAGTGGAGACTGTATGCTGGGGTGGCAAAATTTCATGGACATTTTTAAGAAATGATTTATTTAGCAAAGCGAAATAAAAATGATAAATGACGCTTCACTCTAGGGGATCACTGGAAATGACATCGAACCCACCTGACTTTTGGCTCGTGGGAATTTGAGTCCAAGTTTGAGGAGGTGAGTCCAAGAAACTAGAGGAGGTGTGACCAGCCAATCAGATGTCTAGGACCCAACTTCTCCACAATCTAATTGGTTATCTCCCTGAACCAATCATTTTTCATTCTGCCCTAGGAACATTTTTGTGTAAGTAAAACTCCCAAGTGCTGAATTTTGTTTGCACGCACTTTGAATAAGCTTATTTCATACATATTTTAATCTTTCATCCAGTAACTGGGTTCTAGCTGTTGCAGTGTATTTTCTGGATCTGTGGCTACAGCGCTGTCTTGTACAATCATGAACAAAGGTGGGGTTGGGCTGCATCTTCCACTCTTCCCTCAGGTCTGCATCTAGCAGCCGGCGGGCAGGGTGGCGGAGTTGGCGTTGCCCAGCTGTCCGACAGCAAGCATCAGGATGTCCTTCTTCTCCTTGTGGAAGCGCAGCTCCCGGCCCGCCAGGCGTGCTTCTTCCAGCTCCCGCTCAGTGGCGGCTAACTCCCTCGCGATGGTGCCTGCCACGCTCTGCTCCCGATTCACCCAATCAGCAGCCATCTGAGTGCGCATGTCATCATCCAGCGCCCGGTGTGAGTAGTGAGCCAGCACCTCCTGTGGGGGCGGGTCGCAGAATGAACATTAACGACCAGTCAGCTGGAGCATCTAAGACTGTAATGTCTTAACGGTGATATGACAGCCAAATAAACAATTAAGTACATACAGTATGTAGTTGCACACGTGTGACAAATGAAACTGTTACCAGTGAAACACAGATGCCATATGAGGCACATTATCATTATAAATACTAGAGCAGCCCACTAACGTACGCATGGTGGTGCGGTAATATACATATATGATTAACAATGGTAATCATGTTTGCACAAGAGCCAAGTGTCAGAGGCAAATTCGCCCATAATGACATCAATGTATTAGCACTACGTGTGATCGTTACACTGTTGGTATGCTTGTAATGTGCAATTTGCCACTTGTAAGACACTTTGGACACAAAAACATCTGCTAAAAATTTTATTTAACCCTCAGTCACAACATGGCAGACGTCATGAGCTAGGCTACAAAAAAACTAACAAAAACACCCAAAACAAAAAAACAAAAATGGAAAAAACACTGATCAGGCTGACAAATCAAATCTAAAACATGCTACAAGTCATTAGAGCGCATTCTTGTGGTTAACTTCAACTCGCCCACCCTCTTCCCCAAAGTTTCTGTAGAGATGAAAGTCATACAGGCAGATGAAAGGGAATGTCTAATCAGCCCAGGGACGCCGTTAATGAGTGCTCTCTGTTTCACACAGCATCCGATTATACATCATACAGTATAACACAGGAATGGAGGTAAATAACAAGACACTGGCTGCATTACCCCAATTATTCAGACATATTTTATATATTTGGGAATTCTGAAAATTGCAACAGAAAAGTATACATTGGCATGTTGTATCGTTTTATTCATTTAGGTCAGCGTTTCTCAGCCGGTGGGTACCAACCCAAATGTGCGTTTTACGGGGAATTTTCATGAAACGTGCCGTAAAAAAAGAAATAGCCAATTCATCACCCCCCCCCCCCTTGATCCACGCCTGTTATCATTCCCTACCCCCACCCCACACACACAACTTATAAACAATTTAAATATCTGTATGACCAAGCAGAAATGCAGATCCTGACACTAAACCAGTTGAGAACCACAGATTTAGGTGATTCTTCTATCCAGAGCAATGCAGCCCCCCCCCGCTCAGGGTAAGCAGATAGGGTACGGATAGATCATCATAACGCTGTACAGGAAAGAGATTGTTGGAAGAATGAGAAACTAAACACTTGGATGTTGAGTAACATTATTCCCTGCGGTGTGATTCAGAAAAAATATCTTTCAGCATGATATTATTACACGATACCCGCTGCTAAACGTGAGCATCTCCAAAGCCTGCTTCGACTTGTACTGTTACATCACGACCAAACGCAAAAGGCTTCCACTGCCATGGGAGAAAAATGGAATTTCGTATAAACTGACATAAAGAATACATAAAATAAGGATACTTGTAAGAGACTGACATCACAAGTGACTTTTCCCTTCCCCAGATATCCCATCAGACAATACTGGAAATTTTCAGTGCGCTCACGTAACGACTATGGTTAATAATGAAGAATATGCAAATTGCAATTTTTTCTTACATGCACCAAAAAAATATATATATTTAAATTCAGTGCTACATCATAGCCCTTCTGAAATAAATGGATCGACCCAGATTTTTGGTACATATAATTTTCTGCACAATAAATTATGCATGTGGTAAATGTTTTTCTTATGTGATTCACCCCCATAGCAAAACCTGAATATAAATACAGCGATCAAGCAAGATTTCTCTGATGCCAATACTAACTAGTCCTTGCTCCAAAAGAATATTGGATTCCCTGAGGCAGAGATCCTGGGGCTTATTTTTGATGCAATCTATTGCAGACTGCAAAGACCAAGTATGTGGGTAGGTGCCCAGAAACAGTGAGGGAACGAGGTCGTAAATTTGGCTCCCTGGGAATTTCCACCTATTTTTCAGGCCGAGTCACATTACGTCACACAGCACTGTGTTTACTGATTGGAAGGGCATGGTATCTCCTGGGACAAGCAACAGTCAACACCGAGAAACTTGTCATGTATGTAAGAGGCCGTAAAACTACCTTTTTAAACATGTTTTTATCCAAAGAAACATTTTATTCCTTGGAGTCCCTGGAACAATTAGAAGATAAGGGCCTCGATCAAAGGCCCAACGGTAAAATCACTCTCCCAACCCTGGGATTCGGACAGCAAACTTCCGATCGCAGCTACAGCAGCAGGTACACACTAATTTCAATAAAATAAAATGATATTGTAAAGTTATTTTTGAAAGTGTGGCTTCGGTCATGCATTTCAATGTGTAATAATACTTTACTGAAAATGTAATACACTGTGTATAACAGTGTTTCCCAATCCAATCCTCAGGGACCCAAAAGTTTTTGCTCCCTTCCAACTCCCTGCCAGACAATCCACATTTTTGCTCCCTTACAGCTCCCTGCCAGACAGTCCACATTTTTGCTTCCTTCCAGCTCCCTGCCAGACAGTCCACATTTTTGCTTCCTTCCAGCTCCCTGCCAGACAGTCCACATCTTTGCTTCCTTCCAGCTCCCTGGCAGACAGTCCACATTTTTGCTTCCTTCCAGCTCCCTACCAGAAAAGGTGAACTGCCTGTGGGTCCCCGAGTACCGAATTGGGAGACATTTGCTGTATAAGCTTCTGCGAATGAGCCTCACCTGCCGAGAGCACTGCCTCTCCCTCATGGCCTTCAGACTGCCGTTCCAGTGAAGCAGCTGGAAGACGGTCATCAGCTCCTAGGAGAGACGCCAGGACAGATTACAGCACAGAGGCCCCGCCCCCATATTCACCATCTCCAGAAACAATGTCAAAAATAAAGTCACTCGTCCTATCACCGTCCAATTACACTGAGTCACTGATTAATCCTGCCCCCACAGTCTTTCAGCCTTCATGATAGGATAAAGAAAATCTCAGCAACACGTTGCTTTAAGCACTTATTTATAATGCATTATAGATACCTTCATAATGTATTACAGAGCATCCATAATGCATTATAATTGTTGCTATAAGAATTAATAAAGCATTACAGCATCTTCTACTGACAGTTATTAATACATTATAGTGTTGACAATAACACTTTATAAGTGAATCTCATTTACAATTCACTATAGATACCTTTATAATGCATTATGAAGGTATCTATAATGCATTATAGATAATAGCTTCAAGCAAAGTGTTACCAAACTCTCAAATATTAGGCAATTACAATTTACCAGGACTTATAATTGATGCATGGGTTGTATTGTTTTGGTTTTTAACTGCTGAATGACATATAATTAGGGAATAAATGCGAAAAATACAGGACAGATACTTAAGGAGTTCCGAATGCTGTGTTAGACAATTTTGGATCCGAGCATTGTTCCACGCCTACATCAATGCCTCCTTTCTGAATATTTTTTTGCTACAACTTTCCAAAGCACATAGAAAGATCTATGATCTTACCTCTTGAACACCTATGTTTGCTTTCAAGTTTTATGGCTAAAAAGATATAATTTCTGGATGGCGGTGACACTTTTATGGCTGCAAATTCCATTCCTTGATACATCAAAGGCTTCCAATTTTATATCTTTCATTTGTTCATTCATTCACAACAATTTTCCAGTCCATTCTGCATCTATTTATTTTATTAATATTAACTGGTTTTATTTCCTCTACGACGAATAAGCAGTTGAAAGGCACATTGAAGAATTGTTTTTGACAGAGACAATCTGTATCAAAAGAACCTAAAAAATAATGATAAATTAAGTAGGATTTACCTGAAACTCCAACATGGACTTGCCCTTATTGGACTCCAGCATGAAGCGGAATGCACCAATGCCCGTATTTGGGTTGTCAGCCTCCTCCCTGTTACCCTATAAGCAACATATACCCATATGTCATTATTCACTACAGAACCTCCATATGCAGGATAAATAGTATGCAGGTATATTAAGTACCAAGAAGGTATAATGAATCAATTATCTGTGTCCAAAGCAATATGCTGTCAGTTTTGCTGAAATACAATTAGACAGAAATTGCGATAATTATTACCATGACAGAACAGGTAAGTTTTTATTCCAAGAATGAAAAGGCTTGAGAAGACACTTGGTTTAAACCAATAAATAACTCACACCTCATTTAAAATGTATCTTTGAAATTAAGCATTGGGGAGTTACTCTTTAAAGATCTTTTTGCATTAGTATCATGGGCTTTTTCCCACGAAAGCACAAAAAAGGCGTGGAGGTTGTCATCTCTTCCGCCGCCCACTAGGAGGCGACACTACTCACGTTGAAAGAGGCGAGTGCTTCAGACACGCTCTTCTCGATGAAGTCGTCCGTTATGCGGCGGGAGGGGTGTTCGTTGAAGACGGAGTTCATCAGGGCGATCTTGGCCGCACTGCGCCTTGCTTCAGCCTTGGTGGGGCAGAACTGCCAACAGGGGGAGCGGTACCATCACAGCAGGAAGACGCCGAATCACTTAACCGTCTCCCAGACATCAAGTCTTTTTTCAAACTCAGGTTAGATCTCCCTCTAAGAAGGCAAACCTGCTTTGGTATCTTGATCATGAAGCCTTCTAACCCTACAAATGATGCCTTCTTGATGATGCTGAGATATCCTCTTATGAGTCAATATGGATCTAGGGTGAATGTTTGGGGGTAGCTGGGGTTTGACTGTTCTCTACTAAGTCCTCCTTAATCACAAACAGATGAAGGCCCACATGACTTTCCAACCACAGAGTATTGTACAGAAAGCTAATTTACGGCACGAAAAAAATGGAACACCCAGCCTTCTAAAACATTTCTCTCCCCATATCCAGGTTTGGAGCAAGGCTCGCACTGTAAGATGGGGGAATGACCGCAGGATGGAAAAGATGTGTCCTGAGATTTGCTGCATGCGTCATCGCACCAAACACAGTAGGGCTTCAGTCCTTTGAAAACAGTACCGAGGCCTAGAGCTGGAACTTGGATTGCTATTGGACAAGCCAGTTCCCTGCTCCTTGGCCAATGTGTGTCAAGGGGTAGAGTGTCCACAACGAATCAGACAAAGGCTGTCACGCTTATTCCGAGCCACCCGAGTTGTTCTTGTACGACAAAGAGAGATTTGTTTTTGAAAGACGCTTACCAACCGGCCGCTGGCAATGGCTTTGCATAAACTAATCAATAATTTATGAGCACTTCCTGCCACAATGGCTCCATCGTAGCCAATGACATAAAGAATACAGGGGTTTCCAGATGCATATTATAACTGCTCACAGTTTCAATGGAAAGAAGGCCCAATCTGCATCTGGGTTTGCAAGGTCCTCTGAATAGTTTGTGCCATTTTCTGTGAAAGCTTCTTCATGCAGACAAACTACTATGCATTTAAAGAAATATTTTTTTTATTAAAGATAAATGGGAATTAAGTAAGATTTTCTCTCCAGCATTTACACTGATAAATCCTACAGAGATTAGGCTGAAATTAAACAGCATCTCTAAAGGCGTCATGCTCTCCTTTCAGCTTCTCATTGCTTCCAACAAGCAGCATGTCAAAGGCTTTGAAAGAGGTATCCTTTGTTGTTAAGGTAACTGTCACCCATTTTTGTTTCACAATTTATAGACTATAACTAATATAATCTCTGTTAGCTGGTTAGCATTACTACATGCAACATAAAGTAAGTTATTGTCTTATATAAACGGGACCTGACTGGGATTTTATGCAGCTGAGGTGTGACACATGGAGGAATCTTGGTTTTGGGATTTGCAGACAGAATTACCAAAGTTTATAGATGAACATATAGATTTTAAATCCCTTCACTAGACTAAGACTTAGGCTTTGGACTAAGACTGCTCTGATTGGTCACTCTCTCCACATGCCATCATTGGACGGCTCAGAACTCTTGCAAAGTTTTGTGTGCGGTCAGCGAGGAAGTTGCCTGTTTGGAACGAGAGCAAAATAATCAGGGGCTTGAAGGTGCAGCCGGCGCCTGATTTTCCGCACGGACCAAAGATTCAGGATACTTTCCATGCAAATGGAGCCGACTCAGAACCACTAGTCTGGAGCCAAGAGAATAAAATAAACACCAACAGACTATCAGTGGCTTCGCGTGTTTTTCAGTTACGTATGTGGCCGCGGTTGAGGGTCACTAATGCGTGTGCATGCATGTGCGAGGCGGGGGCTTATTCAGCGGTTTGCATGTAACTGTACGGCTTCTTCCGCGCTTTGGAAATGGAGTGATGGTATGTGGTGAGCAGAGGAAATGAAAACAAGCTGAAAGGAACAGAATCACCAGCCTTTCGGGGGTCTGTCATGTTGCCCGGATGGAAGGGAAATGGACGACCTGGCAGCTACTCAGTATCCGACCTCACCGAACACTTAAAGAGAAAAAGGTGATTTGAGACCACTGGCCTGCAGAAGGAAATAGCTGTCATGGTTGTATTTTCACGTATGATCTCGGACTTATGTGTGCCCTCACGGTACAGATGGTCAGGCTGCTTAAGCAGGCTCCGAATGAACATTACCGACATTCCCGTTAATGCTGCTCTCACAATAGTTATGAGCATGAAAAGCACAATGTAGCAGCCCAACGAGTAAATAAATAAAAAGCATTTTTGTTTCATTTGTTTTTACGTTTAAGAACCCTAACTGTTCCCAGCAGAAGTGAACTAATGCAAGATAAATAGCAACAGTTAATGTAACCGTGAATGACGGTGTTCCAAAAGGTTCCAAAGATTTAGTGCAAGTGGAAGCAAACTGGATGTGGATCAGTGTTAGGGCATAAAGGAATTGCATGTAGATAGACCAGTTCAAAATCTATTTTTGTGTCATATATATTCACATAGGACTAATATACTTGTATGTCTTTTTTTGTATGTCCATTGAAACGGATGTTGTTATAGTCGTTTGGGATTTGTCTAAACTTGCCGAAACAGCATACTGTAGATAAAGGTTCCAGCTGGTCTGGAAAAAGAGAACAAGAGACTCGTGAAAAATGGAAAAGACAGACTTGGCAAGGAGGCAAACCCACGACAAACTTAATAATCCTAAATGACATGTCTGCTGCTACCACAAACCGGTCAGACAGCTCAGGGCTTTACCCCAGTAAGGAACCACTGTCCATAATGGAGCTTTAAACTGGGATTAGCAGCGTGCTTGTCATCTAATCTGGATTTTATCATTTACAGTAATTCACGATTCGTAATTAGTTTTTATTTTTAATTGAATGAAATTGTAATTCAAGCTGTTTAGCTTAGTTTGGTTATTATGCACTGCGATAGATTGGGATGCTGTTTCATCCGTGTTTCGTTTGTTCTTTGATTTTCCCATTTCAGAATGATTTGTTTTCACACAGAATGTTTGTTTGGTTTATATCTGCACATGTTTATAAGAAAAATGCCATTAAAAATAGCAATAAAAACATAATAATAAAAAAAGATTTTTAGCAAAGATATACTGCGAACTTAGAAATGAACTGTACATATATAAAACATATTTTGTATATTTTTCTTGTTTCTCTTACTAAAACATGAAATTGATCATGAAAATACCTCCTCCAGCTCCCCCTCCTCACAGCTGCTGACTTGGGTCGCCCCATTCCACCCCCCCCCCCCCCCATCTCCCCTAAAAGCCCCTCTCTGTGCTGCCGGCACCCAGCCCCTCTCTGACAATAACTTCCAGACGTGACCACAGCCACCCCTGACTCGCTCCAGATGCTGCTGCGTGCAGACCGCCTGGGGGGGGGGGGGCAGGGGCCTCGCAGCCCGTAGGCACTCCACACCGCAGCTGTATTCCCATGATGCCATGCACCCCCACGAGACCCCCACACCCTCATGGACTCAGACACCCACAGCACCCATCCCGTCCTGCAGCCGTGGACCATGTCTGTGGTCTGCGGTCAAGGTTCACGTCCTCTCAGAAATCCTTAGCTGTTCACGGTGAAATCAGAGCTGCTGGGAAGATGCCATTTTGAAAGACAACCCCTTGACTATTATCTCTATTGCCTAAATTTGCCTGCTTTTTTTTAGTTTAGATTCTTTGTAGGCAAATATTTGGATTAAGAAGCCCCAAAATTTTGTTTAGATCCAACATGGACCAGCCACAACACACCTGACTTACTAAACATAAATAAAAGCAAAAAATCGTGAAATTCAGGTACAGTCAGAGTACGAAAGCAAAGTACTTTTCTCCGCAGGTGCTTATAGTACATGTTAGCTGCTTCTTGGCAAACATTCTCTAAGCTAAAGAAATGTGTGACATCGGGGCTGTATCCTATGCTATACGACTGCGTAGTAAAGTTTTAAGTGATTTTATCAGATATCAGGGAACCAATAAAAAGACCAAGATGCTTCTTATTAAACACATATCTCAGTACTGGCACTGTGACTAAATACACATTAAAAACCAAAAGACTTATACGCAACATCCTGCTTTTATATTTAAGAAATGATCACATATTAGACCAGCTGAAAAACATTCCTGATGTAAAGATGTCTCTGAAATGGTGCAGAATCTGATTGGCCAGCATCCTTTTCACCTGAACTTCCCTGATGGGAAGGAGCTCTTGGGCAGGTTGGCTCCTGCTCTAAGCCAGATCTCTGGGGGGAGGGGGGACACTAACCTGGAAGCTGCCAAAACAGCTGCCCCCGGGGAGGCTGACGTAGCAGACGTAAGGCGGGCTGCTGGAAGGGACCATCTCATAGACCACCAGCGCCCCGTTCCTGAGGTCGGCCCCACGCGACTGCTTCATCTGCCAGAACTCCTGCAGGGCTTCCACCACGTTCACTGGGGAATGCAGAGGGAGAGCCGTCAGCCCGCCAGCTCGCCGTGACAGGGACCGGCCGCCGAAGTCCGCCAGAGCCGTGCCATGCCGGCCGACCAAAAAGGGGCGCGGAGTTGGTTGCCGTGACTACGAGCCGAAATCGTTAGCCATCAGATGCTGGCGATATGAAAACAGCACCCCAACGGAGCCATAAGACAGGCGCTGCGCCAATCTGGGCCCGGGTTGGTTTGTGAATGACTGAAAGACAAATGGACATTGTTGTTATAAACAGCAGTGGTGGGCCAATAAGAGGCCCTCTTCCATCTGGAACACCCATGTGGCTGTACAGTGTTGAAGGCCAGTGTCTTATAGAAAATCCGAAATTCTGAACGAGACATTACAACAATGACCTTAAACAAGATCCCATTCAAAATACTGTGAATGTTCTTACCACATGTGTGTGTTTAACCCCTATGTGTCACAACATTCATAAGCAGCTCACTGAATACTCCACCATAGACAGCACAAAATGTAGGCTGGCTTAGCTACAGGTGAGACGGTTGCTCCCCTGTGGAATTACCATTGGTCTGGCGCAAGGTGAAAGCGCTTAGGCATTCTCTAATGCAGGTCGTATTACTACTGCCCACATTCCCAGCAGTACTGGGTTAACCACAAAAAAACAGCAGAACTCATTAGGAGTCAAAGATTACGGAATTCTGCCGGCACAGAGGGGGAAATGGGGATGGGCTGCTCTACGAATATCCCAAAGGAATTTCTTCTTTCAACATTAAAACTATTCTGCTTAAATCATATTTAAAGTACCCAGAGGATGACTGACCCTTCGCTTAGGAAGTGCAGCACAATTCCTGAGCAGCTTCCTTGAGCTGCATTTAAAAAGCCAGAAAACTAGTAAAATCAAAGACTGGACTGTGTAACATATGAAATTAGATTGTTTACAAACAAGCTGACCTTGATTCATATCATTAAAAAAAAATAGATGTTTCCAGATTCCTTACACATCACAGCTACTTGAAACACATCCAGAGAAGTTTTGCTTTTCATAAAGCTGTTATTTTGTCAGTTATGTAATATCTGCTGAAACACTGTCATCAGTCTACTATTTCCTTATTATTCAATCTGACTATATTTACTCCTCTGGTTATAATGAGCATGCAAGCACTGCAATATGTGATCACCAAACCACGCAATGTAGGTCATGTTGCAAAGATGTTTGTAAACTGTCTGCCTGCAGAAGAGGGGGTGTTTATTTCGAAAATCAACAGACATACAGACCAGCTGAAAATGGCAAGCAGGCACCTTCCTTGGGCCAGAGATGGTGTCCCATGAAAGCTCGTATGAAGCAGATTTCCCCACATTTAGGGGGAATCGTGGTACTTTATTGGACATTCATAATTATTAATTTATTCACAGAGTCACTCACTCACTAACACCCCCAAAGGAGCATGCACGACAAAAACATTACATACTATATATACGACATACCATATATGTGCTGTGCAAATATGTAAATGTATTAAAATATACTACACATATTTAAATCTAACATGGTATTCTAGTACAGAGAGACCAAATATTACATTATAAATTGCAAATCTGTAGCACATTTGTTTCTGCAGCAAATAAATGCATGTATCTCTTTAAAAGTGATTAATAATAATAGGCATAAGTACAGGATTACCACGCTAGACATGTTGAAACAAGTTAATTTCAGTTTATAGCAACACTGCAACTGAGAGGTGCACTGGAAACATGAATAAAACTGTAAATCTAAATTAGGCGACATATTTTCCGTCTTACCTCTGCCATATCCTTGGGTGTGTTTAGCGAAGCTTCTCACCACCGCCTCCACCGCCTCCCGCAGCACAGTCGGGTTCCCCGGATTGCAGAGTCCGAGCCCCGCCATCCCCGCCGCTCCCAGACCGCTGCTCCCCATCACACCGACCCCTAGGCTGTGCAGCTGCAGCGGCGGCGGAGGCGGGGGCGGCCCGGAGGAAGACGACAGGCACACCGAGGGTGGCTGCGGAGGAGCGGTGGGGACGGTGACCCCAGGCCGGAGCGAGGAGCGCAGCGTCCCGGTCGAGCCAGCTCCAAATCCGATCCCCGGCTGAAGTCGCTGAGGACGAATAGATTCCATTGTTTAAATGAAACGCGGAGGAAAAAAGAAGGAAAAGGAAAGACACTACAGCTATGGGGGCAGCAATCGGACGGGAAAGTTTCCACCTACTAACAGCTAAACGAACGATACGACAAAGGCTGAGGAGTTACGGGATACGGGCAATTAAAAATAACGGGATTGTCCTGACAGCGTTTTAAGAATGATGCCGATCCTGCTGGACTTGGCGGGGATTAGTCCGCCTGGCTGTCAATCATAGATAGAGGGCGGAGCCACGCGAGCTTCGGAAGCCGAGTTCTCTCCGAGTGAGATTTCCTGGTCACTCCACGGGAGAGACAGGATCTAAAAATGAGCTTCTGAGAATGGGAAATTATTAATTCACAGTACACTGTTAAAATGATAACAAAAGATACTACATTGTCGACTGTCTTTTTGTTTTTAAATTTCTAATATTTTAGCTTTTCACTTTCCTTACTTTTTATGCAAAGTGAGTTTTGCCTTTTTGCCTATAAAATTTATAGGGATTTCGAGAGGTTAAATAAAAGATATGCACTGCCTGCACTGTTTTTGAAGAAGCGTTTTGAAATCATGGTATCTGTGGCAACTAAATTATGCAAGTAAAAATTTAAATCTGTCGGGGGATTGCAGACATGTAACATGCAGGACTAATGTATGTACGACAAACTATTAACAATGTAATAAATCTGTCACATACATGTAAATGCATGTACATGTATATGATGATTGTTTCGAATTAAAAATCTCGCGCCATCCGTCTGATCAAAATGGACAACCTTGCCACAATTAAGCAGCTTCAGCATTAACCCCGTGACCCTCTAGTAGAATCTGAATACTGGGTCGAAGCACAGTCTCCCGGTTTATTTAGGCGTCTGGTTCTGACAATAATCCGTAATCGCTAATCCTTGGTCCAAAATATTAACTTAAATAATAGCACTTGTCTAAAGCCTGAGAATACCGCAGCACTAATCCCAATGGTCATAGTGATGGGCGCGGCGTCAATAAGAATTTCATTTGGCTCGTCATGAAAATAATGTGACCCAGGAGCGATTGTAGGATTTGACCTTTATGTGTGTGTGTGTGTGTGTGACGTAATCCCATAAAGTGATTAGATTTGCCGAGAGGAGGGGCGATCTCTACGGTAAGGTTTGCCGGAGGTACGAAATTTTTACGAAAATCTGGGGCAAATCGCTAAATACTTTTCCCAAACTATTTTTCGCGCGGCCGAAACAAAAAATAGCGTCACGGAGCCCCCCCACCCTAAACTGGACGTGGAAACGCTTATGGTCTGACCCTTGGGGGGGTTGCGGCAGACGTGCATCAAGGCTTTGATTAAGGGACACTCTGCTGACGTGCGCCTCTCACACACACGCACTTTCCAGTCCTCAAGTAGGATCAATAATGTTTATAAATCAGGGGAAAGCAGAAATAAATGAAGAAGGCTGGTAGGTTTTTGCAGTTAAGCAAAGACACCAGAGTGATGGGGACACATTAATAATTAAAAAAACGTAAGCATCAATAATTGCGGCAGTTATGTGCGAATTTAAAAGGAGGCGATTACTATAAATTGCTAAAAATCGGTATGACCTTTACTTCAGGATTTTATATCTTATAGGTATTCCAAACTATCTTATATACAGACAATGTTTTCTTTGAAAGTTAAAAGTAAACAAATTAAATACAAACATTTTTTGTCTCTAAATGCAAGTAATTACTTTAACTTGTTCTCATCATGCCTTGCAGTGAGTGCCGAGTGAGCGTTGCATTTATGAGAAATTACAGCTGTGGTTGCTATGGAAATGTCCCCGAATGGGGTCTTACCGTGAGGCACCGTTTTTTTCCTTGGTTGCTTCTCGCATATGCTAAGCAGACACAAACAGAACCAGCTGCAGCGAAGATGTTGTAAAGTAAGCTACCGGATGACAATAAAATTTTGCATCATTTATTTATGCTTCGACTTTTCTTTGGCATGCAGCCAATAGTATTTTCAGACGTTCGACATTTGCGCATGGACTGCTCAGATCGCTTTTTTGAGGTGTTCACTGATAACTATAAATTACATTTTATACAGTTGAAAATCATGCAGTTAGATAAACTGATTGCCTACAGTGTGTGACTTCTGGATAAGCAGTTACAGAAGATGCATGGATGGATGGATGATCAATGTCACCGGTGCTTACCAAAGTATCTTAATTTTTTACTCCGGCCTCAGAGCTTGATGCCTGAATCCGCACACTATTGCAATCCTTTATAATACCTGATACCAGTGCAGTTTTCCACTTAGCTAAATTTGAAATTGCCGTTAAACAAGTCTCCACACCTAAATAGTCACTGTTCCTTCCTAGAATGCATGCCATGTGGTTCCTGTCCAAAGTAAGCCTTACAGGGAAGTTGAGTGGTTTTTGTTTTCCATAATGTGCCCTTCCTGTCAAATCTGAATAATCTCATTGCAGTGGCACTGAATGGACACTAGGCGGCGAGCCAAGACGCGTAATGGACAGCTCCGCAGGGACCTCATGCACTCAGCCATGCTATCAGAGAAGATGTTTGAATTAACTGTGTGACATTTACAATTCAGAGATTTTAACACGCGTTGCAGCTATATCCTCATGTATAGCTGCAAATCTTCTCAGTAGTATCAGCTGCTTCCAATTTAAAGTATGTCAGCGGGATATGTGATCTGAGTTGATTATAAGTTAGTACTGTGTCCATCATTTTATTTTATTTTATTTAGATATTTATCTAAATAAAATAGTCATCCAATACCTATAGAAAAGCAAAAAGAAACTTTTCTTCTCAGGCAATTTTTTGAAGTGGAAGCTATTTATTTTTCATTTCACCATACAATAGTGAGGCACAAGGTTCAGAACACTAGAGGAATATAGAAAACAGAAGTGAGAAATAAAATAGAGAAACTATTGCTGCTGAACACTTTACATTAACTTATTTGGCAGATGCACTTATCTAAAGTGACGTACAATAGAGAAAGCTGGCTCTGGAGCAATGGGGGTCATAACAATAGTCATTTTAATTCCTGGCTACGTGCTTCATCAGTAATAAAAATAATTTCAGAGGTGGTTCAAACCCATTTTTAAACTGTACGGCTGGGTCCCTAAACCTTGGTCACGGGTCCAGCAGTTAAATCACTTTCCCAGCGATGGGATTCCAACCGTTGGCCATTCGATCACATGCCTGACCCACAGAGCCACACACTGTCCTCCAATGACCGTGGTAACGTTAGCCACTCATAAATAAGGAAACATGCATGCAGAAAAATATACACCTTGGATGTTCTCCCATCTCTCTTTGTTCCTGCAGCTATAGCAACTAAGTTACCAGGCGTCATGCATTGAATCATAGAATTAATGGGTGGGAGGGAGCTGCATGAATACTGAAAAATCAACATGGAGATAAAGAGGTAATAAAATAAGGAGATAAAGCCAAAATACGCAGGAGGTACCAGGCAACATGCTGCTGATGATTTCTGAAAACTTTTGTCTCCTTTGGTTCATTACAGCTCACTGTGACACATTAGGGTCATTCAGTTGGCAAGGCCCCACTATAATAATCATATTCTAAACTAGTGCTCCCCAGTCTGTTCCTTGGGACTCATAGATGGTCCACATTTTTGCTCCCCAGCCAAACAGTCCACATTTTTGCCTAAGCTGGGAGGGAGCAAAAATTTGGACCATCTATGAGTCCTTGAGAACCAGGTTGGGAAATACTGTCCTAAACGAAACCGAGATAAACACGGTTCTTTGATGAGTTGTGATTACAGCAGCTGTTCCTGAGGCTGCAGAGATCACGAGCTCAGTCATTTTGATACCTTGTGGTCTGAGTCAGAGCTCTTGAGTTGACAATTGTGTATATCCCACAATAACCAAAGACAAAGCATCAGAAATGCCTGACAAAGAATTAGCTTGAGATTTAGGGAAAGTTATAAATGAAAACATGGCACCAAGCAGGGTCCAGCTCCTCTCCTTTCTTAGAACAAAACACCTTTCATTGCAGCATTCGTTTTGTTGTTTTCTCTGTTCGCTTATTTAGAAAGTTCCTTGCCATTGTGATCATGACTTTCATAGGTATAATAATAGTACAATGCAAAATAATCATATAATTTATATTGCATTAAATGCTGATCCTAAGCCGATTTGAAGCTAATCCACTTATCTATAATATGCTATATTGTATTCCAGTAGAACTGTTGCGCTGTTGTTGCACGTTAATGTTGTGGAAATTTTGGTTAGCATTTCATCTTAGCAGGGCTTAGCAGAGTTCCCTGCGCAGTATTATTTAGTATACTATTGAGAAATGGTAGGGTGAACAAGATCTACCCATATCTTGCCAATTAGATCTGCTCCTTGCCCTTAAGGATTGGGTCCCACTGTTGTAAATTCCATAAAGAATCAGTTGGGAAGATAGTCGTGAACATTGACCCCTTCGCTTGTTTAACTGACATGTTTCTGCTATCAAGGCTCCCCTCTGATTTCTTGCAGTCTCCTGAGACACAATGGAAAAACAGGCATCACCTCTGATTAAGCAGAAGAAAAGCTTTAGATGATGATTTGCCTGGCCAATCAGATCCATCATAAACATCCAAAAAAAAAACGTTTTGCAAATCAAAAGTTAATACAATCCCAAGAAAAGTATCACAAAGGTAGATAGATGCTCATGTTCTAATAGTACAAGTGGTGAATAATATATATAATAAACAATCAGCAGTGATTAAGGGGAGAGGGTTGCTTAAGGAATGTGTTCTATCAGTTCATTTTGTGGAAGACCGGATGTGTTGAGCCTCTGGTGAAGCTACTTAACTCGAATTGTGTCTGCAAATCCATGATGTTTGTGGTTGTTTATACAACACGAATTTTTGAATTATATTTGACATTCCTGAGAAGCAAACAAAAATGTGAGTAATGAACTGTTTGTAGGAATTAATACGTTTTGTTTCATTTGCACATGAAATCAGATATTTTTTTTTCAGTTTTTATCGGTTGGAGTTTTGTCTGTGCGTTGTTTGGAACGGTTTAAAATAAAAGTAAATAAACAAACAAATAAATAATATAATGCACTGTATGAGAATTTCATAGGAGACAACAGTCTTGTGAGTCAGTGTTAGCAAAATAGCTCTGATGAAAATAGCTCTGATGTATCTGTGTGGTTTGTATTCAGCCGTATCAGAACAAAGCCGTGGGCCGAGCCCTCATCAGCCTGAAATAATCTCATGCATTCCACTTATTTACCATCACAAGATGATGAATCAGGTCAGGGAGGAGGGAGGGAGCTGAGCAACCAAGGATGTTTCACGGTTTGATGGCTTGATCTTTACACCAGAGCCCCGCTGTAGAGAATGTGAGTGCTTCATATTTAAACTCCATGGATGTCTCAAAACGCCAAGAGCAAGACGCAGCGTGACGCAACGCTTCCATGACTAGCTGGTTAATATGACAACGTGCCTTATCTGCAGGACGTTTGGTGAATATCTCTGGAAGGTTCTCTACGTGTCGTACTGCAGAATTACTCACTGATTGAATTTGACCCCCGGTACTGGTATCTTGGAATGTGACGTCTCATGAAATCTCAGAAAATGAAATGAACAGCGATGGATTAGATTACCTCCTGCTGCAGAATAGTAGTCCTATTATGTACAAACCCTGGTTTGGTATCATTTTGCTAATTTTTTAGTACAACATTTGAGTCTCGTCAAGTCAACTCAAAACTAGTTCTGTTGTTTTTTCATAGTTGTTTTATGCTCTCTAATATGAGTTCACGGGTTGTTTCAAATATGAAGCAAATTAATGATTTTAATTATTGAAATACAAGACTTAATAAATTATATTTATATTAAGAAATTATATGAATACATTATAATTATATTTATATTAATATTAAGAACATAGACGGTAGCTGGTACTGGGTAGGACACATTTCTGTAGGACCCATTTGTATTCAGGGAAAACATTCTTACACAACTGTTGTACTGGGCTGTTGTTTTTCCACTTGTGACCTTCCAGCTGTTTGAACAGGACGATTTTCCTTTCTCATTAACAAGGTGTGTATGAAATTCCCTGGAAGGTGGTTACTTTTCAGATGTTGGACCACCACACTGGACACCAAAAGTTGTACCACGTTAAAAATATTTTCTTGTACTGTCTAAGCAAGGTAATTAAATAATTGGAAGGTTAAGGGTCTTGCATAATGAGATAAATGAATTTATTTTAAATTAAACCTTCCCTCTATACCTCCCCACTGACTGAGAAAGAAAGTCTGTTTGGTATGTTCAAGAATTTACAGTGGAATGCTTGAGAAGACAGTTCCCTACCCTTATTTTATAAAACAGTCATGTAGTGTCATCTTTACTCTTAATGTTGAATGTTGACATCCTTTCAGTTAAATATTTTGCATGTCTTTGAAATGAATGTCCCCTGCATTGGAAATAAGATTGACAGATAAAGAGCTACACAGTGTGCATGTTTGTAGAGTCAGCAGTCCCCCACAGAAGGCTCTTGGACTTTGAGAAGACCATCTTGGTGGCAAGCCAAGCATCAAGGGTCAGCCAACATGCCAGCACACATTGATTGGCATTCCATACTGACCAATGGCAAGTCACTTAATTGTCAGCAACAGCCAATGGTAATGAGGTCAGGTGGGGCCACTTTTCACTAAGGAGCCATAAGAAGCCTTAGCAGCCGAGCAGAGGTACCATCGAGTCCTAGAAGACCAGCAGTGAAGGTAAGAGTCTTCTTCAAAAAATATTTACTTGTGCAGATTGAAGTTCATAATGACGTTTAATGTAAGTTTGATTTCTTCATAATTTCATGATAGTAGGGCAAATAATATAATAAATAGGGTGCCAATTATCAATAAGGCTACCCATATAAAGAGTTTACGAATGATTTATAATCTGGTTATTAATTAGCTTGTAGCATTTTGTAAATTATTAATAGACGATTTAAAAAATGTTATAACACTGTTTTCCTTTTATTCATGAGTTACTACCATTTACAAGTGGCAAAAGGGAGCCTTATTGTAAAGTGGTACCTACTGTAAATAGTACTTAATATTTAATAATTCACACACACACACACACATATATATATATATATATAACAGCTATTGTTACACATCTATGTACATTTAAAAATAAATATAAAGCTACATTTGTTTACATGGATGAAACTGAAGGAGTTCGTTTGAAAAATGCTAAGCAAAATGTATCTGAAAGACGCTTGAAAGGGGATTCCTGAAAAAACAGCAGCTCAAGATGAATTTGTAACAAAAAAGCAAGTATTTTTAAATCAGACCTTCAATAACCAATGAAACTGGGCTAATTTCACAATGTCACTCTTTTAACAGGTGCCCTGTCCAATCAGCAGCCATGAAGTTTTCTCTGATCGCTGTCCTGGTTGTGTTTGCTCTGGCTCAAGGTATTCATTCCTCAGCAAAACAATAAAAACAACAAACACAGGCAACAGACAAGCAAAGCCGATATCTATTCTTACTCAACAGCAGCACAGCGTAAACACTAGTAGCCCACAAGATCCTGACAGAATTACGATCTTATTTATCTGTACAATTGTAACTGACTAGGCAGATAAATTTACAAAAATATTATCCAAAATTTTTTAAATGCTAACAATTGTTTTTAAAAATGCTAAAAAATAGCCCCTTTTTAACTATTCTAATTTCAATACAGAGAAAGATATCAGGACGTTCCAGAGGAATTGATACGCATCTCTTTCCTTTTGATTCTTGGCTTTTCTCAATAGTTTGTGCTTTTTCTCGGTCCCACAGGTGAGTCTCTCTCCCTGGTCAAAAGAGAGGCCCCTGAGATCGAGAGACTTACCAAGTATTTCCAGGACCTGTCTGACATGCTGAGCAAAACCGCCGAGGATCTGGTGGAGAAAGTCAAGACCCATGAGCTGACAGGCCAGGCCCAGTAAGTTGCTAATCTCTTATTGCTACACAGTGGGAACAGGATGCCAAATCTCCCCATGAAACCTGGCAGGTTGCTTGTTTTCTTTTCCCACTGAGTCATGTGGTGTGATTAGTGGGCTGAATGGGTTTCTAGCTCACAGTTTGTCCCTTTTGTTTCTAATGGAATTTATTGAATCCTTTGACCACATTGACAATACGATGCTTATGTACAGCGTTTCTAAATGCACAACTATGGATGTGATGACTCAGGAGGGTAATGCCTTGTCTCCTTCTTCCTTCCAGGACCTACTTTGAGGATGGGAAGGCCCAGCTGCAGCCCTTTGCTGACAAGGTCCAGGAGCAGCTGAAGCCCTTGGCCAGCAACATCGAGGACCAGCTTAAACCCCTTGCTGATTCCATGCAGACCCAGCTTAAACCCCTTGCTGACTCCGTGCAGAGCCAACTGGAGGACATCTGGCAGCAGCTCATGCAGCACACCAAAGCCTTGGGCTCCAAGTAGATGAACCCTGTCCTGGCCCCTGGCGAGCTTATGCCAAGAACGACCAACAGCCAGATCTGGCCTACACTTGCCTCAAGTCTTCCCATAGTCCTCTGCTTTAACCTGCTGTTATATCAAATAAAATGCTTCATAGTTATCTGCCTTGTCGTCGCGTGGTTCTTCATTAATTGTTCTACGTTGCTTTGTTGGCCCGAACAAATACTTGGGTTTGCTAAAAAATCGTGACTCGCAGACCAGGAAACAAAAGCACTGACACAAAGACTCAAAGCCACTCAAAGACTGACAAAAAACGTAACTGTAAATACAAAGTGCGAATTCATTTAACAACCTCACTGCCTCCTGTTGTTTTTGTGGAAATATCCTTCAAAAAAAAAAAAAAACAATGGGCATAAAAATTATGTGTAATTATGTGTCTAATGCCAGTCACTCTTTTAGAAACAATTTTGAATTAAAAAAATCATTTGCGCTCACAACATTTTAGTTGGGTTAGAATTTCCAATATTGTTGCGAGATCTATGATGAACGGGGCTGGACTCCAGCTGCAGGGGTGGGTCCCAGAAAGAGCTGCTGATGGAGATTGAAATCACTGTGTTTCACCCCCACCTCTGCTGCAGGCATCTTGAAGGCATCTAGCAGACTGCTTAGAAGCATCTAGTGGGATATTTGCAGGTCTGTGCGGTGTCCCATGCATTCTTTGGTTGGGCCAAGAGGAGGGAGGCCTGCTTTGCGTATGGGGTCACATTCGGCGGGGGTGCCTGAAGAGGATGAATGTTCTTCATCACAAACGTGTCGTCATCTTGCTGGAGGCGATGGAATCGGCTCTTATGGGTCTAGACACGACCCAAAGGTTTTAATGAGAACTTGCAATAAATGCCTGTTTTCAGTTAGAAGAAATGCTTTTTAACCTGAATTGTTATGTGCGTATCTGTCAGCATATGCGAGCTAACAGTACAGAATCATAATGCATGTCAATTGGCTTTCAAAATAAGATACATGACGTGATGCCAAATTGTTGTAAGCTATAGGAAATGGCGACAGGGGGGAGGAGCTAAGCTATTCTTTTTGTCCTACTTTAGCAAGAATTGTAAGGGCTAACCCAACAGAATGGGTTTATGCATTATAATCAAGGCGTCTGTCAGAGGTTAACGGGCCAATGAACACTTGTACTTTTTCGATTCCGTTTCCATTGCAGCTCAGACGGCTCTGCATTCTCACAGGGGGCTGCTGCACGGTCTGTCCCGCAACTCAGCACAGATATTTTTGAAACCGGACACCAAACGTGGTTCTGGTTATTGTAATTTGAAGTTCAAGCTCCCATTAATGCATCCATTCGGCTGCTTGGTCCAGTGCAGGTGCCCAGACAGGGCATACAAACATCATCACAGGCCACGCGGAAGTTAGAGACACCAATTCAGCTACGTGCCAGTCTTTGGAATGTGGGCAGGAATTCTAGAAACCGCAGGAAATTCACACAACAGAGGGATAAACATGGAGAATCCACACATCCTGTGAGGGAGCAGCTTATGAAGCCAAGAGTGATTCCCACTGACCCACTGAGACACCTCCATTAATGCTGGACAATTTTAGGCATCAAGATAAGTTGTTTGAAAGATTTTAGACAGGAAGCATTTTTAGCACCAGACCTTTTATAAATTTCATGTAATGCACATATAGCTTAATAAAAATTTACATTTTGCCAAAGAGGCTAATCGTTCATGTTCAGTTTGTAAACATGCACTGAAAATATGAAAAACAACAATCTCTGCTTATGAATAAACACAGGTCACAATTTTCATTACTTGGTATTTGATTAATATTTGGCCGGCCCATAATCTCCCAGGCTGAATGGAATTTTTTTCATTATGGAGAACAGCACTTGCTACCAGAATGTGTAAATAAGAAAAAGAATGTTTTTGCATGTTGTAGAAAAAATTTAAAATACATGATTTGATGTTATTATTTTAATATAATATAGCTCTCCATCCATCTACCTATATAATTTCTATGCTTATGATGAAGCCTATATCAGTATATTTTTTATTCCAGAAAAGATATTTCTATACAGATCAGAAAATAATATCAATGACATACTTTTAAAATATAGGATTTAAAAATATATGTAATTGTATCTTGCTACGTTGACTATATATATATATATATATATATATATATATGCTTCACGTAAAAATCTTTCCCCCAAGTGACTTTATCCTGGTTTGTTTTTTGTTTCTATAGTGATTTTCACTTCCAATGACACATACAGCTACCAAGGGATCCTCGTCGTTCCTCATGTATCCAACAGAGGGCGACAAAGACTCAGAAGCTGATGGCCAGGTGCGGCTGATCCAAGTGGTGAGTCCTGCTTTCGCTTTTCACGTGTCTGATAGCACAGTCACCTTAGTCGTGAGCGTCGCTCTGTACAGTGGTTTCCGACTGACTGAGTTTGTCACACAGTTGTGCGGGAGACCATGACTTGTTGTCATTCCTGGTGGTCAGGACAACAAAATCACTAGTCTTCCACATGGCTGTGGACCGAACCAGGAAAAGGATGCCATCCAGCTGAGAACTGGACTTCTGTCTTCTGGGACTCCTTCCAAGAAATGAGTATTTCTCCATTTATAACATTGTAAACAAAGTTTGCAAGCATTATCTTGTTTGTTCTAGCAGAATCTTTAGACCAAATCCAATGGAAGATACTGTTGCTACACTTTATACTTATTTTTACATCAGTACAAAAGCAGCCTCAGTATAAAAGCAAAATCCAGAGGTGTAATCAGGGGGAAAAATAATCATTGTAATAAGAGCAGCAGGACCCTGGAACATTGCATATTCAGACCATTTATGGAAAGACTCCAGCTGTTGAAGCCTTGGCCTCTTCGTTGCCAAGTAACAGGCTGTACTCAAGATGGCCTCCTTTTTTAAGGAGAAAAAAACTCCCGATAATAAGGTTGCAGAGCTTGTTGTTAAGCTCCAGTTTCAGAGCAGCAGCCTATAAACCTTCAGGCTGAAGGCCGCTTGGAGTTTAAGGTAACTCAGTCACGTCCAGGGGGCCTTGTTCTCTTCAGACGGGCAGGGTGAAGGATCTCTACATGTATGATAAAGTCACCTTGCTACACTATCTAGACATACTTGTTCGCTTTGATCACGTTACCTACCCAGTTGTGCGAGTGTGAGGTTCTCTTAAGCATTTTAATTAGCTTACCTGCTTATTTACTCTTTTAGCTTTTTCGTATTTTCAGCTACCTGTCTAAATTCTGTTATATTGCTCCATAGAAAGTTGATGTTTATTTCCTTGAAATGAATTATACCCCCTTTCCCAGGACCCATAATTCTTCATTTAATTTTTCACATATTTACATACTTACGGATGCTTAGTTCGTTACTGCATCTTATCTCTCTTAAAAGCTACGTGTGTATAATCTAGTGGGATATTTCTGGAACGACGACTTTTTTCAAAAAATGTAATACAATGAGACGCCTCCCATATTAAATTTCATGGATTGCTAAATTTGGTTCGCAATTTTGAATCGGAACGGTTGTTTGTTGATTTTTAAATGTCCATTTATACATCATTTGGGGTTTAATGTAACTAAAGAGTATAGATCCAAAGCAGGCAGAGCAATCTCTAAAACATGAATTCCTTTGATCTTATATTAGATGTATCGCTTGTTGTATGTTTAATGAAGCTTGGAATCTGTCAAACGGTAAGCTTCAGACCATAAGCATCAATCAGCATACCAGAACATATTATTGCTGCAGTGTGGAGCCAAAATCACAGACGAGACTCCAAAACCACTTCATTAGTCGAGGCTTCAAGCTCTGAGCAATTTTCATTTGGGCCAATTGAGCCCATGCTTTGTTTAGGCACTTATGCTGTAATTTGGAGCAGAGCCGTCGTCGCTACAGCCCAGTAGAAGCGCGAGAGCGGGTCTGATTGAAGGCCCTGTCCCGCTGAGCCTGTGCTCCAGTCAATTCATGTGCCTGTCGGTGTCAAGCTGATAGCCACATGGTCAACGACGGCGCCCCGGCGTCCTAAATAAAATGACGAGAATGGCGCCGTGCACCTTGCCGGTTCAGACGAGACGTGCTTTTATCTCTTGCCCCAGTTCTAAAGCAAAATTACTGGTAGCCGTGGGGCTTCGTGGGTTTAATAGGCTGATAGCATTTAATTAAGGCTTTCAATTCAATGCAAACGTGAGGTACTTTAAAAATGCATAAAACCAGAAGTAAGCTATAAAAAGCAAAACAGCAAGCAAGTGAATATTGAGCTGTAAAACTCAAAAAGAAAAGAAATGAACAACTTCTGGAGAAACCATAGCTTAGCGACACTCCCTGCTTCACGAGAAACACGCGGATACGTTCTGACGCACGTCACAAAGGACAATTAGCCTTCTGCTCTCTGGAGGAAATAAAAGGATTAAAATTAGTGGAAATGGATGGAAATGCTTTTTCTTACTGATTTACTGAATGAATGAATGAACTAAAGAGTGAAATTTATTTAATTTTCGTTTTGTCAAAATGGATTTTATTAAAAATATTGAAGCAGCGAAACAGAGAAGCTACTTAAAAATTACTACTATTACGATAAGGTTGGACATGTAGAATATAAACGTCTTGCATTGTTAGAATAATAATTTCTGGTTATACTAATTGGATTATACTGTCAGCCATATTACACAGCCACATGCCGAATAGTTTAAATGGTTTTAATGATTCGAGGTCCTTTTCTCTTGAACTTGCCCAAATAACTGGTGGGAGCAGGAGGGACTGGGGAAAGCCTCTTTCTGGCAGGACAGCATGGGGCTCCGAGCGGCGGAGTCACAAGTGAGGCATCCAGCTGCCCTTCATGTGCATGAGGAGATACGGGAGGAAGGCCAGAGCCAGGCGGGTGGGAGAGCGGAGTCAGCAGGAGGAGCCTGACGGCTGGGCGAGCCTGGAAGGAGAAAAGCAGCCCCTGCACTCATCCGGAGACAACACAACACAGGAAACAAAGAGGCCGTGAATGAGGGGGTGAGCACGAGCCCGCGAATAGGCCACACCCATACCGGCCACACCCACATAGGCCACACCTACTTTGGAACCCAATGACATTTTGGATTTTTTTTCCTGGCCTTTTATGGAACTTATATGCAAAAAAATCATGAATAGTACTTACTGAGAGTGGCTTGCGACAAGTTTTTTTTTCTCTTTATAAGGTTTTTGTAAGTGTAGATCAAATGTGATTAAGGTGGGTGGGGGGGGATGGGGGTATTTCATTGAGATAACCAGCAGGTTTGGAAATTTACTGTGCTAGTTGTTTTGTAGATGGGGTCTTAGTTTAGAATTATTGCGTGAATTATGCATTGCGCAGTTCTGTAACAGCTTTGCTTGTTAAATCATTAGTATGTTATCCTGCATTATTTTTAAAAAATCACAGAAAGCTTACCATATAAGGTGTCACATTTATAGGTACATAACTTCTACATATTTATATATAAAATAATTATGTAGTTACAGCACGTTTTTAAATTATTTAAGTGAAATAGTGAATCTGATGTTGTACATTTTTCCAGGTTTTCTGCGGCAATTAAACAAACTGCATAATTAAACATAATTGCTCAAAATATCATAATTATTGATAAATGGCATTTGTCTATTTTCTGGATGTTGCAAGTCACTTGGATCTGTTAATCAAAGAACAAACCTCTTGAACATTGTGTCTGTTGACTGGACATATATATTTTCAATAATTACTTGAATTTATTTTATAATCTTGTTCACAAAGAGAGTAGGAGAGTATGTAAAATTTTTAGAATTATAGAAATGTGTTTATTTCAGTGATTTAATTATAATTGCATATTGTTAAAATAAATCACCACCGATGCAGTTCAGATGCTTTCCAAAATAATATTAAATCATTTATTTGGATATCGCATCTAAAAGCGCATAACGGAGTGTAGCAAGACAACTGGATGCATCTTCTCACTCGCGCTGCTTGTACTGAACAGGTACTATAACCAGGCTCGCACAGGATGGGCTAATTAATGTGTACAGGGCACAATTCTCTTGTAATGGTCATGTGCTGTAGCGTCACCCCAGTGTTGAGGTGGGAGCATTTTTCTTGAGATGGTGCCATGTGTTGCTCACGATTTATCTGGGCTAAGTTCTGCTGAAAGCCGACTTTCGGGCGTCTTCCCGGCAAAGGTACTCTTGGGTCTGTGAGTGACAGCCGCTGCCGTGTGTATGTTTGCACGCATTAGACTGAAGCTAAGAAAGACATCACTCACGTATAACATGCTTAAACAGAAAAACAAAGAGAAGGTGCTGGAAAGAGGCAGACCTGCACAAGGGCTCCGGTCTTTCGTGTGTGAACATGTCTATGTTATGTAGGGTTCAATAAATATTTCTCTGTACGTTTTTTACTGTAAAGCACAATTTAAGCAAAATATTTGCTTTTTCCTTTAAAAATTCACACAAAAGTCTATTTCACAAAGCAGAATAAGCATAAAGAAATGAATGAACAGTTAATCCACACAACAATGTGTCATTTTATATAAATTTTCCCCCTTGGCACGTCTCCAGTAATGCATTCAATTTAGTAAAATGGCCAGTACTTACCAGTTGGCGTTTCTTGCTGGGATTTCTCTTCTACCACCAGCAGAAAAAAGAACTGTACTGTCTGAATGGAGGAAAATCAAACAGAAATGCTCTTGATAATAAAGGTGTACGGAGGGGAAGAGTGGAAAAAAATGAGGGGAGAGTTTGTGGCCAGAGGTGTCGGGCGGCGGGCGGCTCCACGCCTGGCGGCCCTGAGAGGCAGCCTGGCCCCCTGTTGGCTTGCAGTAGGCGAGCCCAAGGCTTCAGGCGGCCTCCGTGCTGCCGGCGTGCCGCTCGTCTCTGTGCAGGGCTGCTGATTGACTGATGCACTTGGCAGGCATAGCGTTTGGTTTTACTGACAAACACCCGCCCCCCCTAACCACCACCTTACACACACACACACACACACACACACATACTCACACACAGGTGCAATTCAAGGCACTTGTGTAAGAGTGATGTCACTGAAACGCAAAAAACTGTATCAACATAAAAGTCCTGCCTTCCACTTTCAGCAACCCCCCCCCCCACTGAGACGTGTGCGCGCACATGTGAACACGTCACACTACAGGAGGACCTTTCATGTGGTCCCCACGCGCCACGCATGAACATACTTACTCCGAATTCTATCCTGCTGCTCACATAATCTCTGTCAAAATAATAACCTGCAACTGTAAACCAAGAAAAAAATGACTGATGCAGATGAGCGGATGACAAAAAGGAAAAAAAATACCATGACCCCAAAGAGTAGCACAAATTCACCTCCATTCAAATAATTTTCATTTTGCCCCCTTCTGAGTAACAACTGTATTGTAAATGATGGTACTAGCAGAAAGAAACTAACACAGGTGCCTTGCCCCAACAACAATGGAGTTCTGGCCTTAGCGATGGTTGCTAAGCGATGGAAAAAAACACACTCGCCTCCTTGGAAACGAAAGGCCTTAACATAGTTGGACTCAGAAAAATATTATATTTGTGCTTGATTTGTCATATTATCTGCTTCCTATTTTTGTTTATTGTTTTTCTCTATTTACACTTATTTATATGTATAAAGCTTTTAAGTGTTTTAAGGCCATGATGTAAACGCAACATAAAAATCCCTGTATTAGCATCAAGACTTAAATAAATGAAAACATCAATAATCAGCCAATTTTCAGTAATCAGGTGTGTTAGGGATAAATAAATTTACCCAAACATATACTTGTGCTGTTACGTCACCCCGAAATACAGATAATGAGAGACGCCTCAAATAAACCCTTCCACAGATGTGACTTACATCGTGTTTCTTCATATTGTTGCTCAGTCTGTATCAGGCGAACAGGTCAAGGGCCCATAGTCGTCAATCTGTCTGAGCTACTACATGCTGTGTCTGCTACCTTTGCAAGGTCTGTCTCATTGCCAGTTATATATTTTTGGTTTTATCAGTCCAATGAAATGATTGCTTCCCCAAAGCCATAGGCTGCATCAATCATTAACCTGACACTGTCAAGCAGCATCGAGAACAAATATATTTTTTATACTTCACCATTATTAGCTAAAATTTTCTCAGAATCTTACTATTTTCAAGCAGAATTGTAAATTTTATTTAGCAAAAAGAGTAAATTCATAATGATATGTATAAAAAGCATATTAAAAAAAACAAGCAGATCTGGATATACACCATCCCCAGAGAGAACATTCACTACGGTGGGAGAGAAGAATGTACTTACTTTTGCAATTATCACAGAGATTTAGCAAAATCTTCCAGGATATCCCTCAATGGCTCTTCTATGAATTGAAATAATGTTTTCTATTTTTAATCCTCTATCTTTTTGTGCATGTACTTTATGTTCCCTTTGCTGAGGTGCAGCAGCATACAATTTTGACTGAACGGGCTGACCATCGTGACCTGAGAGTGAACGGGCTGACCATCGTGACCTGAGAGTGAACGGGCTGACCATCGTGACCTGAGAGTGAACGGGCTGACCATCGT
>JAODUD010000046.1:11334750-11344897 GCA_026784285.1 Stomatorhinus walkeri | reverse complement strand
CCCCCGATTTTGTTGCTGTTGTATTTTTGTGTTCCTCCACATGGCCTTGTTTTCCGTCTGCAGTCGGCCGCTATCAGGGAGAGGCACGGAGCCGTGGACAGTATGACCGTCCAACACCCAAATACTCCAATCAAGGGCTGAGACGAGCTGTGTCAGAGGAGCTCCTGGAGCAGCCGCCATCGATCGGCCTCCACCGTACTGGGGAGGGGGGGGGGGGGTCAGGCGGCGAAACCCGATCGCGTCTCCTTCATGCGACGAGTTCCTGGTCAACAGCGAGGGAGGGAATGAAAGTCTCATGGCTATGCAGATGAGCTGAAACTGGAGCACCAGTCCCGAGAGTAGCTATCCCAGGAATGACAAAACGTGCATCTTCCTCCCCTCTTATTTCTCATCTTCCACTCCCCCTCTCCCCCCAGCCCCCGTAAAGATTTTCTTGCAAGATCCGGTTCCTTCCACCCTTCGCACAAGAGCCGAAAAACAGTGAAATCTCTCGCGAGCCTCACTCATCCGTCTCTTCACGTCAAATTCCTTTTCTCCCGAATGCTCGTTGACCACCGTACCACACAACCACCAAAATACAGCTGTGTTGATACCCACCAGACTACTGCTAAAATACGGCTGCGAATTCTTGAATGGTAAGCAGGTAGCAGAGAGAGGTAAGTCAGCCTTCACCCCCATGTATATTTCTGTGTCAGGATAACCAGCGCCTGAGCAGATTAGTGATGACTGCAGGAGCTTACAGCGCATCCGGTGCTGGACATCATCACATAGGTCTCTATGAGACATACAGGCCTTTAGACAAACTACTGACCAACACAGAGAAGTCATGCAAAATCTAATGGTACTGGAGGTGCACTATTTATACACAATATACTGTATGGGAGAAAACATCATATTTATAGCTAGATCAGTTGCTGATCTCCTGTGGTTTCCTGTAGATATTGTTGACGACTTTGATTTATTGAAGTCTATGCAACTCACCTCTCTCTCCATTTTCTAAACAGCCTGACATAAATACTTCCAGTGATATAGTGAGGGAAGGGGCAGGGTGGGGCTCCCCCCCATCGACCCCATTTATCCATAATCTATTTGTTCCACCTCCCCTTCTTTCCAGGCAGTTTGCATGCATTGGAATCCTTTTGCTTCCCCTTGTAGCTGAAACGACTGGAACGGAAGCTAAATCGAGCGGATTTTTCCCCCCATACCATAACCTCAACAAAACACAACAGCAAAGCCGGTCGAGGGCTTTTGTCACATATGCGTATTGTGATACATGTGATTCAGGGGGTGGTGTGTCCTCACCAGGGCCGTGCGTAAGAAAAAGATATATAATGCTTCACGTCTTATATATTCCAACATTGCGAAAACCATTTCAAAGTATGTGGACCGAGGCTATGAGTTTTCGGGTTTGTATCTCCAATACAACAGCCTCGTGTAGTAAAGAACAGTATTAAAAACAGGCATTAAACATAGGAACTCCATTTTGAGACAATAATACCAAGTGGTGCATTTCAAAGCCACACAGCATTTAACGTGAGTCTTAATATTAAAATTATTTCCCTAACTTTCCAGTTTGCCTAGTTTTCCACCCAGAGCCATTATAACACTTGCTGTCTGCGTCTGACCTTTGCTTGAAATAAGTGAAGCAGCTAATGTTTGCTAATGGCTGAATGTCTCCTTTATCAAATGATTAATTCTTGGTAATTCAGATGGAAACGATGATACTGCAGATTCCACCATTATCCTGCTAATATTGTGCTGGATGTTTTGACTCATTTGCCAGTAAAAAAAAAAAAACAGGAATAGAATATCAGAAGGGGGAATGTAAGTGAGTAAAGTGTGAGAAGGACCCAGAAAGCAGACTGGAATAAAATAGCAGATAATATAAGTATCTACAGTACGTGACAATGTTCAATAGTAATATTCAAGAGTCTAAAATCAGGTTTTGAAATGCTCATTGAAAACAGAGCACTGGGATGCCCTGTGATCTTCATCATTTTTGACAGCTGGAAAACTACAAACAAAATAAAAACTACCGATATCATATTTTCTCCTCATTAGCCACATTCTGATAAGATGTTGTTTATACCATCCCACACTGAGACAACAACCGGCACAGTTCAGTAAACCTGACCTCCAATTAGCACAAATAAATCGCTAACAGTATCAGCGACAGTGAGGAATTACGCATGACGTTTCTCAAATGACTGTTTCAATAACAGTAAACATAAATGACCATAAAAACTGTATTTTTACTCATTCTGTTTGGCATCAGCTCACATAGATCGACTGTTGAAGTCGTCTGACTAAGTTTATAAGCTTCGGCGCTTTAGCAACACGAAGAGCGTACACTGAATGCAACCGCCCCCAAGTAACCAGCGAGCTCATGTGGGTGGGAGGGAGCCCCTGAAGGAGTTAATGGTCAGTCGGGGACTCGCGTGGTGACAAATGGAGGAACTGTCCACCGTGTGTAGGAGTTCCTTACCCACACCGTTGTCTGCGCTTTGCCCTTAATTCAATTGCCCTTCGCTTTGATTGCGTGGCTTATTCACCATATCCTGCTCGGCCCCCCGTCATTGGCGACATCCTGTAATTGTCCTCTACCCCAGATGGGAAAATGCACAGCATTTACAGCAAGATGCGGGGCTCGCACTGTGAGTGCGCGCAAGGGGGGGGGAATGCAGCCTCGCATTAATGGCGGCCACTCAGAGCGGTAGGCAATTTTTCATATTTCCTTTCCTCCACCTGCTGTCCCTCTTTCAATTCCAGTACAAAAGTCCAGAATCATTAGCCTGCTTGGTAGTCAGGCAGGGAAAGAGTGTTGGGTTGAAGTGGCTGTATTTCCTCCTTGATGTAGAACCCCTAGCAGCCCCATTCAGCTTCTGCATTAAAACCGACTGGCATCACATCATCGGGCGCGCTGTTCATTGACTACCTGCAAACCATTAGTAGAATAAGTCATATACAGCTATAAAATATGCAAAAACGATAGCGTCACAATGACTGCCTGTCCCTTTTGGGACACAAAACCATCAGTCAGTAGTTTGAAACATTTTGGATCACATTTGGGAGTCATAAACATAGACGATTATGCAGTATGAGCGAGAACAATGGAATGAAACTGATAATTATGCATAAATACTAAGTTCTATAAACAAAGGAATTATTGAAAGACAAAAATAAAGGCTCTGCTGCAAAAACAGTACAACCACATCAAAGATCAAAGATCTCATTCTACACCCTGCTCCATTCCGCTTTTCACTTTGGTAGATGAAGTAGCTTTGGAAGTACAAGATAGCACCCAAAACCAATAGGATTCGCTCCCACGTGTCACACGAGTATCCAGGCTTCAGAGTTCAGTGACTCTGCTGTGTGCAGACATGACTGCTGACAAGAGGCTGTGCTGCTGGCTCAGCAAAGCTCACATCAGCCTCCCCCTGGGGTAACCGTGACCAGGTCCTCCATCCAGGCCCCAAAGGGATGTAAATATGCGTCTCCATATAGTCTGTCGTTCTCCTCCCTGAAGAGCCCAGTGCGGATGGCAATCCTACATTCTCCCACGAACGCTGAACAGGTATATTCTACTTACAAATCACTCACTGCGATTCTTTTAATGGACATGTTCTCTGACCTCTCAGCTCCACCAATATTAGGCCAATCGGAATGAGAAGCGGGTCAGCCATTTCAGCCTACTTTCCATTAAGCACAAACCGAACCTTTATGAAATTAGACATGTGGATGGGTCAGCAGTTATTGTCACTGGAATAGTTCAGTACACAGTGAGTTATTGCAGTCAAAGGGCATCAACAGGTGCAGACCGTGCCACCAGGACCTGGCAGCCCTTCAGACTCCTCGATCTGGATTGGCGGGGAAAAAAAACTGGTCTGGCTTCACCAGAAAGGTACTTGCTGATGTCACCAAAACCACATCAGTAACAGGATGTCACTAAGACACCAGGGTGAGACCTTCATTTGACAGTGGTGGATCCAGACAACACTTCCATCCTCTTTTAACTCTCTTTCTTCACCTCTCCTTCTTTTCTGTCCCGCCCACTGTCTCTCAAAACCGGCTGGTGCCCTTAGGCTCTCCCCGCACCGACTCTATCTCTCTCGCACTCGCTAATGGGCCGGCCAGGCCCCTCCCTCCGCCTCTGACTGGAGTGAGACAAGCCCCACGTCCCCAGGGTCCTGACTCGCTGCTAGGGCTCCACGCCTGCACGCCGGGCCGGGAGCACAAAGCTCCCACGCACCATCCAGGAGAAGAGTCGCGACAGATCGTGCAAGAGATAGGCGGCCACGGCGATCCAGTTCGCATCCCGCCGGAGCTCCGTCTGCGCTCGTCCCATGGCCGCGGCCGTGGGTGGGCGGGCCCGCTGGGTCGCCCTAGCGCTGGTGACCTCCTCCCTGGCGCTGCAGGCTGCTTCCGGGTGCCCATCCACCTGCCAGTGCTCGTCCGTCACCCTCCTGTGCTTGGAGATCAACAGTGTGTCCGCCGTCCCATTGCTGGGACCACAAGAGAGCGATAACATCACCGACATGTGAGTTCACCTGCTTCACCTCTTCGTCTCAGTCACAGACTCTGATTTCCCAGAAAGCCGTTTTACTGACCCCCCTCCCTTAGGTGAAGAGTAACACTTCAACATAAGTATGCCCTCACTAACTGTTGTGTTATTGCTGTTGAATTGGGTTATAATGTGAAGGACAGCTCAGCATTTTGTCAAGAGTGCCTCCTAGTTTTTTCAACCAGTGACCAACCATTTGACTGCGTTGCTTGCGCTGTAATTTTTTGCAGATGGCTTGAGGCTTAAGAAATTACTTAATCATAATGCTTGTCTCAGTTTCATTATGGTACTGACTGATGCACAATAGCAAGCTGTTAAGAAGGACTACATAAACAGCTGTTGATTTAAGTGCCTAAATGTATATTTCGTTCATAGATAGCAATGAATAAATTAAGCAATTAGCGAGGGAAATTATAATTTACAAAATCAAATATACTGCATATACCATTTGTACAGAGGGTCTGTATTTTTCCTGACATAGTTTGTTTGTAAGGATGTCTGAGATATTTTTTAATTTCTACAGGTATTTCCAAGATGGTGAATAACCAAATAATCTTTTGAAATGTACTTTATTTAGATGCTAGAAAAACTTGCCGGCAAATGAAGACAAGGGAATGAAAAGCAGATGCTTGAAATGTTTTTAATCACAAATATCAAAACCCACAAGCAGGAATTTCACTGCGGAGAAACAATGACGTGTGTGTTTGTGTAAACGCAGAAGCACAAAATGCTGCCTTCCCTTAAGAACAAAAAACGCTCGTTTAATGTAAAAAAGGCAATAATCAAGCAGTAAATCCACAAGGATACATAGCAGCCAGTCCTGTTGATGATGTCCATAACTATTGATAACTAATGAGTAATACACCACGTTTCCAGTCAGCACCACGCACTCAACAGGAATCGTGTTCGATAACTTCTAAGAATAGCGTGGCTAATGATGATTGTGGGACTTGAACACGGGTGATAATGATACCGCAGCGCCGATTACAAGCGCTTCTGTCCATTGTACTCAAGTACTAAATATCTGTATTACTACGAATAATTTTAAGGGGAGTTTTTGGGAAAAGAATGTGTCCGGTCAAGTATCTCATTAAGAAACATTAAGCAGTCTGCACAAATGAGACGTGTTGCACCACACAAGAAATAATAAGAAACGAATTAGACATTTAAAACACCTTCCTAAAGTCAAACTATAAACGCACACACGGGACCGTCCAGGTGTTGCCCGGGCAGCTTCAGGGTGCTGCCTTTTTGAACTCCCGGCCGCCGTGTCAGGAAACAGGAGAGCGCCTGTTTGCTCTTTTAGTGGAACTGGCTGAGAGCACAAAAAAACAGTTAATTCGGCCTCGCAAATACAGATAATGCCGCGATTACGGTATCGAGTTACAAATGCAATGCTGTAAATTGCAAATTAACGATAAATGACAAATCACTCATTTACTTCTATTGAATAAGTCTTGGTACTCTGTGGCAAACCAATCGTCTTGTTTTTCGCCGAATTACAAACGAATGCATTTGTTGGACTCCTATCTGCACTTATGCCATTGCTGGTGTAGCATATTGTGGAGCAAATAAAAGAAAATGGGATAAGCGACTCAGTATCAACTGGACTCCTTCAGCAAACGATGTCTTATCTTAGATTAACTGCAAATGATTGGTGAGTGCACGTCCCACGTCTTTTCTCACTCTTCCCCTGACTACACGATTACTGATCCCTAACTGAATTTAGGAATTCAACAAGTCAAAAGCATTAAAAAATGTTAGCGAAAGAAGAAAAGCCTGGTGAAAAAATACACCAACATAGCTGGTTTCCAGCATGACCAGCATAATCTATGCTAGTCATACCAGCATATGTTATGTCCTGGTGCTGGCGGACAAGCTTCATTAATGCAGTATTGCTGGTGGACCAACTTCATGTGCAGTCACACCAGTACCTGGAAATCATGCTGATCTATTATATTTTTTCAGTAGGGAAACAGCCTTAAATTACATTTTCACATGGTAAAAGCTACATGACATTTCAGGTGGGCGGCTGTAGACCACCATTAACAAGAATGGCGCGCGCGAAATGCACGAGGTCTCCGTTTAGCATTTTTCTGCTGAATTGTTTAGTTGCACGTGCTGCTTTCTAATTAGAAAGTCAGATCTCCACAGGATGTGGATTATTGTCTCCGACTGTCACCAATGGCAATGCCTACTGATTTTCAGCTGCAGCGCCAAATTAAAAACAATAGAAAGGGAACGGTTAGCAGGCAAATATTTCTCAATAGATCACATCAGTATACCTTTATCTAAGCTTACAAAATCCAAGTTTTATTAAAGAATGTTGTGTAAAAAAGGCACTCGTCTATAAAACATTAAATGCCTGTAAATAATAATGTTACAAGAGTAATATCTGAGAATAGGGTTATAGCTTCGGAATTGATGGAATTAAAAAATGTTTTATTCACTTGTGCCTGTCTGTGCATATGTGTCTGCAAGTTCGTTTATGACGAAAATGTTATTCCTAAAAAAATAGGAAAATAACTGGATTTGTCTGGCCTGGGGGCCACAATATGATATGCTTTCATGGAGCCCAAAATCTCTAGCAACACCCCGGCCTTCAGATGTGGTAGATGGTCATTCAGTTCAGTCTCTGATTTGTGGAAGTTTTTGAATGGAATGTGATGTTCTTCTGCGTTTTGTCATTTTGTCTCCTGTACATCAGCTACATCGAATACCAGGCCAACCTGGAGAACTTGACTGAATCAGACCTTGCCAGTTACAAAGAACTGAAGAACTTGTAAGCTCTGTTGCATTTAAACAAACTGCTCCATTTAAAAGAACCATGCATGTTTTGTCTTGTGATTTGTGACAGCTCAAAATATTTACCTTTAAAATACAAACACAGTTCACTGTTCATTTATTATCGATATAATCGAATGATGGACACATTATGGTATATTTTGCACAATTTAATTGTAGTTCTACAGTGTATGGGACACGCTAGCAGTGTGTGTCCAGCATGGCCGCTCACAAAGCATGATGGGAAAATCACTGGCATCTCTTGTGTACAGTAGCAGTCTGCAAAAAAACATGCTGTGCTCTGCCAGAACTTTAATGAATATTCATGAAGGTCATGCGTGATGCTATATGATGTTGAATGACCGTTAGCATGATTTGTCAAGGTCATCATTCTACAGCTAATGGTGATATTTTTGGTTCAGAGATTAAATTAATATTTTAGAATATTCTGCTCATTGAAGCCTTGCATTGAACCTTGCCAATTAATTCACTATGACCTTTCTAATGTTACTTGGCTAGATTTAACCCATAAAACATTTTGAACTGAATGCCATATACACTCATACTCATAGATCTTTTGAAGCCTAAATAAGGCATAAAATATGCATTTTGCATTTCAATGTAAAAACATTCAATGCAATAACAATCAACCTATTGTGTTCACTAGATCTAATTTTTAAAATCAGTTTCTTTCATGACTGAGAGAGATTTTCCAGAATGAAATATCGTGTACATCTGCCGTTAATACCCTGACCTCTTCAGCTGTATGAACAATGCCAGTTGTCTGCTTTGTGATACGTCACACCTCACTTGTTCCAGCTTGTGGTCGGCCTATCGATCAAGGCGTGAAAAAACACACCCACCTACACAGATGAATGCCTTTGGATGAATTCAGATGTAACAGGAGAACTTTTCCCACAATATCCATTTTTTTGCTCCCTGTTCTCCTCTCCTAGGACAATCAACCATTGCGGACTGGTGCACATTTCAGAGAGGGCATTTCAATACAACCCCAAACTCCAGTATGTGTAAGTCATTCAGCTTTTATGCTGGATTCCTCTTCAAACCATTGGTAATGTCATAGCAATTAAAATATCTAATTCCTTTCAATGTCTATTTAGTTGCTTGCAGTTTTGTCCAGTCACATCTGCAATTTTCCTCCTATATGCAGCTGGATGTTTTACTGGAATATTTCAGGTTAAGAACCTTTTCCTCGATGTTCGTTACAGCAAGGCATCTCCTGGGACCTCAACCATCAACTTCTGGGTTAAGAGTTTATGTTCTTTACCGAACCATTAGGCAGCTGTGCAGCTGTGCCATTTCCAGTAGAACATTCCAACCAGAGTTCTTTCAAGGATTTTTGTGGGCGATTGAAGTTAAAATTGCATTGCAAAATTTAAATAAGCATGTAGCTGTAATTACTTGAACTGGACCAGCTGTCAGTTTAGACTTGCTTCCTTACACTGAGATTAATTGGCACTCATTCTCTTCCAAAATTCAGCAAACTGCTATAATTTAGCGAGTGATGTGCATGGGACCATGAAATTATGCACCTTAAATCTGCCTTATGGTGATCGGATCCCTCCCATGTTTTAGCTACCTATCTGTGTCTCATTTCTCAGAGGACCACTTTGTCAAAGCTTGACACACCTTCTCTTTACGGATAACCCTAATAAATAAAGTTTCTCGTTTTATCTCCTGATCCGCCACGAAGGAAGTCAGGAAGTGACGGACACCTTAGTGACCCTGTGGTCTGGTGTCACCCCACTGTGACCGAAATCCTCTTCTTGTCCCTGGTCTTTGCAGCAGGTGACATGGGAAGCTGTCATGGGTATGGGCTGGCATTTAAATGGCCCCGATAAACATCCGCCATTGACTTGTTCTCTGGAAGTTGATCGGCTGATAGACTTGCGCATAATAAATAGCCCATGAGCACAGAAGCTCCATTATCACTGAATCAATAGACAGTGTGCTGCAAAAGATCTGCTCTTGGATGCTAAGCTCCTGTTTTGCATGAGTTGTTGAGGGAGGTGGGAGGAGGTCTAAGGAAAGTCCCATCTATGATGGCGTTCTGCTAGGGTGCTCCAATTTCAAAGCCAGATATCTGGGTTAAACAGTAAGGACACAGTAACAGCATGCATTGCACATTGTCCTTTCTGCATGCGTGAATCCTACCCAGCTGTACAGCCCGAGGCAACAACGCGTATCTGCTGTTCCTCCTGAGCTGAGGTGTGTAGTTCAGGTCCAAAGAGTAAAAGTCCAGACCGAGATTTTATTTCAACCAACCAGTTGTGTATAAAGAGTCACTGTCACAGAGTACAGGACAGTGGTGGCCTAATCGTTAGGGAAGCGTGCTTGTGATTTAAGCCTTGCTGCTTTGAATCCCCAACCATCAGGGAACCACTTGGGTACCCTGAGCAAGGTACTGCCCCCATGCAAGGCTCCTCAGGCACTAAATAATACCTGCCTACTATGATGTCACATACGGGATTAATGAGGGACGCATTTTGCTGTTGTGTCACCAGTGACAATTAATCACTAGTTGGCTGAAAGGAAATCTTAGTCTGGGTTTTTACTCTCTGCACCTGAACTACCCACCTCTGCCCCTGAGCACAGGGCTGGTGGCACGGTGTGATAATGACATTGACCCAGCGCTCTCTGCGGCTTCTCGCTAAATCTGGCCCATGATGCGTAAGCCCCAACGGCTGGCCCTGTACGCACTTCTGAGAGCAAGGAAAACAAACCATTGACCCCTGTTGCCCCCGCATTAGACCTGCCAACATGGCTCTGCGTCAGCCTTCC
>JAODUD010000046.1:11307489-11320679 GCA_026784285.1 Stomatorhinus walkeri | reverse complement strand
CTCTCCAACAGCGAGGTGGGTGGACAGGGATTGGGGGGGGGGGTATGGGGAGGGGGGAGCACCAGCCCACCTACCCGAAAGTGCCTCAAACAGAGCCTACATTAATAATCTGCTATGCCATATGAAAAAATCGACAACATAGAAGGAGTCAGAGAACTTAATTTAGATCATTTCTTAAAATGCATATATACCGTAAAGGTATTTAAAGCTAATTTTGCATAACTTCAATTGCGGTCAAAGTTTCTTTTCTGCAGAATTTATTTTTATCTTTATTGACCCTCGGAACACAAAAAGATAAAGCAGATCCTGAAATGGAACAGGATCCGTCCCGCTTGATAGCTAAAAGGCAGCATCTGCCCCCCTTTCGGACCCTACACCCGGCACAGGAGAATCTCGGCAGGCCAAAACACAAAAGGCCTGAGGTGGATCGACTTTCACACCCACCCTTCTAATCTCATTTACTGCCATCTTCACCCATGCGGTGATTCGGCTTAACCTCGTTAATTCAACCACTTCTGACCCCTGATTGATGCCTAAGGCTAATTTATAAGGCCACAGACAAATTGTTACAGTTATGGGGTGGAGTCACAGGCAAAGATAGGTCCAATTCGCTTTTTATATCTGCCTTGCCATGTCTGAATACATTTTACAGGGTGAAGCTGCCTGCAGCTGATAGACCTGTCATTTAATTTGTTGAAGACTTTCCATCCTGGAAGGAACTGATGTCAACACTTGGCATTCCAGAGACAGCTTGGACTGGTGTAGAATTTGCTCAGCAGAAGTTATCTTACATTAACAGTTTGTAGAAAATACTGCCAATAGTCAAAAGTGCTGTTGCGGAGTTAGTCATTGAGAAGAACCAAAAGTGCTCATGGGCTTTTAATCAAAATGATGACTATTTAGTGTAAAAACAAAGCCAAAAAGTAAACCTCTATCACAGGTTAAGTTACTGAATCACTTCTGAGTAGGGTTACAAAATTCCGAGAATTTTCAAAGTTGGAAACTTTCCATGGGAATTAATAGGAATACATGGGAATGAATGGGAATAAACTGGAAATTTGCAAAATTGCAGGGTAGCCTATTTACGGAGCTTAAATGTAGCTATAAAAAAAATCTTGATGGCATTAATAATGATATCATTGTGTAACCAGGTGTTTGTGAGTAATTCTGTGCTTAAAAATCTGTGCCAAAATTGGCATCAAAACACTCTGCTTACAAGTTGAATTCTTTGTTGCATTATTCATACAATCAGCTTTCTTTGCCGTATATGATAACTTGTGTGGAGCTCCATGGAGTTCAATATTTCTAGAATTTGCTCGCTAAACTTCCCATGGAAAGTTTCAGCAAAGTTTTTGGAAATTTTCAGCCCCTTTGCAACCCTACTGTTAAGTGATGTCACCTGGGGTGAGCTTCAAATGCTAGGCACCAGGAATAGGTCACAAGCTCCATTCAGAAAATAAAGTGCCAAGGGATTTTAAAGACTCAACAGCCCATTTTTTGGAAGGTTTCCTATCTCACGCTTTTTTCTTCACACGTCCACGTAACCCCTCTATAGGCCATCGAGTGCATCACTCAGGGCCGGGAGCTGGAGAGACCTCGCACCTGCCCCAAGGAGGTGCACCTGCTCATGCAGGGCTGCTGGCAGCGGGAACCCCAGCAAAGGCTGGATATCAAGACCCTCCACAGCCGTCTGCTAGCTCTGGTCAAGAGCCCCCCTATATACCTGGACATCCTGCAGTAATGGGGCCAATCGAAAGAGTGGGAACAGGGGTCCATGGCCTCCAGGCAGCCACCCCCCCACCACAACCTGCCATAACCGGACGACAGATGTTGGGAGTAATGGGTTAGCTGGGATTACAGGATGAACACGTTAGTACATCATTTAACTTCTTGACAAAGCCGACAGGGTCATGACCCTGATCACATGGTGGGGTATGAGCGTCGTGGAGGGAATGAATCAGGAATTGGGAAACAACGTTCATATACACTCCAGATAGTCACTAAAACGTAATCATTTATTGCTGCATTTTCTCTCATTTGTCATAAGTACTACATACTTGTAATGGATGGATAGATTATCAGGTTCATGCGATATGAGTAGTAGTTACATGTATTAAAGGTTTAATTGCATAGCCTTTGTTACATTAAAACACAACAGAGAGTATATTTTGGGAGATGTAATCTTGTTTACCAAGTTCTTATTTCCTAACATGTGTATTGGGCATTATTAAATTCGCGATATGAAGGCAGCAGTGGAATGTGTTGGCTTCAAGTGATTGGCTGGTAATGCTGTTGCTAGGTGACCTGGCACGGCTAGGAATCTTTAAAAAGAGCTTGAGACCAGGAGCTAAAAGCTAATGAAATGGGCTTGTAATGGGATTTCAAAGCCCTCAAGTTTGACTCACAATGGGGGTGATACACTCTGCCATCTAGACCAGTGAGCTTATTTGCTTAGGGAAAAAAATCCTTTTATAGGATGATATAAACTGTATATTTTACACATTCTGGAATACATGCATACTGTTACATTGTTGCTTAAGCTAGTGGAAAGGGGCCGTGTTCCTCAGTTGGGATTTTTGTCTTAAGTAGAACTTTCCACTGTCCATGGGAAATTATCACTCATACTGTCCAAGATAATCTTGTTTTTTTGGACCTCTCTGGCCCTGAGCTGTGAAAAAAGAACCAAATTTTTCTATCTGAAAAGCTACCTTGAAAGATTTTTTTAAAGGGCAAAATGATTTTGAGTGAAAGTCTCAACATTATCTTAAAAAGTCGGCGTAGTAGCCTGACATGTTTTAAAATGTGAAACCTGCGTCCTGATGAGTGTTTATGTATAAGCATTTGTGACTGATTGTATGTCGTAAAACAGAATGTATATAGCTAATGGATATGTATGATACATAATGTATATAGCTTTGACAATACAACTGCATGTCTACAGCACGTCTTCAGACTTTACTCTCCGACTAGAAGTAGCCTTGACATGCCACAATGCTGCTTTGATCCTGTGGGCATCAGAGGCACACAACTTGTATCAATTGTTACTCCTTCAGTATTGTTGTAGCAGTTTTCTAATACATGTGTAAATTAAATGTTACATTTTAAAAAATGATTCAAATGTTCATTTTGTGAGAACGCAGAGCTCTAAAGCGCAAGCTTATGGTCGTCTTTTTATATTTTACATTTTTTACATGTGTGATTTTTAGAAGTACTTTTCTCACTGCTGTCTTATTCACAATGTATGGTTGTTAGTTATTTATCTTAATGGGCCACAGACCTTCCCCATAAATCTATTCATAGTTATGAGCTATGAATAAAAAATGAATCAAGTGAATATAAAGAACGAATGCTTGGTCAAAAGGTTTATGAGGTAAAACAAAAACGACCCAAATAAAACTGTAAGCAGACCCACACTTTATACTTTGATTGTGGAAGAAAAAAGTCGTGAAAATGTTACAGTTTACTGGATTTCCCAAGTAAAAAGATTTTAAGGTGAAACATTTCAAATATAGCAAATCTGAAATCGAGAAATAAATCACGGTGGTAGCCTATTTCTAATGAAAATAAAATATGCAATGGCAAACAATAAATGACCACGAATGAGAAAAAAAATATCTGTTCTCGTTTTAGTTAACGTTGTTGCTCCGAAGAGGAATAATGCTGATAAAATGCAGAACGTCTCGAACCTTTTAGCTACACAAGAGAACGTTAGAAGCACTCCCACGTATTATTTACCGCTTCTGAAGCCATGTTCATGTATAGTGACTGACATTTTTAACAATATACATGCTCGGGGTTAAATGCCGTTCTCAAGGGTCCAACAAGAGTGTTGCCTCCTGAGATCTGAACCAGGAACCTTCTGGCCACAAGTTCCGTTACTTACCGAGCAGGCAGACAGGCTGGCAGGCCGACCGCCTTTATAGCTTTGAGCAGCCCTCGCACGCGCGCTAGGGCACTCGCACAAATACATTAGCCTGCGGCCGCGGAGCACTGGCGCGCGCTCGCCCGCGGACACTTACGCACACAGCTCCTTTCGCACCCTGGGGAGCTGTAATGGAGTCTGAGTAATGCAATCACCGTCTCATTAATGTCCTCAGCAGCGTTCCAAGCGAGAGCTCTCAGGGCTGGTGTTCCTGTGGTATGCGATTTCAACCCTTCTGCTCTAATGAGGACCCCTCTCGCCGCTACCCTCTTCCCTGGACCCCGGACCTCACCCTCCGCCACCACGTCGCTCCGAGTGGCTAATACATTCTGTCACATTCACACCACTTCAGTCCTAATCTCATTAAATGTTCTCTGGCCTCTTTTGACCAGTTCTTTTCAACAGCGTCATACGAGCCATTTTGTTGGGTTGAGTCTAAAAAGAGCTCTAAACATGACCTTCATACAATGTTTGTGCAATGTCAAATCTTCACCCCGTGATAGGTCTGTGATGCATGATGCACCTTACTTAGAAAACTGAACTCCTTAAAAGTCACACATATTGCCAAAATGACCGCTTTTAAGACATCAATTTTATGAAAACAATAAGTATTTTATGTAAAAATAATACACGTCCATTTTAATTATATTTCATAAAGGGACATTATCATTTTCCATGCAGAAATAGCAAATGTCAGCGTTTAAAGCAGCTCAGTGGGTAAGGGTTCCACATATATAAAACCTCGTTAAAATATTTCTCTAGTATACTATACAGCTGTATAAATTACTGAAATTTTGTTTGGAATAAAAATGTCAGGCAAACAGCAAAGCAACAAAATAATAATTATGCAATTAAATAAATCTTCTAAATGAGCGTGAAAAGCAACAGGAAATCATATATTTTAAAGTTAAGTGTAATTGTTTAGGCAGCCCTGCCCCCTACTGGCCAAATTATTTTAAGTAACTGAAGCTTAATATTCACATAAGATACGATACTGAACTACTAGAAAACATGGTTTGGAGAGATGTGCCTATCTATATATTAATATGCAATTACGTTTAAATGATTTAAATGTATTGATTCTGTAAATCCCAAACCTTCGGTATTTGCAGACGAAAAAAGTCTCAGTTTTTAATAATGTCGTGTACTTTTAATAAGTGTACCGTGTACATCCTGGCTGGGGTAGCTAGCAAATCAACAGCCTTCTAATATTAATATCGTAATAGACAATTATCTGATTATATAACATGCCTATTTTTCCTGCCTTGCGTAATTACTAATCAAACAGAGACCTAATTTTGATAATACCTCCTGCCTCTGTCTCCGCCATATGGCTCACATCCACCTCGCATGTGGCCGCAGTCTTATAAAACGTACTTTCACCCTATAGCTCTGTAATCCATTCTTCTTCACTAGTTATCATGGCTGTGGTTTCAGACATAAATGACCGTCAGCAAATTGAACGCTGGCGGTCTTGGTCTGTGCGGTTTGCGGCGTACATGCAGCTGTGATTTTTGTGCTGTTAAGGCGTCTCTCCCTCGTTGAAAATGATATAATTTCATGAAGTGATACATGTTTGTTGCTTCTAATCTTATAAGATAACTATATTTTAATATGTAAAGTAATAAAAAACACAAGTAAAAGTGAAAACTGAGATGTAAACTGACAGGACCAAAATGCATGTATTTTTCATTTAGACCACTAGATGTAGACATTTATTTGGTAAATATTGGACGCATCACTACAAAAAGTTTTTTTTTCTTATTAATGATTTAACCATATTAGAAGACTAGTTATAAACGTTACGAATATTTTGGTATCATTCTTAACAAAATTATTAATAATCCATTAATAACCTATTTACTAAAACTTAATGTGGGAGAAAAAAAATCTATCAATCAAAATAATCCCCTCTGCTAAAAACCTTAACAAATTCACTTTTAAATGTACATGCAATACAAAAATTCTTAAAACACTGTTGTTGAATCTTATATGTCTCCTTGAACAATTACACAAAGAGCAACTGTTATAATATAAAATTTTATGTGCAAAAAATACACAGTAATAATTATATAATATGACTTTATCAAAACAGAGAATAGCCATAATCGGTCCACAGCAGCAACAAGCTTCTGACAATTTTTTACTGCAATTTCAATATTATGCATCCATCCAATCATCTATGGCGGCTGGGACTCAGAGTCTGTTCCAGGCAACACAGGGTAGTGACACATCCTCTATGGGATGCCAGGGTTTCAGGGTACATACACACACAGCGGGCGATTTAGAGACACCAGTTAACCTAACGGTATGTCCTTGGGAGAAAGCCCCCACACCACCAGAGTGGAGGTAGCATTCACACTCCTAAAGCTGGAGGTGTGCCACGACATTACAGCCCACAAAAACCTCCATGCTACCCCACACGCTGCATCCAAACATCCATAAATCATCCATCCATCTTCTATCCACTTATCCTGGTCAATGTCACATTCAGTTATGGAAATAATGAATCCAGTTAAGTCTTCAGATGGTTGAAGAGTGAAATTCTGCTCCAGCACTGTGCTGCCAGGCTGGAATTGTGGACTCTCCTTTGAGGCCTCTAGGGTGGGTGCTATGTCATACATACAGGCAGAATTCAATCAACAACTCAATCAAAGCCCATTAATTAATATTCCAGATCCAGAGATGAGGTGGCATTAAGTGTTTTCCATTACGGTGCATTACTCAAATGATAAATAATAATCCCAAAGGCCAGAGTAGTGATCCATGCTATAGAAGTGGATAAGTAGTTGATGATCGGGATATAACTACTTATGTTTATTTGAATGGCATTTCTGACATGTGGCAACATGCAACTATTTCTTGGGGGCTAAATAGATTAAGCTTCTATGATCAGAAGGCGGCTGGTTCAAATCCCAGCCCGGCAGAATGGCCACATGACTGGCGGGCCCTTGATCGAGGCCCCTAACCCCCGGAAATTACTCCAGGGCTGATGTGTAAATAGCTGAGCCTGCGGTCGGGCCCCAAGCTTTGCTCTCGCCTGTTTGTGTGCTTAAGTCTGCGAAGAGAGCAAGATGGGATATTGTGCAAATGGAAAATCACAAAAAGCATCAATACATATGCTGGAGCTGCCAGTGGGGATGGAAACCATTTGAAATAATTACCCATGAATCCCGTAGGCTCGACATTGGCTCCCCCTGTACTGGTGTGCTTGTGCAGTGGCTGTAGCATAGACAGAATGGTGTGAATTTAAGCTGAGGAACCTGCCAAATGTCAGGATGCCTCTGTGGCGCTAAGCGCACCTCAAATATGCATCTATTCATAAGAAACGCAGCCCAACTCCTTCTAAATCTGGAGCTTCTCACAGGTCACAGAGTCCAGCCGGGGTTCCCATCTGGCCCTGCGCAGATCCCAAGGACAGCTGCTCGTGTGTCGAGTACATGACAGTACAGGTGGTCCTGGCGATTAATGCCCATGTGATTAATGGCCGTGCAGTTTTCAGACACTGGAGCAGCGTTAAGCTGCAGATTCTCCATCATCTGTAAATGAGATGTTATTGTTGCTATGAAACCAGGAACGAAAGCTGGAGTCGTGGCGGTCACTTAGCTCCCCGCCTGATGCTTGCCAGCCTGCTACTAATAGCCAACGGAAAAAAAAGATACGGGGCAAATCGGGTCTATTTAATTAGCACTGGGCCTAATTGAATCCAAGAAACCATAGTTGTTTGTAGACTTGGTGCTTGTTGATGGAGCTGATGGGAATTTGAAAAGCATGGGTTATTGGATCAGACTGGCGCCAAGGGGGTGGAGGTTTGGGGGTGGGGGTGGGTGTGGCTGATAGGTCACTGAAGGGAACAGACTGTATCTTCTGAAAGGACACCTTCTGCTTTGGATCTGTCACCACCTCACGGCTTCCGGCACTAAAACACTACAGCGGATCCTGAAGCCTCCTGACTTTGACTTCTGCAGTCAGATCTGGCATTTTACTCCACACCCCCCCCCCAGGTTGGAAACATCTGCCCTTTAAACTGAGCGAACGCTCCTTTCTTTCAGAGTGGTACTTTACAGCAGAAAGACGTCGATCCACACGCCACACGGAGCTCGGTGTGAGGCACGCACAGTCCAGCAAATACGCAGTGACTGTGTTGTTCGTTCCTCCTGAAGGACACCTGGTCGTGTGCAGAATATCCCAACCTCTGAAAAAAATCACCAAAAGAAATGAAAAGACAGTTTTTGCCAGCATTGTGTGCTTCAATGTAAGCGACACATAACATCGTGTAATGCTGACCGATACTTTGAACTGATGCTGAATTGATATTGAACAATTCATTATTATGCTAGCAAGCGGTGGCTGCTAATGTCTCTAAATCTGACGGATATGACGGTTCATTCCAGGCCTCACGTCAAGCAAGCTGGCTAAAGCGAGACGTGATCCGCCCTGATCCAGTTCTCCCACCAAAGAAATAGCAGCTATATTCTCCGGAGTACAGTAACCACACATCTGCTTGCACGAGTCTCGGGAATCCTAACGAAAGTGATGTTTCTCAGAAATGTGTGGAAATGAGGCCATACGGCCGCCCTGAAACAAGCAGCTAGGTTAATCTGTAGCATTTTGTGCTACATCTGTCCAAGACTCGATCCTTTATTCTATAAAAATAAAACAGCTTATTAGAACGGTGTATGTGGAGATATGTTACATTACACACGGTACTTATACAAAATTCCCAAGCATTACTATCTTAAGTTGTGGAAATTAATATCTTATACGGCAAGGTACAAAGTAAAGATGCCATGTAATGTGATATATTGTGGTTGATAGGCAGCTCATTATGACAAACTGGAATCTGTTTGTGAATTATCTTTTATCCTTATGAGTTCTGCTTTATAAAAGCGGCCAAATGCAAAGTAACAGTAGTACTATAATTTTGGTGTGGCCTCCTAAGTTTAGGGGCAACAAAGGTACAGCAGAAAGATCTGCAGGCACAAGGGCTGTCTGGCCTGGATCCGCAAGGTTTTATCAGGGAATCAGAAAAAAACAGTCATCTGTCCAATGACAGACGGCACTGTCTGTTTCTGTGGTGTCGGAAGAAAAATATATGAACCAACGCTACAATTACCTGTTCATGTATGCTTAGACGAGGACTAATTTTACTTTCAAACCATATTTACTGTCACTGTGCCATTCCATACTGGGCAGGAAATTGGAAAGTTAAGTGAACAGAACCTTTCTTTTACACCGACTATGATAAAATCATCCATCTTCTGACTGTTGTCCTGTTTTATCGTTTCCATATGTCACTGACAATCCCAGGACCAAGGAGGCCTGAGTAAACAAGACAGAAGCTACAATTATAGTGCTTTGCCTCCTGTTTCCATAGTTGGTTAAACAAAAGTGCAATTAAGCTAACGCCGTGCACGTTAAATAGGCTCATGCTAATTAAGTTTCTATAACACTTTTGTAGCCTTTTGCAAGTAATAGAAATGTCACTATAAGGAATCGCCAATCTGCTAGATGCTTCTGAGCACAGAAGTTGTTGATGTTATGATAGATTGAAGACCCATGTGTAGTTAACAGGAGGGTGAGAAAAGGATGCAAGGCTGTTCCTCACTTAAAAATGCCAGTCCTGATTTCTTGCTGTGTGCATCTGTGTGTGTGTGTGTGTGCGCGTCTGTGCGTGTATGTACATATTTACATAATGCTAACCTAATGAGCCATTTTTTATGCTTTTTAGTGAAAAATTTAATCTTCCGCTGCAGGATACCAAAGTTTAAAGTGTAGACTGTAAAGGATTATATATGATATATCTCAAACATTCAGCAGCTTCAGGGAGCTTAGGAGCTGCGTTTAGGTCATTTGTGAATGAAGGTACAGCTATTTTTCTGTTAGGCTAATTTTATTTTAAATTCAAGTATTAACAAAAACTTAATTCATGCTCTGTGTCGCAAGGTCAATGCCTACAGCACACAGCAGTCTTACATGAATACCATTTTTTGAATTATCGGCTGGAATGGGGTAGAAAACCACATGACTGGCCATGATGCAAATCCTCTTGGGACATTCCTTATGCTTCATGGTGCCTACACTGACTGTACGCTGTTCTCTGCCAGGTCCTTTTCATGAGTTCAGAGGATTGTGGGATAGAAAGGCCAAGCCAGCCAATGAGTGCCCGCCATGCACTTCTCATAGGCTAGAATCTAAAGTTTATTTGCATAAAAAGTAAACACATAACGCAATATATGACATGTACAGCTGTGGAAAAAATTAAAAGACCAATCTATGTTATTAAACAAATCGGCATTTTAAAATCCTGGTTTAATCCTGCTTCAGCTGAGCAGTAGGTTGCTTCCAGGTTGAAAATTTGTAAGACAGCCTGCAGGACACAAGAATAAGGTGACGCAGGAGACACTGGGAATGATCAGAAGAAAAGTTGAGTAAAGGTCAGAACCGACTTTTTGATGCCAGAGATGACTGGTGACTTATCCGACAGGTTCTCGTGAATCAGAGGATGACATCAAGTGACATTCAAAAGGAATGGGAAGCATTAAATGCAGGTGTGAAGTGCACTGCTAGGACAGTTTGTATCAAGCTTCTTGAAGCAGGACTGAAGTCCCATAAAGCAAGGAAGAAGCCCTTCATTAATGAGAAACACATTCACAGAAGTACACCCATAAATTGAGAAATGAGTGAAATGAAAAATTGTGCCTTGGTCCCTTAATTTTTTCCCACAACTGTATATTTACAGATATTTACAAAAAAATACTAAATAGTAAATGCATAACAATGTTACAGGATTATTAATAATGTTACGCTTTTTATTTTCAGACATGGCAAAGAAAACCAATTAACACTACATGAAAATATTAACATTAACAATATGTAATTGTCTATACTTTTTCCTTATACACATTAGCAAAAGTCTGACAGATGTGCAAATCAATTTCCTTCCTGAAACCAAAGCTTATAAAGTCTTTTTGTGTGTTTGACGCTGCTTTTGTTTTTGCAAAAAAATCTTTGTCCAGCTCCTGCAGCCGAGACACATTGACGCTAGATACCCTTCAACAGTAAATCAATTCATGCCTGCTGCCGCCTCAGTAATACTGCTGACAAATATTCTGCATTCTGCTTATAATGCGCTGCACCCACAAATAAGTACTGCAACTAGAACATTTCCCTTTTAAGAAACAATATACTGCAGTGTATCAAAACTTTAATTTGGGACAATGATTATTACATTTTGGCCTGTGGTGACTGTTATATGTGTTGTAATTCATTGCTTGAGTCAAAATAAAGATTCATTAAAAGTCTGGGAACTTCCAACTTGTTTTAACATTTTGCTTCTCATAAAAAAATTGAATATTGAGGGATGGGAGACGAGGGGCTTACCGGCGTTAGGCTTGCTTCAGCATGCGTGATGTGCATGAATTTGTTACTGTGAGGAAAACCTACTCCTGGATATGCCAGTGTATTAATGAGTTAATTCTGTGTTGTATTTGATGCCATTAAAGTCTTAAATTTAAGTCCACCCAAACCACAAAAATTCAATATTGGATTCTAGTTTCGAATTTTTAAAATGTTATTGATTTATAATAATGTGTATAAGATGTGCATATATATTGAAGCATCTAACTAACACAGTACAATAAACTTACTTTGTCAGATGCAGTTTCTTCTCAAACATTTGTTAGATTATGGTGACTAAGGCTGTTAGATTCTTTTAGACGGAAGCTCATGAGTTGTCCAGTGGGGAAGAGCTCTTTGGGCCGTGGACAATGGAGAGTGTCATGCAGGCTTGTGTAAGCTTCTTGGAGTATGATGCAGCAGTCTGGCTCTCCACCGTGTTGCATGGGACGGCGAAATTGTCCTCCTGGACCTTGACATGGCTGTATCTTACAGTTGAAAGACAGGCCTTGGAGAAGGTTGAGAAACTGGACTTCCAGAAGAGGTTACTAAGTCCCTTGCGGTAGTCCTTCCTCATCAAGCAGTAGATGACGGGGTTCAGGCAGCTGTTGATGTGAGCCAGACAGGTGGCTAGAGGAAAGATGTAGGTGTGAGTTAAGTAGTAGGATTTACTCAACTCCACAAGGTCCAGCTTGATCAGGACACCCCAGGAAGTGATGATGTTGTTAGGGAACCAGCAGGTGCAGAATGACAAGACCACCACCACGACTGACCGGGACACTTTGGCTTGGCGAAGGTGGCTAGCGCCAATGAGAGGCTGTTTGCAAAGGAAACGTAGTAGGAGGATGTAGGAGAGAGCGATTACTATATATGGGATCAGAAAACCCAGCACTACTCTCTGTAGTTGGTGAACGGCCAACCAGAAAGTGCCCTGAGGAAAGCGCAGGAGACAGGCCTGGTCCACTCCAACTGCAGATACTTCTGCAAACACGACATTGGGGGTCGCTGACAGCAGCGCCCCCAACCAGATCAGGCCTGTCATCAGCCTCACTGTGCACATCCTCTGGCATACTGGTTTGACTGGTTTGAGGGCAGTGGCCACTGAGCAGCAGCGCGTTACACTCATGGCGGTCAGGAAGAAGACGCTGGCATAGACGTTCAGCGAGGTTAAGAATGACACCACCTTGCACATGCACCAGCCGAACGGCCAGCTGTAATCCAGAGCTACATCTGTTGCCCAGAATGGCAAGACCATAGAAAGGAGGAGGTCAGTGACAGCCAGGTTGAAGACAAAGAAGTTGATGGTGCTCTTGCTGGTGCCCCTACTGGAGTGGAGGAGGAACAGCACTAGGGCGTTACCCACAAGGCCCACTGCACAAACTGCACAGTACACCAGGGAAATGGCAGTGCGGAGAGACGGGGAACCGTCTCCAGGGAGATTGAGGTCGTTGACTTCAGTCACGTTGTGGTAAATAAGCTGCATGTGGTCGCAGGAGGGATCCACATAGCAGCGGTGGAGGGTCTTGTTAAACTGCATCAGCCTCTGGTAGTCAGAGTCCGACATCGTCAGCCGAGTCACAGTCGTGGCCTAATTGCTTTCGACTGGATATTCATCAATAGGGCACTTTTTTTGATGCAGGATGGGACATTTGTAACTTGTTAGCTGGTTTGATGCAGGTCACCTGCAGTCAGCGTGAAAATGCATCATTCTGTATTACAGAAACAGAACAATAGACAAATGAGATGATCTTAGCCAAAGGCAGCATTTAAACTAAAAAAAAAAAGCACAATTCTTACCAAATGTCACAGAATGCAGGGTGAGGTTGATGCAGCATGAGCGGGGCTGAGCCAAGGACATAATTCTGGGTGG
>JAODUD010000046.1:11283233-11295716 GCA_026784285.1 Stomatorhinus walkeri | reverse complement strand
ACGCGGGTGCCGGTACCCGGACATGATGCTATCCTCCCGGAACACCTGAACATTTGATGAACATTTGGTGAACATTTGATGAACATTTGGTGAACATTTCGGAGCATCGTTAAGAATGGAGTGATAAACAAATCATGAAAAAATTACTTGCAAATAATTTCATGCAATTTATTTACTAGGGTCATGGCCCCCCTTTGCCCCCCCTAACATCCGTCCCCGATCGGCTGGTAGGAATCCCAGCACGCCCCCGGTCATCGGGGACCAGGGATGCTAACGCTAATCGCTATCGTCTAGTGCGGCTCGTCGTCAACTGGAGCTGCTCACCCTCGGAACCTGGTGGAATCTGAAGAGCTGGGGGAGTTTGATGCTCAGCATGGCTGCAGTCAGGTGCCAAGCCCACCCCCCTCCTCCGTAGTCTGGCCTGGCCGGGCCGATCGCTCACTCAGCATGGGCCCCGCCCGTCACATGCTGCCTTTCTGCCCCACCATGAAGGGGACCCTGGAACACAGATCAGCCAAAATGCACATTAATGAGCCTGAAGCCCTGCACGTCGAACCAGCGCGTCAATCGGGGGGATTCAGCTGTCAAACCCTAGACGTGTTATAACTCATTAATAATTGTCTGTTAATGATTTACAAAGAGTTACAACATAAATAATAATTATGATCATAAACCCTTCATAAGTGTGGTCCGATTATAAAGTGGTGCCCAAGTTTGTATCTAAATTGCTACTGACGGCATGGAGAAATCAATATGGATATACGTATATAAAAACAGTCAATTTGATTTATAGTTCAAGGTATCTCTTATTTATACTATATATGCCTAACTGAAAGGTGTTAAAAACCTGACTCGGCACTAACTGCATGACTTTAAACCAGGAAGCTGACTGTACAGGACTGGATACATTTAATTATATGACTTTATCATATTGACCTGGAGTCATTTCAGGGTGAATAGAGCCCAAGGGACTTTCAGCAGGAGTATGAGAACTACGGGTGCTGGTGAGGGACACATTAAAGAGTAACACCACTACTCCGCACAGACAAGCTAAGGATGAGTAAACTGGGAAACAGCGAGATAAATAAATCAATGATGGAAGAGTTTAGAGGTTATGTCACCACTGGTGGGGGACCAATCCGGTCTACAGTTCCCCCCAAAAGGTTTGTCCAACATTCCAATTACCTGATCTCTAACATAAACCATTAACCTACATGAGCATGGTAAGGACATGCCTTTCACAAATTGTCTACAGTAGTTACAAAGACATTTTCTGTTTTTGCCCAGTTTCAGAGAAGTAATAAGCTACTTCTTTAAAGGGAAACTCCGTTATTGAATAAGTCCTTGCATGCAGAAATGCAAGCAGAGTAACTCAGCTCTGCAGTAAGAATGCGTCGATCTAACAGGGTCACCCACATCCCAGGGCATTCTTTTAAAATATCTGTCTTGTCAGCTGATGAATTCCACGCAACCCGTTCCATTACGAATCAAAAGCCACATTACAGGCAGAGAAAGCGTCTCGTCGGCTGATCAAACGAGCAAGTTTCACAGAAACGGGAAGCGCGGGGCTAGTTGCATCACATGCGGCGGGTTTGAAATTCCGTCCCTGCTGTGTTTGCGTCCCACTGAGCTCACACGGGCTTTCAGCACGAACGCTGGTTTCCTCTCACGCATGGCGTTCAGTTGATCGCATGGGGTTAAACAACTGGATAAGCGATCGCGCGGAATGAACAGATGCGGAGAGCCGTAAGGGCCGCAGACAGGCACAGCCATTGGGAAACACTTTACAGTCAACGAAATTTAGACCCCCTTCCTAGACATGACATTTCCAAAGACAAACTGACTTATTTTATTCTATCCACCAGGGCTGACTCAACCTTTTCAGAGGCCCTATAGGCATAGCATTACACGGCAGGACCCCCCTTCCCAAGACAATCGATGATGGCATCACGTCCTCCACAACACGCATAGCGAGGGGGCTCTAGCCCCCCTGTCTGACTACTGCAGGCTCTGCTGTCCACACAAATCCAAAAAAAAACGATTAACTATTACATTTGGTTTTAACGCGTGTTAGTTTTTACTGAATAATTAAAAAATAAAGAAAAAGAGTTACCTAACTTATAGAACATAACATCCTGTATTGCAGAAAGACAGAACCTCCACAACATTTGTAGACAGGACAATAGTGTATTGTGTGACTGTTTGAATTCCAACTAGTACAACTATAATGCAAAAGCTTCAACAGGTTCTTTTTTCATATCTCTGTCCCTGACTGCCCTCACTAAAAAAAAAGAAAAACATCCCACGGGAGAAAGGAACCTGTTATCGACAGCGAATGCTTATTGCTGCGGGACATCTTGGTGGACGTTTGTGCCTGAGCACGGATCACAGCTGTGAGGGTCTCGGCAGCAATGCAGTTGAATGCATTCTCTTTAAAACGGAAAAAAAAAAAAAAGAAAATAGAAAAAAAATGGGCAGGCGGCCAAGCAGGACGCAGGCAGGCCGCTGGACGGCCAGCCAGCTTCTGCAGAGGTGGGGCCTTTGCCGCTGGATTCCAAAGCCCACAGAGATGACAACATCCACACGCGCCCATGAGCCCTTAGGACAAAATCTGTACCAGTCACACGGGGCCAGCGCTTTAAAAATTCACTGCCGCACCTACGATTGTTGATTCCTCACTTTCCCATATCTGGACATGGACTGTTTGGCATAAAGCAAGATTCTAACAGAACAGACGCACCCGATCCAACATAAACCAAGTTTCGTGCCGTGAAGAAAACCATACGACGGCAGCAACTAAATGACAGAATATTCCTTAACTTTACTGTAATAGCATTTTCACCCATAATTCTCATGTAATTCAAACAGACGGGACAGGGGATTCGTTTCCCGTGGCTGTAATTCTATTTGTGTGTTAGAAGGATGTTAATATATTCCAGAATGTGAATAAAAATGATAAATGTGACTGAAAGCCTGTGAACGACAGGACAAGTGAGGATGGCTGGTAACATAATACTGCGTCCTCTCTGCCTCTGCAGACCGCTTTGAGAGGAAGGATCTTATGGCGGAAGTGACAGCAATTAATTTTTTTGGGGTCTGCAGTTCCAGCATGCTGGTATTATGAATATTCTTCGGGCTTCCAACACACAGCTAGGAGGCTGCAGTGCTTATATCTGACATTGTGTTGTTGCAATATGTTGGTTTCATAAAAAAAAAAAAGGGAAAAAGTCCAGATGTTTCTAGCACCTGTGTAGCTGACAACAACACAGAGGTCGTTTCCCAGATGTTTCATGTAACGACTGACCTCCGTTGACTTTATAATTATCCCAGTTGTTCATGGAAACACCAGCTTGAGGTTTTTTCATTTTTCAAACTAATGGGGTGACTTTTCCTCCTCCACTTAACCTCTGAAGATCACGAGCGCTCGGTCTAATTACTCATCATGCCGGCTTTAATCACCTTCTTAATCACAATCTTCCTCAGGGCTTCTCCCGAAAATTCCTATAACTCCTTTGCGTGACTCGATCAAACGGAGGCCCTGCCTCTGTCAGCCTTTCAGAAGAGGTTGCCATCTCCAGAGAGATATTAGCCAAAGGTCAAACAGTCGACCGTGTCATTCACACCCTAGAGGTTCTGTATAACAGAAGGCTGGCACCTGCCAGAACATGACCGAGATCCACCAAGCAGGGCCCAGCTCTTAAACCCTTATATCTATAGGGCTCTCCTCAAAACAGCTCCACCTATCATCTGGACTGGTCTTTCTTTAAAGTTGCGATTATCCTCATTAAGAATCAATGATTATAATTAACTATCATTACTGTCACAGTTGCCGCTGCGACCATAGTCCTGATGCGGAGTATTAAAGTAGAGCCTTCCAATGCTTTGCTCACCAGCCAAACTGTAGAGGTTTATTGTGGATAATCCAGCAGAATTACTTCCCCAAATCCCCACTGCTAACCACGGCACTCCCAGCTTGCTTTAATTATGATTCATAAAGCTTTGAGATTCATATTCAATTAACAGACCTGCAAACCAAAAACCCCAAAGCGGGACAATGGTATTGAGGAGGGACATTAAACCCCAAAAGTCACATGTAGTTTACGGCTTTCTGCGGCCGGTATGGAGTTAGAATAATAAGACTCGATTATCCGAGCGCAGCCCTGAAAAGCAGCATCTGGCAGCATTTTCTGTCGAGCAAGCAGAAGGTCCAGCCAGATGCTGGAATGCAGCTACACACAAGCAAGGATGATTCCTGCTGCACTGAATGGCAGACTGGCAGAGACCAGATGACGTCTCCCCCCCGCGATGCCCGCCGAACACCTCCTCGCGCACCAACGGACGCTAAGAGCCTATTTTTCTTTCCGCGATGTTATAAACCTGGCCGACAGGACACCGCGCTGTTAAGATGGACAGCGTGAGGAAAGGGGAAATACTGAGCTGCCTGCTGAAGAGATCAGTGCCACTGATTCACCACCTCCACAAACATCGATGGTGACTAACTACTAAAACAAAACGCGCACCATTTCTAGAAAACGAAAAAAATGTACATCGTAAGATTTAGCACAAGATGAACTGTCTATACCACAGAGGGCAATGTTTATTTGTAAACAGGTTTGAAACAAGAAGACTCCATCTGAGAAATGAACAGCACAAGACCATATGGACCCAAAATCTAGATGGGCAGTAGGTGGCGCAACGGTTAAAGATGCAGATTTTTAGATTGGACTGGCAGTTCAAATCTGTGGCAAGGGTGTACCCTCAGGCAGGATACAATGAAATATACTAATGTAAAAATGCATAAAATTATACATTGCTTTACATTAAAAGTGTCAGCCAAATGAAACAGAGAAGTAACATGTCAATCAGCTGTGCAAGAACTGCAGAAGTTCCTCAACTTTCAACTGAAAGAACGAATCGCTAGTGAAGCCCATCTCTGGAATATTAAATTCCAATGAAAAATATCGTGTGTGAAAGTAAAATGACTTGCCTTGGGAGGGGTAGGACACTGACAGCACGTAACACGCCCAGACATTTTCATTACTGGAAATATGTGATGTGTGAAGCGTAGGACGCCTCACGGACTTAGGGCTCTCCAAGTGACAAAATAAATCCACGGCCCCACCCCTCTTCTAGAAGAGCAGTCTCTTTTTCACAAGTAACTAGCCTCCCCGACGTGCTGAAATAAAACCCTGCGAGAGCTCAGTGTGTCCTGAACCGCACGCCGTGCTTGACGGGCGCAACCGCCTTGGGGCCTTCATGTTCCGCCACAGAGCGCGAATCGGCCCACAAGCGAAATGAGATTGACCTGGAACCAAAGCAGAAGTACAGGGGGGCTGTGAGGGTGCATAAGAACTGACTGTCTGGAGGAGCACAGCTGGTTACTAAGCGTTACGCTGTACCTGTGCTGAGGTGTGAAGCACACATCTCTGATCAATCTGGAGACGGGGTACCAGTCATACAAAGATGCCAGGTGTGCATTTTCTTTCCCGGGAAACACTGAACATAAAAAGGAATTTGAGTCTTGCACAGGCTTGAAATTCTACCAAAGAATAACAGCAGACAATGGAAAAACACCTGACAGAAAGCCGAGATTTACATTTTATCTCATGTCGCAACAACCACAACCAAATCTTCCAGGGGGGGGAGGATTGAGCTACTGAGCCAATGGCCCCAGTCGCAGGCCAAGAACCAGCAAGGACCCCAGGCTGTAACTCTGGGCTTGAAATTACTGCAAGCTCTCCATCACCAAACACATGCAACCAGTGCAGTTGTGCCAATCAACTTAGGCAATATATTAAAAAAATGTGAGTGAACTTCCTCCATCAGATCACATCCCTCACTCCCCTCCCAGTCTCCCATCATGCTCGTCATCTACTGATCACCCTACAGATCATCAGCTAGTTATGTCGTGACATTCACCACACACAGCAGCAATAAGCAAGGTTATCTGCACATGCGTAAATGTATAATAGTCACATAAAGTTAAGAACATAAATATCTGTTTGTTTTTTTTCTCGTGTGTGGCTTTTTAATGGTGCCTACCCACAAATTTCATTTGCACAGCGCCCCTGCCCGCAACATCAACCATCCATCCATTTGTAGTATCCGATTCACATGGCTACACTGCACAAGCTCTTGATGGCCTTATCTGCAAAACCCCAGTGCGGCAGTGGAAGCAAATATTTGGTACTTAAGTCACTTGTCAATCAATCTTTTATCAGCTTGCATTTGCAGTTTAAGGATTACAGATATCAAGCTACATTTGATTATTATACGTGAAACGTTCACTCTCCCACGGTTTCGTAACTGATCTATTTTTTACTGCCGATGCCAGACACCAGGCAAATGAACTCCACTGCCGAAAGGCCCAAGGCAGCGGCACCACGCGATTCTAAAGTGTCCACGTCACACGTGACCCTCACACTTGTCCCGTATCTGTCTGAGCTTGTCCTTGCCATAGAACTGCACTTTTGTTAGGTTTAAGCCTGCCTAGGCAATTAAGCACTCCACTTAACCGCTTACTCATTCACTGAACTGATTTAACCTATGCTATTTCCCTGGAGTGACGTGGTCGTAAGCGGTCCAAAGAAACTTCGGTGAGTTACGGGCTCGTCGGGAATCTACCGCGTTATTCACTCCTCAAACATCTTTATCAGCAACTGAATATTAAGTACATAGGTATAAGAAGGCGGTTTCATATACATGAACTGAGGATGGTCTAATTAGGTAGTCAGCTTTTCTCCATATCTGTTCAATTCTCACGTCAGCTGAATGCTGATAATGTCCTTAAATATAAACCACAAGCCACGCTATTTTTGCACGTCGGCAAGCATCTTAATATGCAGGTAGAAAATGCTTTAGGGTTAAACAATTACAATACAAATCTTCCGGGATATATGACACCACTGGCAGAATGGAAAGTCATTGGAACAGAAACCCTTTCTGCTTTTGTTTAAAAAAAATGTGTAACACTGTAATCCAACTGTTGTGCTTACCGGAGAAACTTTGTATCCCTATATTTTAAATAACATCTTTTACCATAAGAGATGGAAATAGAAGCTGAGTGAAGCTGTGCAACTAAAAAACACTTGAATGTCAAATTAATAGCCTGTAATTTCAGCTTTTAATAAACGCAAACTCGCAAACCGTCTCAGCGGACAAGCCGCACCAACGCCCAGTTAAACGAAATACCAAGTGGCAGGGAAACTGGGAGTTGATTCATATTTTCCGCCAGTTCTCGTGAGATCTTACCTCCAGGCGCCCTGATACCCCGAGACTTCTGCAACAGCAAATTCAGAACAAAAAGTGCTTCAAAATCAATTTGTACTACAACGGGCAATTAAAAACAACGACGTGAGCCGAGCGACTCGGCATGCTGCGATCATAACCCTCATCCAACAAAACCAGTGCATCAGAATAGTGAAACCAGTGAAACCGATCATCTTTGTCGTGAGCTATATGTTTTCAGATATATCTGGTCATACCTTGACAAGGATGGGAGTGTGGAAGAAATCAACGAGTCAGCTGTTTGCAGTACTGCTAGAGCTCCATAAAAACTAACTAGTTAAAATTAATTATGCACAGAGTGAGTAATTTCTCTAACTAGGGATTCCTTTGCAGACGAATTAAAAGTGTGCGCTGGAGGCCCCGCCCCCCGAAACGCGACGGCCGCTCCCATTGGTCATAGCCATAAAAGACGCTTTGTGTGCCCTCTTCTGCACAGCCCGGATCGCTCTGTACTTACAGTGTTCGGCTTTTGATCCTCTAAAACAATGGGAATACCCCGTGTAACTATTTTAATATTTCCGTTTTTTTGTTTCACACACGCCTTTCAGACACAGCTAGATGAGCTTGATATAGCATACAAAACGTGTTCATGTTTTTCATATATGGCGCTTCCCTGACAACCAAGGATTAAAGTGGCATATCTGTGATGACACCGTACTAATGTAACTTAAATCACTTTAAATGTTCTAATGTTCTTGTTTTAATATGATGCCAATGGAACTTATTTTAAAGGTGTCAATGAGAATTGTTAAAGATAAAATGCAATTCAGTCATAAAATAAAATGAGTTATAGATGCAGCATGTGCAGATGTTCTTTTTGGCCTGTAAGACTAAATCTTTAAATCTTCCCTCTCTGAATACTGATTATCAGGGGCCTGTGTCACCAAGCTGGGTTTTTTGTTTAGCTGGATAATTTGTTGGATTTAAGGTAGTTTGGGCTAAATGTAAATGAATGAAGATAAAGTCAGTTTAAACTGGGGTACCTACACGTCATCCAGCTGAGCAAGAAACCTCGCGATACAGGGCGTAGGTGTCAGAAGGTCCATCGAGGAGAACCTCACACCGTGGTCTCTTTGACCTTGGCGATTCTTACGAAGTCAATAAGTTACAAAAGAGGGCAGAGGTGACTCTAGGGACTCTGGGGTCGCTAGGCAAGAAAAACTCCCCCCCACTCCCCCACCCCTGCCATGGTAAAATGAATAATATTGAAAAATAGGATTTAATAAACACAAGACCTTTATTTTCACTTTTGTGAAAAACACAAATAAATACTTTACACAAATAACGTACGTTACACAAATAAAGCAGATTTGTCATTGCAAAGTAGTTTGTGATTGGCTGCCCTCAGGGGCCACACCCAGCTCCTGGCCCCAGGCTATTGCTGTCACTGCCCCTCTGTAAGAGGGATGAGGAAACGAGAAGATAACTGCTTACAAAAGTGTAAATGTCTTTGAAGTAATTGATAATTTGGCTATAAAAGTGTAATTGTCATTGATGTAATTGATAATTTGCCGGAGAGTTTTTTGCAGCTTGGACGTCAATGACGGAACTGGTCCCGCTGCTGTTAGCTGCATTTGGTTCAGCTTCTGCTATTTATGGATCCGAGGCTCCAGTTTGTTAATTGTGTCGCTGTGACTTGCATGTGGAATCAGAAACGTATCAGCTGTTATCGTGCTAATGAAGCCAGTTTATCACAGGATTAGAAACTTTAAGGGATCAGGCAACAGGATGTCCCCAGTTGATTAATCAGGGCACCTGACGTTGGCGTTGGGCGCCCATGGCCTGGTTCCTGTCATTCAGCATAGAATATGAAAACTCAATAAATCCAGTACATAGTTATTATATTGAGGCTTATTACATTTCTCATTGTTCATGATAATTGAGGGAGAAAACACAGTAATTTTTGCTGCATCGGGGTAATGGCTGACTTGGGATCAGACTGGGACATGGTGACCTAGGGTCAGACTGAATTCACATTAAAATAATAATAATTTATCAGTAAGACAGTGGAACTACAGTTCAGAGCTGTACCGCTGCAGAAGGGGAGGGAGGGGCTTAAATCTCACATTGCTCTGCCTCTTAAGTTTATTTGTTCTTCCTGTATCAGTCAGGTTTTCTCCCACAGTCCACAGACATGCAGTTAGGTGAAATTGTCCCTAAATTCCCCTTAGTGTATAATAATGATGATTCCTTGTTGATCTTTTTCACCTATTCAGGGCTGACAACTCTCAAGCACCTGGTGTGACACTCACACTCTCAGACTCTCAAGCATCTGATGTGACACTCACACTCTCAGACTCTCAAGCTCATGCAGGAAATCCAGCACATCTCTATTATTCTATTATAAACCTAAAATTCGCCACATCGAAAGTGTTGGGGTAGTTTGTTAACCCTAAACACTACAAGGTAATAAATTTGTTACATACATGTAAATGGGCGTGCAGACTTGCCTGGGTTGGAAAATCTCATGCCAGCCTGCCTGCCGGACATTTTACTCCCCGTGACCCACATGTTGGCGAGAGGAAGCTTAGCAGCGGCTGGCAGCGGCACCCATGGAGCTGGGGGCGGGTAAGGACCTTGTTCACGGACCCACAGATGTAGCTGTTTAGCTGAGGACACACTGGAAGCAGTAACCTTGGCACAGAGGCTTTGTCCAGTGAGCCACACACTGCCCACACACTGTCTATATGCCCTGTAATGGACGGGCATCTGGCCCAGGATGTACCCAGCATTCTGCCCTTTGCTGCCTAGGACAACCTTCACACACATACAGCACTAAATAGAACGAATATATGTGATTTAACAGTGGTTAAATATATAAGACATTTAAACATGACATACAGAAAAAGCCAGAAAAATGCAGTTAAAATACAGTGGTGCAAATGGGCAATGGAATGGAATGGACAGGATTATGCAATAAATAGATTTTGGTTACAGTACCATTATATTGGTTCATTTATGACATGAATGATTTTGCCACATTGTGACTGTGTGATTTTTGTCTGTACAATTACAGGATTTCAGGTTAGCCTTGGCCTTGCAGTTATAGTGACTGGTGACAGCAGGTTTAAACCTTGTTACACCTGCTGGATAATAGACACCTTTCTCTACGTGGCCCTCTCTCCTCATTAGCTCTGGCGAACCTCGGTGAATGCTGCCGCTTTTCCATTTTCACCGACCTCTCAAGTGAAATAGGTGTTTCAAAAGGCTGGTTAATACTTAATACCAGTTATCAACACATTCCACCGTGAGTTAGATAAGACTATTCCTTTTGTTTAGGTACGAGGAAAATCTTGTGCGGTGGGTTAGTTTATAACATACAGGACACATGACACAAGAACGACACGGACAAGGAGAGGATGCATTTGTATGTACGGTGCTACGCTATAGGATCTACGAGGAAGCGACGTTGCAGATGGCATCCTAAGAGAAATGCCAGTCCTAACACCAAAACATCAGCTTCCTCAACAGGAAACTGAAAGGTTAAGACACGACTACCCTTCTCACTCCGCTGGATCATGCACCAAATTACACAAGATAACACATTTCTTCCGCATTTTCATGATTTTGCAACCAATTTTAGGAGAAACATTTTGAGGCTTTTCTCTTGCTGACACACGCGGGAGATTTTACTGTGAAAATCCTTCCTCCTCTGCTTCGTTTTCTTCCTCCTTTGCCCCGTCACCTTCCTCGGCCCCTGAACCTGCTGCTGACAGGCTGGGTTTTCTTTTTGTGAGCAGAGGTATGCGAATGAATTAGCGCATTTCCTTACACAGCTAAAATATCCCATCACTGACAATTAAACAATATTCATTACTATCCTAAAGGCAGTTGCAACATCCTTCAATATTGGTTGAGTTCCAGAATCCATCCATCCATCCATCCATCATTTTTAAAAAGTCTATCCAATGTAGGACTGTGGTGAGCCTGAAGGCCATATCAGTAAACACAGGGTACAAGGCGGGGACACAATGGATGGAATCAAAGTCTATTGGAAGTAGTGTTGGGCGATAAAACGATCTCGATTTTTTTTATCGATCATGATGATACATAGAAAGAATAAAACTCCATCAACCAAATTTGCTCCGTTTTAGAGAATGTGCCTAGTCAGGCAACTCGATGGCCTATCGAGCAGAGGTTTACTGAACGTCAGCACAACAGCCAATCACCGACGACGTTGTAATTTTGCCCATCCTCCCTTAAAGAAGCAATGGGTGCGTTTGACTTGGGCTTATTAGGTCTGTCTGACGTAACGAGGAGTGCGATCTGCTGGCGGCTGCAGGGGTGGAGTTTAAACTGACTGCAGACAAGTCGGACAACTTCTACTCCTCGTAATCTGTGAGACCTGAGTGCAATGGCAGCACTACCAGAAGGCTGTAGATAAATCAATACAAATATCACCTGCATGCCTTCTTCACAGACTGGACGATTAAACAAATAAAGCAGCGCAACATTACAGTAACTAACAACAAATAAACCACTAACTTACGTGTACTGTTAGAGCATTTATGTAATTTATTTTTCTTTATTTTATCAGGTAAATTAACCGAAAACCAGTTCTCACTGCTTTACGTGCTTTTCGGGAGAAATAGCATATAACGCATTGGAACTTCCTGGGATACAAACGTCATGCATGTGACTAAAATCTTCAGCCAATAAGGGCAAAGTTGTGTCGTCACGGAGGTGGGTCCAGTTTGTGCTGCATGGTCTGTCTCAAGTCGTCTTGCTCTCGCCAAGGATTTTGGTACCATTTAACATGGAGACGCATAATGACGTTTTGCAGCGCTGTTTGGTTTAGATACTTTTCTACCTCAGAATTTTAAAAAGAATAGAGGAAGATACTTGTTGCAGTCAGTTCTGTCCTGCTTTGTTTTATGTTTTCCCTTTAACATATCTGCAATATGATACAGTTTTGAACATTGTTACTGTATTACATGGTTTTGTTCATTCGAGCTGTTTCTTTGAATACTTGACAATTAATAACCTTTTATAATTTTAAGGGAATTTTGTATGTAAACAGTAAAATTTGTTTGAAAATAAGTATTTGTTTACTAATATTGTTTATTTCAATGTATTCATTCTATTTGTCAGAATAATGTTATTTTATTATTATTTTGATTATTACATTATTACATGGAACAGCATTGTGAAACTACACTGAACAAAAATATAAACGCAACACTCTTGTTTTTGCTC
>JAODUD010000046.1:11264978-11280009 GCA_026784285.1 Stomatorhinus walkeri | reverse complement strand
ACAGAGCCACCTGAGGGACAAAGAGCTAAAATTCCCAAAAGCTTTTAACTCATTAAGATTCAGCAAAGGGATGTCTAACCTCTCGCGGGGACTGTGCTGCCAGGCTGAGATTTTTCAAACAGATATTTATTCATTTAACTGTCATTTAACTGTTACATTTTAACAGATGCTTCTGTTGAAAGCATCTTAAAAGTTCAGAGTGTGCAGGTGCAGTAAATACATTGGAATAAATTATGGGAGGATCTAAAAAGCAAACAGGCGAGGCAGAGTGGTGTGAGCAAAGGAAAGGGGGCGTCACTCCTGTAAGGAGTAGGAGAGGAGGATGCCCGGGGGCCAGAGGTGAGGGGTCAAAGGTCACCAAGACAATGGGCAGGTCAAATCAGCACCCAGCTGGAAGTCTTACCTTGGGTTTTGACAATCGCGCATGAGCATCGCATCCCGAACTCTAACATAGCCCCTTCAGATCCAGGGGATCCTTTGCAACAACGCTGCATGTTTGAGCAGCTCCAGTGTAGCAGGACTGCAGAGAAAAGCAATCAGCTTGAGCTCAGCGAGGGCGAGAGTTTTGTCATGTGCGGATGACTCAAGATGGGAAGGAGCAGCGGATTGGATGTTTCCTACATTTACTGTCCTCAGAGGAGACTGAGTGCAGAGAACATCCACCGTGACAAACAGCCTTGGCTCTCACGCAGCAGACAGCAGTAAACCCTAGCCTGATACCCATATGAAACACTAGTCATATTTTACATTTAGCATTTACCACATTAAAACCATTCTTGCCATTTCTGCTGCACTTAATTCCACTATAAAACTCCAGAATCTATAAATTCTGTCACCAGATAGTATCATTTATGGCCAAGGACAGAGAGAAATGTTTGCAGAGTAAGATACAGCAGCAGAAAGGACAGGATAATAGTAACAGTCAAAAGGCGAAGCAGATCCAACTTGGCTCCTGACAATTAGGAGCTTGAGTAAAAACGGCCGACACTAACAGAGCCACCAAAAACAAACGCGGAGGGCCCGTGAAAATGTCACTTAGTTACAAATGCTGTTTATTACTATTACTCAGCTCACACATATCTTTACGGTTGAACATTCGTGGAATGTTAGAATGAAGTCCAACAATGAGACAGGTGTTGATTGAGTAAAAACTGCCACAAAAGTTCAGCCAAAAATGGGGCCGAAACTCGAGTGCGACCAATAAAAGAGAAGCATGCAATGAATCAATGAGTTTCCATGCCAACCTTTATGGGACTGCTGTGTCCCTCAATTACATAAAATCAGCCTCACGGATGGCATCTCTATCTCTCACTCCACACTCAGCTTTAACATTAAACATCAAATGCAAAGGCTATACCAATAAAACCTATAGTAAATTCCAATCTAATGAAAAATGTCTTAGAACAAACACAATGTGGTTACCTCAAATCACTGAATAACCTGGATTCTGTTTGAAACTATTGTGGTGGGTCCAGGTTAATGTCGGACTCACATTATCTGACAAAAACGCTCAAACAAAGGTGTAGAAGGTGTGTGAAGGTCACAGCACCAGCAACTGTTAGGGGAGACTCCTGTAGACAGCTTACACTGCTCAGTTCTGTTAAACCACATCCAGAGTGGAGAAGAAATCAAAACGCAATTGTTCAAGTTTACAATGAGCTAAAAATAAGACTGTTTACATTTTAAATTGGGGAACCAACATTTTTGAGGTAACTCTCCCCCGTGAGTCATGTAGTTATTTTGGTAACACTGAGAAATAAGTCCCCACTGTTTTAATCCCAGGTTATACCTGTTCTCCTTCTTTATTGCCCACAGCGACAGCATATAAAGGTGGAGACAGGAATGTCTTTCAGTACTGTTTGGCAGAGCAACATCGGTTCAGATTTGGGCGTGATTCCTCGGGTAACCATCAGTACAACATGGCTTCAGCTGAGCAAGAGGACTGCATGGCCAGATCACCTAAAATGAACACTTTCTCCCTAATATTTATAGTTTGTTTTTGCTGATACTCAGAGGTTTAGAGGGATTGACTTGGAGCGGAGAGTAAATTACCAGCAGCCACTTGATGAATTTGGTTCTCGAGGTCCAAAAGAATCAGAGAAAAGGCCAGACGTGAGACCTATCCGCCATAAAAACACACCATAAGCAATTTGAGGCGCTCATTTTCATAAATACGTTATTATACTATGAGAGGGATCTTGACCACCTAGAGTAAACCTATGCAAACAGGAACACGTAGGCAGAGCACACACGTTCACACCCACAGATTAGGTATCTATATCACTGTGGGAATCATACACTCATTTCCACAACCATGACTTTAATCCCAACTCAGCCCTAACCTTACCCATAAGTAACCAAACAAAATACAAAATATAACGCAGTTCTAGTCAATGTGTGTTAAAGATGTTAAAAAATTGTAACGTGTTCATTGAATGTCAGTATTTGGCCACTTTTCTTTGTGAATGTTTACCAAAGACAACACAGGGGCTTTGAACTGATAGGGAAGATTTTGCATTTTTTTTTTTTTTGCAAAAGCAAACAAATACTGCAATACATACTGTTCTGTGGAAGTAAGGAGTAGAACATTGTTTAATCCCAAGCATGCCGCTACTCTTGATGGCTGAATTAAAGAGAAACTGGACTCTCTTCTACCGGAAGCTGATGTAGCTCGTCACGTTTCATCTGTCTTGCCCGGTCAGGTTCATGTCACTTATTTTAGCCTAAATAAGCATAATTGAGATTAAGATGAACGACATGAAATGCTTGGATTTGTGTTGTTTCCAGTGGCATCCACTGCAGCAGATGTCGAAAAGGACCCCCAACTGCGAGACTCCTCAAGACTGATCACCCAAGGAAATCCGCCTGCCTTTCTCGTTATCTCTTTCTTTCTCCCTTTGTCAAATCCACGTTTTTTCTATTTCGCCTTCTCACATAATGTGTGAGCAACTGTCACATTTGTCCCTTTTAGACTTTAATATTCCTCATCCCACCTGATTTACAGTTCAAATGGTTCACATCTTCACTCACACGCAACCTCCTTCGTCTCTCATTACACACGGCACATAAACACATTGAAAACACACTGGCTACTCCACACACAAACACTACACAGATGTTGCAACTGGAAAGTCGGATGAACACATGTATCTGTACTCTGCTTAGTAAGTTAATGGATTTTGAACCACTTTTACCATCAGGTACAGGAAAAGTAGTTTTTTTGAACGGCTTCCAAAACTGATTTCCAGAGCGTTTGCTGTAATTCATTGTGAAATATGCAAGTTTTTCATGTAATTTAATTATTTTTCTAGACCTGTGCTGTGATTTCAGTTATACACCTCCACTGGATTATATTGTAGATCTACAGTTAATGTTCTCCTGGCTGTAAAAACATGACCAACTTTTCTTGTAGATATGCAGGACTATGCTAGATATTTTCAAAAGTTAGCTAATATTTTACTATTGGGTCCTGTTTATTTCGTAAAGGCACCTACACTTACTGTAAATTTTACAGTTAGATTTTAGCAGTGCGTAGTTCTGCAGGCTGGGCCTCTGGCTGTGATCGGAAGGTTGCCAGTTCAAGCTGCTTGCGTCACTTGGGTTGGGGCATCATCGTTGGGGCCTTGAGCAAAACCTGTAACCCCGAAAAATTCCTCCAGGGATGCAGGATAAACGGCTGACCCTGTGAAGACTGAGTTTCATTGTGCTTACTAACAGCACACTGACAATAATGGAATTCTGTACCTCAGTTCACAAAAAGTCCTCTCTGTTTAGATTTTCATTTCCTTTATATCATTAGAGTATTATCGGAAAAAACATGCTTATAAGAAGAAACCTGTAGTAAACTGGGAAAGATTATTTTAAAACATCTTCTTTACATAACACAGCATTCATGGTTTATCACTCATGTTGTGTAATGACATCCATCTGAATATCTCAGATTCACTGCGTTTCTGTGTTTTGGCAAACATACAGTGAAATCTAATCGGAGGGCTTAGAACAAAGTTGACATGTTAAAATCTTCATTATTGTTATTAATTTAATAATAAGAATTAATTAAACCACGGTTCTGAAATGTAAAATTTATGATCCCCTCACCGGCCACTACACACACTTGTTTCACACACAGGAACTTCCTGTTCGCTTTGCTGGAACCGGATGACGTCAGCGTAGGTTACCTGCCACAACCAATTCGTCCATCGGGAGTACCAGGATTGGGTAGCAAGGTATACAGCAGTTTTATACTATATATTTCGTCAAATATTTATTTACCCAGGAGTTAATGCTCTTGTAAGTTTAATTGTAAGTATATAATTCATACAGAGGCATGAATAATTACTTGCTAATTTATGCTTTTATTTATTTTTTTGGTGGGGAGGTGTGAATCGGTATAAAAGAGAATAGCTGCCTTTAACGCCTCCATATTTGGGTGTATAGACGGCAAAAGAGGAATGAATTACGGAGAGAACTGACGTGGTTTAATAAGGTTCGTCTTCAGCTTTGTTTCTGATGGCAAACTCTCTTTGAATTATAGACAAGGGCGTGGGTTCCAGGATGCATATCCTCCTGAGACCCAAGGAAAAAAACTGTCCTTCGATTTAAGTCATTTCTTTGGAGGAAATAAGACGTCTTACAATTTAGATTTTTTTTTTCAAATTTATTTTTAATTTCACAGCATGTCCTCTTTAATGTACAACAGGAATAAATACGTTTCCTAGCATCACTGAAAAGATAGATGCAAAAATAAAATGTCCACTACAATGGACATAAATGAATGGGTGGGGTCTCAGGAGGTTACAGCTAAGTGTCCTGTCAGCTAAGTCCATTTTTTAGTTATACACAATTAACGGAACAGATTGTAAACGTGCATGATACCGTGACAGGCGGCACCATTCTCCCGGATCAACACGAGAAGTCGTTCACTGAGAAGGTAAATGCGCAAAAACACACTGCCCCCTATTGGTGGCCCATTGTTACCAATGTCTTAGTGGCATTTGGTAGGTGATTTTCAAGAAGTTCGTTATGGCGTCTACAACATAGTCGTAATAAGCTCCCTTTATTGTAAAGTATTATGAAGACGTGTATTATTTGCTTGTACCCTAAAACACGCTCGGGAGTTCAGACCGTCTTATGTGACAAGGTCTCAAAACCCAGTTTCCGCGATTCTATGAATTTTTTGCGCCATTTAAACCACATTGATTTGACGGAACCTAATAATAATGATTCATTATTTATTTTAAACAATGCCATGCAAATGCGCCATTTCTACGTTTTTTTTAAATTACATTTGCTTGCTTTCATTACATTCGCTTATTAATGTGAGAATAATGCATTTATGCATACTAGTGCGTCATTTACTAGAAACGTTTTCCCGTAATTCACTTGTTTGTACCTTTTACACTACGACCTAGGAGGAGCGCTGCCCGAGGGAGTGCAAGTTGGGCTAAAGATCTACATTATTATACTTTTTCTAAGGGAAATAATACAATAAAATAGATAATGCACACAATATGCAGCTAAAAATACATGCTTTTATAACTAATAAAGGTTTGCGGTCTCTGGATACATTTTAGATACTGACAAATTAGGCTATACCCACCATGTAATATTTAGCATGCTTATGCAAGACCTTACAGAAATCGTGACAAAGTTGCCAGAATTTAATGAAACCCTGTTTGACAGTTCATGCTAATAACTTAACGACAGCACAGGACTCGGAACATCGTGCAGACTGTTCATTTATGTTTACCTCAAAATCAACGACGGCTTGGCGTTCCGGTGACAGCCAGCCAATGACGTGGGCTTTGACTGAGATGACGACAGGTGTGATATTTCCTGCAATACCGATTCTCTGCCGGCCCTAGAAACGGCAACGGGCAGGCAAAGGAAGCAGAATTCAAACACAACTACGAGAATAATCAACCCTGCACACATGACTCCACATTTGCTTGGGTGTGATCTAAGCCACAGTGACAACTAAAAGAGACTCGCAGCACATGCGATCTCCCCACTGGTAGGACATACTGAGTTTCCATAAGCGTATGATGTTCACTGGGGAGACGTCGACTCAGGAGAAGGATCTGGTGCAATTTATCACAATGTTCACCAGGATACAACATCTGCAGACCTGACAGAGGGATGACATGATAATGATGTTTGCAGTCACATCTTTATTCCCATCAACACCTAACTGCTTCCTGTTTAGCTTTCCCATGTCATGTCCAAGTGCCTGTTATGTCTCTCCCTCTGTGTTCACAGCGCTCTCGCTCTGCCTCATTCTGTCTGCCTCTCTAGGACGTGCAGCGGTAGTTGCAGTGGATCTGGGGGCTGATCTGGCAGGTGAGGGTTAGCAAGTGCCTCAGAACCCCCTCCCGGTTGGCACGGTAACTCTTGTTCATGGCCTGGATCTTCTGCCGTGTCTGCTGCTCTACTTCAGAGGATAGGCCGCCTTGCGATCCTAACACCTGAGGGAGAGAGGGCACGTAGTGCATCCTGGTGGCTGTTTTATAATCCATCCAATAAATAAAGCAGCGTGCAATTCAACGGTGAACTCCTCACCCAGCCACTCCATGCTACACACTCAACATCACTCATGCTTAGCATCACTTGAACCTAAGATGACCTCTTACCCTTGACATCTGGCACATTGCCAGATCACTGTCCTGCCATACATATATGTATGGATATAATCGTAAATGTGACGACATTTAATAATCTCTGTTTTCTCTTGAATGACAATTTATCCCATAGTGTGTAACCATAAGCTATGTATAAAAATAAAAGTTTATACGACTTGAATGTCTTCAATTGTGAACATTTAAAGCTTTCTGTGAATATTAAGGATGTAACACAGCTGATCTGAATGACGAGGCCTCTCTTACTGTGCTCTGTTTCTGGTTGAACTCCCGCTCTCTCTCGCGCCGGTACTGCTCGATCTCAGCCTGCGCCTCCTCCTTGGCTTGCTTCAGCCTCCGGCCTTTCCCTGGGACGGCCAGCAACGAGCATTTAGCTCACGGCTCTTTCAGCCCATGGACCCGAAGCCGCCACCTCACAAGTTTCCTCACACTATTACTGTCCTATAGCAGATTTAGTCTGGTTTTAAGTCATATGAAGGACAAAATGAAAAAAAAAACCTGCAAAATATTCAACCAAACTTTTCCAGTAGTGAAAAAAATATGAAAATTGATGTTTTGCAGAAGTTTAAGTATATGCAGACAGTTTTCTGCATACGTAAATCTGGACTTATACATTGAATGTCTCAAGTACATCGGGTTTACACAAGCACTATTGCAGAAATGTAACATCTACGTTTGTACATTAATGTATCCGTAAGTAAATTTGCACTTTATCTTTTTCACTTAATTAATATGTGTTCTTTACTATGTTTTACTAGCATATTTTTGGCTTGTGTATTTTTCATTATAAGGTGTCACGCTCCATTCACCCAAACAGAGGGTGAACATACAAACTGCACACAAACATGCAAATCTCTTAAGTCCCTGTATTCTATGGATGCATTCCCTGTGATGAACTGAAAATTCGGCAAGGGTGTCCCACGTGCTGTGTTGTCTGGGAGAGACTTGTTTGGGGATATGAAAATTGGATGGATGGATGGATGGAGCGTTTAACATGCTGATTCTTCTTCGACACATGTAATTTATACATTGTTTTTCAAAACCCAGTTAACAAGCAGCGCATCTTAACCGACAGGCTCACGATCCTTTTTTTTTTTAGTCACGTTCATCTCACCCATCTGCGACAGCCATTGCTCATGGTATCGTGACTAACTCCTTTCCCATACAGTTACACAACCGCATAAGCGCCACTGCGGATACGGAGATATCTGACGACGGAATATTTTGGGACACATTAAAGATATAAAGCAATTACATTATAAAAGCTATTTGAATAAGTCGACTGTTGTTTTTCATTATTACGTATCATACTATCCTTGGCCATTTTTGCGTGATTCGTACGGACGTTTAATTTTGAATGTGATGCCTGTCATTCATAAATACATTGCTACAATTTATGGCACCTGAAGCAACCCAAAATTTGACTATGTAGTTTGTTTTGCATGGCTTTCCAGAACAATCAGCCTTTTTGGTGGTATATAAGCGTAAGATGCGTCACTTACTCTTCCTCGCTTCGGAGACCTTCTCAGCTGCACGCTTTTCGGCTTGCAGAAGCTGCTGGATGCCTTGGGACTGGCTCGCCATCGTCTTTGTTTGTGTTTTAGAAGCTTCTGGTATCTGCTACAGGCTCCCACACTTTTTACAAATGTCCTATGACGTAATTTGCTTTGCTTGTTAGCTACAGTTAGCAGCTTTTCGCCCCCAAGTAAATGTTCGCGTCTCTCCCATACAATCTAACAAGTGCATCAGAGCCCCACGAAAGCAGCAAGTAGAAGTGACTATAAACGTTTTATCTCCATCTTAATGTGTAAATAGCAAATAATCTTTGTATCACATATTTGTTTAGAAATCATTGTCAATAGGAACTATGGATGCGACTGCATTTGTTTTTTAAATATGCAGTCGTTCAAAATTAAGGCTGTAGTTTGGAAATTATACGTTGTACTGTATGTTGATGTTCTAATATTGTCCTCCACACTAGGTTACCCAAAAACCTAAAGGTGGATTACCTAGTAGGTTGGAGAGTAGGATTTTAAAATGTAATATAGTTTTACTAGAGAAATACTGGCATCCCATTCTGGGTGCTGCCTGCCCTGTATTTTGTGGGAGGATGGATGGAAAGGTGGATATTGGGCAGGGCAGGTCCCCACGAGTTCACATTAATTAGGAGACCAAAGTGTGGTTTCAGCATGATGAAAAGGCGTTAAATAACAAGCCTGGACCAAATTTTCACAATAAATGTCCCAATTCTTAGGTTTATGGAATAATCTGACAAAAGTGCCCAAATCACATTTCAAATGTATTGAATTTATTAATTTATTAATTCATTTATTTAAATCTCCAGGATTCTACCACCTGAAAAATATAAACTTCCGCTTATTCACAAAAAAAGGAAAGAAATTGCCATCAACTGCATCAGAAAGAAATATTTTCCATAAAATCAAAGTAATAATTATAATAGTCATTAGAATAATCATAACATTCATCATTATTGTCATCATCATCAGAATACCAACATTCATATAAAATCTATGTAGAGTGGCAATGCACACTTTAATAATCACTCTTTCAGTTGATATATACAATGTCCCCGAATGTCTGTCCACTTAAACCTCAATATAGCAACTGGGGTGTGGGAGATTATGGCTTATCGAGGGGCCTAAATAAATAAAGAACAAGTGAGTCAAGGAATTGTGGGTAAGAACGTGGCCTTTACGGGGAAAAGCCGCCGACAGGGAGTAAATGGACTGTGTACAGGAAAGGGTGATCAGATTATAGATAGAGAGTCACCAAGTGGGACATCTTAAATAAAAATACATTCAGCCGTCACCTTAAGTGAGAGGCGAATCTGCCTCTATTGATCTCGGGAGTTCTTGAGCCACTTGGCCACTCCCAAGAGATTCATGGGAGCCATCGAAGAGATGTTTACCTTAAGAAATGCGGAGTGAGAGGAGTCGGCAGCGTTACTTAAAGAGGACAGTGTTTGGCATTTTAAGATGAGCGTGTCACACAATTTAAAGTACAGCCCAACCAAAAGTAGAAAGCAAAACAAAAAAATTGTAAACCAACATGTATGTGCATGTATCTATGTACTCATTCTGTTAGGTGGGGGGTATATGCTCCGTGAATGTGCTTTATGGTACATACTTATACTTGTTGTTTCTTAAAAATGAAGAGGAATCAATAAAAGTAATGAAGATGTCATATAAAGACGTGTTCCACTCTATATATACAGAAATTGCCTGGTCACACCAAAACACCTCAAAATGATTCAGCTGGTTTGAAAAAGCAAGAGAAAGATTGACAAAGTAAGTGAATGTCTATGTATCAAATGTGTAGGTACGTGTGGATGTTTTTGAAAGTCAGAGAGACAATGTGCTTAAAGCAGAGACAGGGCTTAGATTTGCCAGTACAATCAAGTAAGTTTTCTGTGTGTGTGTGTGTGTGTGTGTGTGTGTGTGTGCAGTTCTATCTATGTCAGGGTCTGCAGATGTTTGTACATGTTTCCATGTCTGCATGAGAAAATTTACACTCTTGTGCAATTAGCACCTCTGTGTGATTCTCTAAGGTGTTCCTGGTTCTCTGTGTTGTCCTGTGAACCTTCCTTTCTTCCAGTGTCCCTGCCGTGTAAAGGTGTCAATTTCATCCTGTATTTCGGAAACACACATCACATCGAACCACACACACACACACACGCACACACACTCACAAACTTAGAGAGGAAAAGAGAAATCACCACACACCCCTGTATGTACAGCCTATAGACACACACCTATATACACAAACAACCCATGTATAAACAGCCACGCCATAAAATATACAGTCACATTCTGTATATACACACACATTCACTCAGACATACAGCCAGCCAGCTCTCCGCCTCTCACTTTCATATCTTATCATCTGATTAACCAAAGAGGATGAGGAGCAGCAGGAATGTCCAGCCCACTGGTCAGGAGTCCAGGCAGAGCCGTGAAACAATGAAACAGAACCTAGAGACACTACCCTGGGTTCTACTCTCAGCATATCACTGAAAGTCAACCAGGCAGCCATTCGGCTGGGCGTTCCTTCTTGAGAAGTAAAAGAACCATGAGAAAAAGGTGAAGGAAAGGATCACCCAATAGTCACCCAGAGGGGTTATGGGTCGACCAATAGTCACCCAGAGGGGTTAAGGATCAACCAATGGAGGATTCTCATCCGTGTGGCGTCTTTGTCAGTGAAAGCAGAGCTCCACGGCGACGCATTCCTGCGTCCATCAGGTCACATGGACCAAGAAGAGGGAGGGGGGAGGAGTCACAGCAATGTCCAATTCGTTGAGGAGGAGGGAGCAGGTAAAACAAACTTTGATTTAAATTCTAGGGTGGTGAACATCTCTGAATAGGAATTGTCACTGTGGATTGTCAGTAAAGAAGTTCTTGAATGAATAAAAAAAAACTATAACATTTAAACATTTTTGATATTACTGGATCTCCTTATTGTTGTGTTTGCAACAAGAATAATACAGTACTTGAGAAATGTCCAAATATTTTTGTCTTAGTAATACACAACGTCACGAAGATAATAAACAACGAAATATTTTTTCCAGCTTCCAGTCTTCACTAATACCAGACTTTTAGATGCAACATTTCTTTTTTGGTTGTGCATGCTGAGTGTTTTTTTCTCAAGCAAAACAAGAGGGAGATAAAAAAAAAACGAATATAGATAAGTAGTGCATGGAGGTAAGAGACAGGTCAACTGGAAGATGCGTAAGGAAGCGTAGGAAGAGACTGAGTGACAAACACAGAATCTAAGAATAATAACAGAGAAATAAAAGCAATTTAGAAGCAGGAATATAATTTAAAAAATGAAAAAGCTTCTGTTGTGAGAGAAGGGATGGTGTGATATTATAAAGAAAAAAAACTGGAAAAAAACTCTTACCACCAGTGTCACTGACATGCTCCCTGTCAGTATTTCATTTTCTAATATTTTCACAATTAAACAACTGTCCTCAAATGCTTAATAAGCCGTTCAACACGATGGCAGTTGAAGAAGTTGTTCTTCTCATGCTCAATGCAACTTTGCACCATGTAGCCTTTGGATCGTCGCAACACGTCTTTGGATCTAAACATCCAGCCAAGACGCACATGGAAAAAAGTGTCTTTCAAGCTAGCCAATCACAGAAAGCCTACTTAGTGAGGGATCCCCCTTCGCTTTGATTCACCCAGTGGCATAGCTTCCTGTCAGATCATTTGCAAATCTGGAGTATCCACTGTGCTGAATGGAAGGGACCAGTGTTGATCCCTTGCTGTATTTTCCCTTTCTGTCATTCAATCAGATCACCCAAGAGGGTTCCTGGATTAAGACCAGGCCAATCAGAGGTCTGCCCATAGTGCATCAGCCATTCAGGTTCCAGAGTGAGTTCCATGACGCTGTGTGATTGGCTGGGAGGGAAAAAAAAGGGAGACAGAGAGAAAAGGAGGGGGGAGGTGTTTGATGAAGAGGTGTCCAATCAAGGCTACGGATCCTCTGATGGGAGAACTGACTGTTTAATAGCAGGAAATCAGTATGTGTGTGTTCAGTGTGAACTAGTGTCTTTATCTGTTTGTGTTTAGCTCTGAGGCGATTGATTATTTACCTGAGTCTCTCAATTCTTTGTCTTTGAGGTATATTTATAGCAATAATTTTACCACTGACCCTGTAAGTCCATGTACACGCTAATTACTAAGCAGAAAAAAGACTCGATCATCTCTTCATAACTACTGCATGGAAAATATGTAACAATAGACTGTTTGCAAAATGCCACAAAAAATTGTACTGATGATCGAATTCTTATTAACCAATATACTAATAACATGAGACCATCACCGTCATAATTTTATCAACAGAAGATCATTCAAATCGAGAGCTTGCCACTGTGACTCCATGATTCTAATAGCAACATCTCGTCTTGTACTGTGACGCGTGGAATATGCCTCCTTGTTCGGTTTATTTGTCAGGGGAACCATGAGGCCAAAGAGCAGCATGAAGTGAGCATTCACTCTTGCTGTCTGCAAATATCAAAATCATACTTTTTTGCCATTAAGGAAATATTACCATTATGAATATTTATGCAATCCCAGTTCTGAAAATACCAAGAAGGTACAGGGGCCCAGTTGGTCAAATCCCAAATTTCGATTTTCACCCTGGATAACACGAGATCTCCTGTACCCTCCCCCCCTGCAGCAAATCTCGGACAGGGGCAGCTACAAGAGCTACCAGGAATCTTAGAAGAGCAGTGCATCTCAATCAAGCAGGATGATACTAAATTCCTTCAAGACATACAGTGGAAGCCAATTACAAATGTTGCCCTGAAGCTCCTTTAGAAGGTTTGACAGAGTTGTGCTGTGCTACTGTACATGACCTTATTCAACATTATTTATTGCTTAGCAGATACTACCCAATACAACTTACATATCTGACAACTTTAGCCAATTACAGATGGGTATTTAATAAAGCAATTTAACTTAATTACATTTCTAAATACAAGTACATGAACCCTTCAAGTCTTGGGATTTGAACCCAAAGCCTTCTGGTAATAATTCCAATTTGTTTACAAAAGCACTGTTTGCACATGCTCTAAAATCTCAATTTAAACACACATCTGCTTTGCTACCCAAAGAACTATAGTAAACCAAGGAGCAAACTATGCAGGCACTTTGAGTCTGAGAAAAGATAATCAGTACTTCTTTTTCTCCTCCTCAAATCTTTACTTCTTCATCTTATTGTTATATAAAGTAAATGATAATATATTGCTCTTCATAACCAGGTGGGATATTTCATCACATAAGAATATACAAAGCAAAAGCTGCCACTTTAGCGAACATGTCTCCAACTACAGTTTGGACCCTGGTGCTGCACACAAAATTATATGTTTGGGTTTGCGATTACCAGCTTACAAACAGCACAGACAAGAAAATATATGCGGAGCGTGGAAACACCTGCCAAATATGTCAAAATATGCACTTAAATATAGAGATACTGATAAATGCAAAAAGTCTGAGAAGCCTATAACTATAATTCTACATGCTACTAGGTTTAACCTCAGTTTAAAATTGCTTTTATTATATACATCACAATGGACAAGGTTATGAGACATTATTAGGCTCTTAACTTCATTAACCATTCCACCTCTGAAAAGGAAGGTTTTTACTCATCTTATAGTCATTCTATATTGCAAACTTGTGGCCCATTATGCACAAAATATGTTTCATATATCTATAAAAATTATCCATAAAAAGTATAATGATACTGAAGATGGTCTTATCTAACCACACCACTGTGCTGTAAGAATAATTTGCAGCGCAACCTCGTCATCTTATTGCTTTAGTATTTAACCTAATGTTACATTATATTTTGAAATTTGAACAAACAACTACGCTCTTGGGACAGAATGGCCATGCTACTGATGCAGCTAAATATGCTAAAATGTATCATGATATTATTAGTGTATCTTATAGCCTAAATAACACAGTTCTTCTTAGATTCCATATATGTTACATTGTCGTGTACGGTTTAGCCTAAAGCTGATTTCCATATTTAATAACCACTTCACTATCTGGGTAAAAATGTTCAAGTAAAGCGTAAACTAAAACATTACTGCACACTAATCTCTGCTACTATTCTTTTCACTCACTCATATTGCTTCTTATAATTTGGGAACTTTGAATCTATTATTTATAAATCTTATCTATTTTGTGCAATCAAATAATTAAATCTGGCAAAAATATTTCTATAGTTATAAATATAATTGCCAGATGTGCACAAAATGCATTATTTTCATTGCATGATACTGGCATCGGAGAGATTAACCCTTTATTCTCTCAGGCAGTATTGACAGCATCCATGCCACATTTGTAAACATCACCAATAGGCATCAATGAAAAACATGGAGCCGTCAGACAAATATCTGAAAAGTGTTTATATTTTCTAATGACCTGAGGTGACCTTTCTGGGTGGCAAATTCTTCTACATTCAGAGGCCATTATTAAACTAATAATGGATATTTTTACCCACAAAGGCCCACCAGACACTGCTCCGCTAAGCACAGACAACAATACGAAAGACAACTGCACATACAACTGTCCAAAAGAACAAAACGTGATTATGATGATAAATAGCCAAACAATTTTGCACAAACTTTGCACAAGATTTCATACTTAAATATATTTATATAATTTAAATATTTATATTGGCTATACTGAAACTGAATTTTACCCTAAGGATTTAAGACCAAATTAAGAAAAAGGGTATCACAGTAGGAAGGATAGCAATTGATTACTTAATTAATTAATTACTCGATAAATCAAGCAATCAATAATATGTATTTCTTTGTTTAATAATCAATTAAACTATTATTATTATTATTATTATTATTATTA
>JAODUD010000046.1:11238123-11250569 GCA_026784285.1 Stomatorhinus walkeri | reverse complement strand
GGGGGGGGGGGGGGGGGGGGGGGGATGTTTCGTCAGCCAGACACAGATGGATCCTTGGCTTTCCATTCTTTCCACAAAGGCACAGAGCGAAAGCTACAAGGCAGGCTAAGCTAATCTCCAGCCATCCCGACAGCCTGACATGGCAGCCGCATCTGTGGAAATCAGCTCGGCCTCTCCACGGACACCATCCAGAACATGGGAAACTTAATGGCTCCCATCAAAGGCTTGCATAGTGGAGGGATTGTTGTGTTTTTTTTTTCCTCTCGTACATGTGTTATCCTCAGAATCCCTTTATCATGTGATAACTATAAAAAAAATTAATTACTGTCATATTTGTATCATTAATAAGGTAGGTATGGTATATTAACTTAGGCATCTAACCTGGTTGTGCTTTCCTGTGACTTCAAACTATTCTGTGTTCTGCTGCTTATAATATAATCAGTCCTAATTAAAATATCTGACCATCTTCTGTGTAATTTATAATGCTATGCGTAATAACTGTTGGGTGTAAGGTTGTCATAATTTTTGAGGAGGCCAGTTAATGTAGTTTATGTCCATTATGAATAATTTATAGTGTATCGCTAATAACTCATTAATCATTTTAGGGGAGCGAAACAGATAGGAAATCTAGTACAAGCATGAATATTCTAATTTTAGAATTCCATACTGAAAACAATACATACTGCAATATTTGTAGACTGACAACTAGGGGTAAATCATATTATTAAAACTTATTTGACAGAATCATCAGCATTAAAACCCAGAATTTAATTCAGCTGTTCAAAAAATCAATGTGATTCCGTTCAGCGTGCTTGGCATAAATTAATAAATAATGAAAATCCACAGGGTGAGTTTTCAAACATTTGTACTTGAGTGTTTTATTCCATGAATGATTTACACTGTTGCGCTTTGTACAAATTAAGAGTGGAAAAAAAAAATCAAATGAACAGAAGTACAAACACATATTGGCAGTGTCGCAGCAACAATATAAACTTCTGACAGATGAGTCCGATCACGTTTAAAACGCTGAACAGCTCCCCGAATACAAAGTGATATTGACAACAAAAGGGCTACACACACCTAAAAACATCTCATACTATTGCTGAGGGAAATGTATACCCAGAGGTTTCAAAGTGTTCATGCAGTTACAAAAGTGAGGGCCAATGAGAGGTCATGTGAATTTGGTATTTGCTGCTACGAAGGACAGAAAGGTACTAGATGAAAGGGTTAAAGGTTACAGAAAAGAGGCAGAAAGAGAAGACACAACGGGTACACCCAGAAGCCCTCCCTCTGACAACCCAGTTGGACTCAAGCTGTAAAAGTATCTTTCCTGAAGGACTTTAATTGTCCAAAGACAAGGATGGTCTTCTAGGGATGATTAATAATAAAATGATTGTCATACCGGGGGGTTTGGAGGGTTTCGGCTCAGTCTTTCTCCTTATTATAACTTCAAAAACTAGAAGAATGAATATTCATTATTATACTTCACGTCAAAAAGCCTTGAAAAAAGTTATATATTGACAGAAATTGAAAAAAAAAAAACATATACAAATTGCCTTGATGATACTGCTGTAGGTCGTTACTCAGCACCAAATACTAGCAAAACAACACTAGCAAACAAAAAAATAATGACATTTTTTCCAATTATACTTCTTTCCTCAGAAAAACATCTCAAAAGCATGTGTTGCTTATTGCATTTAATGTTCCAGATAACAAATAACTTAAGAAGCTATTTCCAAAACCTTTCAAAGCTGGAAATGAAATACTTGAAAAGATTATCCAGGAATATATGTGTGCATTATATATTTATGTCTATGTAAGTTACATATAAATTAGTCTGTACTATAGCATCTGATAAACAAATAAACAATAACAACAAAGTGTAACTGTAGTGTGTCAAAGTTCACTGGCAAAAAGCAGCTGACAATTAAAGATCTCCATTGAAATATATCATTCCTACCATCTAACCTCTATGTAACTTCTCCAGTTCATTGAAATAATTCACATCTGAAATAAATGTTTTCATCGACCAATATTTTAAGGTTTCTCTAATCTGATATTTCAGTTATCTTAATAATAATAAAGGTGATAAATATGTATATCTAAAATCTCTGTATTTATTGTACTACATTGTTATTAATATGTTATTCATTCTGTAATTGCTGAAATTTAGCACAAACTAAAGCTAATGTAGTATTTATTTCCTGTGAAGTACAGCACAGCATATAATTACTTTTAATATTGAACATCAGTTATGTAAAAGTGAATGATTTAAAAGCAGTCAGCACACTGTCAGAGATATTTACATCAATATATAATGTTGGGTTTTTGACTCCAAGTTCAAATTCCACCAGGGAACATATCAGTGCACAGTAGGGTAGTTCCCTAAAAGTCAAGTTGGACATCGCTGAATCCAGATGTCACTTGAGAAGAAGCCTGACCACAAGTTAAGGGTCGTTATTTCGGCTTTTCTGAGTGGCACTGCAGATTACCCTTTTTTGAAAGTATATTAGTGTGAATCTATCATGGTCCAGAGCCCCAGAATTCTTTTACAGGGACTGTGTGTTTACGGCTGTGGAACTAATGGCTATTTTCCATTTTTCCAAAGGATCTCACATTCATTGTTAGAGATTGAACCTGGCACTGATCTTTCCATCCATTTCAGTCTTTGGAAAGCACTCAGGGTACCTAGGCTTCATCTTTTCTACTCCAGAAAGTCGTATGAGCAGTTCTACCCCAAGGGGCAGTGTCCTTCTCAAAAAATTGGCTGGCACTTGACTTGTAATGGAGACGATGGTGAAGGATATAAATTCTGGATGCCATTCTGCATTTGCACGGTTGTAAATAAAAGAAGTACTTTATCTTTTTCCCGTAACAGCTTCCGCTAAAATATCATTACTGATTCAATCCAAAGCAGTTGCCATTAAATACGTAATGTTTGAAAGATGTCTTAATATCGTTTGGCTTTAAAGACCATTGCATTTCTTGTAATTAAAACAAGTGTTATGTTTTTCCTGTTTCCCAAGCTAGCGGCATTTATCTTTGGTTGGTTAAGATTTCCAGGTGTCCACCCCAGTCATGTGATCCATAAAAGAGGCAGGTTGGGTCCCATGTCCTTTCTATGAAAGATTCCATTTTTAAATGGCTACATCTTGTAATCCTTGGATTGAAATGTAACTGAGTACAGGACACGATTGCTGTATGTACAGGAGCATTAATGCAGCTTGTCCGTCGTCTGCCAGTTTTGCCCTAAACTTATACATAAATGTACATTGATTCATTAGTCTTGTGCCTTTATGTAAAGCACCAATTAAAGTTGAGGAAGTAGTTGTTTTTCAAAAGAATGGCTCTGTACTCTCAGTTACTCTCTCATTCATATTGTTACATGTAATCAATCCTCCTTGGTCTTGACATCTGTATGAAGTCGAGATGTCTTGAGTGCATTATTTCGTATGATTCTTCAAAAAAAAAAAACCACCAAGGCTACTAGAAGCACAGGTGACGCTACAGTCAAGTGTTTAGGGCACCAACAGGTGCCCCTCGCCAGTAGAACCAAAACGTCAAGTGCTAAAAGGAAATGCATTCATCATTATAAGCAGAACATTGCAACAAATAAGAGTGAACAAGACCAGAGCATAACATATCTAGGGCTGAAGGACTGTGGAGTCTAATTAAAGTCTAATTATCTAATTTTATGATGAGTTTCATTAATTAACTGAATGATGAGGTTCTCATCAGAGAATGAGAATGTAGTGTTCTCAGTAGAATCATAAGTAGAATTCATGCGCAAGAGCTCTGTTAAATCTACTCTTAAGTTTATTTAAATTTATTTCTGTGGCTATATGTCTATCATACCCCAAATGGTAAAATGAAAATGGTTCAGATCTCAGTAGTGAAAAAGCCTTTACAAGCAATAAACTTAACGTAAAAGTGCTTTGGAGGACTTGAGCACAATAGTCGCTATGTATTGATTACTTTGTGTCCATTTTTGCCTGAAGCGAAAACATTTCGAAATCAGCTAAAAGTGTTTTATGAGTACAGTGGCTAGATTCAGCAAAATCATCCAGCTGAAGTGAACCACAAATAGACCCTCTTTCTCCTCACAACCCACCAGCCCTGTATTTACCTGTTGATTATTCCTTTAATTTGGGAGTCTTTCTCTATCTGCTGCTGCCTCAGCCTCCTCTCGCTGTCCTCCAGGCGATTCTGATACTGCTGTAGGATTTTATTGGTCTGCTGCTCCTGCGTAAGGAGCCGTCGCTCGTACTCCTCCAGCTTGCGGTGGGACATCATGAGCCGTTCTTTGAGGGAATGGATCTCCTCCTCGTACTCCCGCACCTGATTAGGAGGATAGGACATGGTCATAAATCTGCCACACGCACTATATATTCAATTCAATTTTATTCGTACAGCCCACAGTATTTCACAGTATTGAATTGTCTCAAAGCACTCAACATTATCCCTGCCCAAAGCCCCCAGTGAGCCAGACAGAGGCGACAGTGTAAAGAAGAAGAAATAAAGAAGAACCCATTGGAGGAACTAGACTGAAAGGGGCAGCCCATCCTCCAGGGGGCGGCAGAGGAAGTCAAATGAACAAAATGGCTAAATCCTAATTTAATCCAAATATACACAGCGACCAGCCATAATCATGCACACTAAGCATAATAGGCTAAAGTTTTGTTTACAGCAACAATGCCCAAAGGGAGTAGCTTCATTTGGCCAGAGTTTGTGAACATTTTTATACAAATGCATCTATTCTTTATTCTTGCAAACGCACACACAAAGGTGACATGGAAGACATAAGAAAAGAGACGAACTGCAAGGCAGAAGTGAAGGCCAATAAGATATGTACAGGAAACTTCAAAGGAAGGACGGGAATGGGTCAGTGAAGCACATTAGTGCCAGAAAGTATTCCTTATAAGTTTTATAATAAGTTCAAAGTCATTTTGTCAGCTTTTCTTTAAATTAGTCATGTGTATGCCTCTGAAGACCATCTGTTCAGTCGCTATAGAGACATCTAACCCGGGTATAACATTTATTACCCATTTCACTGTTTCAGGTGATACAACCAGCACTTTTTGGAAAGTCAGCATCAGTTTACCATTACTGGCAAACACTAAATAAATAAATAAAAATGTAAAGAGCCTCATAGTTGATACTTGTCTGTAATTAAGGGTTGCAACAAATTAGCTAGAAATCTGAAAATTATAAATAAAATTATAAATACAAGTTGTGAATACAAGTTCATCGACGGACATATTTTATGATCTGTTGTTAGGAGGGATGCAGGTTGAAACAGAGACACCACATAAGTATCATACAAACAGAGGTCAGACAAATAAGCTGGGAAACAGGGAAACCAGCCACACAAGTGGGGACAACAAAGAAACTGACCCTTTCCAGGCGCGATTCGTCCATGCTCTTGGAATACTCCTTCAGCTTGTACTCTTCCCGCTCGATGCGTGAGCTCTCGATGTCAGCAGACAGGTGAGGCATGTTGGACACCCAGGCGACAGTGCGCTCAGCAGCCTGTGTGGGCGGGTTCAGGGTAGAGGGCGACTGCGTGCCCTACGACAAGAAGGCAAGGCTACGTAAAACAAATGCGTTCTGTGTCCGTTGCATAACAAAACCGGTGTCTGCGTGTATAAATGGTTTGGGAGCAAATATATATAAAAAAGTAAACAGGGAGTCTTAAGATGGAGTACAATCCTGGGAAAGTCATGAAATACGCAATGCATTTGATCATTACCAGAAGTAGCACATTCTTTGTTTTCATCAGTAACTTTTTATATAACGTTAAGTAACATTCTCATATAACGTTAAGACTCTTAAGAGCAACCACAACAATGTAGGGCATAATAGCCATTTATACTTAATTTACTGACGGAAAACACGTAAATTTATACACGTATACCCTCCCCGCTTAATATTCCATAAAAATATACATACAGGCTGTGGGGGATCACTTTCACTAAAAGTATTCAACCTAGACTATTATCTGTTCTTTCTATATTTTATACATCATTATGTTGTTTTGGTTGCTTTTAGCAGTTGGGACAAAAGGCTACAGACCTGAAGGGTGGCAAATTATCCACTGGAAATGTTTTGGGGCTGCGGCCCCACGGGATTGTGAATTGTATAACAAAACAAATTTTCCCCTACGCATTTTACAGGTTGCACTGAACCACCAATAACAGGGTGTCGTCTGAGTTAGCGTTTCAGTTAGTGCCCTCGAGTCAAGCGCGAGCAGAATAATGGGAGAGAATGAGGCTATGGGAGCTGCACAGCAGACATCCTTTATAAAGAGAATTTCAATGGCCGCTGATGAAAAAAAGTCAGTCCTGACCAAACAGATGAACACCACCCACGGTGATGCAAAAATGGCAGACATCGTTCCTTCCTACAGATGTCTAAAAATACCAAAACTGGAGTTAAATAGTGGTTGACGCCACAGAAGTGTGTTTGTCCGGCAGTGCACACTAGGGCAACTGTTTGGTTCTTCGGACCTTTTCAAGGTTAGTTGCCTGAATGGGATCACTTGGAGCCACACAGTAAGTACATTCAGAGCAGCAGGGAGACAAAGCAGCCGGCTGAGGGGGTGCCTCCACGTACCTGTTTGCTAATCGTAGGCTTCAGTAAGTGCTGCTGCTGAGGCTGCTGCTGCGTTTGTTGTGGGGTGGATGCAGGCCCTCCTTGGGGACCCTGGCTCTCCCTGACTGAGCTCTGCTGGTGTGGCAGCCCAGGGGCGGGAGTGTCTTTGACGGACAGCTGCTGGCGTGGCGCCGGCTGCCGAGCCCCGAAGCTGGACTCTGGGGACTGGAGCAGATTTCCGCTAGGGGGGCGGGTTTTAGTCGGAGGAGTGGAGGCTGCCGCGGCACTGACGGACAGCTGGTGGGAGGCCTGTGATTTGACACGCTGAGGGGGTGGGGCAATCGAGCTCTGCCGCATTGGGTGAACAGTAGAGGGGGGCGTGGCCAGGGAAGAGGAGGTGCCTGTCTGGGAGCCCATTCCCATCATCATCATTTGCTGTTGGTGGAAATTGTCCTGGAAAAGGCAGGATAAAAAGAAAAGCTTGAAATAAAATAATAACAATAAGATGAACACTGAAGGTCATTGAGCTGTGTGCCCTGTCGTTGCCTTACATATATGTGCCCTATTTCCCACACATTATTTGTTCAATCTCCTAATGCTGAGGATTAGCAGATCTGCTCATGGCGTCAGGTCTTTCTCTCCAGAACCTGGGTACCTGCATGACAGACAGCTGGCGCCGGCCGTACTCGGCCTGGTTCTGCCGCGTATAGTCGTCGCTGTAGCTGTGTGAGTGGATGATGCTGGGCTGCACCAGGCTGCTGGCCCGCAGCGCCGAAAGGTCCTCGCTGCGGGAGAAGCCGCCGTGGCCGAAAGCGGGGATGTAGGTGGGGTGGGAGGAGTCCGGTTCCGGGGCCAGCAGGAGGGGCGGCGGAGGCTGCGCCCGGCTGGGCTGATGGTGCAGCTGGGGCCCATCGGCCGCCATGTGGAAGAGGGGGTTCTGGAAGGACAGCGGGTAGTGCATGGCGGCCGCCTGCTGCTGCTGCTGCTGGGACAGAGAATCTGTCGTGGTCCCCATCTGGCTCAGGTGACTCAGCCTCAGGCCGCCCGACATGCTTGAGCCGCCCGACCCCGCGGAGAGGCGGCCCCCGGCCCGCAGCCCCCCTCCCAGGCCCCCGCCTAGGGCCCCCATGCCCCCATAGCCACCAAGGCCTGCGATGGAGGCTTGGGAGGAGTTGAGCATGTCGCCCACTGACTGCAGGTTGGAGATACTGTTCATTCTGGAGTCCTGCAGGTCCATCATGGACACGCTTTTGTTGACGCTGAGAACCTGCGGCAGGGATGAAGGCGAGGCCTTCTCTGAGAATTTGCCAACGGGCACTGCCACAAAAAGACTTCACAAAAGACATGACAGGAACTGATGGTAAGGAGGCGGGTCTGCTGGGGCGGGTGTCAGACTTGGCTTTGAAGCATTCTGACACAGAGAAGCGCTGCTGTCAAGGGCGATCGCGATGATACCGTTACTGGCTAGTCACGACTGCTGGGATGTAACGCACGCGGGCAGGACCGGGGAGCTCGGTAAGAGGAGGACAATTTTCCCATGGTGCTTCGAAACCTGGCTGTTCAGTAACTGGGCCTACTGATCTTTCTCATTGGGGATATCTGTTAGCATTTCTTGGATGCCTAAGGAAGGCTAGAGAGTCTAATGAGCGTCCCAGTAGCAAGCAGTCCACATATATGGCTGCTCACTTATTATGTATCACCTCATTAAATCAAGACTATATTTTCATCAAATTTGAACACCATAGGGGTGCTGTGGTGGCTCAGTAGTTAGCAGTGTCTGTTAGCTCCCTGCCAGGGGCATCCTGGGGTAGGGTCCACCATAACCCTGTGTTGGATGGAACATGGATAGGCGAAAAGCATATTATGATCGACATAAAATGATTTTATACTCTTCATACATCATCGTATCGCCGCTGTTTTTTTTTTTTCAGTGGCAGGGACAAAAAGGCTGCAGAACTGAGCAGTGCAAGAAGATCCAGTACAGCTGTGCGTATGACATGGCTGTTTTTACACTTCTACTCACATATGAAAGGGTATGAATCATATAACAGCCTTATCCATAGCTTTTTGTCAGCACACAAAAACTACTGAATGTGAGACATGTCTACCCCACTCTCCCTGTCAAACACTTTAAGTAAAATATCCAGAGGCCAGATCCCTCTTGTGCCAGTACCTTTGGGTCGGGTTCGGTTATGTCCGAACTGCTGGTGCAGTACGCCGGGCTAGAACGTGCCAAGGGGGGACGGGTCGAGTAGAAGACATCTTTAGAAGAAGCACGATGCGGGTGGTCCCGGTCCCCGTAGCCCCCCATGCCTGCATGTGATGCCAAGTGCCCCCCACCAGAAAGAGCAGAGGTAGGCGAAGGTAGGCGGGACATTTCTATGGAGCTGAAGGGGGAAACACCGTGATAAGAGAGGGGAGATTAACTCTTCACATCGTGCTGAGTGGTCAAATTCACAAGGCCTTTTCCAGTGAATCGGTCTAAGTTGTTCATTGTTTGCCGAATGAAGGCATTTTAGAGAATGAACCACCATACGGCGAAAGGTCTATGTTATGTGAGTGTTCGGAAATAAAACGATAGACATAAGCATTGTCAGGATGTTCTGGACCGGGTCGTGTGTTTTGTGAAGCAGTCCCATAGATCCAGGCTGTTTGACAAAGCATGCCTCCCTTGGGGTCTGCATTGGTGGATCTCACCCCCTCTGGTTGCTACCTGTTCAGGTCACGCATCATGTGAGCCTGGAAGTCAGAGGAGACGACCCGGTTGAAGCTCGGTCGGGAAAGCAGTCGGTCCATTTGCCTGTCGGGGGGCGGTCGGTCAGTCTGATGGCTGGGCTGCCTCTGCAGGTGGGGGTTCCTCAGGGCCATGCTGATGTCGTTGAGTAACCGTGGCAACGGCCCCAGCTTAATAATGGCTTCCTACGGAGGAGAAGAAATGAGCGATGTGAAGTCAAAGAAGAAGGGAAGAAAGGAAAAAAATGTATGGCCCATTAAAAAGTCACTGTAGGATTTGAAGCAGGAAAACAATTATGAGACAGTACAGGTTTTAAATAGTGAATTTTCCTCCACACTGCAGGAAATTTGCATAATCTCCCCACAAAGCACCACATATATTATTAGTGTGTATGTGTCTCTTTGTGTTTTTGCGTGTGTGTGTGTGTGTGTGTGTGTGTGTGTGTGGTCCAAAAGACATGTATTTTGTTTGGGTACTTATGGTTAAGGTTAGGGCTGGGTTAAGGTTGCTATTGATGGGATTAGGGTTTTGCTAATAGGAATGAATGGACAGTCCCCACAAAGATATTAGTACAGGTCTGTGTGTGTGTGTGTGTACATTATCACTAAGTACACCGTTACATGACAATTGTCATCAGTATTGATATAGTTGTGGAGACAAAGGGGCCCTGTTTCTTGTCTCTCGCCAAGGACACACTGAGTACACAAACACACTTGCAGTATCATTTACAGATGGCCCCAGTAACCTGTCAAAGGTGAGAAAGAGATCAAATAAAAAACTTTCACCAGGGCTCTAATTGAATTTGACCGGTTCTCCGATGGGTAAGGCCAGCTAGCAATCTAACTGTGGTCAAATATCTGATTAGATCCCAGTCTTGGGACATGCTAATGCAATTCCGTTCACTGCACTTGAACAAGAAGTCATATATGAAAGTGATATATCTCACAAGCACAATCACATTTCTTGCTCTGATGCGGTCAGCCTTTCCCCCATTGATCTGAACGCATGTGTGTCGATCCTCATGATCGACTACTTATGCAATCGTGCTGCTCGTCCCAAAAGATCCCTGTTGAAATATATATATGCAACATGCACACTATCTACTGTTTAGTTTAGCATTATAAGTAAGGACAATACTGTAGCAGCAGTACAATACTTTGTTTGTCCTTCTTTAAATTCTGCTGTTGATTGCCTGTGATGAGTCAAACCCTCAGTGAATCTGCATTACATAACACTGTAACATCGGCACATTCTGCTGCCTGTGTACAAGATGTATACTTACAGTTTTACCTTGGCGAAAGATGAAAGATTACGCAGAATAATGTAACAGTGGGACGTCGACAGCGCTGTGACATTTCCCAGTGTCCGCCTACCTTGCTCAGCTGTGCCATGACCTCCCACAGCAGGCTGTGGAGGATGGACAGCTCCCGCCCCAGGTCAATGTATCCCTCGAAGGCTCCGGCGTTGCTGATGCTGTCCAAATTGGAGATTTCATAGAGGAACTGCTGCATTGAGCCCCATTCCATCTCCAGGAACTCGTTCATGAAGCACAGGTGTTCCTCCTTACTGCTGAACCTGGGAAGGGCATAAGTGCGGTAGGCAAGAAGGGTCGGCAGGTTACGATGGATTAGTCGGAAAGCGAGAGCGGTAATGAGAAACAAAGCGTGTCGGAAATAAGGAAGAGGAGAAACGTGATTCTGCCAAATTTGCAGATTCCAAGCAAGACAATTATAGCAGCAGGTGCATTTATAAACTATGACTATTTACACAAAAGAAAATTCACCAGTTAAGTAGATACATTTTGTTAGTGTAGAGAAAGAGCTACTTATGCTTTGGTTAGTGGTTACTAGTTAAGATTTGTTGAGGTTTCTGTGTTGTAGTAATTAAGGCCAGTCACTGACTTGGAGAATGTGGCCAAGTTCTGCACCACCTTGGCGATGAGGGTAAGGGTTCGTGAGGTCTGTTCGTCGGGGTACTCCTGGGTCAGGTTGAAGAGTGATGGGGACATGATTGCAGGGCATAGGAACCGGAGGAACAAGGAGGCACTGATGAGGCGGTCTGCGATATCCTCTCTGCCCCGCTCCGCACAGCGCACTCTCCAGGAGGCAAAGACCTCCTTCAGCTCGCGAGGGAACACACTGGGTGAGTAATCAAGGATGGAAAGACAGGCTGTTAGAGCTGAGCCTTACCGAGATGCCATAAACGTGAATACCATAAATAATTGAGACATTGTTAAGCTAAAAATCTGCTAGATATTTCAATGAACAACAAAACCATAATGCTGCCTGACTATGCAGAAATAGAAGGAAACAAGAGGATCCACTGACCAATGGGAGTTTACGATCTTGCAGAGTGCCAGCTCACAACACATGCGGAGATTGGCTTGGTGGTCAGGCAAGACAGAGGGGGGAGTCCTCATAGGATCCACCTCACAGTTCTCCTCTGACTCATACAAAGCTCTGATGAATTCACCTACATAGACCCACATAAACACATCGACTCTTAATTCATGATGTTTATTGCTTAATGTTATTCCAGGTCATTACTTAACAAACAACTTTCAAGCATAATTAAATTACTAAAATGCATCTACAGGTGACAAGTCAGAGCAAGTCCCTCATTACCTATAGCATCCTTGAGATACTTGTGTCCAATGAGCTTGAGGTACTCCTCTATGGCTTTGGTGGCCAGAGTGTTCTCACGGAAAATAAGATGCTCGCGATCCATGAACCTGTCGACCTCAGACATTGCCATGTCGGATAAGAAATCCTAAACCAGAGAGAACAGAGGTAATGGAGTAAAAGTATTTTGATCTGGCTTTCTGCTCTGTGTCACCTTTCAAACAATTTGCGCGTGTGACATCATATACTAATCCAGGATGCAACACTCATCTTGTTGCAACTTTGTAAAATCCACATAACATTCTATCTATAGATCTGTCCTCTCTTACCACTCTATCTATCTATCCAACAGGACTCTGCAGAGATATTTTACCTCAGCCTTGTGCCCCGTGCTACTGGGGATAGCCTCCAGGCTTACCTCGACAATTCAATTCAATTCAATTCAATTCAATTCAATTCAATTCAATGAATTTCTATATAGTACTTTTCACAACAGAGTT
>JAODUD010000046.1:11214954-11229804 GCA_026784285.1 Stomatorhinus walkeri | reverse complement strand
CGGGGATGAGGGTGGGGATGAGGGTGGGGATGAGGGCGGGGATGAGGGCGGGGATGAGGGGTACTCACAGGTTGCCGGAAGGGTTGAGGAGGGGCAGTGGGAGGGGTCTCCATGCTTGGCTGCTTCCCAGTCGCTATGCTCTTTCTGCGAGCCCGCGCGTGCTCTGAAGGATACATCAAAAGAGATCAAAATTAGACAATGAAAGAGCAACAGAGGAAAAAGATGTTAAAGCTAGAACACTGTTCATATTCATCAAAGAGCTTCCTGTTATGAGTGTTTTTTTAACAGAAGGACAATAGGGGGTGATAAAAGGTACAGAAATTCTGCACCAACAGATCTGTCTGGAAAACTGAACGGAAGGATGAATGAAAGCATTAACCGCGTCCAGGAGCACCCATGTCTTCATAGGAGCTGCTGGTGTGTGTGTGAAATAACATTAGCAGATATGAGGTGGAGAGAAAAGCTAAGCGTGTTATCAGACAGGCAAAGTCCTGGTCTGCAACAGGTAGGACACGCTTGGTCTGTAAGAGGACAAGCGCACTGCATTCCTGTCAGTGGGCAAACTCAGCTCACTAAGCACACTGCTCACTAAGACTTTTCATCGCACCTTTTTTTTGTTTCTTTCACCCTCCATTGTTCTTTCTCCTTTTCCTTTCTCTCTCCATCCCGCTCTCCCTTCTTCCCAATTTCCCCAAAGAGCAATAATAACCTTTTTAATATTAAAGCACTAAAAATACATCCACTCTCACTCTATCCATCCCTCTCTCTCGCTCTCCAGCTCTCTCTCTTTCTTGCCATCCTTCTCTCCCACGCACCTCTTTTACATAATTCCAGTGGTACGCTCACCCCCTCCTCTCTTCATCCCGTTTCTCTCGCTCTCGTCTCCAGCTCTTTCTCGCTCTGTTCTTCACTCCCTCTGTGCCGTCCCCTCAATCCTTCTCTCTCCCACTGTTTTCTGTTTCCATTTTGCCTTCCTCCTTTCCAAAACCGAGAAGGTTTTACAGTTTCCCCTCCCTTGTCCCCCTTATTTCACCTGCCACAAGCCTCACAATGCATTCAGCTGGGGCTTCAGGTTTAAATCAAGGATGCTAAGTCACCACAGATCCTATGGGATCCAAACAACACCTCAGCAAGAATCACACAATAAAGCTGTTTCAACCAAGTTACAGAAACGACTGCTGCGGCAGTAATAAGCACACATCTAATAAAAAGTTTCCCCCGGTACTAACAAAAACAAACTACAATAAGCAGCTTCTCCAAATAACTTGTGTGGGAATTGGATGTTTTTGCACAATGGGCATCTTGTTCAATGTTCATCAACAGCGCTAAACAATATGGCACGTATTCCTATGCCCGGTCGAATGACACTGCCCATTTTGTCCTCTCTCACATGAACTAACTTCGACATCAGCAAGAGCTCAACCAGTGAAAATGCAACACAGAACCCAGGCAGTGGCAGAAATGGGCAAATCTCTGCAAGGAGTAGGTTGGGGATTCTTGCATTCCTGTGCATGCTCTAGCCAACACACTCCTCTGCAACACTGTGGCCATTGTGTTACTGGTTTGAGTGCTGCTAGCCTCAGCTGAAGACATATTATACCAGCATCATTAGCAATACTACATTCATCTTCAAAGGTCTCTGCTGGAAATCCATTGCTGCTGTAGCTGAGCTTCCTTCTGGATGAGGGGGATTATCAACAGAATTTCTTCCTCCCTCAACACTCAAAACATGAACACAAAGATGTAACACACTGTGCATTTTGTGAACCAGAGCAGCGTCTCAGAATAGTGATGAACATCACTCAAGACACAAATCAATCATCAATAAAACTTACAGACTATACGTTGACTTCACAAAGGAAACCATTAGACATCAGTATAATTTTTAAAATATGAGAAATTGAAAAAACAATATCTGACTACTAATTCAAATTAATTACAGGCACTATAACTATCCAATTTAAAACATTTCGTTAAGTACAATGACGTTCAGGGCTGCCCTCAGTACAACCTCATGGGAAAGATTAATTTTCTTCTATTGTCCATCAGAAGCTCTCCAGTAATAAAGCTTATTACAATAAAGAGGCTGTTATTAATAGACAAGAATGGGAATAGGCATTATAATCAGCACTAATACCGCTGCAACAGACATTGTTTTATGTTGTTTAACAGTATAACTAAATTATCTCATGACTATAACAATACATTATAAGCAGGTATAAAGAATAGTGAATTATGTTAAGTGTGTTGCAGTGTAGCTGATGTTCTAAGAGGCAGCTATGTAAACTTTCTAAAAACCACTTTAAAATAATGTTCCCTTACTGTCTCTCTACAGAAGAAGACAAAGGTTATGAGAAAACAATCCTTGTGGTGGGGGTCCGATAATTCTTTTTGAATCACCTCACTAATTAAAGAAGTATGAATCTTTTCAACTGCAGAACACTAGCCCCCGACAACTGCATCTGGAAGAGGCAAATTCCCAGGTCCTGATCATTCCACATACATGTATTAAACACAAGTATCAGAAGCATCCCTATTTTTATACTGATTAAAAATCCAATCAAGGTTCTTATAGTCCTTCAAACTCATACCTCAAATGTTCTATTTGATATAATGTTATACAACAGTCTTTGTGATGTCCCATTACCTTCCCACAGGATATGTCACATGTGTAAGTCACCAAAGCCCTTATGCCAGTCAAATTTTAGTCAAAATGATCTTTTATATAGGGATCACAAATAAAAGTAGCAGTAACCTGATCTGGACACTTGCTGTGGGCTCTTCATATGTGACTATTATGAATGTCCCATTAGAAATGAAATCTGGCTGCATTAAATAAATACAAGATGGAGACTTTCATCCAAAGCCTTTTAGATCAAGTTAATGCACATTACATCTAAAATTGTGTTGAAAATATTGTTAGACTTCAAAAGGAAATCCTTAAGAGAGGATGTCTCATGTTAACCAATTTGAAGCCACTGCCTGATACTTCATTTCAAGTAAAGAACAAGCTTTAATATAAAATATGGGAACAGATAGTGGTAGTCTGGTTCAAAGGGTTCCACCAAATAACACATACCACAGGTAACCTGCACATTTTCATTTATATGCGGCTTAAACATACTTTAAGTCTGAAATTGGGATTTATTAAAATCTATGTTGTCCATATCAGTCCGCTTTATTTTTGTGGGCTGTTTATCTACCTCGACACTATTCCACATTCCATCTCTTTGTTTGGTTTCTATGGTAACAATTCCAAGTGCCTTCCATTTCAGTCAGCGTACACTGAACACAAAGAAACAGATAACAGGCACAAAAATGTACAGTATGTATGGCAAAAATACACACACCCTGGTTACAAGCAGGTGCATGTATACAAACACATGTGTCTCACACACCATTTTAGGTGGAAAATAGATATGACAATATAGTATACCTCATGCTTACACATTTATCGCTGTCATTAATCTTTCTTTCAAAGCATTTTATTGGACTTTGCTGCAATATAAACAAATGGATGCTCACATCTGCAAACATATCATTCAAGTAGGCCTATAGATACACTGTTATAGACACTATCCATAATAATGTACGACTTAGTGGTTTCAGAAAGCAAGAATGCTATGTGAAGTCCATAAAGTCTAATATGCGTCCATAAAGTCCACATATTAGACATACTCCACCTATGCCTGGATGTATTGGGGTATATCTGTGTGTGTTGTGTGTGAGTGTGTGTGTGTGTGTGTGAGAGAGAGAGAGAGAGAGAGAGAGAGAGAGAGAGAGACCATGAAAATGTGAGTAGTTTTATTCTGAATGTAAATCTGATGTGAGGGTGAAGTGTGTGTGGGTGGGAACAGCTTCCAGCTAACTCCCTTAGATAGAGACATGGGGGGGTGATGGAGAGGCAGAGGGAAAGAGAGTGGGAGTGTAAACACTACACAACAGCTCCTGGCTTTGTGTGTACGCTCCTGTGTGTACGTGTTTCTGACAAATATTTTATCATATACAGTTCAATGCATTTCAAGACTGGAAGCTAAAGAAAATAAACACAAATGTTTCATTTCATGTAAAAATGCCTGTTGCTGTAATTGTAAATGTGCTGGTTATTGCAATAATATGACAAAAGAGTTCTAGGAAAAGTAAACGTGTCAGTGAGAATATTTTCACTGAAACGTCTAAAAATATAGAAAAATGCTAATGAACATCTGCAATGATTGCATTTTAATTACAGTCTTGTAGTAGCAGATTACTGCACAAAACAACCAATACTTGACGTTAAACTTGCAGTAGACTGTATTGCTGTTTGCTGCCTCTGAGCTCTGGTGTTTACTGTCTGGGAGGATTATGCATGAAGCTGAGGTCAAATTTCGGCTAAGGATTTCTGCTTTGTAAGCTGTGTCTGCAAATGTGTGCATTCATTAAATTACTAATGAAAGCAATTTAATAACTGCATACATTTTAATGCATATTAAAAATTAGTTGAACTGTATTTTTTGTTTGTATGTAATAATTTGATTACATTTTGAAAATAAAAGCAAACAAACTTTCCATGGTCACCTCAAAACATATCTCAACAAGATGGTAATACCATCCACTTCAGAAAAGTACTTCAAGATGTTTAATTGCTTAGCTGAGATATTCGTCCAAAACAGCTTACACTTGTAGATATTTTATTGTAGAATTTCAAATTCAGCTTGTTGCTCAGAGACACAGTGCACACATCCCACCTGCGACTCGAACCATGATCTTTTGGATTACAAGGTCTTTAACCATAATGCTACTTGCTAAATATTTCAACCAAACCATTCTGTAAAAATCAAACTAGAGATCCCCAAAACTTGCTGAGTTAAGAGCTTCAATCTTTGCCTTTAAAAAATAAGAACGAAAGGTTAATGTCAGCCCGGGGTATTTTAGATTATAATTCAGTGCAAGCTTCTTGATATTTGACAATTCTGTGAACTTTTTGTTAGGTGTGCGATGACAGAGGCTGAGGGTGTAAGAGGATCAAATAAAAACAAAGTTTAAATATATAAAAAACCTGTGGTCCCTACCTAAGGATGATGTAGCTGTTACTCCCTTCCAGATTTGTCGAAACTTTGCTCCACTTCTTGTTGAAAGCGTCTTCCTCACTTCATATCTGTGTAACTGCTGCTCTTGATTGCTATTTTTCCTGTTATGCTGCTATTAAATGCAACTATTCATCCTGGCATACGTTGTGGTCTTAAAAGGCGTATGCCCGTGATGCGTGTTTCCTGGTACCAATACGAATGTACCTATATAATCTCAATCTTGTCCTCCAATTTCATTCAGCCAAATTCTGCGCGCGTGAAACCTGGTGCGTGTCCATATACTAGCGAGTCTCAATTTACGAGCTAAATCGGTAAGCAATCCATTAATTATGGGAATCGTTTGCATTGTCTATAATTAAAACTGACTTAGATAATGCTTAGGTGAGTGCCAGATTTATGTCAGTTTCGGTCCTTTACCAATCGTCAGAGCAGAGATGACGCTCTGTGTTTTACATTAAGTAGCCTATAACTACTTGCAAAATTTGCTACCAATACCAGTTGATCAAATAAGTCAAAAAATTATTTGTCGGAAATTAAAATGTTTAACATATAACATATGAACTGTTATCCTTAATAGACACCAAGCATTTGTTTAAATAGTCAAACAATTCATCATGGCCAGTCTATGGCAAAAACCACCAGACATTTCAATTAATAACTTCAAATTGGCAGGAGATAGTAAAACAAGACCCATATACAATACAAATTCTCAAGTTTTGTTGGACTATTGTGGCTGGAAACAAAAAGTAACTAAATATTTAATTCAGGTGTGGTTTACACTACTACCACGGAGTCTTCAAGTTGAATTCATATGAAAACAAGACTATCTCGTAGATTACGCTAATTTCAGAATTAGTGTACACGTGTGTACGAGTTATACTTCAAAACAGATTGTGCTCATTTATATATTAAGAAAAACAATATTAAAATTATTTTGAAGGTTAATCTCTCCGTCTTTCTCTATACATATATTTTCACAACGGAGTATTACAAACACTATATAAATATATTTAAATGCTGGTAATCTTTAAATTTTGTTACAATAAACCATTCAAATCAAATCTCACAGACCGTTTATTTTAAAAAAACATCCCTGAGAAGTTAATGTTATAATTCCTCACGAATATTTGGCTCTTTCTTCCACCGCCCCCCAGCCACGCTCCCCGGTACCGACAGCGGCTGTTCAGTGGCAGGCAGTCCCGCTGAGAGCTCCGTGCTCACGGCCTCTCCCTGATCTTGTTCTCCGTCTTCCTGGCCCCCGATCCTTTCGCAATCCTCAATCTGATCCCCGATACCGCTGCCGTTTCCTCGGTAACCTACAGAATCTATTCTGAGGCTAAATTCTCTCATGTTTTGGTTGTATAATGTTTTTTTTTATTGTTATATGCCTAATACCTTGCTTCAGCCGAGAAGGATATACTTAATACAATTGCACAATAATAATCATAAAACCAAAAACAGAGCTCTCAAGACTATTTAACATCCACGAAAATGTATGCAAACCCACCACTGGACTAAGGCAATTTTTCAGTAATGTTATTTGTCGATAATATTTCGAAATACCATAATTACACCATCAATAACAGCAATAAAATCTGAATAAATCATCAGCAAAAGAGCGTGAATGAAGATTTCTTAATAGGTTTTACCGACGCTGGTTTGCCATGTGCGATACCTGCTCTCTCGAACGTAAAACCGCATGCTGGGCGCGCGTGCATGTGCTGGCGGATGCGTGCATTCTTTCAGTATGCGTGTAATTAAGAGAGTGCAAAATAATCCGTCGTTACTTCACGATGGAAATGTTCGCTTGCATCCCTTCTTCTGAAAAGAAACCTCCGAGATGCAAATATCTGGTTTCGCGAAACTAGGGTCTTCAATCCCACTTAGATTTCTTATATGCAGACTGTCAAGGAATGAAAACCCCATCCATGTACCATTCTTCACCATCCAGCAAATGACCAAATTAACCCAGGTAAAACATACCACACATCTCAAAGTAAATCATACGCTACAGCTAAGTGACAGCATTATGGGTGTCATCAGTATTTTCGTCACATATCTCCCGGTCAATCCTACACAATATTCCACAATCCAGATATACGGTGGCAAATGATCCCTACAGTTGAAAGAGGCTGGCGGGTTGCAGTCGGGCAGGTGTAATAGAATTTCGCCTGCATCCCACGGTCCCTCGCTTTTCCATTGCATTCACTGTCACTTTTCTAGTAAAGGGGGCAGTGATTTAGAAAGAGGGTGGGAGCAAGAGAAAAATATTACGACACGGAACGTTTGAAAGTACGAGAAGACAAATGAACTTTCATCCTCTCCTTTCTTCCCTCCCTCCCATCGCAGCCAGTTGAATACTGAAACTTAGAATGTTGCCACATCAGTGCGCTCGGCTCGCGTAATAGCAAACGCGGATTGCAGATCAGGCGCTTCGCGTTCCCGTACGCATGTTACCTTGTTACGGCATCAGCTATCCGCCTTCTTCATTTCGTGATTTCTATTAAGTGGACGCGTTAGGATTCAGATAGTGTCAATTGATTTAATTGATATTTAAAGCGTGCTTGGATGAGTCGGCTGATTCAGATCCCTATTGCGTTCCCCTAGCAAGTCTTTTTTTAAAGCAATTAAATTTAACAGACAGTCCTAAGTAAGCGATAAGTATTTCTAAAATGATTCAATTTCCAAATCGTAATATAAGTTACTGCTTAGGGTACTGATTTACAATTTCATGTATATGAGAGTCATCATTAATATGTCAATAACACACCATTACATCAATTCCATGGTTAATTCATAAAAATTAAACATACTTGTGGTGGGGAATCTGCCGGAGGGCGTTAACGAGTATGAAGGGTAGAAAGTAATGAGTTACTCCCAGAGTTATCTGGATTACAGACATTTAGGTTTTGATGAGTCAGACGAAAAGTGATAAAGATTTCTGCTCTTGACTCGCCCCATGCATGCACGTTTCTAAAATAAAAATGGGTTGTAATGTAAAGGAAAGCATAAGAACGTAAGACCAGAAGACAATGCTAGCTTCAACTTTCAAGAAAAACAGTTTAAATGCTCTATTCTGGGCAAGCTAAATATGGTACGCCCCAAAATATCGACTCGCATAGAGGTAACTTAAGGCGCTATTGACATTTTCTCAAATGGAAAAACAGGTCAAATCGTCTTATTTTCCGAGACGCGAATGCGAAAAGATAGTAATTATTATAAATAGCATTTTTAGACGAGAATCTTTGAAAAGCATGATTGAAGCCATTTAAATAGTTTTTCATTTAACATTCGAATTTTATTCAAGTATCATTCAAGGGAGCATTTAGCATATCCCTATTTTATATCCTTTATATGATCACAGGCTCCAAGTTCACCGCAAATTATATAAGTGAATATGGAAAAATGGGTGGATGAGTGGAGGAATGCATGGATGGATATAATTACGCAAATACTGATGAATTCAATGTTTGGTAAATAATTAGCATACCGTACAATGCTGTATAAATGTTACAATTTAGTGATGTAACTTTTAGTTTTGCAGATACATGACCTGACTCAGAAGATTACACACATATGCAATGTTGCTCCATTTTGTATATTGTGGGTTAAACAGGGTCAGACATGTAAGTGGGTCAGAGGCCACACAGCTCTCTACCCTTGCCTGAATACCTTAAATGCTTAAATCTGGAGCTGATGTCAGAGACACTGCATCCCAGTTCACGACAGTTAGCTACACGTGCATGCATGTTATTAGCCTGTAAAAGTTAAACGAGCAGAGGGTAACAGGTGATCTCTGCTTAGCTCTTTTTACTTTGCCTTATCTGTATGACCTTGTTTTACGCAGTTCCTTGGAATTTGCACAATGAGACTTTCTCAGATCAGTCAATCGCATTCTGGGCAGATTCCCAAAAACATCAGCATAATTTATGCAAAATCTAAGCCAAACCATACCAGAAGAGCAATAGCATAATCTTGATTCAAACTAGAATGCAGTATAATGCAGCTTTGGAGTACAGTGCAGGTTGTCATGTGTTTGATTTATATAAAACATACATGTTGAATTTATACACCCTCATCTGGGCAAGCAGTTTGCTGCTGGTTTGAGGAAGCAGCCACCATTCAAGCACCATGAACAAACTTTGTCTAAATATGCTTTGAAATGGATCTGATCACAAAACCAGGCTGGGTGGCATGAACTACAGCCAATGTACATGTCATGTGTTTAACTTTGCCTGGGGATGCTGTAGTAGTGGAATTTACGTTGTGTAACATTACACTGGATTGGGGACGACATGCTGAACAGAAATTCTGAGCTTGCCGCTGCATTAGCACCTCCTAGAGGTTAGTCCAGCACTGGCGTGGCTGCCAGCAGCCTGTGGTGAGAAACGTGTGGAGTCTCCCAGCTCTCCCGCAGAATTCTCTGTGACCTGCAGTGTGTAAAAGGCTACCGACTGGCAGGTGTGTGAATCAGAAAAGCACACACTCACCGCCTTTCGAGCTTCAGGTCCAGGCTCAGCGTAGAAAACTTTGCCATTTTCTCTGTATTATTACTCTCAGTCAAATCAGATCACTAACAAAATTTAGCCGGAAATATTCTTACACACATCTCATAAATACACGGTATATGAGATTTTCACCAAAAAAACATATGTTACCAAAAGAAAATGCAAAGTATTATGCATGAACTATTATGCACCAAGAGTTAGGGACGGTATAGTGCAGGCCTCTGGATCAGGGGTGTAGGAGTAGCACTTGGACCAGTGTAGGCTCCAGGAAGGGAGGGAAAACCAAAGATAGCCATTGCCTTGTGTTTATGCATTCACACATCCACAAGGCAGTGGATGCCCTGGATGGGATGTCAGTCAATCCCAGTTTTAACATTTATTAACTTCTTTTATTGTTTTAGTTACTATCCTATTACATTCCATGGTATAAAGTCACGTAATACAGACATTTATTTAGACAAAAGTGTAATAATAGATGCATAGTGTAATGAATACAGTTTGTTTCAGGTGCTGAGTCTTCACTACTAGAAATATGACATTTTGAAAGCATGTTTAAATAGCTGCACGTCATATTAAAACATGAGAATGTAGCTGAACGATTTGCAAACTCGAAATGGTGCGTATGGGGAGAGGCCATTAGGAGATCTTAAAGGAGCAGGACTGCCTGTGCTGTGTCACCATTTGTGGCTCGTCATGCTGCAAATGTTTCAAGGCAGCAGCGTAGGGAAAATACAATGGGGAGCCTGCTGTTAGAAGGTCTGGGAGAGAGGCAGGATGATACGAAGGGATTAAATGTACGTCTCGAGGGAAATGAGTAAAAGGCTAAAGTGATGAGCTCATATAATTCACCAAGAAGCATTTGAAGGTATAGGAAAAATTTAATCAAACATGTATAAATAAATGTGATAAAAGATACTGTATAAAGTACAATTTATAAAAACATAATGTTTTTCAAACAGCAAAGCAAGATCATTTAAACATGAGAAGATATGGTGCTGCTGTATGTTTCTTATTTTGTCATTTACTGCAGTTGAAATTTTGCCAGAAGCTTGTTTTGTTATACAACCCCCCCACCACAAATGCACACACACACACACACACACACACACACACACACCCAGTTAACCCTTAACAGTTTGGTACAGCTTGGACAACACAGCCAGTGATTTGGATGCAACCAGTTCACATTTCTCAGTGTGGAAGGGAGAGAAATCGCTGTCTCCTGTTTCCATGACAACCACAAGCCTACGATTTAGACCTTTCAACCTGTAACACTATTGAGAGGGGACTGGGTCTAAAAACTGGGGAGAAGAGAGGCAGAAACGTGGAAAGTGTGAGGAGGTAGGGAATCAAATTAAGAGAAAACCAAAAGAGAGAGCTGACAGAAGTCTGTAATACTCCAGCTCTTCCAATGAATGTACTACTCATTCCTGAACATCTCCCTGTCTCCGTTCTCTTTGTCTGTCTTTCTGTCTCTTTCCTTCTGTGGTCTCTCTCTCTTGACTCTTTCTCCCTGCCCATATTTCTTCTCTCATGTTCCCTCTCTGTTTAGCGGTCTCTGTCGGTGCTCTATAATTATTACCATGGTTACCATCAGATCAGTGATTTGATTCTAGCCTTTATAGATTTTTTTGTTCTCTTCATTAAACTTTATTTCTGTGTCCCCCTGTACTTTATCAATGAAAATATATATTCTTCCATTATTTTAACATTGAAAATCAAAATATAAATAAAATTACCTATTATCAAGGGAAGGCTGGTAAAAGATTGTGACAGCTGGGTACATATTTTATAATGAAGGCATTTCATTTGGTATTCAACCATCACTGGTGTGAATACCAAATTCTGCCCATTGCATTTCCTTCAATGATCTCCTTGGTCATGGGCACAAATCAGCAGAACTGCATATAGATGTGAGGGAGAGATAGCGCTGCCCTGCTGTGACCAAAGAGCCAATTTTGTGCTTACAGTTTGCTTGTGTCATGTCAAAAGCCTTAGTCATTAACTTTCAGCACTTCACTGCAAGAAGATACAGCATTCGCCATCCAAAGATGGGTTTTTCATTGAGTAGTTTATTATGTGTTGTGTTTTATCCTGAACAAAAACGTTCACCAGCAATGTGAATTCCTTAAATTCCAAGCAATTTGCATTGCATGTGTTCAGTAATCATAATTTCCAATGTAAAATGACGTCTGGAAGGATGACTGTAACTGCTGTAACATATTCAAAGGCTCAGTAATTTACCCTCCATCACAACAGGATTCACAAGCCAAATTATTTGAACAGTGCTCTGAAATCAGCGTTATGGACCATGACTTGTTGGCATCTGTAAGGCTAATAATAAAGACTGATAGTTTAGGGGAGACAGAGGCCCTGTGCTTTAGAAAATCATACCTCTCACTCATGAGAAATGTTGACACCTGCTTCACAGCCGGCCTCAATAAATGCAGCCTTGATGGACAACGGGTGCAGAATACAAATGACTGATATTTCATCCTTGTTATGGAATGTGGCCATTTTCACTGATAAAATTAGCAGTAGTCTAACAGGACCTTCTGGTTAACAGGGATTATGCAAGTAAAAATTGCTTTCTGAAGGGTACATGAAGCTTTTGCTCTGCATTTATCTAAATCTCTGAGCACTAACCAAAAGTACTAGACATCTGCAAATTCAATTACCTTTAAGCTGAAACAAGGTATATACAATTGCTGATATTCTGCTGAAATTTCACAAGATTTTCATATCTGCCCTAGCAAGATGGTCACCATGGACTAGGTGCACCTGAGTTCTGCACACGGACAAGTAACTGTCATACCAGTTCTTCACAGGACACACACCTTGTACTTTAAAACGATGTGAAATTAAACATATTACTAAAAGATATTAGAATTTTTGAATTTTTCTTCTGCAGTCTTGGTGTGTTTCATTGGGCAACGATTTTAGCTGAATCACATATTGTCAGTGTGACACTGTGGCTTTGGGGATAGGGACCCCAGAATGACGACAGCCACACTCTTGTTACAAATACAGCGTCCCTAGAGCTGTAGTCTGGCTGCGTGTGGGTTGTTCAGCAGCTGTGGAAAAAGCCAACACATGCATTAAAATACCAGCCTGGACATCTGAATTACATCCTCAGTAATTAGCATGATTGATCCATCATAGGGTCTTAGGGGTCTTTATAGACTATGCATATATGTAGTTTGCGTGGGTGTATACTTATATGTACACACACTTGCAACCATGCACACACACACACACACATGCAGCCACCCACACATGGAAGTAATCCTCTCATCCTACCATGAACAAAATCATGTGAACTGTCTGTTGGAAACATCGACAGAAAACCACACCTCTATCCACATACTCCATGTTAAACAGGACAAATGAAAGTATATTCAATATAAGCATCACTAGAAGAATTCTTATAGTTGTCTTGGTACACACTAGTCATACCCCATGTATGCATGAATTCTCTCTGGTTATCACAAGTACTAGCGTCATGTGTGAATCGCTTAGAAGCAGACTGACATTTGACATGAGGGTCATTTTGGGAAGAAAGGTTCTTCACTCAGACATAAAATGGCAAAGGAGCATTTGAGGTTCACATAGGAAATTCAAGAGATCTTGGCTGGATCTATTCATATCCATCGTTAATCAAGTATGCACAGCTATGCTGAAGAGAGTCAGGTAAAGACAGACGGCAAAACCTCCATCCCCCTCAAAGCCAAATTTAAACCGAGACACATTTGAGGTCAGGACAGACAAGCACCTTGATGACCACTAGCATTCAGGTCACACTATTAAGATTTCTGCGTCTTCTGCCATTAGCGTAGCACAAAGGACTCAGCAGGAAGAATGTGATTTAAGTACAAAGATGTGCACTAATAGCAACCCTCCAACATCAATCCAACAAAACTAATGGAGACCCCCAAGGGAAGGTCTCCGATCCATAGAAGCTACTGTACATCCCTTTAACAACTGGAGGGTGAAGGAATGATATAACAGATTCTACCCCTCATCCCAGAGTGAGCGCACCAGATGGTGCCTGGACTTGAAAGGAGGTTGAATGCGGTCTGCATATACAGAACGTGTAAGGAACTAGGCATATCTCTTCCCACTTAGCGCCCGGTATTTCACTCTAATGCTATTAGGGTTTAAATGGGTGAAGACCCATTAATGGAAAAAGCCGCAGTTTGGCAGCCTTCAGGAGCTCTCTCGTTATCTACGTGCATTCAGAGGAAAGATATGGATAAAACTGTGACGTTCACTTAATTAAGCCCACAAAAGTCAGTCAGGTGGGATGAACGTCAGACACAGTTCCCTGGGGAGCCAAGTCACGCACGCCCACCCCGACCAGATGACTGCAACAGAACAACAAGAATATGCAGCGAGTATATTTGCTGACAGGGCATTGCGCAGCTAGAAGCGGTAAAGCTCTGACTGGACCAAAAGGAGCCCCCAAACTGCTTAAAGACTCTGATCTGTGGCAGTCACAATGGCATTGCCTCATGAGGAACTCTGCTGGGTTAAATCAGCCACAACCTGCCACTTGCCGTGACACGGGTCCAGCCGAGTTCAGCCCTGGGCCTATCAAAGCCTTCCAGAGCTGCCTTTGCTCAACATGTCATGATGCCAAAATGCTTTGCGTCGACTGCTGTGTTAAGGCCTCCCTTTGGGTAGCATTGTAAGAAGGGGAAGTGACAAGCACAAACGTCACAAGCTCTACAAACAACCAACATTCTGGACTCGGGATACATTTTCCTCATGTAGAACTATCAGTAATGCTGAGACCTAACCTCATATAATTCCTCCAAATTGTGAAGCACTATTATCCTTAAGGTCAGCTGTCACTTTCCCTTTGACTAATTAGTATTTTAACAAGTGCAGAAACCCATGCTCCTATCTCGCATCACATATTGTCTTAAACCATACAACTACATACAAAATTGAAATAGCCTTGTTAAAACTGGTCATTCATGCACAGGAATTTCTCTCTGGGATAAATAAAATTGATAAAATCGAATCTAGCCTCCAAATTTGAAGCTGAACAACACTCTTAAGAGAGCTTCAGTATGTTGTTCTTCATAAGGCCATCGTGTCGATTAAGTCAAATGTCACGTTTTTGAAGTCAAACAAACCAAATTCGGAGAGAACAGCAAGTAGACAACTCCGCAACTGGATGGATGCATGCAGCACAACGATGCGTGTCACAGACCATGACCAACACAACGATGCGTGTCACAGACCATGACCAGCACAACGATGCGTGT
>JAODUD010000046.1:11202905-11214854 GCA_026784285.1 Stomatorhinus walkeri | reverse complement strand
CGATGCGTGTCACAGACCATGACCAACACAACGATGCGTGTCACAGACCATGACCAGCACAACGATGCGTGTCACAGGCCATGACCAGCACAACGATGCGTGTCACAGACCATGACCAGCGCTCGCAGCCAACATTACTGAAGATCACGCAGTGACTCAGCACTTCCTTGCCAAGGCTCAGGCCAACCTTGGCTGGATTTGCAGCTCCTTTAGCTGTAAAAAAAACATTTTCATTGATTTGGAATCAAATCAATCTGCAGAGCTTGTTGTTGGAAAAAAACAAATGTCTTCTCAATGCTACATGACAGGGCTAACCTTAAAAATTTTTGGTTTTGGTGTTTGTCCCATCAGTAATGTTTTGGCAATGATATTGAAACATGTCCCTCCCAAAAGGAGCCTAGGGAATAGTCGGGGACTAGGACAGACCAAGCCTGTGAGAGCCCTTTTGGAAACGTGTACTTGTCTTAAGTGTTCTTCAGGGATGAATAAAGAGTCAACATTTCTTGTTACGCTATTAATGGCCTTTTGAAGGGAGCTGAAGGAGCCCAGGCCTGCAGAAATGTGAGGAGCTCAGCAGATCGCCCTTTGAATGGAGCACCACCAAGGCCCGTTTCCCGAACAGCACACATTACTCATGCTGCTTCCATCCATTAGCCCCGAGTGCTACTCATGAATCTTTACACGAAGGAGCAAGAAGTGACCAACTAGACGAACGTTGTGGATGCCATGGCTATACAAGCTGTCTCCTGACATGATACCTTCACATCTCCTTAAAGGTAGCACCCACAGAATTAGACTATGATCATTAGATTCTTCTGGACCAAACTTTATAACAAAACCATAGGTTTGAATTCATCATCATCATCATCATCATGACACTGATAACAATCAAATATATTGCTTGGTTATCACAGTTACATATTCTTCTAGCCACCTACACAACCTTAAGGACACCAGGTAGGCCAGAGATGAGTAGTTTTACACTTTATTTCATAACCATAATCATTATTTTTATCATTCCCTTCCAAAGTCATACAGCTGTACATAAATACTATTCTCTAATAACTATAACAACCATCTTCTCATCTCCTAAAACCAATTATCTACTACAAGGCTGTGGTATAATGACTATTTCACAGTAACTTTTCACCCTGTCCTTAACACCGCTATACACATCTATAAGTGATACAGCTGCAAATTTATATACATGGACTGGGAAACTAAAGGATTGTGGTTGACAAAAAGCCCAACCATGAATGTTTGAATCAGAATAGGAATCAGCCTTTACTTGGCCAAATACTTGGCATGAAAAAGACCTTTTCTGTTGTGTTTGGTTCTCAGTCAGTACATCTCATGGGATGCATGGTGCAGTGCAGAATGATAAACAGTGCACAAAATTCTTACCCTGAATGGTAGTGTAGTATCGCCAAAAATACTGCCATACATATCCACAGAGTTAATAATTTCAGTTTTGCGTTGTTGCTTTATTAGTAAAACAGATACCCCTTTAGATTGCGTCAGCTGTAGTTGCAGTGTACATAATGTAGATGTACTATAATCATTAAATTACAGTTATAAAACATGAACCTAAAATACTGGCCATCACCAAATCTGAAATGCCGATGTGCTGTTTAGTCTACTGGAATCACACCCCACCAATTAAAGGAGCTACTGGAATTACCACACATCTTACTTGTGAAGCAGCGTCAACAATTAAATAATCTGTTTGAAAACCTGTCTTGGGATCACTCAGTGCAGTTATGCGAGCAGAGCGGCCTGGAAACCGCCTGGGATGTTATGAAATCTATTTGCCAGAACTTTGCTCATGCAGGAGGGTCTGTATCGTGTGAAGTAAATGTGGAAATGTAGGACTGCTGGCAGGTGGAAATGCAGATACTAACATCTCACACCACAAAAGAAAAATGCCTTGCATGCATTATGCAATAATCAATGTTTTATCTTTAATATGATTGAATTTCCAACACTGCATCAGTAATATGACTTCTTAGACGAAGGTTCCCCCGATTCACTAATATGCAGTGTTTTATTTACAGTTATTAAAATTCCCGGAGGAAGATGACTTGAATATTGAGTGTGATTTCCAGTTGAGCATAGTTATATCTATATATGTCCACTATCATCAAATCAGTTTGTTTTTTGCTAGGAATCATGTTGCAATGAGTGTGTTAAAAATGTGGAGTATGTTAAAAAAATATATAAATTGCAGTTAAAATAATAGTTTAGATTGAGAGAAACATACAGACAATGCACTTTTAACATCCAGCTTTGACTTGTTTAAAGTATTGGTTTCTCCTCTGTGTGTTTCTGTGTTTAAATTTTGCAAAGCAATACTAAGTGTATATCAGAGCATGGGTGTTAGCGCAAGCTAAGAGAATATGAAACCGATGCCTGATTCATGATAGCATCTGTTCCGCTTCTTGGCTCTGTTGGGAAGGTATGTCATCGAGGTAGTTTTTCCCAGCACCAGTGAGTGGGAGATGCATCTCTGTCTCCGGCTTCAGTATTCCCTCCAAGCTTTAACATCGTTTTCCCAGCAATTGCTCTTGATCAGACTATTGCATGGTCTGAAATTAAATGATTTATACATCTAGATGCTAAATGAGATTTTTTTTATATGAAGATAATTGAAAGTAATCCATACAGGGAATATAACATGTATCGGGAGTCTGAAGGTATAACTGCAGTAGCCCTCGTGGACTTGAAACGGCCACATTCTGATCTCTATTCCTGGTCCCTAATTACAGTGCTTAAGAATCAGCTGCCTTGCAAAACACAGGAAAAGCTGGATTCCACTGAAGAGCACTCGTCCGTCTGGCAGAACACACACCAAAATTGGCTGCTATTATTTAACAACAGAGAGTGTTTATTTCAGTCTTCCTGCAGCGCCCTGCCTACCCATCATTTTGAGAATCTGCTTTTGATGAAGAACTGGGACAAGTGCAATGTGGGCCGGCAGCACTGGGAGAGCGGGTGCTGCCTCTGTGGGTGGGACACCCCCGACCCCCCCATCCCCAGGTTGCTCACCGATCTCGGGGTGATGCCTTCCCTCGACAGGCACGCTGACGGTCCTCCGCAGCAGCTTGTTTCTGTGCGATTCTGTGCGACGCTCCCGCATCAGCAGAGGGTGTACCTGCGGGTCAGGGGCAGAGAGAGGGAAACAGGGCACTGGGTTAGCTAATCGCTATGCCGGGACATGGGGTTCCCCCAGAACCACTAATCATGTCGTAATTATATTCTAATAAACAAGTGTAGACTTCTCAGCTGTCCCCAACACCTCCTACACCTGCCATAAAGGATCATAAACAGAGGGTGTGCTGCCCCTTGGTTTATGCTGATGTGAGCCAACAGGCAGTTAATACAGTGCAGGTCAAACAGGGCCATGCAGTGAAGCTGGCAACACCAGACAGAGGAGAACGTCTCCCAATGCAGAAAACCCTCCTGCCCGTCACAACAAAAGCAGACTCAATTCTCGACCTCCCTGTCATAGTTATCTAACGACATACCCTAGTTATCTAACAACATAGACAGCAGCTGACGTTATTCCACTGTCATGGCAGAACAAGGCCATGAAATATTTGGATCCTGCTCTTTTTCTGTAATTTTCAGTAGACCTAATCATAATAAACCATGAAATATTCAGCCTCACTATATATCTGAAAGCATTTCATCAAAGGTAGTCATCACCATTTTGATTTTTTTCTATGACAGATTAAATGCAGTGTTTTCACACAGTAGGGAAGCATTGTCTGTCACTATTTATACATTTTCATCAACTCATCAATCCGAATCGAAAAGTATTTTGCGTTTGCACTGCACTGCCATAAATATTTCATTATTCTGTTACTAATAACATACAATGCCTTTCTGTTAAGGGAAGGTGCAAGCAAGGGATTAGGCAAGTTTTCATTTAACTTTTGATTTTAATAGTAGTTGGGTGAATGTATTTTCTATCAAAATGAATTAAATTCAATTTCAATTAAGATCATATTGCTCCTCAAAATTGTACTTCTATAGCTGCAAAGATTAATTATACTCTTGCTTCTCCGTGAACAACATTATTTCGTCACATATGCGTTTTATCACAAACTCACAGCCAACACATGATGTTCTTTATGCGGGCCAGTGGAAAAGCAAACAGAACCGAACTGATCCCAGCTGCAGCTCTGCATGCTAAAGGGGCGGCAGCTCCCACTATGAGACCTGCATCAAATCCCCTATTGGCTGAGCCCCCTACAGTAAAATGTAATCTGTGGACTGGCACCTATCCAGAATTCTGAGGATCGGTTCCAGCTCGCCTATAACGTTTTTCCTTTGGGATGTACGGCAATTATTAACAATGGATGTGAAAATGAATTTACTTAATAGGCTTAATTTTAGATAAACCATAAGCAATTTTATTGAGGCAATCCATTTACACGTCACATCACAATGGTCTTTACAAGACAATTACCTCCATTCGTTAATATTATCTTAAGTTCTCTGAAAGCGCAGAGACAGAAGTACACTCAAACACACAGAAAGACACACACCAGCAAACAACCAGCAAAACAACTGTCAACGCTTTCACATATCCTAGCATTTGATGCTGTCAACAATAACTATGAGAGGAAGACCAATGAAAATCACTGTGAGTCATGTTTCAAGAGGATTAATCTGTTGTACTTTTGTGTTGTTGATTTAGTCTTTACACATTGACACCTCCATGAAAACTTACAAGTGTAACTGTATTCCAGTTACGAGCATGTTCCAAGAAAATGACAAAAGAACCAACCAGTATATTTGGCCTAAAATTTATATTATTAATTTATATGTGGGCCACTAAATATGCAACAGTAGGGTTTAGTTCTTGAGGAGGGTATCAGTAAATTGATTCCGTTTCAAAAGAATGATCGATTCTAAACTGAGATCTGATCAAAAGCTACATTTTTCCAATAATGAGGGACGCAGAGCTGTGCAAAAATTTCCAGCAGTACCACAATGTCCCAGTAGAGGCACCGGCGCACCCATCTGTTGAGCATGTGGCAAAGCCCATACTTGCGTACCAAAGGGGTATATCTGAGCTCCGAAATGGGGAAGCAAGGACAGCCTGCAATCAGAAATCAAGCGACACCTGTGGGACACAGTCATATTAAGGCTTCCAAACATTCACAACACAAATAAATTCAGCTTAAAATAATGCGTCAACAAAAAGCAGAACAGAACAAAGAAACCAATTAGTCACCAAAACGGAATATGTTGTACATTACAGCCACTGAACATTATCTTTTATGTAAATTGAACCAACAAACATCCAGCTGCATAAATGACTCATTAAGTAAAATGCAGAACTGTGTGCAGAGCGAATCATGCAGAATAAGGGTAGCAAGGGCCCTGCAAGCAAATGACGCTATTCGACGTAATAATGGATAATCATTAAGAACAAAAACTGCTGTTTGGCTGTGACAAGGCCTCCGAGCAAAACCGAGTGAGAATACCAGTCTAAGGCTGTGGGTGGATCCACCGTTCCCGTTACGCTGGTTGTCTGCGGTATCGGCTGCGATTTGCATATTTAATTGCATGCTGCATGCCGAAGTATTAAATGCGACGTGTTTCAAGAAGCCAAGGCGTCTGAGAAGGAAACACAGCTGCCTGGAAACCTGGCACAGAAAGAAAGCTGAAGCAGCGCACGGGCGGGCTTGTCTGTCGTGAAGCGGCGCCATCAAACATTCATAAACAAACATCATCAAGCATCAAAGGAGATTCTATGGCGGAAGCGTCTCCCATAGGAGATGCTCCAATGGCCGTCACATCCACATCGTTAACAAGCCTGTAAAAAGGCACTATTAGACTCAGTCCTCTTCTTCTTTCTGCCCTTATTTGAGAGCAGTCAGCCATCTATAATAGTAACATTTTGAGACTATTTGCTAAGTGATGCATTATGATTATGATGCATCTCGACAAGGATAAGTTGTGTTTCACTTAACTCTGGCATGTGAAAGGTTGGGTGGCATGGTGGCGCAGTAGTTAGCACTGTTGCCTCAAACCTCTAAGACCCCCCGCCCCACTCCACAACCTCCACACTCCAAAAGCATGCTGAAGTTACCTGGACTTATCAAATTGCCTGTAGGTGTGAATGAATGGTGTATGAGTGTGCTCTGTGAAGGGTTGGCACCCCATCCTGGGTTGATCCCTGCTGTTCACCCATAGGCTCCAGACCCCCCAAAACTCTGCATAGGACAAGCATTATGGGAAATGGATGGATGTCAAAGGCCCCTGTATACATTTCCTTGTTTTCTTTCCCAATGAGATGGGGGCAAGTGCCCCAAACTAGTTCATGGTGACTCTTGAAAGGCCTACAGGTCTGACACAGGTGAGAGCACCAGAAGAAAGCAAGAAGGTCGAGTTTCAGCTCAGAGCCGAGTCTCTTTAATTACTTCATTGAATAAATCATTAGTCACAATTAGGACAAGTGCGCTCACAGCACTCAGATTTATGACATGGATACACCTGCAGGACTGTCAAGCTGTGACGTCCTTGCGGGAGCTTCTTCAGGAGCTGTTGTGTAGACTGGATTAATTACGTTCGTCGCTCACAGTGGCGAGACGAATTACGTAACAAGAAATCCCGATTCTGTGTGACTTCCTGAATCAACACAGAGAGGCCCTCGTCCTGGCAGAGGTCATAAGGGGCCATTGATCTTTCTAGACTGCCGCTCTGGCATAAAAGACTGATGTTTCTAAGCAGGTCACAAGCATCTCAGACCAAAATCCAGCCCTGAAGCTGATGCATTTATACTCCCACTCCAACGAAAGCAGTCAGCCTTCAAATCCTGAAACGTCCGAACTCTCACCCAGGGGGCTTTTGTTTTTGGGCCAGTTCTAAATGGCTGGTGTCAGGGAAAACCAAGAGGACAGCGGGAGAAGCAGCTGGGTGTTTCTGTTTCACAGGACCCAATTACTGGGTTTAATTTAATCGGTTCCAGGTCATAGACCAGAACCCAGCGACAATCACCAGAGATGACAAAAGACCGCAAGACAAAGAAAGTTACAACGAAAAAAAGCCTTAAAAGTGTGTTTAATTTCGCACTGATAAAGCATCAGCAGTTCTCGTGATAAGAACATTTCACCTGCCATTACAATATTGTAAATGTGGTTATTTACATTTAAAGTTTTCATTTTATTTGCAGTTACGTGCATGTTTTTATAGGTTAAACCATTATATTTCAATGTGCAGTAAAGGGCATACTGTATCATGGGAGATGTGTAGTGCACATCAGGTGGGTTTGTTAGTTAAGTCCCCAGGTTACGAACAAGATCCATTCCCTAAGTCTGTCTGAAAGTCGTATTTGTAGGTAAGTTGGGGAAAAATGTAGTAAAAATAATAAGAATTATACAGTAATAATAAAAGTAGCTCCGTATGGTACTGTACCGTACTGTACCTCTAGCTGATGAATGGCTAAAGCCACAAATGTTTTCATGAATATTACAAACTGAGCATTCATTATTATGAACCATTGTATTTAATCAATTTTTTAATGTAATAGGCTTTAAGGTGTTCCATTCATGAGTGCTAGTTGTATGCAAGTCGGACGTTCCCAACAAGGGGACAGTCTGTACCACAGTTACAAACTATATGGAGGAGTCATCCACTGCATTATCTGTTCCAAACTTGTGTTTCTGTTAAGGTGAACACTGGGGTTGCCAACTCCCATACATCTGACGTGACTCTCCTTACAGCAAATCTAAATTACTCAATTAATAACCTAACCTTCATCAGAAGTGTTGTGGAAGTTTGTAAACCCTACAGACTATTTCCAAGGTAATAAAACTGTTACATACATGTAAATGTGTGTGCAAACTTGCGCCGAATTGAGAACCTCACTCTATCCAGCTGACCAATGTTGGCAGCCTTGGTGTACACACATTTCACTCTTTTTTTCGGAGAAGAGACGAGCCTCAACCATAGATTGCCTCAATGTTTATTCCGGTCGTTATTGCCTCGTTTTCAAAACAAGAAAAAACAACGGAAGCAACATAATAACAGATGTAGCTTCATCTTTGAGGCTAGAGAAAATGCTAAAAACGAAGTGGAAAGTAGAGGTACGCGTATCCCCCACTTACACACTGAATAAATTCCACGAAATTGCTCCTGGACACAAATGGGCTCTTTGCACACAAAGTATTGACGTCATATCCGCAAGCTTTGTGTTTGAGGAGCTGTGAGCGCAAGAAAGGGTCGAGTTTCATGACAGGAAAAAAAAATCCACAAACACTGTTGTTTCATAAGTGCACAACATATTCAAAATATAATCGATCTCTCCGTTTCCACGCATACCGATGGTCAATTCACTTAATCCAACTAACCGCAGTATGTTTTTGGACTGAGTGGCCGGCAGAAACTCTACACGCATGGAACCTTAGCAGAGACTTCATCACAGGTCCCAGAGGTGCAATGCAACAGCGGTAACCACTGCACCACCACGCCCATATGACGTATCATTCAAACAACCAAATACATAAATAAAATAACCAATAAATAATTAAAACACTGCAAAATGTTGACATATTTATGCAAATATTTCTTATAATTTGTCACCTTCTATTACATTTCATATTATTTACTGCAAGAAACCACCAAGTATTTATTTGTGTGTAGTTGATTTATTTAATACAGTTCGAATAATCGTTCCATACAGATGGGCTCATCTCGTGAATAGAGTAAACATAACCCTACTTGAACGCCACCACAGAATACTTGCAACAACAAAAACAATAACAGAGGCCAAATTTGTGCATATTTTGCACATGCAACACAAATCTGAACATTGAACAGCTTCAACTCGAACCTTTCAGCACAGTTGAACTTGAATTCTTGAGTGCTGCCCTATTTTTACACTATGAGGGTTGTTGTGCTGCCTCATGAATCTGAAGCAAAAATCCCGAACAGCAACCTCTCCTGTTTCCGTGATTCGGTTTGATACTAAAGAACAGCAAACACAGACACATTAACCCAACATGTACTGTGACACATATAAAACACATTAACTTAGACATTCTCCGCTAGAATGATGGGGGTGTTCATGGTTACTTCAGTAGCACATGCACTGTCCGGGAGTAATGTTTATTAGCGTAAACTCTAGCTAACGCCAGCCACTCCCCCTCATATCCGTGGATACAAGGCATACATCTTAAAGCCCGTCTCTAATTTACTAGTTGGTGCTTTGGAGAAGGATTTACAAAGGCGACGTTCGTCGCTGATCACATCATTGGGAGGGTCATGCAAACAATGCAAATTTTCATAGACCGGAAGTGAGCCACCGGCGAACTGGCAGCGTCTGTTGGCGGGAACTGGGAAACATACCACGCGCTCAGTGCCTGTCATTCGTAACCCTCTACAATCAGCCTTATATCAGGCTTTAACTCTGTGAGTCTGTAAATCATATACGCATAATCTTGCATGTCAAAGATACCTCAATTAATACCTGTGACTAGGTACTGTGAGAAGAAGCACAGCTAAACTTAGGAGCAAAGAACAAAGTTTAAGGAGAAAGAGGAGAGAGAAGATTCCACTATATTTTAATGAACCGTATTTTATTTTGTTGGTAACCAATAACCAGCAAAGCTATACATTTAATACATGGAAAAAATATCATTTAACATTACTTAATTTGGCATTTTACTATTTGCTGCTTAACTAACACTTTTCAGGGGATATTGTGTACTGAATTACCTCTCTTCAGATAGGTGGATTCCTGTGCTCTGCCAAATGTTAGCTCCATAAAGGAAAATGGGTGTTTCGGCGTTATTTTCTATTTTGTGTTGTACTTCCTGACGTTGTAATTCAAAAAGACAATCAATTTCTAATTCAGTAAATTAATGCTGCAATAATTCGATGGAGTCATGCATACCACGCAGGATCGCGTTAACTCAGTTTTTTCTAATAGTATTGTAGCAGGTATCCAATCGCCTCCCTCTGTCTCCCCCTCGTGGGGAAGAACGGAAATGCGCATTTCTGTGAGGCACCTAGTTTTCAACACGTGATTAGGCCGTGTGAGTTCAAACGGTGAATGTAAAACAATCTTACATGTTGAATGTATTTTGTAGAATTCTTAAAAATAACAAAAGTATTGGGAGAACATTTAAATATTGGCACTTTAAATGTATCGAACAAAAACTGACTGGGATGGATGAATGATAATTTTGTTGAGTTCTCTATTAATGAAATGCAAAGTGGGAGTACCTTAAAAAATAATTTTAAAAAAATGTGTTTGGTAACCTGAAAAATTGAGTTAATCGATTGGTATTCATGAGGCCGACAATTGGAATATGTCTGACTTTCCATGTGACTGGAGAAGGGTAATGACAGATAAGCCGTCATGACTGATTCAAATTCATTGTCACATTATCCCGATGCTTTTGTGAAATGGACAATTACGTGGGAATAAATGTTCAGATTCGTCATTCATCTCTCTCGCTACACATAATGTACAAATTTGAGGATCTATTTCAAATCATAGCTTTTCGGGTATGGATGACAAGTACTGGCATTAATGCTCTCATTGCGACAATTTCCTAGCTGTACAAGACCGTACTATATAATCCTACGTAAATGTATGATTTGCATATTGAAGCTAATGTCATCAGAGGCTAATCTGGTAACGCTGGGCAAAAAGCCACAAAGCAAAAATCTCCCTCCAAAGCACCCCACCCGACGAGGTGAAATTTATGACCATTATTTTACCATGAAGTCGAAAGTAATTATATAAACAAAGACAATTTAATAAACAAAATTCCTTAATTTTCACTTTACTGTGAAAAACAGAATACACAAATAAAGCCGATTTGTCATTACAATGTACTATGTAATCGGCCCAGCTCGAGGGCAATCACCTGCCTTGCCCATCCTGTCCCTATGCCTCTGAACGCCATCATCTAATGTAGGTACGTTTTGAAAGTTACTCAAATTAGTTCTCAATTTAGTTTTAGTTTTTAATCCATAAAGAAATAACTGCACTGTAATCGGAGCCAAATGTAGGGCGGGCCCTGAGCAAAAGTCATTGCTGGAGCCCTAACTGCAGCATAAAATGTTACAACCAAACCGGGGCCCCTGCACTACAGCTCAGATTAACCCTAGCCAGTAATACAATAACACGCTTAAGCTACATTCGCAGTTTCGCAACATGGTAAAAGTGCAGTGTTTAACTAAGTCAGAGTGGGTTCATTTGAACACCTAAGCATATTAAGACCTGCTTTGTCACATGGCCTGTACATAAACGATATGTCAGCAGGCATGCCTCTGGCGATAAACAGCTAACGTTTCTCGTCACTCTTTGAATACGCTTTCCCTACCAAGCACCCCTTACCGTCCCCTGCTCTGTTGTGTCTCTTCAAACACAGATGTGTGTGATTTATCACGCTCACATGTTTCTCAAAGATTAAGAGAGCGGGTGCGCTGTTCCGCGGCCGGGAACATCGGCGACGAGGCACCGAATGGCTCGTACACCTCCTGAGGAGAACGTGAGGCGGACTCCGTGAGAAATGTGCTGATGTCTGAAGAAGGCGTTTGCAAACTCAACTCCTCCGACACCTAACATCAGTCAGACTCCTTTTAATGCTGGACTATGTTTTTAGTTGTGATTAAATTGTGCATGAAATAGAGAGGGAATGGAGGACCATTATAAAACTAGCCAGAAGGGGAGCAAATCTAAAATATATTCCCAATCAATGTGGTGAAAGGCAATTGTGTATACGATTAATTTTTACTAATATTTCAATGTATTTAAATATACAAACATACTAGCAATATCTCTTTTTCTCACCCATAATGTTGTACTACCGCCTAGGTTCCATGTGTGTGGAGTTTGCATGTTCTTCCTGTGCCGTCGTGGGGTTTCCTCCGGGTACTCCGGTTTCCCCCCACAGTCCAAAGACATGCTGAGGCTGATTGGAG
>JAODUD010000046.1:11155065-11180490 GCA_026784285.1 Stomatorhinus walkeri | reverse complement strand
ACTGGTGCAGTTTGACTGAGACCAACAGTGACCTGATTTTCCACAGTGGCGATTAATGCTATGAATTCTTGACCTACCTTTTCATTAAACATGAGTAACTTAATTTCCCGGAGGAACCTTCCCAAGGGATTAATAAATAGATAAAAAATCTAATTTAATCTCTAATCTCTAACACTGTCTTTTTTATTTATCAATCTCAGTACCCTCTTGCTTTCCACGAATCAAAGAGCCACCTCACTTCTGTTAACCATTCCTACACGCCTTGCTAGGTTTAAATATTATGACAATATCAATATTATTTACTTTTTTCCCTACACAAAGCCAGCCAAATTTTACACAATTCAAACTCCCCTGGGATGAAAATGTGGAAGAATGCGGTAAATTTATGCTGTTTTATTGGTGTAATCTGTCCCCGACAACCCAAAAAAGAACTGACTTTTACTGCAGTCCCTACATCTGTAAACATCTTGAGGTTGTCAGTACCTCTGGATATTTTATAGAGGGCTATGGGCAAAGAACCAGCGCCCAAAGCGTTCAGAAAACACCCAGCTGTCTGCTTTTTTTTGGTCCTGATTCCCCCCCCCCAGAAACATGGCAGCAGGCTGAGGCTGCCCATCAATGTCTGATGTGAGAGGAAGCATCTGACGGCGGGTCGAGAATTTCTGCTGCACTGCAGTTTTCTTTCAAAGTCTCTGTGCCTGGAGCGTCAGGACGGCAGGATCTCAAGGCGTCTCCATGCACTTCCAGATCCACAGCCATCCGGCTGGCTGACGGTCCCCCACATTGTGCCGTTTCACATCACGCACCTCATGTTTGCTACTGTGCATATGGAAGAATTATGGGTATTTTTTAAGTATACATGTACACAGTGAATTACATGTTGGAAAAAACCAACAACATACCGTATTTGAATTTATTTAATAGAAGTGAACACAATTACAATATGAATAAATGTTAAATCCTGCAAGCACTGAATGGAAAGGAAATATGTGACAATAATATATCATTGACGTTAGCAAAAATGGGTCAAAGGAGTATTATGTAATAGAATACCACTCAGAAATGAGATAAAAATAGTTCAAAGGAAGTGGGAAAAAAAACCAAATGTGAGCAAGAAAGAAGTGAATAAGAAATGTAGGTTCATGAAGCAGGTTTTCAGAACAGCTGCCTCTGCCACTTCCTGTAAACTTGGTACTTCCTCTAAACTTAAAAACAAGGACTTTCCTGTTTTCTGACCTCACCGGGGACACATGTGACATCACCCCATTTGCGCGTCTTTCTCAGTCCACCTTCTGCTATGTCACCTCACCCTCGGCTTTTTCGCTTCTCTCGTTTCCTCTCTGTGCTGCCCCCTCCCTCCCTGACGCTCAGCGGACGTTTCCCCACTCCACCAGGTACTGCACCTTTCCATCTAGTGTGACACGCTTCGCCAGAATCCTCACCGCCTCGCCGCTCTCCAGCACAGACCCCTGTCCCTCATCTCTGTCTCCGCCGGGACAGGATATGATGTCGTGTGGGAAGAGCGGGGCACACGCGTCGTTCTTCTGCACGGGGTGTAGGACTGCAGATCGAGGAAGAGGGACACAGTCTGCGGAGAGACCATCATACTCCTCCACGCTGTAGGAGGAAGACACAGTCAGGTGAGCTTCGGGTTCGAGGCCAACACCTGGAACATAAAGTCATCCTGTAACTGGACATATCAACCTATCCTGAGAATTCAGTCAACATCTGTCTGTCAGGTCAGAGGAGGATCTGAACCAACAAACTGACTAATAAAACACCATCTTGTGACACAAACAGCACAATAAAGCACCACATAATGGACAGTGTTGGGTAACATAAAATATTAATCCAGCATTATCACGTTTCTTTAAACCTTCCTAGAGCTTCATACAATATAAATATATTATGCAATAAACTGAAGCATTTTAACCATCTTAAAAATCATGAATCATTCTGGGAAATCATTCGTCCGCCGAATATTAATGGCAAAATATAAACATGTGAGCTGTGTGTGAGCAACGCGAATGGGTCTGTTCTGGTGCGGCGACCTGGGGAGGCCCGGTGTCCTGTTGCAGGAGGGGTGATGGAGGGCAAACATCCGCTTGGGGGAAGATCTATGGTGGGGGGGGGGGAGAGAAGGATCAGAGAAGCTTAACCGCTCAGAACCGCTAACATCTCCAAAACAACACCCTGAATGGCTAAATATGCCACTGTGGCCAATTTCTCAGCGCAAACTAGGAAAATAAGAAACACAGCAAATAAATAAACATTTAAAATGTAATTATATACAATTTTCCTACACAGCATCCATCTTGATTCACCCCCCTGAAGCACTTAACCCCAGATGCAGCAGCACAGTACAAACAGATACAAAACAATTACACAGTGTTGCTCAGGGAGAGATTAAAAAAACATGCAAAGTAGCGACATCCATCCATGCAGCCGGTTATCCTGGTTGGGGGGGCACATGTGAAACAGCACAGTACTAGGATGGCAGGTGGTACCAACACACACACTGCACAGGAACAACACACACACTACACAGGAACAACACACACACTATACAGGAACAACACACACACTGCACAGGAACAACACACACACTACACAGGAACAACACACACACTGCACAGGAACAACACACACACTACACAGGAACAAGACACACACTACACAGGAACAACACATACACTACACAGCCACAGGTAGGATTTAAACCCCAACACTGGCAGTGTGATTCAATTAAATTCAATTCAATTCAAGGAAAAAGCATTTCTTTAGAAATAGTTATTTAAAGTAAGCCTTGGGTTCTTTTAAATCAGAGCTAGATAAAGTTTTAACAACTTTTAGCTATTAGTCAAATTCTCCCCAAGTGAGCTTGATGGGCGAAAGGACCCCCTCTTGTTTGTAAAGGTATGTTCTTTTGTTCTACTTCATTTTTATACAAACAGAGCCAGAGGCGCTTTACATTGGCGTGTTGCGGTACATTACAGCATCATAAGGGCAGAACAGTACAGGGAATAGGGAAGACAAAGAAATGAAAGAAAGAAAGAAAGAAAGAAAGAAAGAAAGAAAGAAAGGCAGATGACAACGGAGGAGAGGAATCAAAAAGGGAGAAAAAAAACCTCTGGGGGTCCAAGCTACAGGTTTACCTAAAGGGCCACCATACCACTCCAGTATCACCAGCATGAGCATCTTCTTATTTCCCATTTGCAGAGTAATATTTTCTACTAACCCGTTCAGTTCATCTTCTGTTCTCTTCAAGCCAAAGCGATTGGTTCCGCCCACACGACACAATGACATGAGATCGACTGGATTGGCCCCGGCACCTTGGGGGCTGGGCTGGAACAGAAGGAGAAGCAGCGTCTGATTATGAGCAAAACGCAGTTTCATCATCTTCTTGCCAGACACATTAAAATACTGTAAATGTCACAAATAGCATCTCAGCATCCCTGTCTCTGTACTCACTCTGAATATTATAGGGAAGAGAAAAAAGTACTACTAGAGTTTATACTGCTTAATCATTTCCCAAAAATCATTCTTCTAAATAGGGAAACCAGAGAAAATTGTTCCATCACACAATTGTTAGATTTATTGACACAGCACCTCAGAGGAAAAACACTCAGCCTCACTAAATAGTCACAATGGACAGGTTCTTGAAAAATGCTCACTGCTCTTCCAGTCTTTAAACTCACCATGATAACAGTACAGCACTTCACGACACACACAAACACACATTGTTCCCTCTTCAGATACACTCAAACGTGAATATGAGAATCTAAAATTATATTCTGTCATCAGAAGCAGTTATTAAACTGTTTTTTTTGTACCACTGTCATTGTTTTGAATATATCTTTTTAAAAAAGAAAACCAAGCCTGGCTGAAGATCACGGCCTGGTGTTGACGTCGCATTTTTTACTGGCAGAAAAGAGGTATTGCGTGTCCCCTGGGCATCGCAGTCACACGCGTCACGCTGTTTTTCTGGATTTTATGCGGCCTTTCAGCATCTGAGTCATAGAGGACTGTAATCCTCTAAAAGGCATGATACTCATGACATTGCTGTTCTCAGGGATTCGTGATCCCGCTCAAATCGACAAAGCGGATCGATTTCTCCATGCCCCATACAGAGAGGGATGCGTTCCAGTACATTCTGAATGTCTTTTTCTCTCACATGTGACACGCGAGGCAGCAGGATGAATGTCACATATATACATAGCGCTTTTCAGGACACCCGAAGTACTTTACGGAACCAGTGGGGAGCCTCTGCAACTCGCCCTGTGCAGCCCCCACCTGGATGATGCACCAGCAGCCGTTCTGCACCAGTACGCTCACCACACAGTAACTATGGTAGTGAAGGGGCAGGAGGGAATTCGCCAGTTTGATACAGGAGATGGTTTGAATGGGTTACAGTGGTCAGCCACTGGGCATTGGGGTCCCACCATTACTCTGTCAAAAGACGCCCAGGGGTCATTTATCACCTCAGAAGGTAAAGACCTCGATTTTGCATCTCATTTAACAGACAGAACCATTTCAAAAGCAGTGCTCCTATCACTGCACTGGGATCCACACAGACCACAAGATGGGCTAACCCAGGGGTGGGCAGTCTTATCCGCAAAGGGTCGGTGTGTATGCAGGTGTTTGGGATAACCTGTCGGTCAGCTGTTCAAACCCAGGTGTGAGGACTCGTCAGCCAATCATTCCTCTAATTAGTAATCTAATTAGGGAGTTGCAGCAAAAATCCACATACACACCGGCCCTTTGCAGACACCACCCCTGGGCCAACCTGTCGGCCACACCAACACTTCTTCCAGCAGCCACCCAGCTTACCGAGTTGGTCTCCCTTCCAAGTACTGGCCAGACCCAAACCTGCCTAATTTCACATGGATTTCCCAGCCTGATCTGCAGCTGGCACAGCCACTGACAAGTATTAATCTCATAATTGAAGTTTCCAACAGGTTTACTTTATATGTAACAATGAGACTTACGACTCTCTAATTTCACGTTTTTCTCTTGGTTTATCAAAGTGGTTCTTTGCGGGGGGAGTACGAGTGACACCTGGGGCCACCGCTGAGAGAACTCCGCAAAAGAATAATGACAGTTTTTACGTACGTGACGAGCAACAAAAAAATGACAGTCGCCCCTCATTAATGACCTGCCAAGATCTCACTCCACGTCGCAGCAGGAGGACAACAGCTGCGAAGGAGAACGTGACTTTGTTCCCTGTTATTCGCTCACCTCCCAGAGTCCTGACGGCTGCCTGTCGAGACCAATCCCTACTTTCACTACATCCCGGAGCTGAATGTTCTCGTTCGGGATGATCGCGCAGAAGCATTTCGCAGCTGACAAAACAATCGATCGCCGAGGGCGCAGACGTCGCCGCCCCATCGTCCTGACGGCCCGGATGTCCTCCGTGACAACGCCGTCTGACCAAGCCCAGGAAGGTGACCCGGAGGAGCCTCAATGAAGCGAGCCGGCCCTTTAAATCATCCTGCTCTAATAATGCTGTGCTGTCAAAACGCTAGCACCACCTGGCCAGACTATAATAGACTGCAAAATGTGCTTGGACTACGTCCCAAGCCCACATATTAGCATACCTTCTCCCAGTAGCTCTGTAATAAATGCCTTCCCAAGGCATGATGGGAAGAGATTTCATCTGTCCCCTCATCTCGGAGTATAATCGCTCGGTCGGGCGACAGCGTGTATGTGTAATTTCCTAAAATGTCTTTCTGGGGCTGGCCATCTTCAATCCGGACCCCGTAAATTGCTGCCAGATGTGTTACAGGTACTTCCATGCTGTCGTCCTGCATTTAGACAAAAGCAGACTCCAGGCTCACGGTGCATTTTAAACAGGCCGGGCCGGGAAAGCAGAGCGACGGGGCCGCTGGGTCGGCTAAGTAAGCTGCTCCTGGTAAGAAACGCGCAGATAAATACGAGGGAGAGACACCCCCATAAAAGAAACAGAGATGACGAGCAGCCGTCCCAGAAGATGGCGCTGTCGAGGCACCGGGGAAGCATCAAGGCCTGTGCCGGAGCCTGGATGAAGGCCTGTGCTCATTCCGTCCCAGGATGCTCCCTTCCGCAGCACTGACCTGCACCTCCTTGACGTGCCGCTTGGACTTCCTTGGCCCAGAATCCACGGCCCCCTTCTGGCACAGCACTGAAAGAGGACTGAGAGAATCGGGTCTCGTCAGCATGACCTCACCCTTCGGATCTATTCGCTCCCCATCAGAGGGCATATCTATACTTATCCTCAGATCCAGCAATTCCATAATTCATTCTTAGTTTCTCTGTTTGTTTTTCTGACCACGGCCCGAATTATTAAAACAAGATGCCAAGAAAAGCCCCCCCTAGACAAACCTTTTACGTAGAACTTCACAACACAGCGCCTCTGTTTCAACACAAACGGCATAAAAACACCATGGGATGTACATTCAGCCCCATAGAATATGTAGATTCTCCTCTGCAAAATGTTACCAGGCAACGGCTGTTACAAGCTCCCAGGCATCTCAGTGGTTTGTCAGTCTGCCTGTAAATCATCCACATGCCGGACACTGAGCAGAAAATCTGTCCTCTCACCTTCTCTTGGGTGAGATGCCAAGGGGCGGGTCAATGATGAAGGGTGAAAGGTCGGAGGTCAAGGGGGGCGGAGCCCGGACCTGGAGACCAAACAGGCACTTCTTCTTTTTGATCTCCTTCCCAGACACAAACCTCAACATCAATAAGAATAAATCAGTGAAGCTGCTCCCCCATTCATTGACTGGATATAAATGTGATCCTTCTTCCATGAGTTTTATGCTTACTAATATGAGTTGACAATCTAGGCTCAGAAATCTGTGCGGTGCCATATTTTGTCACAGAATCGATCTCGAATGCAATCATAAGATTTTAAAAAATGAAACAAACTTCAAACTGCATTCTCCTTTCTGCAGATTGGAATTATGAATGTCATCTGGTATATACTCAACTATGGTTTAGGGTCTGAATATATAAGGATAGTCAAGTAACAGTCTAATTCTGGCATCTTATTCACTGCACACACACTGTTCTCACCTGTCTTTATGGGAGTTCAGCGCATCGAGAAGGTTTTTACACCGGTCTTGTCGGGGGGTATCTGAAAGCTGTGTGAAAAAAGCGGGCAGAGAGGAAAGTGATGAGGTTCTCCAAAGATGCTCTTTGTCGTACGCCGACTGTATTATTACAAAAAGCAGACTTCTGAAAAAATTAATTTGCTGTGTAAAATGCAGCATGCAATGTGAGGTGAACCAAATGACACAAAGTCAGTGAATGATTCCAAGGACAATTCTCACCTTAGGAAATACGCATTATAGGTACCATTGATACAGGTACACCATATAGTTTACTCACTACCAATGCTCTTCTATCACTAACAGTAATGAGCGCAATGTTAAAATTACTGATTAACACAAAGATAAATAATGAACAAGTCACAACAATAATGGCTCCATGTGACAGGATTCCTGCATGACTCATTTAACAGAAGACGTCCAGACCGTGCCCAGTAGCAGAGATTCCCAGTTTTCGTTGGCAAAGGACAGGATTTCATGGTCGAAATCAAAATATTTCCTCTTGCAGCAGAGGGAGAGGTGATACAACACCAAATGGGCCAAATCTATCCTGCAAAGGTCACATTGCTATAGTAACTACATCATCACCAGAGAAATACTCTCCTCCTTAGATATAAAGAGGGTGCCCTGCCAATAAAGGAATAGTACAATAATCATAAAATAAATTGTAATTATATAAAATGTACTGGCAATAACACAAATGTACTGGCAATAACACAAACTTTCATCAAAAGGAAAAAGAAAATAATTCTTAGAAAGCACACGTGAATCACAGTCACCTGTATTTAACAGTAATGTTAGGCTATTTAAATGCCACAGATGTTTAAATGCACAGCACACAAGTTGCCTATTAAAGAAGAATGGAAAATTCAGCTCACCAGCTCATTGGTAATCTTTCAATAGTTTCTGGTCCTTTTGTGCACACTGAACACTCGAACTGGTAGAACCTTCAATCAAAATAATAGGATAAGTATATTATTCAATAAATCAAATGCACATCTGCAACTAAGTGTTAAAGTAAATATCCTCCTGAGACCCCTCCCATTCATTTATGTCCTTATGTTGTTTTTTGCACTGATGTAAGGAAACATACATATATTCCTGTCGTACACTAAAGAGGACATGCTGTGAAATTAAAAATGAAAATACATTTGAAAAAATCTAAATTGTAAGATGTCTTATTTCCTCCAAAGACAAATAACCTAAAATTGAAGGACACTCTTTTCCTCGGGTCTCAGGAGGATATAGTGGAGGCCCAGCCTCCAATCTGGGACCGGCTTTTGTACCAGCATGCGTTTTTTTTCTTTAATTTTTGGTTAAAAACTGTGACCCAGCAGTACGGGCACTTGAAACTTTCAGATGCTAAAGTGCCCAGCATCCCTGGCTAACGGGATTACACAATGGTACCCAGGGAGCGGTTTTGCTACGTGGCGATGCTCACCGGTCTCCGTACAGTAATGGTTTGGTCAAGCACTGCATGCAAGCCTCATGGAACCACTGGCCGCAGCCTCCGCACTGCAACATTTTCAGGTTCCACCTGCAGGCAAAGTCACGCCAAGCCTCAGCAACAGCAATGATTCCTGGGCCTCCTCAGATAGCCTGAGCCTCTCTGACACTCCATTCCTAACAGCCTATATCTGAGCGGCGATAACACAGAAGGCAATCACTGCCGAATACATTAAACAGATCTGCTATAAGTCTACAGCTTTGTATTCAATGCATAAAGACCTACACTGCATGGTGACAAAGGAAAAATGGCAATGGTTTAAAGAACAAATATTCCTTTGAAGTTTGTAACTTCACTCACTCTCCAGGACCTGCGCAGTAGCAATAGCACTGTTGCTGATTGGTCAGATGCTGTGGATCCCAATCTAACTCTGAGAGCTGATAGGGCAACCGCAGCTTCATGATTTGCATGAGCCGGGCGAAGCGTCCTCGTTTCATAGCTCCTCCTCTCTGCCAGAGAAAGAACTCTGTTACGACCTGCACACTGTCCAAGAGAACCATAAAAGGAAAGTCACTTCAGTCTGGCTGCATGAAGTAAGACGATTCCTACTTATGGATCATCTAAAGGTTTATCTAACTTCTCAAAATATCTGGTGTGGACCACAACAAACAAATGTTTAAATGTCGACCAGTCCAGTCCAGAATCAGGCTAGACAATGTGGTTTACTGATTTGAGAAACACAATTATCTCATTTATTCACGTGTGGAAGTATCTGTATGTGTGTATCTCATCCAGGGTGTAACCCCATCCTTCTACCCCCTCCTGCCTGGGATGGGCCCCAGGCCAACCAAACCCTGCCCAAAAGCGGCTAGAAGATGGATGGATGGATGGATTTATAACTTACGTTAGGTCAGAAGTTACTGATATGATGTGCTTACCTACTAAACTATACTAAACTGATATGTTCCTTTTTAACAGTGAGTTTACTCTCCTGATTCCTAAAATTCAGACAGTTATTTCTAATATTCTTCATGCTTCATTAGATTGCAGTTACACTGTAACCTACAATCAGTTTCTGCTTTATTAGGTTCACCTGCTCATTAACGCCAACAGGCTGCTCCTCCAAGCAGTGAATCCTGTAGCTTAATACACACAGCTGACAGACAGGGTGAAGAGGGACAGTGTTTGGCAAAACTTCAGAGTGGCTGAAGCGCCTGTTATAAGCAATTTTCAATGTGTTATGATTGTTGGGTACAGATGTGGTGGTTACAGGAACTGAGTAGCATCCTGTCATGTTTACACACTACAGTGTTGAAAGTTTACAAAGGATGGTGCAGTAAACAAAAAAAAAACAGCCAGCAGATGTTTGATGGGTGAAAACACTGTGTTAATGAGAGAGATCGGAGTAGAACAGCCAGATTTCTCATGATTTAAACTGGTCCCAGCGGCAGAAGGAGGCCCCACCCAGTCGAGTGTTGATTAATCAAAGTGGGATATTGATCAAGGAATGTACCTGCTTTTATTCTGCAATAGGATGAAAACATTTATTTTCAGGATCTTTACAGTGTTTACCGAACGTTGTTACCTTGGTCGCAACTGCAAAGACACACTGTCTGCAAATCCAGGAGCTGCAGTCCGCTTCAAGTTCAACAGATGGGACGTGACACTGAGGGTGGTACCCTGTGAAGCACCAGAGAAAGATGGGAAATGTTACGTCATTCAAAATCAACAGGCTGCTTGGTAGTAAGGTTCTATGGTAGGGGTGGAGAACCTGACCCATGGAGGGCCAGTGTCTTTGAGATGGCCTCTCAGTCAGCCAATAATAAAGCAGTGGTTCTCAAGGCCAGGCCCAGGGACCCACTGCTATTGGCTGATTGAGAGGCCATCCCAAAAACCCGCACTGGCTCTCCATGGTTCAGGTTCCCCACCCCTGTTCTATGGTATGAAAAAGGTCTTTGGTGCCAAACCTCACAAATATTTTGATTTTTCAGCTCATTATTCAAAGCAGCGCATTACTTGATATTCCAAAAAAGTGATCAGTAGGTAACACGCATTACATCTCACCAAATTTAAGATTTCAGTAACTATTTGGACTTGTAAGGTTCTACAGCACCAATTTGCATGGTAAGAAAAATGTGGTTGTGCATTTTTCACTCACAATATTTAAGCAGGTTTCAGCCACTGTCAAATAAACAAAATAATTCCCAGCAGCTATAACTACAACAGTGATAAATGCAGAGACTATTAAGGGAGTTGACTAATTACATACTATCTCTGCATTAACGTAATCAAATTCACACTATTTACTGCAGCAAGATCAGTTTATCTAGTACTGTAATTAATTATGTAATTGGCATATAGTAATAATGTTAGAATTATGCCACATGTTGAATCCCAGCACCAGGCTGCAGAAACACACCTGAGAACCTTTTCAAACCCTCGGCAGTACCACTTAAATTACATTATGCATGTTATAGGATGTGCGGTATTTTGTTACCATGACGACACTTGTGACAGTTTACAAGGGGCTCTTTGAGAGGTGGAGCATCACAGACACAGCAAACTCCCTCAATTCCAGCAGAAACTGAGCAACAGACGACAGACAGAGAGACAGGGTGAGGAAAGGGAGAGATGGGGGCAGGGGGGGCAGGGAGAGAGAGCAATGAGAAATACTCCAAAACATGCCTTCCCCCGGGGCTGATTCACCTCCCAAGCATGCCTTCGAATTCCACTACCTTTGACCTTTTTAGTATTTAGCCTTACATAATTTCCATTAAACAGTCATTTCTGAACCTGCCTGCGTTAAATGAGGGGGCGCTCTTATACACATAATTACAGTTCCAGCATTGACTCTGAGCAAATACTACCTGGTTGCTTTAGGTCAGAAAATACTGAGTGTTCTTAAATACTCACTTGATTGCTTGTTGCCTGTATGAACTGATACATACTGCATATATCAGTATGAACCAAAATTATACAGCAATATTTTACAGTTATTTCAATTAATTTAGTTTTAGACCTGACCTCAAGGTTTGCTTCTTTTATAATAGCTTGAAAATCTTTACAAAGAACATTAGGTTCATGCCTGTATCTTAATCGTCCCCCATATTTCAATTTAGACCAATGTGAATTAAATCAAGCAATGCATCAATCGGTGCCTTACAAGAATGAATATCTTTTCTCAGCACCCAGAATTCAGAATTATCTTCAAATCGAACCAAGCAGCACTGTTTGACCCCATCTACCTGGAAAACAGAAAGACCAAAGTGAAGGATGGGTACAGACGAAGGGACATGAAAACGGGACGCTGACACGGCCACAGAAAGAGACTCACTCTTTTCACATTGCCCAGGTACAGCAGTCCATCGCTCCACCGAGCCAACACGTCATCTCCCTCGCTCAATCCCCCCATCCTAAAAAAATACAGAGGTCCAAAGATAAGTGAAGAGACACAGTTTACCAACGCGAGGGCTCAAAACGTGATCTAAGAAGTACTTCAGGGGGACAGGATAACACACAGAGATCGATAAGGGACTTTCCGACGACAGACCAAAGGGGTGACAGACCCAGAATATGAATCTGCATCTGGCTGAGAGACAAGGGCCAAAGGGTTAAGTCATGCTGTCGGGCTATCCATGGATACGAAGAAGACGCTAAATAGGTTCCATTTACCTGACGGCAGATATTAGCTCATTATTGTATGGTCAAGTTTGCAATATAGTTTACTTTATTTGAAACATGTTGCTGAGAGACTGCGTGAGGAACATCTGCAGGAACATTCCGTGATATAAAACTAATTAAAAACTAATTGGATCAATTGCAAAGCTCGTGGCAGAGCTGATTAGAAATCTCGGTAAACTATGCCACAAACCACAAACTGAAAAGATTACAGATTAATTAACAAATTGATAAATCTCTGCAAAAAAAAATACCCTTTCATTTTCAGAAAGCGGTACCTGAAAAGTCGAACTCCTCTCAGTCTCGTGAAATAGAAGCAAAGTAACGGTATAAGATTAACATCCAGATGTATTTTTCCACTGTTTTCGGTCTCGGTCACTGTATGGCAGCGCCTGTGCTGAGCAGCGCGTCAATCAGCCCGTCAGCGCCGCTGCGTCTGTCCGTCAGTCGCTCCTTCTGTCTGCCTTGCAGGGCGTCGTTCCGTCATGCTCCCGTCTGTTTTCCCCCCACTCCAATTCTCGCTCCTCCGGACCGTAAAACCAGCGTGTTTGCCTTAGAGTGAAGCCGCGAGAGACGCCATCATCCTCGCCTCTGGCTGCCGACCGAGTGACTTGTTGTGACGCAGACATAAAACACAGAGAGATAGAGAGGGAGACAGGGGGACGGGGGACGGGGAAGTGGGCGAGGTGTTCCTCACATCCTTCTTACTGATCTCGGTCTACAGTAAGAAGGGTGGTAGAAAAAAAATACGTACTATTGTCTGCTACTCCGTAGAAACTACGCCTTGGGTTAAAATCTAATAATCGGGAGTCTAAATATGCCGAATTACGGAAGATTTCAAGTGGAAATTTAAAAGAAAGTATGACAACAAGAACACCATCGTGGGACAGGCGCTTTAATCGGATGTTCATATTGCCAAGCTGCACAAACCACGTATTCTGTGGGAAATATGCAGTTTTGAAACTGAGTAGTAGACCCGGTGTATTATTTTTAAATGAATGTTATTGTCAAACCTATACCCAGTTACTTCAAATAAGCAAACCTGGCCCTAAACGAATATGAACAAGACGTACGTCTCAAGTGGAAAAAAACAATTGTTAAACATACTACTGTATTGTTAAAAACGAGATGTGCTCAAATTTAATATATCGGACTTTAAGTGAAGCATAAATGCCCTCACTTCCGAATATCAGCGTAATTACCCCATCACCTAGTTAACACGTAGGCGCGTATTTCTAACCCTCAAGTGTCTTTTTAATGCTTTGCAAGCTCCCTTCCATTGAAGGCAAGCAATAAGACGGGAAAAGGTGTACTCCCATTTCTACGAGCTCAATTTACCCGCTCCAATAGTCTGGCCCAACGAGAGGCTTCACCTACACCACTGCTGCCCTCCATTCTGCTATCATTACAGGAGCAATACGTCTGTGTTTCGGATTCAGCTTCCAGCCCAAAAATCTACAGCTTTGTTGCAGACAGCATTTTTTGCAACTGATCTAGGAAGCTCAATAAGAATGGACAGAATGTAGTGTTAACCTATGCATCCATTCATCCATTCATCTGCATAATGCTTGTCCTGGACATGGTTGGGGCTGGACGGGGTACACCGCGGATGACATTAGTGATTAGAATATTGAACTTGTAATCTCCAGGTGAGCCGGAGGTGCTTCAGTGGTACCCTTGAGCAAAGAATGGAACTGTTTCTGTAAAATATAAATCTGCAAAAATACATCACCTAAGCAATTTAGTGCAATGAAGGTAACTTACCAGTGAAGTGCTGAAATAAGCAGAGACACGAGAGATCTTCTGTGACCATGTATGGGATAGAGAACCCGATGGCGCTGCATTTGTAATATGCTGGCAGGAAATACTATTACTATTAACAACGACAAAATGAAAATCAATTGTTGCAGTAAATTATTTACTAATGACTATTTAGTACGGTACATTTTACAAAAGTAAACTGCGGCACAAGTACAATTACATTTAAATTCAAGAGACATTTTAAAATTTTGAAAGACTTTAAATGAAATAGTAGCGTACATGACAGCAGCTCATGTATATTCAGGAATGTTAAAGAAATAAAGCAATACAAAAAAGTAACTGAAAGTGCTAAAATAAATACGGCCACGAGAAGATGCGTTTTGAGGTGATCCTTGAAAACGGTTTATCTTACTTTTCCTTTATGTTTGGATTATGCAAGCCGGACCTTATTACACATAACTATTTCTGAAAAGTTACATTACAACGCATAGTTACAGGCTATGCACATCACATGCATTGATTACGTTAAAAATGGACGGAAGGAAAAATATGTAGCCTAGTATATGTTATGTACAATGAGGGTTTAAGGGGCATACGAAATAAAAAAAGGTGAAATTAAAAATTATTAATGAAGGAACGAGAGTGTATTGTTTCCGCACCGCATATGCTTAGCAAAACAGCTTCTAAAATGTCTGTGTCAAGCTGCTCAACTGTTCGGCGCTGTGGAGAAATATAAGCATGCTCTCTGTATATGACCACTAGATGTCACTCATATTCACCATACAAGGAACCTTGGTAATCGATACGCTACTTAATCGTTGCCTCAAGATACGGATTTCACAGTGCGACAAAGATCAGATATTGGCATTATTTCATTTGTTCACGCTGTTTTATCCAGTCATATTAACTTTAGCTGTCCTGCAACTTTCTTGCAAATATAGACCACAGATGCTCAGTAAAAATCCAGATTGAAGAAATGATCAGATGTTAGCAATTCTGTGAAAGAAAAAGTTTATTGCATTTCCAAAGAAAAAACACACATCACAGATCAATATATACACATCTGCACAGCATATATTAAATATACTTGATTTTTATATCTTACAAATGCCAACTATCACTACAACTACAACAATGTAAATTTAGATCAACATAAAAATCTATACATAAACCTTCTTATAAAACCTACAGGTGACATAAGACTCAACCTTAAAGTGGAACCGAAGCCATTGGTAGTTGCATGAAAACACTTGTATAGTGTTCTAATAGACGGTCAGTTCACAAAGGCAAATTCTGAAGAAATTCTGAAATTCCAAGTGTAGACAAGTTCCCAGGGGTGTTCATAGGCAGTACAAGGAATGGTGGTTACCTGAGCACAAGTACTGTCACAAAAACATTCGTGTCCCCACAGGAGGGACAGTGACACAGCCCAGCAGAGTTGCTACTGCTTCTAGAGACATTTATATTAGAAAGTCATGGGCGATCCCGTTTTAATAAAGTTTACTTTAACAGGAATAGATTATTATACATGTAACATTTTAAACTGTTTGTTTGTACAAAGTAAAGAAAGTATAACAGAGTGCCATAAGAAATTGGAATATCCTGCTAAAATATGTAAAATATACAAATATTTTTTCATGTCATAATAAAAAAGTTGCCCATGCTAAATAAGGAGATGTGGTACCTTAATTCACAAGAGATAGATTATATATTCATTTGTGATAGTGCAGAGCTTTATTTAAAGAGATACAAATTTTCATAAAGTTCCAAAAAGGAGAATTTACTAAGGGAACTTAAAAAAAAAAAAACCTCAATGAAACTTTACACAAAGTATGGTCTACTGTATATATACACACACACACACATTGTTAAATAGTATAATTCTCAAAGCAAATTAGGCATTTTTACTTGACAAGTGTTCTGTGACTACAAATATCATTTGAATATTGTATCAGCAATTGCACCTAGCAACACACACAACCACGCACTTAAAAAAAAAAGGTAAAAAATGCAATTTGTCAGTGCTTGGCTTGAAAAAGAATAATCTGACAGCGAGTACCAAACGGCTTTATGCGTGCAAAAAGCTTAACGCTTGATGACTTGAGAGGTTTGCCTCCGTATTCCAAATGACTGCTGATGTTTTAACAACATCATATACAGATATCTGATGACAGACCAATTGTTCAAACTGCCACTTGCGTGTTCATCATCACCTGATACAACGTATATCTGCAAATTCACATCTAAACACTGGGATCTTATCAACAGCAATACATTTTGTAGTAAGAATAAATGTATAATCAGATACCAGGCATAAAAAATGGATAATTTTTGGTTTTTCACATCTTTGGTAACTAGCAAATATTTCTTGTATGACTGCACCTTTTAAAACAAAATCCAAGTCATAAGTAAAGCGACCAATTTAAATCACAATAAAACCTTGGAAAATGTTACCAAATTTTATTAGTTAAATGTAAACCGTCAGTGAGCTGCTGTTAGATACTTCAGTGACTTTATAGTATTAATGCCCTCAACACCAGAAATGTCTCTGCGTTCAAAGCCAGAGAAACAAACAAACTATCAGAAGGCTGAAGAGGCACAGGACGATGACACCGGTGACAGGGAAACGTGCCGTATTCCTGGCCCTTGCCCAAAAATCCCAGTATGAAATGTACTGTGCCAGAGCCCTAATCAAGTCAGAACATGTGTGAATATGTCAACTATGTCTCAAGCCATATTTATACCCTTCACTTCTGGCTTCATAGAAAAATCGCTTCACAATAAAATTATAACATTCCAGCATAAAATAATGTTAAATCAAACATACAAACTGTGGTTTTGCAATTATTCAACGATTTCAATTATTACAAAGAACCCATGCACAATAAGCTAAAAATATACTGACAGTTCGACATTGACATTTAAACTCATATTTACCCCGAAATTGTTCCTAATGTGGACAGACTCCAATTAGAAGAGGCACTGAGGGATGTTCACTTAGTGGTTGAGGCACTGAGCGGGTCACCAAAACCTCACAGGCTCAAATCTCACACGGGGTCTCATGGCCTGGGCCCCGAATACAGAATCCAACCCGAATAGCTTCAGGAGAATGATCTAGCTGCATAAGGAGCATCATGTTTCAATTTATGCTATGCAGATCACCTCTTGGTGCAAGCATTTTATAACCCTAAGGGTTAAATCAAACTCAAATGGAGAACTTTGTATATTTTCTTAGACACCAGAATCTCCGCTCCGATTAATCAGCTGTACCTCTCTGATTCTTCCTCTTTTAATTCCTGGCCACTCATTAATGTCCTAGACTGAGCTGCTAACTCCGCCCCATCTGAGGACACGCCCCCTAGCAAACCACCAATCGCGGTCCCCGCCTCCCCCTGAAAATCGGACTCCTCCACCTTCACCTGGCCGGCCTCTGTCAAGAAGCCCTCCCCCTCGTCGAAATTGTAGCTGTAGCCTTCGTCGATGTCAGCCGCATTTAAGTTGCTAACGGCGGCACTGCCGTCATAGCTGGGAGGCATGCCGGCCGCGGCAAGCCTCTCGCAGCGCGCCTGGTGACGTAGGAAGCTGTCCCTCCAGATCACCTTCTTTCCACAGAGTCCACATTCATAGGGCCTCAGGCCACCGTGAGTTTTGAGGTGTTTGGTGAGGTGGTGCTTCATCTTGAAGGTCTTGGAGCACACGGGGCAGGCGAAAGGACGCAGGTTCAGGTGCTGCATCTTGACGTGCCGGTCGCGCATGCTCTTCAACGTGTAGGCCTTGCCACAGTGACAGAAATGCACCTTGCCCGAGTAGGAGGTGCCTGCGATAGAAAGGGAGGAGGAGGAGGAGGATGAGGATGGGATGGGAGGGGAAGAGGAAGGGGGAAACGGAGCAGAGGAAGGAGGGATGTGGCGGCTATTCCCGGGAGCAGTTGCACCTCCTTGACTCTGGGTGGCGATGTTCAGAGGCGGCCACCCTAACTCCGGAGGCCCCAAGTGATATTCATTGTCATCAGAAGGGGACGCAGGCACTAATGGCCTCTGGGAAACCTGTCCGGTGCCATCTTCAATTTCATCGTAAGTGTCCCCACCAAAGGGCACGCTGCCTTCGTCTGCAAAGCGCCCAAAATCAACCTCTTCCTCTTCTTCCTCATCTTCTTCCTCCTCTCTTCTATAATCCTCCTCTGCCTCCATTGGCCTGCTTCCCTGCTGCAACCAGGGACTTGCCTGCCACTGCATGCGAGCAGGAGGAGCAGGTCCTGGGCAAGCAGGACCAGGGCCTGCACCGTTGCTTTCTACACCGTGAAGGGAGCTGACGTCAGACTCTTTCGCAAGCTGCCCCCCATCCTTAGACGCAGCCTCAGGATTGTCTCCTTTATCCAGTCGCTCTCCCTCTTCTCCCTGGTACACACTTGTGGGGTACTCTGCTGTTACACAAGCAGAAAAGGAGGGAAAAACACAGGGCACACTGCTTTTAACAAAATGTGCTTTGATGAAACAAAAGCTCACGCGTTATGATAAAAAGCAAACTAAACATCTGCTTCAATATTATAAATTAATCATGATTAAGAATTTTCACTCTTTAAAAATTAAAGATTTAAGTTAATTTTTGTTCATTTTAGAAAAGATTTATTAAAAGAATCAGATTTCCACCTACCAGACTGTCCATTTCTCTCTGCTCCATCCATCTCTTCATCCTCTTCCTCCTCCACAACTTCTCCCATCCCTTCATCTGGTTCTGTTCCTCTCTCCCCATTCTTCTTCCCTTGAAGACCACCATCTGCCCCCCCTAAGCCCTGTGCACCATCCACGCCACGTCTCTCCACCCCTCTTCCCCCGAATTTCTGGAAATCCTCCATGGAGCAGCTCTGCTGCGTCCCCTTGGGTCGGGCCCTCGGCCTCAGCCTGCCGGCGTCGCCGACGTAGCCGAGCACGGCGTGTGGGCCGGGCCTGCCGTTAACGTTGTCAAAAGCGGCTCGGTAAGCGTTGCCGCCGTCGTAGCCCCGGGGGCTGGCTTTGCTGTTCGCCGACATCCAGAGCTCTTCGCAGCTGGAGTAGTCACTCTCCACACTTGGGTTGGGGTCAAGCTGAGAGTCGGCAGATGACTGTGGAGGCAGCGTCTGAGCTGCGGGCCGAGGTCGGTTCCACCTGGAGAATTGCTGAGGATGCCTCCAGCTTGCCAAGGGTGGCAGAGAGCCCTGATCTGGACAAGGTGGCCTCTTCTCAAGTGTGGCAGGACCAACCTGCCCCCGGTCCCTAGTCTCTCTCTCCTTGGCCTCCACACCCCGCTGCCTGTCCCTCTCGCGCTCCCTCTCAGTGTAGAGGCAGTCAGTGCTGCTGGGGGACTGCTGTCTGGATGGGGCATTATGAGTGTTGCCGCCGTGACTCTGAGCGCCCCCTAGTGCCCGGGGCCTCTTCAGGATTTCTGTGCACTTGTCCACGATGTGCCACATCTGCAGGAAGCTGGCCACGGTGACGTAGTTGACGATGTCATCGCGCACGATGCTCAGGTGGCCCGTGTAGGCAGAGCTCAGGACACTCTCAAAGACCAGGGGGTCCATGACTGAGGGGAGGGAGACTGTAGTCACGTTTTTCAGCAGCACCTATAACAGGGCACAAACACATTTTATTCAGCCATATTTCGTCACATATTACATGACAGGCGTTTAGTCAATAGCAATAATAATGACATTCGTATACTTGAAAATGATTGAAGTTCTCTTTTCACCTACCTCATCTTGCTCTCTCAGACATAAATACATACACTATTGACTATTGGGACACCTGGCCATTACAGCTGCAGGAACTCTTATGACATCCCATTCTAAATCCATAAGCATCAATACTGAGTTGCCCCCCCCCCCTTTGCAGCTATAATAGCTGCCTCTCTTTGGGCCTAAATGGGCAATCAAAGGCCCAGAGGTTTTGCCTGCTGAGCCACATGCTGCTCCCCATGTGAGCAATGGTCAATATTTCCTCTACCAAAAGCCAATTTGTACAGCATCTTACTGGTGGATATGGATATTATTGTAATATATCTGAAAGACAGAATATTACAAATGGAGTCATTTTCACACACTATTGTTTTAACAAAAAGGAAATCTGCCAACACCAATGCAGCGAAGAATTTTCTAGTCTAATAGTTAAGACGACTTGTGATTACTTGCCAGATCACTCCCTCTCGTACACCACTTATTCAGATGGTTAAGTAAATGGGGGAAAATCGATAGTTGATATAGCTGTGTAGGGCTTGCGATTGAATACTCCTCCACATCTTCACGCTAACAAGGTCGAAAGGCAGCGACACGGACCTGGTCGTGAAAGTAGGGCGAGGATGCAGCCATCACGCAGCGATGGGCCCGGAAGACCTGCCCCTGCACCTGGATGGACAGGTCACACAGCCGGCCCTCCTCCCGCTGCCGGTTCAGGCTGTCCAACACAGCCGTCCTCACGCTGGGGAAGCTCACCTCCACCACCGAGCCAGCGGGGGTGCCAGAACCACTACTACTGCAGCTCTGATCCATAGGACCTAGAAATGATACTGCTTTAGTTGCATTTTATCATTCATACAATGCTGTTTTAAAGTAAAAATTCGACTTAATATCAACTAACTGTTGTATCAAACAAAGGTGCTGTTAGGACTATTTAAGGGGGCTTTAACTCCCTTAAAATATTTCCCCCCCCCCCCCAATAAATGCACACTAATTAGTTTAAATAATGTAGGCCATTTCCGTCAGACCCCTCTAATAATGGCTTCCCCATCCCCCTTCATAATTCTGTACTGACGCTCCTGGTATCAAAGATACTCAATAGTAGATTCCGTTTACGACTATGGCCATGATACAAATTATGCAGATTTCACTAAACTCTTGAGTATACGCCGAAAATAATCGCCAGTTCTGGAGTATTAAAGGCACTAAATTGCAGTGATCACCGGCTTCGGTGTGACAGCTACGGTTTATGAAACCCAATGTCAATATAACGCAGTACATGTCCAATATAAAAACGAAATATCATTTTGTTCCAATATTTCGCTGCAATTACAAAGGGGTTAATTACTCGGCGTCTCGTCACTTGCCCCATGATCTAGTCAACATTAGCAATGGTGATTAATATTGGTCATCAGGAACGACAGACGCGCCTGAGTCGAGAGCGGCCACAACAGCGGTTAGTGGTTCACTCGAGGCCCCGGATTAATCTGCGAATAAGGCCCACAAACAAGGTTCGACACGGTATCATGGCCAATATTCAAAAAGACCCAGATAGATTTGTATTGTCAAAAACCGGCAGATAGAAAGACATTGTTTATTAGTTATTCATAATACTATCGGTGTCTGCCAGGTAATTTTGCTGTCGTTAACTTCCAGGTGCTTTAGAAAACGAGATCCACAAAGCTAGCAGGCTATTTAGCGGACAATTAAATACTTGATATCTATTAATATAATCAACCTCGTAGCCGGCCGCGTTATTTAAATAGTATATAGATATAATTATTCCCATCATGACATTTTTTTTTCCCCTGAGCACAGAATTATGGGATCTTTTACACGTCCATTTAGTACGTCGGTTATTAGCTTTCACGGGTAACTATACGTACCTTTGTAAATCCCCAAATATATACTTGTACAGTCCTCCGCAATTGCAAGTTGTTGTATTCGGTGATTTGTATTGGAATCAGGCACAATGTCAACTTTCACTTGCAGCCTAGGGAGATATAAAATCCATTTGAAAATGCGCAGCCGTGGCAATGCCCACTTTTCTCTGCTTTTTATAACATTTAGATGGTTGACTGTGAGATCGCCCCTTTCCAAGCTGAACGGCAGTGGGTGTTGGGTGTGAAAAGTTCGCTAGCGGTCTCTAGGAAATTGTCCATTTGGGCCTGCATGGATCGCAGACGATTCCTAAAAATAAGGTTCTCAGTCTAATTAGCTTCCGTGGCAACGCTAATGAATGCATAATGTTGTTTACGATGTACAAACACTCATATTAGGTCGCAAATACGTTTGATGCAAAACAGGTTGACTCTCCTTGTTGTCTATGAACTGGTTAAGTATCGCAAACATTTTTGTCTTGAACTCGTTATATATGAACAAAGAAATGGTTCTTAGAAAAGAGAATGTGATACTGGGCTTGTGTGATCGTATTCGGTGACACGAGTGCACACGTTGGGAGAGATATGACCGGCTGTCTGGAGGGGTGTAACATGGAATAATTTGGAAGATCTGTATCTTGGATCTAAACCCAAGCGGTGAAAGCTTGCTGAACTTGTGTGCGTTGATAATAGAAATAAAGATAAAGATACCCATAAATGCACTTAGTATCAGAGACCTTATAGCGATGGTCAATGATTAGTTTTGCACCTGTGCCATCTGATTTCAGGGCGTGTGTTTTTGACACTCGGGTGAGAAGAAGGCAGGGGTGGGAATTGTCATTTAATTTTGTAAAGCAGCTCCTGCTCCCTCATATTGAGAGGAGCCAGCTGAGGTGGTTTGGTCATATTATAAGGATACGAATTCATCAGTTCCCCAGGGAGCAACTCTCTGAACATTTCCCTGGGCATTAGACCCAGGACACCCTGGAAGGATTATATCCCTCGACTGGCTTGGTAATACCTGGGGATCCCCCAGACTGCTCAGCACTGTGACCTGGAGAAGTGGTTTGAAGGTGGATGGATCAAAGAATACATGTAGTTATAACAAGAGCTAGTTCACAAAATATATGTCCTTTGTAAAACCTGCATTTTGGTCACGGCAAAACACGCAGGGCACGGTAACATGCATATCAATGTTAACGTTTATAGTTATATGTTGAATTTCATACTAACTGCAAACTAACAGTACACAGAGAATGACAGTAAGTAGCAACATTATATTTATGTATATGTGTGTGTGTGTATATATATATATATATATATATATAAAATGCACGTATAACGGAATATTACACTCTATTGTGTGCTACATCAGAATTTCATGAAAAATATTCGCGATCAAGTTAACATCAAGGGAAATATGTGTATGTTAAATCCGTATAAATAATAAAACAAAGTCAGCCGAATTTCTTGTTTACGGCCCGGCGTTGCTCTGGCCCGATTGGTTAATTTGTAAAAGTATTTAAATACGATTGGATAGTCACGAAGGATGATTCTAATATTACCTCTGATTGGCTTTTGCCACTGCGCCGGAACTCCCAAATACGCCAATTATATTACAAGACGTAAAGCGGCAAGGAAAGTATTCAATTTGAAATTCAAACGGTTGTAGGTTGGTGAATAGTGGTGAGTGCTACGCGAACATTTTAAAGTCAATATTAGCAACATTAAGTTTTTGATTATCCTACATTATATTAGTATTAACTTATTTTTGCGATTGTGAAGAATCACTAGCGATGCGATGATACGATTTAAAAAAAATTACTGTAATGTATATTCATTAACGATTCTCCTTTTCGCAGTTCGCGGATCAAGCTACAGCGAAATGAATAAGGAGGTTGGTTTTCTGCATTCGAAACTTTAATAGGTTCGACTTTCTTAGTCAGTTAATTAGTATGTTTAATGGACTAATGTTAAGAAAGCTGTAGTCAAATACTAGTAGTTCGTGATCAACGAGCAACTCGCTACGAACTATTTTCTTTGAGAAAAAAAGTGATGGACACATGCTCCCCTTTTTCAGAATGCATCTCGCCTACCCGTATTCTCTGTTAAGAGGACTTACACAAGTAGCACAGAGAGCAACGGCGAACAACCTGCCCAGGTAATTCTGTTATAATTCTGAGTAGTTTGCCTATTGACCTTAATGACAGACCCTTACAACCGAATGCATTACGTCTTTGTTTCTGAGGTTGAAAATGTCTTCCTCTTTATGCAACAGAAACTGCGCAAAGTTGATGGAGACGCTGGAAAGCTGAAGCAAGCGGTCAGCATGGCTGGCACACGTCATCGCCCAGTGGCTGCAGCCCACCGAGTAATAGGTGAGTGACCCTTCGTCCTCTTGCACTGCCCAAATCATTTGCCCCAAGCCAACATAATGCATGGTTCACTATATAAATTGAGGTATCCACCTGCAGACCGATCTTAAACACTATCGATTTATCTATTTCAATTCTCTACCCCAGTCAAATCACTTAGACCAACAGGAGCTGTGACGGTGGCAGAAGGTCCTTCTAAAGGTGAGTTTACAATGAAACCACTTGCATGCCTGGTGTTAAATGTTTACATGCCTAGATTGTCCATCACCAAACTTTTCCCTTCTGCCCTCTTCCCATCTTTTCCCAGCTATTCAGAAGCGCCCAGTTGCCTCAGTCCCGAAAGCAGGTAACTCCCTAGAAGGCATCCATTATAGTCTGTACCGCCAGTCGTAACCATAATGTATATCTTATGATGGGTGTGCAGTTTGATTTTAGTGGGTTTTCACATAGCTAACACACTCTTGGAGATTATTGTGTATGTCTCTTGTATATGTAAACTAGAAATGTTTGATTTTAAAGAATTTTGATAATTACTTGATCCTGAACTAATGTAGTAATTTGACATTTCATTAAGCTGAAAAGAATGTGTAATTCAGGGTCTTTCTACATGAGACATTTGGCTTGAATTGGAAAGTTTCCTGTCCTTAGTGCCTGCGACTGGTAAAAGTGGAGCCCGGCGACCAGCCTGGGATTTAAAGGGTAAAGTGACTGACATGGAAAACAAAGTCCAGGTGTATCAGAACCGGATCAAAAGTACCGCCCAAGAAAATAAGGATTTGAAGGATTCTATGGCCAGGGGGCAAGAGCGGCTACAGCTGATGGATGAGGAGATTCAAACACTGAAATACCAGCTGAGGTAAAGGATTAGATTGTGTTTTTCCAGTAACGCCGACCAACATTGGGTGCTCTTGTGTTTTGGAAAGTTTAGGTTTTTACAAAATTGTTTTGTATAATTCCAAAGCTAATTTGCTCTTCTTGCTTGTCGTTTACTGGAAGCCTAACAGTGCTAATACCAATTTTGGATCCTTGACAGCTATATGCTTATCACAGATTTGCTTCACTGTATGTCACTTTGCATGAAAGCACTTGCCAAATGTTTGTCTGCGTTGGTGGGAATTTTCAGCTATTTTGTTAGTGGGGGGGGGGGGGGGGTGTGCAGCTCTGAAAGTGTGCCTGGTTTCCGTTGTAGCCAAGCTGTAGGAGAGTTGGCAGACCTGTCTGGAGTCAGAGACCAACTGGATAAGGTGACTGAAGACCGGAATAATCTCAGGGAGAAATTCACCTCTTTGAGTCAGGAACAAGATGTACTTTTGAGCCTGAGACAATCTCTTGAGTCTCAGGTTCAGAATATACAGGTAATGTGCAGTGTTTGTGCCTCTGCAACATGATCCAAACAGTGTTTCATGAAGTCCTTGCTGAATTTCACAAGGGGGGGAAAAAACTTGCAAGGGCAGCTGCTAAATGTACCGTAGTGTTTGTTAGTTTTGAA
>JAODUD010000046.1:10989007-11017221 GCA_026784285.1 Stomatorhinus walkeri | reverse complement strand
TGTCTACCCGGATTACCTGCCTTCTTGCCTTCCTGCCTGCCTGACGCTGCCCACATCCAGGCACGCTTCACACCCGAACGTGACAATTATTTCTTTTCAAAGCTTTCAATGGACTGGCCCCAGCAAACCATTCTGACCTGTTATTACCTCATTCTGAGACGATATCTTTCAGATCAGCTGATAAGCTGCTTAAACTTGCTCCAAAACACATTTAAAAATAAATGGGCATTTTCCGAGGTCAGTGCCAGAGTTTAGAATGTTAGGTTTGCTTCTTCTATAGATAATTTATATCTAAGCTTAAGACGTATCCTTATGCCTTACCCTACCCTGAGTTGTACTATATCTGATTGGTTCTTGAGCTTTTTATACTATTGATATTTCTTTATTCTTTGCGTATTTACTATTTATATTTATTTTTCATTAGCATCAGACATTTTTGTTTTATTGTGCCATGTTATGTCTTTTTTGCTGTTATGTTACATGTTTTGATTTTGCCAAATTCTACAGCACTTTTGTCATCTGGGGCTGTTCTTTACTGTGCAAAATAAATAAATACTGATTTGACTTGACTTAATAGTAAGCCGGGTAGAAAATAACAATACAGCAATACTACTCACTGTCCTTCGTCGTGATTGAGGAAATTTTCCACTCAAGTCCTTCACGTCTATTCCCATATGTCTAGGAGTTCGGCAAACAAAGAGTCTAATAAAGCAACTGGAAACAACCTGTTACAACTCTATTAACGGGTCAAAGCATTTGCCCTGTAACTCAGTAGCTTTACAATGTAAGCAGATCAGGGACTTTGTCAGCTACAATCAGAAGCATACTCTACAGAAGAGTGAGAGAGAGAAGGCGAAGCCATGGTTCCCACTGCTCAGTGAGTGAGTGCAACTCAGACTGGACTTGTTTTTATAATTAAATCTTTGGTTCTAACACAGCTTTTTTCACTTTTGAGTCTACGAAACATCTTACCTTGCACGAAAAATAAGTTTTTAGTCTACGTAGTTCAGTAACATATATATTAGAGTAAATAAAACAAAAATATAAATACAATCATCAAGCTGAAAATATACACTTTATTTTCTTATTAACACAATAAATTCAGTTCCATTTTCTGTCAGTATTCCTGCACCACTGGACTTGTCAGCAGAATGCCTCTAACTGCTAGCAACATTTTTTCATGCTAGTGAAATGCACGCAGTAACAAGCCCATGTACCGACTCAATACTATGATAATAAATCAGTCCATAAATCAAACAATGGTATAATCTGAGGTGGAGAATTTCGAAAGTAAAAATCCAGACCAAGATTTTATTTCAATCAACCAGATGAGTACTCAGTGACTGTGATTTATACTCAGCTAATTGGCTGGTTTTAATGTTTGTTATTAATATATAATATTTGTTATAAACGTATATTAAAGCTGATAAGGTATGTTAGAATGTCAAGTTATACCTTTGATTACATTATAAAGACATGTGAAGGTGCAGATAGTGTAAAGTGTTATAATATGTTATATTATATGTTATATAACACAAGGTTGAGTAGAAGAGGGACAAAGGTACGTGCATGACTGGGGCATGATGCAGCGGAAAATGTCCTGCACTGAGGGAGCAGTGTCCAGTGATGTTCCACGGCTAAGCTTTTTGACTAGGATATTGCTGCAGGTAACAAGGATGGTCTCCACCGTGCATCATGGTTTACGGTGAGAGTCCCGGTGGGCCTTTCCCAGAGGCCTCGGGTGTACGGTGAGGGTCCCGGTGGGCCTTTCCCAGAGGCCTCAGGTGTACGGTGAGGGTCCCGGTGGGCCTTTCCCAGAGGCCTCGGGTGTACGGTAAGGGTTCTGGTGGGTCTTCCTGTCAGCAGCTGCAGCCTTATGACCACTCAAGGTCACCTGGTAACTACAGGAATTTAAAGCAATGACAGTCATACTCTGACTCTTACCAGGCTTTCCTAAAAAAAAATAATAATAATTAAGAAAATAACAGCGAACACTTTCATGTGTTTGTATTGTCGTGGTCATGTTCGTTGCACCCTTGATTGCTGGTTGGCAGACACTAGTGACGTGTTTCATCACCGAAATAGATGCAGTCAGGCCACTCATCAGGCAGTTTCATCTTCTCAAGGCAGACGTCTCAACCAACATGCACATTGATATTGGACTTATGCAGAAAAGCATAAGCTTATTGAGTTACGCAGGCCACAAATTCTGGGCGTCTCTCTATCTATTCATTTTCAGTCCAGCTTTCCTGGTGGGCACTGGCAGCAAATTTTGTAGGACTGTCCAAGACATCCCTTTCTCCAGTTACTGGTTCCAATACCTCCTTGGGACATTCTGGAGTTCCCAAGCCAACTGAGACATGTAATTCCTCCACTTTGTCTGTGAAAATGCTTTAAGACATTTAAGAAAACGCCAATAGACGATCTTTATTCATACAGAGCAAGGATATTCTCTGTGAAAAATTAATTTTTCATTACCCTAATTTCTCATTAAAAACAACTAAGATATTTAAATCTAGCCTTTTGTTGTGCTGTCCTTATTCTTCTGCTATTTTTGAAACTGCAGGGATTATTGCAGTTTAAGCAGAGATGAAGGTTTTGGAGCGATTTTGTCTGCAGAACGGCGAACGTGTCCCAGCATGAGTCGAGCTTGCTTGATTGTGCTTGTCAGCACCCTATATTTACACGTCACTGAGCACGAGTAGGTTCTTACAAGCTCTTCTCTTTGAGGTCCAGCTGTCTCAGATGCTCGCAATTATTCAAACAAAGAAGCACTCACTGCAAATCATGCACATTTTGCACATCTCTCTCTTTCTCTCTGGACATCAGTATGCCTGCAGATTATGTTCTTATGTGGCCATTTTCTACATATAACATAGATGATTGCTCACTGGTAAGGTAATGCCCTGGTTTGGCACAACATTATTTAACTAACTCCTGTTTGTTATCTTTTATGACTGGTGACCTTTTTTAACGTCGCTGAAGGATTCCCGCAGCTCTGTTAAATTCACGTTAAATTCCGTTACATTGCTGTCATCAAACAGGTACATAGATATCAGCACAGACTCAGACTGTATCTTATGGGTGGTATGATGCCCCACACTCACCTGCGCAGAGGTGGGCCTGCATAGCACCAGCACATGCCCGGCCACTGGGGCACACGTCACTGATGACCATTACTCACAAAACTCTTCCCAGATGCCTGTGAGTGACCTTTTGCGGTCCGTACAGTGCTGCACCAGCAGAGAGACCTTCCAGATGCTCCATACCACCATCCCCAACCCCCCTGCTCCTTCAATACGGCTTTAGCAAAAAATGTTGGACAGCTCTCCCACACACACCCCACCCCACACCCCCAGATTAATTCTGGAGAAGAGACAGCCGGCACCCAAGCGTGTAAAATCATCCTAATTGGCACTGCTCTGTGACTCTTTGGTTATGAAACAAGCTCATAAAGCCAGCCCCCAATTCCCCAGCCTGGGAGAACACGATGAGATGGCCCATTATTTGCACACGATAGGGATACTGGATTAGAGCCACCATCCCTCACTCCGTCGCCCCATCTTGTGTAGCCATAGCTGAGAAGGGATGAAGGGACTCTCCATGCCCCTTTCAACAAAAATCAGTCAAGCCTGAGCTCTTGAACAGCAAGATACAATGAGAACTCATTACAAACTGAGCTTGCTTTTCACCTCTACAAAGGAACCTTTATGTACCAATTATAGAAGTCAACATAAGCAATAAGAAGCAATAAGATCCATCAATGCTTAGATTAAACTTTCAGCCATCTTCTAAATCAGTCTTCATGTGAAAGGAGACTCACAGTATTGTACGTGTGAACTTCCAGATACTGGAACACATGTACAGCAGCAACCCTGTAGAGTAAGAGCTCTGATGCTGTGGGTGTGTTCTTAGAGCCCCAAAGGGTGCATGGCGCTTCATCAGAGCCACATAAGATAAGAAGGGTATCTCTGGCGCATTCAGAAAATGAAACATACACGGGTCTCAATGAGCCTGCCTGTCATTCAACAGAAGATGTGAGGCCTCATGCTGGGATCAAGGGCTGCGGCTATGATTCAGAGTAACCGCTGTTCAGAAGTAACGATTTGCAGTGAAGAGAAATTCATTAACGGAAAACAATCCTGTTCCTCGCCTTCACATTTCAGAGAAAAGAAACCCTTCTCTGTATCTAGCATTTGGCACGGCAGCCAGTTCCCAGGGTGGAGATGCAGGCAGGCAGGCAGAGCTTGCTGGGGGAGCCTGTAAACTGGGTTATCACTGTCACCAGGCTGCGGGATGCCAGCTCCTATGAAGCAAAAGGCAACACAGCATGACTAATGTTTGTGAGCTTAATGATCTGGATGAAAGACTTTTCACTGGAACACCAAAACAGATCATGAAAACAACAGGCTGAAGCACATTGTGAAAAATGACTGTAGTCTATTTTTTGCATGGAAACGACTGTGGTTTTGAAAAGAATCTCACCGTTTGCAGTGCAGTGGCAGCTGCTTTGAACAGTATTTTGAGAATGAGGACTTTTTGTAACCACATGTTGATGCCTATCTATTTGCACAAGTCTTGTCACAATAAATGAGCTAATATAGTGGTCCTCCTTTATCCACAGTCTTGTTTTCCATGCATAACAACCAAAAATATTAAATGGAAAACTCCAGAAATGAGCAATTCATAAGTTTCAGTCCCCCCGTTTTGATCCCTCATGGTCTGGCTCTATTCTATGCCCTGTTCCTTTTAAGTCTGAATGAACCCTTCCATCCGCTGCAACCCCTGCCTCCTAGTCCTTCGTCTCTCCAGACACTATACTATGAAGGTATCTACAGTGCATGATGAATGAGAGCTTCAATGGAGCTCATGAAGTATTATGATGAACACTATAATGCTTATGACTGTCAATAGAAGATGCTGTAATGCTTTTTTAATTCTTATACTTACCATTATAATGCATTATGAAGGTATCTATAGTCCGCTATAAATGACTTTAAGTAAAGTCTTAAAACTAGTGATATGTGATGTTTGTTATCCGCAGTAGGTCTTGGAATATCTCCCTCGTAGATATCAGTGCACTGCTGTATTGCTAACCTGTTACATGATATGACTAGTTAATATTGTCAGTACTCACATTTTGAATTTGAGCAATATATTCATGTCTAATTTACTACGAACATTATATGTTTCCAATTGCATTTAACAGCTGAAGCAATATGTGTGATAAATTCACTGTCCTCTATAACATGTCCCAAATATGACAACAAGATGATTAGCTCAAGGAGCTACTGAACGCTGCGAACAACTTATGAAGTATAATGTGCTCAACAGCTCTATTGGGTTCAGTTTTAACAATATTTTCTGTAGTCTGCAGTTTCACAAAATTTGATAATTAAACTTATCTAAGCAAAGTTAAGAAATGGCTATATTTTATCACCAGCCTCGCCAAAATTTCCCATTTTCTTTTATGATTAATGGCAGCGCAGAATGACATTTGCGTGGATCAAAACGTCAGGAAATAATCTCATAAAGTCTGAAATCTGGAAGCAGCCAAACCCAGCCTTAGCACAACTGGCAGAGCTTTCAGACGAATCGACGAGCATCTCTTGCCGTAAGATCTGCTTGACTGGACTCTTGGAAGTGGTTCCAACTGGACATCAGAAGGCTTGGCTTTGCTTCTTAAAGATCTCTCAGCTTACAGAAGCTAGTGAAGGACAGCTGGGGAGGATTGTGGGGGGTAGGAGAATCAAAATGTCCTTGAATAACAAACAGGAGTAATTATCACCTCCTATATTTACATGTAACATCCCATTCATTTCCTTTAAAGGCTTTTAGAGGATAAGATTGGATCATTGGATTCCATTTAAAAATGAAACATGATACAGAGATGAAAATGACTATCTATCTATCTATCTATCTATCTATCTATCTATCTATCTATCTATCTATCTATCTATCTATCCATCTATCCATCTATCTATTGTGACCTTTTTAGACCATACATTTCCTTTTTATACACGCTGAGACTAATGGAACTTTAATTTTCCACTATAGTACTAATCTTTCACTAAAATAAAATAAGCATTAACAAATAAAAGAGTAGGTAAACCAAGTCATTAATGTGCTAACACAGTTCCTTCTTTGTCAGCCGTGAATGTCAACATCTTTTTATCCATCGCCCCCCCGGTTGAAACCTTAAACCAGCAAACACCTGTTCTTTTGTAGCATTTCGCCTTTTTGCGGCCTCTTCCCAGGCACAGGCAGAATGAGCAGTTTTCTCTGCTTCTGTAAAGGCTGGCAGAGGCCAGAGGTACTCTTCTGAAAGGCGCCCTTTGTGGCGTGTCCTGGAGCTGCCCCAGTCACTCACCACGGCTCAGGCACATTTCTCATCAAAAGATATTTTGAATGTGACTGCTCCTATTCATGGGCGGCCAGACTCGCCACTGCCAGGGTTGTATAAGACAGAGAAATGCGAAGAATCCGGAGTTGGTGAAGAGGAGCGCCCACTAGCTGCATCCTCCATGAATTGTTTTATTTTTTTGGCCTTTTCAATAGGAGGAGGTGCTGCTCGAATTTCCCCTTCCTCCTGGTTTAAATCCACTCGAAATATGTTTTTCAGAACAACACACATGCCCCGGAGTAAAAAGATAGTGTTATTTTGCATAAGCATAGTTGAAAAGCTCTCGGTTTCCATGTAGATATATAGTAAGGCACACACATATGCCAGATGGTAAATGCAAATACTGGGGTGACTTGAGGATTCAGTTTGAAACAGCTAAGCTGAAACACTTTTGCATACATAAAATGACAGTTTTACACTAAGAAAAACTGAAAAATTAAGCTATTACCTTTGGCCACTGCATGCGTATATATGTTGATGGTAAAGACACACACAATGCCATGTGACGACGGAGGCCAGCTCTCTGTTCTGCCTCCAGGTTCTCCGGAAACTTTTGCTCACATTCCCAGGGTATCTGCTAGCTAGTTATTCACCTCTGTTCACCTGCACAGGTCGGGGGGAGAGGAGGGGGTGGTGAGACAGCCTTACACCCCTCTTTCACCTGCAACCTCCCTCTTCTGTATAGACTAAACAACGAAAGTAAACACAGCTGGAAATGCTTCTTTTGGCATAGATGCAAAGACTAAAAGAGGTCCTCAGCTGCCACCATCTCCCTGCTGTCCGTCTTCTCGCTCGCTGGTGGTAACACCTTATCTGTATGGGAGTGAGTCTCAGTACAGAACACACTGCAAGTAAAACATGGTGGGGCTGTTGGGTGGGGATATACGTGCATTAGCATGTGTAATGAGCAAGAAAGAAGGCATCTAACTGAAGCATAAGGCCATCAGTAACAACAATAATCATAAAAACAAAGTAAAATGTGGAATTTTATAAGGTCATCCATCCACAAATGATTCACCCTGAGTGTGTTAGCGGTGGCCTAAAAAACCAGCGTAAAGGAACTGCTTATCAAATGTTTGTTTCAGTGCATGAAAAGGAGCTATTTCTGAAACCTGAAAATTTGGCTGCGGCAGGTAATTGAAAGAGACATCTATCCTCATGCTCCGTAGATAATAAAGAGTGATTAGGTTAAAGGAATTTTAATCGAGAATGCTTTCTGGTCCATGTGACGTTAATAATGAATGAAAACCTTTACTGAACATCATTCTTTATCAAAGAAAACTACTTCCTAAAACTGGAACAACGGGATCAACTCTACACTGAATATGCTGACTTTAAAATACAGTGACACAGTATACACATACAGTGACACACATATGGTGATGCAGTACGCACATACAGTGACATAGCCTACATCTTCTACTATATGTTGCATATGTCGTTCATTGAGTCGAAAAATCTTTCCTCATTGGTCATAGTGAAAAAGAAAAAAAATGTAATTAGGACGTGGGCATATGACAAAAAAAGTCAGTTAAACACCTGATTTGGAGGGAAAACATTTTATAAATGGGCACTGAATTGGGAGAATAAGACTGTGTGATAAATTAAATATATTGTGGCAAAGTGAGACAAGACCAGACCAGACTACACTTCAAAAATAAAGTTGTTCTTTATTCACTGTCTTTCAAACGTCTCAAAAGTGATCTCACATAACAAGACGCATACAGAAATATGTACAGAAAAAACCAGGGGGTGACAGATGTAACGCGCATGGACACATGGTGGGAAGGTACATGCTTGGAATAAAAGTGAAACACAAGGTACGGTGCAGTTGGTCGACTGATGTAAGCAGGGATAAAGACATAATTCGAATGTAAAACCAGTATGGGGGCTAACAGACCAACTGTGTGCATAACAAGCACAAGGCATGATGGGAAAATGCAATTTTGAATGCAGAAAGACGGCCGACCTGCTGGTACCACAAGTTTTCAGCATGTATACATTTCCTTTCACATTAATGTTTAAACAATGAAAATCAGTAGCAAAAATTACTGCGGAAATCAGTTAAAGCAACTTTAGAGTTAATGATCACACTGAATAAAAGTTAAAATAATGTGGTCATTCATTAGAGTACTGTTGTTAAAAGGGAACTAACAAATTTTGCAATCTAAGTCATGAAAGTGACATCAAATGCTATGGATATAAATCCGAGGGTAATATTAAGCAGTGACATTGGGAGTCCGTATGAAAAATCATGTGAAAACAGATGAAGGCCCTGCCCCCCCAAAGGCCTCCCCCAAAAAGCCATTGCTGGCAATGTCATCAGTGCCTCTCCGCAGTAGCTCGGCCCCTCGTGCTGGCAGGTACTGGAAGCCTTCAGATGAGGAAGATGGAGGTGTGATGAAAGAGGCAGAAGTTACAAGGAGGAAGAGTGGGGGGTTAGGAAGGGAGGAGGAGGCCAGGCCCGACATATACATCCATCCTGATCGTTCCATCACTGTCTATGAGAGAAACCATGACAGAAAATCCATCAGCCAGCTGAGTCCTGCTCCTGCATCTTTCGACCTTTAGCCAAATAAATAACATAAACATATTGTTACTTCAAAGATCACTGTGAATGACATAATGTAAATTTATAGAGCCCTTAAGCGATTTCATGAGATTAGAAAAAAAATTGAAGCAATAAGACGACAAGTCCTTTTACATTATCTCCTGAAAACCCAAGTGATCCATATACGTCTTCTAGCGTGAATATCAAGGAAGTGCGACAGAGAGCAGGTTTGGGTTTAAACCTCGGTAAAGTCCCATGGCTCCTTTATAGCTTTTCTATTGGGAAAAAAAAGAGAAAAATTGTTCTGAATAGAAAAAGCATTTTGTGACAAGCCAGAAGTTTCAAGGCGTGATTCAAAGAATTGTTTACACTTAAACGTAATAAAAATAATAAATAAATAATTCTGATCACTTGTTATAGACCCAGTATTGTCTATGTTTGCAAAAGTAAGTTTTCATACTGTTTCTTGCAAAGTAAACCTGTCAGCAAAATTTAAAATTGATTATTATATATAACGTGAACAAAAGCAGCCATACACTATAACCCTAGTATAACATAGTAATACTTTATTCAGCCCTACAGGGAAATAGTCTTTTCTCCTTTCCCATCTTGCTCCACAGGATATACACTGTGTGCATCACTACTAGCAAATATTCCTGGAGATCATTTATAGCAAAACTTCAAAGTGGATTCATGAATTTTCTTTTGCTACAGGTATTTTTTTTACTTTTTTACGTTACAGTATTCTCCCCCAAACATAAGTAAAGTATTAACACTTATCAGTGTGTACAATATTAGGCAATCAGAAACTAACAGGAATAATAAAAATGAAATTATTCAGTCTATATGGAATGATATACTATTAGCTGTCCTATACAGTCTATATACTTTACTAAGCTTTATGCCCCGTGCAGCCACCTTTGGACTCAATGATCTTCATGAGCCTGTTGTGCATTGAACCAGTCAAGTTTTTGATTTGATCCCATCCTATATTAGCTGAGGCAGCTAGGACCACCTCCCAGACACTGCTCTGAGAATGTACTGCTTGCCATCTTGGTAAATCTCACACTTCAGTAAGGCCCAGTAGTTCTTAATAGGGGTTAAGTCAGGCAGGGAAGAGGGCTTGGTCATAATTAAATCACCTTTCAAGCCATTCTTGGCTGATGTATGGAGTACTGGGTTGTACAGGAGGGGGCATTATGCAGCATGAACATCATAACCCTTTTGAAAACTCCTGACTACTTCTTGTAACATTTTTTGAAGAAGGTATCTTCTAAATTGACAGTAGATCATGGGGTTACTTTATACACCATCTGCAAATTGGAAAGGTCTTACAAGTTCACCTCTGGTAACTGTAGCCCACACCATTACTCCTCCACCACCTTGTTGGAGATTGAAGAAGGTGACCATCCATGGGCCTATCCACCTGCTCTGTCAAGAGTCACTCTCATCTCCTCTGTCCATTAAAGCTTTGTAAAATCAGTCTTGAGATGTGTCTATGCCCAATTCTGGTGGTTGAGCTTGTTTGCTTTATGAGTGCAGGTCATGTTTCAGCCTTTGTGTCACGTAATATACTGTACCTAGTATTTCTGGAGTCATTAAAAATGGTGGCCCTTTAATTTTATGCAAATATTTGGCAGTTAAGTTGTGTCTTCTTCTCTCTACATGCTTCTTCCATCCTCTTTGGTTATTGGCCACAAACACTCAGTTAAATGGTAATGATATTTTAAAAGCTTGGCTCTTTTGATTGTTTTACTTTCCTCTGACTGGCACTTTTCTATTGTGTGTTTTTCCCTTTCTCTTCAAGCTCTTCTTTTGGCCAATTTCATTACTAGTAGTAATTTGTTTAATAATTTTGCACAGAGAAGTTCCTATAGTTTCGTATTTTGTTCCCAACAAAAACTACTTAGCCCAAAATACTCAGAATGTATGTGTGAAGTTATATGGATGGATCATAATTTGTTTTACAGTTGGATCTTATTTCAGTGTTTTTCGTGAAGCAGTCAACTCTTTAAGAATACTGTACTGGCAGCAAAAAATTCCCAGAGGACCCCCAGAAAGATCACGGGACACGTTCTGCATTATCTGTTTTGCGGGGGGCGAGAGGGGCGGGTTATTGGCCTGTTGGGGAATTGTTCTGGAGATCACTGAGTGCTTTTACTTGGGCAGATAAAGCATTATCAGAAAGAGCCAGCTGTTTGGTTGACTCAAGCCTTCCTCATTCTAGATCATCCATGTCAGGAGATCCAGGTTGGTCCTTTATTCCTATAAAGGTTAATAATAGCATTGACCATTGTCTCCAAAATACCACAGAGAGCCCAAAACCCATTAATCTGAATTCCAGGGAACCTGGGTCATAATAAATCGGCCTTAAGGTGTAACTGAATACATTTAGCTACGCACACCCACACAGCATACATTCACATGAATTCCAGAATAAATAAGAAGCTGGCCTTCCATACTAAGGACCGACATGGAAAATGGTGATCATTTGAAGCTTTGATCTCTTTGACTGGATTACGTCTACTATTGTAAAGATGGGGAGCTATGAAATTCCAACCTCTTCTCTGTGTGGATGTTCTTTGGGCCAACCATCATATAATAAACAGCTTCTCAGTAAGGCTTTTGTATTTTTTGTGATAATGAATGCAAGCTTTGAATTTTTGTTTTTAGTGATGGATGTTATATATCTTAGTTTTCAGATAAATGGAGAATAAGATCTAAATGTGCTCCTAGGCTTAGTGAATGCAACATTTGTGTTTAAAGGAACCTTTATTAAATTTACATAGGGCAGTGTGGTGAATCTGGCCTGAATAACAAGTTGTGTCTTTCATTTGAGTAGCGCAGAGAGCAGAATGTAGTGTGATAGCGGACAGCTGAAGTTATTAGAGAATCCACTGCTTTTTCATTTTTTTCCTATTATGTATTTGCTTTACCGCCTTTTTCGATGCTCAATCTCATACCCAGTCCCTTTCTGTCTGGTGAAGATAATAGCAGTGATATGTTTTCAGCCTACCTGCATCCCAGATATGATGTCGCAAAGTCAAACAACAAACAAATTGAGTAACATTCCTTTGACCACAGAGTGAATTTCAGTGTAATGTGTGCAGCTCAGTAGATTAGAAGTTTGTGCCTCTTTCAGAAAGACATGGGTTTGTAACCACATCACCATAACACCCTTGAGCAAGACTCCTAAGACTTACTGCTCAAGGGACTAGCTGTCAGTGATTTCCTTACTCCTGTATGGTCATTTATACAAAACAAGTCTGCCAATTAAGTAATATGCTTACACAATTGGTGCATATATGCAATTTTATATGATACCAACAGAAACACAGCTGTGTGTTAGATTATATTAGAATATTATTTATCTGAGAAGGCAATTCTTCTACGCAGTATTAAAAAAAAATTTAAAGCATGAAATGTGATGTACTAAAATGTATCTTGTATATAATGACAGATGTTCATACACAACCTTATTGTAGTATTCAGGCAGGCAGTACTGAAAACTGCACATAATCACAAAAAGGAAGCCCACACACTGAATAGCTCCTATACATTTATTGTGCAAGGACAACATTTCGATTCTGTGCTGGGTTTGACAGCTCTGAGAAGATCCACCACTGGATCAAAGACTTTCCTTGCAGAATAAATTGGCTAGAGCAGTACAATACGCTGACTCAGTGAACCCCATGATTGCAGCCTGTAAAAGATAAACCCACATCTCAGAGAGGTAAGGAAAAACTGAGAGAGTGAAGACCAGCAATTCTCTGGTTCAGAATAGGCTTCTCCCACTTAAAACATCACACCAAAGAACACAAATGAATGAGGATGCAAAGCTCCTTTCTATTATCTTTGGTTTATGCTTGCAGATTGACTTTGACACTTGTTGTGAATGTTATCCCTCCACGATTCAGCATGTCACTGTCAGAGGATTGTCTGTTAAAAGTCATTATTTTTGTGTCCAAAACTGGAATTGGACACAATCTGGAATACTGCCTGAGGGTCTCTGCAGAGACAGCTTTATTGAATTCATAAGTGGAGTTTTTATGGAGCCAAAAAGCGATGATTAGCATAGAGACATCATTCAAAAATAAGTCAAAGGAATTTGGTGCAGAGCTGTTCCAGGTGAAGAAATGTCTGCTATTTCTCTTTAACATGTAATGTTAAACATCCAATTGGTCTTGATATACATAGAATTATTTTGTCTGAAGAGCTATTTCTATTTAATGCTGTAGAAGCACAATTTTCTATTGATACGAACAGGTGGATAACTATGTGAGATATTTCAGTCAGAATATTTGTAATTCTGTTGGTTCTCTAAATTGTCCCTAGCATGTGACTCCGTGGGTGTTTTCTAAAATGGACTGGAATCCTGCACAAGTTGTGTCCTGTCTTGTGCCCTGGGATTACATCAATTTCTGTGTGACATAACAGAATAAACAAATATCTGCGTGAAAGCTTGATCTAAATCCGTTAGCAATAGATGGAAACTGTGAGAATAAAAATATTGCTTCTTAGTGAGTCGGCTGTTTGAGAAGAGCCATAATGAAATATCAGGTTCCGTGCTGTTCAAGGTCTTCATTGATATGTGTGGACAATTCACACTAAGTGTGTGTGTGGATTATATTTAGATTATATTGTGGGAATGTTGTGGAGACCATTTTGCAGGTCCCCACAAAGACCTGTGAATGCAATCAAAAAACTAAAAATGCCAAAAGTCTCGTATTTTGTTTAGTTACATATGGTTAAGGCCGGGTATTTGCATGTTATTCACTTAATGTTTACTAAAAATGCACTCAATATTCTTTGCTAACATATAAATTTACAGTGTGTTCACCATTTCAGTACCTTTATTTGTAAGAAAATGTCATATCTTTGACTCATCAAAGTAACCTCCTTTAGCAGTAATAATAGCAGAGAAATTTTGAGGCATTCTTTATACAAGAGACATTTCATGGGAGGAAACAGTTAATTAGTGCATTTAAACAGCCCATAATTTGACTATGCCATCACCACTTAATAGAATGTATGTACAGTATATATATATTAATGGCAACACGGAGAAAGACAAGCCGCTGGGTATTTATCCATCCTCAAAGGGAGGTTAGACATTGCAAACAGGCATTCTATCCCCAGCCACTATTATTCTCAGTCACTTAGCAATTAGCAAATCTATATTCCACTGCTGGTAATTCTCCTACAAGCATTTTCTACAGAAAGGGAAACAGCACCACAAAGGCTGTCAGCGTTCACACGCCAGCGACACCTCAGGCTCATCCGGGGGAACTTGTTGCCCCTAATATGCTGCTGTAGTAACCTCCAGCTTACAACTTCAGAGAAAGAACAGTAATCCCAGAAGAAGAACAGTCTGAGTTTCAGGGGAAACCCGAACCCACCCAGCATGGCGAGTGGTACACCCTATAACTTCAATTAAAAGTACTGCTGCTTATACGTGGCATGGAGAGGCCAAACAAAAGGGGAGCAGATCAGCCTGCTGGAATTATAAACTCTGGAGGTTAACTAAAAAATTAAGAGCCATTGTGTAAGACCCGTCTTATCTCAGTTTGAAGTCAGAAAGGCTTGCCAACAATCCATAGCCTCCCTTTGTCTCCAACTACCAAGTCATAGTGGCAAAGTGCCATGTTCCTTTCATCTGAGCCCTCATAATAGGAGGTAATTAATGCCATTCAGGTTCAGTGAGGGCCCCCTTTAAGACTGGGGTGGGGGCAGGACTTGAGGGAGAAAAAGGAGGATTAGGACAGCTTTAGAGTTAAAAACGAAAGCTATGCTACATTGCACCTTTGTGTTTCCACTCAGCTCTGGGATTTATGGCTTTCATGTTAGCTTGGCTGGTTTGTTTCGGTTCGCAGTGCATATAGTTCTTGAATTCTGACTGCAGTGCTCCCAATGTACTGCATTTCACTGTTCGTTCCGGTGCGCACACCGTTCAAAAAATGCCAATACACACACTGCAATTCAGCATTAGTTTTCATTCGAGATCTATATATGGTTTTTTTTTTGTATTGCTCATTTTCCATTTGGATCAACCCTTTCATTTTTAGTAGCTGTGTTTCATTAGATTCTCAAATGTCTTTTACATGCATTTAATAGCTAATCTTCTGAACAGTATTTCTGGTGAGGGTTTAAACCAGCACCCAAAAATATTATAACATGTTAAGACCATTCATACCATGGGTACTCTGTGAGCAACCATTATAATGGATACATTTCACGGGATTCATTATTTAAAAGAAAATATCAACATATCAAAATTGTCTGAGCGCATCACAGTATTTTGATTCCTTGTGATGATCAAATCTGGTCCCTAATTTGACTGAATAATTTTAAGTATAGCCATGTTATATATATATTTAACATCAAAAAATGGAATTGATTGAGATTGACTGAAACTGAAATGTTTTCCCTCATCATCACCCTGTTTGCAATTCATATTACACATACAATACATTGTCTACAGAATAGTATTTTTGCCATTGAATGATATCATTTAACGTTTAAATGATCATTAACAATGCAAAAACAATCAAAGATTATGATCAGAGATTCTTAAAAATGAGTAGTTTAAACCTTGCTAGCATTTATCATTTTTTATGAAGGCTTAAAATCTCGGTAACACTTGATAATACTGTTCCGCAGTTAACAGGTAAATATGCAGGAAGTGAGCAGCAACAAAGAAGTAGTGCCTCATTAACACCTAAATTAGTACTATTCACTACTAAGGAGTTATGCTTAATTACTTAATAGGTAATAGTGAACTGATTATTATAGTAGTTCACTAATACTTCATTAGGAACTATTGAGTATTGCAGATCCCACTGAGAATTATCTACAAACTTTGGGTTGTTTCTAATGACTATTAGTTCATTACTAGTTCATTACTCGTCAAATGAACAATGCTTTTTTGGACTAACAGGAACTTACAGGCTACTGTCCTCAATGGTTTTTAGCATTCTTTTCCTTTTGGAAAAAACAGGCTTGTTTCTACCTACTTGTTTGTATGACATACAACTTATTCTACAAAACATTACTGCCTAAATGTATGTATACAGTACCTACATTTTTATTATTTACCTCACTTCAGTCCGTGTGCCAGTGTTCTTCAAACTGTGCTTTGAAGTCCAGCTGAAGGGATGGTCAATCAGAGACTCGTGTTTTTCCACATGATGTGTCTACCACATATTGTTGATCTTTTCTAAACATTAAGAAATGAATGTATGTATTTTGAATAAGGAATTAAGTCTTAATGATGACCTAAATAAAACTAATTGTAACTCAGTTACATATTGAGTATATTAGTAATGAATGTGGCATTACTGATTTCTTCACCAGGAGTTACTAAAGATAAAGAACATTATTATAAAGTGAAACAAACTATAACTTATTAGTAATGAATGTGGTGTTACCGAGTAAGCTATTTCACATTTCCTGGGTTCTTTTTAAGGGGTTAATAAGAACAATGAATGTTAACATAGCTTATTTGCTTCACTTAAACATTTATGTAACATTTCATGACACAACAGCATAAGTTCATTTTAAATATGTAATTTGAAGCACATGTATGTTTATATTAACATCACAACTTATTTTTTTTAATCAAATTACTTTACTTTGATTACACATCCATCCCATTAAAAATATTTACACAGGGTACTGCTGTCTGATGTCATGTAACAATCATGCAAGTGTTCCATCCTTGTGTTTTTAGCCCAGCCAGCAGGTCCACTCAATCGGTCTTTGTCAGCTGACGTCACACTCACTATAGTGTATTGTGGGTCAAATCTCCATTTTGGTTGTATACAATGCCGAGAGCAAGCACGCAGTAAGGGAGATATCGAGTTGAAAGTGATTTACTTCCGTCTCACCTCTGCGATCCCGGCCTCCCGACGCCTCTTTGCTAGCTCCTGTACCTGCAGTCCATATTCTCTGTTCCAAGTGGGAAACTGAAAGAATCTCATGTTGTGATCGACCTTTCTGCCATTTCTACCATGTGATTTAGTATGACAGCCGTTCACACAGCACGAGTGTCCCATCTTACCAAAAATAATGCCAGACGCAAATGCTCGCTCTTATCGAACAGTATTATAAAGTGTCACCAAAGTCTCTAAATCTGTAGCACTGGTTTGGTTTTGTCCAGCTTTTGTCCATTTTACATATGCCCTCAAGGAGATTGATGCAATAACTTAAAAAAAAAAAGTAGCAGAAAACCATTCAGCAAACCATCCCCGTCCAAATCTCTCCCATGTCCCAGGGTCACGCATTTCTGTGTCTACACCAAAAGACAATGATGACCTATCAGCCTCTGATCTGTTGCCTAATGGGGGGAATGAGCAGATAAAATATATAGACCTTTTCCTTAATTTGCGCTTGATAATAAATTTGTAATGACGTATCCGACTCCTCGATGGCATATGGATGGAGCATATGGTGAGGAAGGGGGATGTGCTGTCATGAGTTGCAAAAAGACACAGATGATAGGTGTATTCTGCAGAGGATACGGGAGGCGCCGTTCACGTCAATGCGGAGTGTAACGCAGAGGATACGGGAGGCGCCATTCACGTCAATGCGGAGTGTAACGCAGAGGATACGGGAGGTGCCGTTCACGTCAATGCGGAGTGTAACGCAGAGGATACGGGAGGCGCCGTTCACGTCAATGCGGAGTGTAACGCAGAGTGTAGAGAAGACAGTGGACTTCAGGAGACATCCGTCAGCACAGCTCCCCCTCACCATATCAGACATCCCGGTGTCTACTGTCGAGTTATTCAAGTTCCTGGGTACCACCATTTCCCAGGACTTGAAGTGGGAGACCAACATCTCCTCCATCCTCAGAAAGGCCCAGCAGAGCATGTACTTCCTGAGACAACTGAGGAAGTACCGTCTTCCACAGGAGCTGCTGATCCAATTCTATGCTGCAGTAATTGAGTCTGTCCTCTGCTCCTCCATCACAGTCTGGTATGGAGCAGCCACTAAACAGGACAGGAACAGACTGCAGCGGACTGTTTGGACAGCAGGAAAAATCATCGGTGCCCCCCCTGCCTTCAATCCAGGACATGTACTGCTCAAGGCCTAGGAAACCGGCTGATAAAATCATTTCAGATCCGTCACACCCTGGACACAATCTTTTCCAGCTCCTCCCCTCTGGAAGGCGCTACAGAGCACTGTACACAAAAAACCACCAGACACAGGAGCAGCTTCTTCCCTGAGGCCGTCTCCCTCATAAACAGCTAAGCTGTCACCTGGCTTCTGTCAATTTCCCCCTTGTTTGTACTCTACCTCGCACCTTAAAATTGCAGTGTTACCCACGTGTGTATATTTATAATATTTATAATTTTTCACATTTGTATTTCCTGTATAATGTAATTTATTGTTTGTTAGAGTCGTTTATTCTCTGTGTACGAGAGAATCTCAAGCTGCCGGAAACAAATTCCTTGTGCCCCCCAGCACACTTGATGAGTAAAAGCCGATTCTGATTCTGACCTTGAAAGCTAGCTCATATAATGTTTTCTTCACTTCACTCTGAGTTTTTGCTACGAAATGACAGGGTGTGATTCCTCCAACCTTTAAGAGCACCAAAGCAAGATTAAAGAATTTTAATTCTTTAATTCCAACAGAGGTGGATAGTTCAGGTCCAAAAGTAAAAATCCAGACCACGATTTTGTTTTATCCAAAAAGCTGAGTACTGTGTGGTCCATATTTTTACTTTCTGGACCTGAACTATCCACCTCTGCATTCCAATATTTATAAAAAAGGAAGCTTTGAGCAATAATATTTTAATAGTGGACCACACGTTGTACATGGCACCACCTGAAATGTAAGTAACAGCTCATAATTTTAACCCCTGTGTATTACGCCCCTGAAAGTGGGGAGAATTTATGACAAAAAGACAGAGTGATGTTTCTTCAGCTGGAGCATTTACCCGAATGGGGAAAATATCACAATCTCCCCTTCAGGAAAAAAACCCACAATCTCCCCTGGGTATGTGGGTGGAGACAAAAGTAATCTATTCCCGACTACCAGATCTAGACTGTTTTACAGGCCACGGATAATAAAATCACAGTTCAAGAATAATAAAGAACGGTGCAAGTAATGAATTCATCAAAAGTTTTAACCCATTTTAACCCTTTTAGCAAAGTCTAATTTTTTTTACTAGTTTTAAATAGATCTTATGAATTGTTTCCAAAAACCATATGATTCTGTTAATATTATCACACATTCTTTTAATCTTTTAAATGACTAAAAATCCTTTTTTTTTAAACTGGCAATGGACCCTTAGCATATTACATATTTAACTTGTCACCATCACGTCATGTCAGTAACGGGCGGGCAAACAAAAGGCAGGAGTCGGGATGACGGGAGAGGAAGCAGGTTTAATCCAGGGAAGAAGGGTAAGACATCAGGGGGAGGACAAGGCACTAACACGGCAAATAACACAGATGCCGGATCTGGGGAAGACTAATACAGACACTGACTAAATACACGCAGGAAAGGCAGGCACGAATTGACAACAGGTGGCCACGATCAGGAGCAGACATGAGGTAACGAGGGGCGCGTAGCACACACGAGGCTCGGACGGGCGGATCGTGACAGTCACATGTGCAATAAAAATAAATAGCATATGATACAAAATTGCAAAAGTGAATAGGGTGCATAGAGGTGAAGGCACAGTGTTAGGAATCACAGCAGCTGTATAGAGATACACAGCCTGTGCCCATGTTTGTGCTACCAACACCTCTTTGGCCTTTCCTGCGATCGCTTAAAGCTTTCCATGAAGATAGCTTCAGGTTGTTTATTTTGTTCTGGATGTGTGGCCCTCATTTCGCCATTTCAGGACTGTATATGAGTTATCTTTGTAGCTAAGGCTGCCAAGGACTGGATTTATTTTTACAGTGTATTCTCCTTTTCAGCCGTGGGCGTTTTTCTTTTTCTTTTTTATCTTGTGGATAAGCTATGGCTGAAAATGGATCCTCTTGTGGCTTTTTACAGCTTTCTTTGCTAAGGAGATTTGTGTCTTCCCTTGGTGCATCCACTCCCCATCAGATGTTGGCTTGTCAGATGTGTCTTTTTTTTGTGACGTATCCATGCAGGTAGGTAGTGTTGATACACACCTGCAAAGTCCAGCATCCGTGACACTAAACTTAATTTTCCTGGTATTGATGTCAGCTCCCATGAACTGTCTCTGTCGAATGGTAGCAGGAAGTATGCAGGAGGGAGAGTCTGCAGGGGGCCAGTGTTTGATACTGGTACACAGTTAATGTAGGACAGTGATGGAGAAACATTTCACAAAACATCATTTAACAAAGTTAAACTCCTTTTCTGTCTTTCTAATTGCAAAAAGTGGGTAAATGTTTTTCAGTAACTTTGTTTTGATTCAAAAAGCATGAGATACAATCATGTTAACTGACAACTTTTTGATCAAATAGAATTTTTTAAAACTTCAAATAATTTTTTTTTATGAATTTATCGGAATTTAAGCCATCCTGTATAGCATAAAAAGTCATAAATCATAAATAAAACATCGGCAAATTTACCAAAATGCATTTGTCTTGGCAATGTGGCCAAAATACAAAGACCGTGCTCTATTACGCCTTGTGAGTTATATCTGAAGTTTTACATCAGCCATGTGTGGCAGGGGTGTCAGTCACATGTGGTCACGAAATAATAAAAAACACAAGATAGTCAGACAGCATCCACGGGCAATCCATTATCGACCACAGGTGGATGTCGGTGAAGGCAGCTACACCATCCCTTCAGGAGACAATACTGAGTTCCTGTTTCCTCACGACTTCCTGTCTGAACAAAGAGGACCGCCCACTGGACCATTGGGGGGTAAGGGGGGGAGCTGAGGGAGGCGGAGGGAAGTAGGGGGAGGGTTCTCACAGATTTGCAGGACCAAGCGGCCCATTTCCACGATAGAAATGGACAGTTAATTTCTGAGGCCTGATGAAAATAAAATATTAGATACAGTACCAGTCAAGAGTTTGTTTAGCCGAGTGGAGATGATCTGCTTTCAGTTTCCTTATTGAAGCTGCTTGGGTAGTGTCTCATGGTTGTTGCAGGACAAATCCAGTTTAGAATGCTACAGATGTACCATTCGGTATGTAGGGGTGTAAGAGCTCCAATCATCACGCACTCCTCATTCTAACATGAGGTGTTGGACTTAGAAGAGACTGCATGGTGTGGTTCTGGCAGGTGCTTGCAGGTAATCTAAGCCATACAGGTGAATGTATTTTTTGTGATTATGTCAACTAATTTTAATCTATTTTATTAAATAAAATCACACCTGATAATTTAATATTCTCTTAGAGTAATGTGATAACACAATTTTGTTTGTTTGTGTATGTTTGTATGTTTGTATGTTTTATTTTAACTTGCCAACCTTGCTGCAGAAGAAATGTGTGACAGCTCCTGTGTGCCACGCCCCCCACATTTCCTCACGTTAAATCCTGATTGTAATCACCTGTTGTCTGTTATGTTCAGCCTATCCTGTGTATTTAGTCTGTATCTGAGTCAGTATTCCCCCGATCCGTCATTGATGTTCATTGCCTTTTGCCGTGTATTTCCCTAATAAAACCCTGTTTCCTGCATTCTCACCTACCTGCCTCATCCTTCCCCACTTCCTGCTTGATCGCCGACCAGCGATCATGACAATAAGCAGTTATGAGCAGGAAAATATATTCATTGAAATGAATGTCCTGGAATTCTGGCAGGAGACCAGTGAGGTGAAATGCTCGATTTAACCACTCTGTGAGAGGGCTGGATTTCATCCTGATTCATAGCAAAGTATTGGAAAGTGAAAAATCACAAAACGTCATTTTCTTCTTGCTCCTCACCCTCCCTACTGTAAAACCTCACACAATATTATGCCAAGTATTGTCTATACTGAATACAGAAAAACAACTGTATATCATCTGTCATGATATTCAGTTGTGTTCAAAATAATAGCAGTCCGACATCACTAACCTGATCAATCACCGTTTTTGGTAGAAATTATATTTCTACATGGCAAATAATTTACTAGTATGTGTAGTAGAGTAATGGAAAACCAATAGACCCAACAGTCTTGACTTGTATGCTGCTGATTATGTGTAACAGAATGTTCCTCATACTACGGTGCCGGGCCTATTTATTGCAAACCAGGGATCATGGATCAGTTTGAAAACGTCAGAATACTTGAAGAGGTCATCTTGCCTTATGCCGAAGAGGAAATGCCCTTGAAATGGGTGTTTCAAAAAGATAACGACCCCAAACACATCAGTAAGCAAGCAACATCTTGGTTCCAGACCAAGAAGATTGACTTTATGGAGTGGCCAGTCCGATCCACGGACCTTAATCCAATAGAAAACTTCTGGGGTGACATCAAAAATGCAGTTTCTGAGGCAAAACCAGGAAATGTAGTCCAATCATCCTGGGCTGGAATACCTGTTCACAGGTGCCAGAAGTTGGTGGACTCCGTACAACACTGATGTGCAGCATTTCTCAGAAACAGCTGTTATGCAATTAAATATTAGTTCAATTATTCAAAGGAAAGCAAAATCTTAAAACGTTTTTCAGTTCATACAGTGAATGTTTGAGTTTGTAAAGAAGAATGTGGACAATGCAATTTTTTTGAACAGCCTAATATTCCCTTTCCTTCAAAGGAGTAATACAAACGTGAGGAATTTCATTTCTTATTTTTATTTGGAATAGAATTTGTAGTGTTACTAAAGCATTTGCTTGTATGGAAATAAAAACTATTATAAGGATTTTCAGCTTTATTCACTTTTTAGACACACTGCTATTATTCTGAACACAACTTTAGATGACAAAGCATGAAACAGAGCATCTGCAAAATGCCTAAATGTGTGCTGGAGGACAGCTCTTCATGAGCGCCATCCCATGCTCCTCACATCCACTCACCGTCCTTTGCTGTCTTTGGGGAATGTAAGATGATTCTGTGTGTTTTTGCACATGGCAGCCTGTCACAAACTTATCAGCAAGAGAGAAGGCAGAGTTTGAGGATGGAAGCCCTTCACTGACAACAGTGGATTGACAGTAATTCTTCCACATTACAGCAGCCTCTTTCCAGCTCGCTGTGCAATAATGTGATGGGAAGGGGGTGTACAGGAGGAAAGAGAATTACAGAGCAACAAGCTCTAACATTAGATATTGATATTCCCTGGGGCAGTCTGGGAAATCATATTTTGTTCTACAATTGTCCAGAGTAAGTAGATTTTGGTGTGCACGCCTCTCAGGCTATCTGTGCTGAACAAGCACAGCAGGTCAGCAGGACTTGTCTGTCTTTATTCTTTTTGCAGATAACTGTTTTGTACCCATATTGACTTGCAAATGAGAAAAGGTTGAAATATAGCACTGCCATGCATGTGTCTGAACTCACGGTGCCTATTAAGTTAATACTCCATTGCCTCGGGCTGTAATGACATCATTTTAATGTCTCGATATAATCTCTCCAGCGCATCCTGGCTCTGCCCCGGAGTCTTCTTCCAGTCGGACATATCTGAAGCACCTCCCCAGGGAGCCGCCCAGGAGGCACCCTAGAACCACCTGAACTGGTTCCTTCTGAATGTCCCAGCTCCTCACCCTATCTCTAAGGCTGAGCCCAGACACCTTGCAATGGATGCTGATTCCCCCTGCTTCTCTCCACAATCTCATCCTTTCGGTCATTACCCACAGCACATAACCATAGGTGATGGTAGGAACGTAGATTAACCAAGCTTCCCATTCTGGCTCTGCTCTCTCTTCGCCACAACGGACCAGTACAATGTCTGCATAACTGCTGATGTTGCATTGATCCATCCATCAATCTCCCGCTCAATTCTTACCTAATAAGACCCTGAGATCCTTAAATTCCTCTGCTTAAGGCAGTAACTCATCCGCAACCTGGAAGGAGCAATTCAGCTTTTTCAGTTGAAAACCATCCTCGTCACATGCTGGAGGTCACAGCCTGACAAAGTCCGCAGGGTCAAATCTTCTGCAAGAAGCAAAGATGCGATCCTGAGGTCACCAAACTGAACACCCCTTTGCTGTGACTTGAAATTCTATCCATAAACTGTAAAGGCCAGTACCTATCAGCTCTCTCTGGAGTCCCACAAGCTAACCAAGCCTCTTCAGCCTGACAGCTATGTTTGTTTCCTTGTTTTGGGAATTGCCGCCAAAACATGCACCAAGAACCTTATTGCCACAACTCTGCTCAGCTGCCTCTGCAATGAAGGCGCGGAACTTGGCCCATTCAGGCTCAATACCCCCTGACTCCCTCGGGATGGATGAGAAGTTCTCATGGAGGTGCAAGTTAGAGATAAAGGCAGGGCTGTTCTTCCTATTCACATCCTACCAGGTTTCACTGTCATTCTCCACCTGAGTGTTAAAGTCTCCCAGTAGAACAGTTGTTGAGTTGGACGTGGAGTTCCAAGAGAGGGTGCCTTCTAGAACCGCAGCAAAGAAAGCTAGATACTCCGAACTGATGTTTGATGCCTAGGTCCCCAACCCACTCGTTCAATGGGGTGAAGTCCAATCTACTGCTGCCGACCTGGGGGAGCTATGAGTAGACCTACACCTGCTCAACGCCTCTCCCCAAGGACAATTCCAAATCAAAATACAGTCCAGCCCCTCTGGTTTGGTAGCTGTTGATTGGTCGAAAAAGGCCCCTGCCTTCGATTTCCACCCCCACTGACTCCCACAGCTCTCGCTGTTGGAGGGTGCACCTTTGTAACTCTTTCGGGATTTTGATTCATTTCATGAACTATCATATTTCAAAAAGTAAAAGAAATGCCGCCTATATTTAAAATGTATATTTATGCATTGAATGTCCAATATCCAGGAAATAGTTTTCAAAATAAATTCTTTCAAATGATGTGGAGGCTGCAGGTGATTTAACTATTGAAGAGACACTGATGTAATACCTGGTTTTAATAGAGCTCATTAGCACTATGAAGATATTTTCATTAAACTTCAGTGAATTACATTATGCCCTGTGGAGATGGCACCTTTAACAAGTCTGTTCCTAATAAGTGTGTTTATAAAGTCTTCTAAAGTGGCAAACTGCACACCAAACTAAAATAAACTGACATTAAAATGGTGAATCAAACGTGGACAGACAATGAATCTATATTTAACACATGACATATGGATAATAGGTAACATACCCACATAGAAACACTGGTATGTGAAAGCCACAGCCATATTTTTCGTGACCCAATAACAAGAAATGTCTGCAAAAGAAGAAAAAACTTTCATGTTACATTTTTAAAAAAAAACTTCTGATAGTTTAAAAAGATCCGATCTAACTCCTGAAAGAAATTTTGCAACAATAGCTACAGTCCTGTACGATGGAAGTCTACAATATACAAAGCTGCTTGTCTTAGAATAAGCTATGAGTCAACTGAGATTATTATTCCTGTGAGACTTTCAGATAGCTCAGTTTTTATTTCCTGTCAAATGAGCACTCTTCTCAATGTACTGTTGTCAAAACTCTTAAACACACCTGGCCACAAAAAGTAAACCCACAAATTATTATTGTAACACCGATTTTGCTATAGTAACTTTGAACAATTTCCATCACAAGAGCAACCAAAGTGCTCATTTTTAGAATGTATTCCAGCACATTGTAGGACAGGGTATTCATTTTCACTTGGATTTCCACCATGGATATTCTTCAAGCCGGTTTATGATATTCCTTTCTGAGTGCACCACATGAATTATTCATGAACTTCTCTCAGGTGCTAATTTTAAGCAATGGCTTTTCAATGTTGAATATTTCATGAATGATAGAGATGCTCCTGAAAGCAATTCTAAATTGAATCAATGATGGGCTTCATTCACTCTCTCATTCTTGGTGGCAATCTGTCCAGACCGAGAATCAGAGCAAGAATCGTACCAGTACCACTTTGGTGTCATTCTGACTGACAACAAAATGTCACCGGACCCAACATGAATTCACATTTAGGTTCTCCTCTCCTTTCTGCACAATTCTACTGGTTTCAGTGGGTGTTTCAAAGATCTTTCTGTCAACCTATAAATTAAAATATGGCTGCTAACAAGAGGGAAATGCTTGTCACAGACAAGAACAAAATATAGTTTCAATTAAGATGTTTTTTTTGTTTTTGATTGTTACACAACCCCACATCCCAGATAGAATGCCACACTCGTTGTTGTTGAATACAAAACTCTTCAAAAACAAGTGCAGAATCTTCACACGAAAACAATTTAGTAGTGGTACAGGTTTTTGTCCCTGTCATGTCGTAAATAATTTAAGCTTAGTGGAAAACTATATTTCAGCTTGTACCTCTGCTGCTCAGTGCTCACATGCTTGTAAAGAAAATTTTGATTATACAGCCTGTCCTCGCCAAGTCTAAATGCCTGTGGCTTTACCCAGCACATACCTAGGTATTGGATGACGTATGAGTCATCAGGTTTTAGATATATTACCCCGGAGCAGGGGTTTCTGTAACGGGGAGTATTAGGGCATTGGGTTGTTCATCCTTATTAAGGTTCAGATTGCTGAAACTAGCAGCAGTGAAATTGGATTGCTGCAAAGGTCAAGCTCCCTTTGAAATCACACAACTTGGAGCTGAACCAACACGAAAGTTGCTCTGATAGTTACATTTTATTTATTTGTTTGTATTTATTTACTTGTAGCTTGGTGTTTTGCTCATACTGCTAAACACCCAAGTAAATTCTGGGCATCATCCATCCATTTTCTGAGTTCTTGTCCAGAGCAAGGTCACCCATGTAGGCCTGGAGACTATTCGTACGTCAAGCCATCTCAGACCAGAGATTCTCCAGTACTAAGGCTTGGAGATTTTGCGTAAGTCAGGCCATCTCACACCACAGATTCTCCAGCACTAAGGCCTGGTGATTATGCGTAAATCAGGCCATCTCACACCACAGATTCTCCAGCACTAAGGCCTGGTGATTATGCGTAAGTCAGGCCATCTCACACCACAGATTCTCCAGCACTAAAACCTGGTGATTATGCGTAAGTCAGGCCATCTCACACCACAGATTCTCCAGCACTAAGGCCTGGTGATTATGTGTAAATCAGGCCATCTCACACCACAGATTCTCCAGCATTAAGGCCTGGTGATTATGCGTAAGTCAGGCCATCTCACACCACAGATTCTCCAGCACTTAGGCCTGGTGATTATCCGTAAGTCAGGCTTTCACAAGGCGAAGGTTCACCCTCGTGAGATGCTAGTCTCTACACTGTCACCACAGTGTACATACATGTGTATACAATTTAGTGATGTTAATTTACCCGACTGCACATCTTTGGAGAAAACAGAAGAAACCCAGAAACAGGGAGAACATGCAAACTTCACGCACAAAGAGCAGGTGAGCGATTAGAACAATGGGCCACATTGCTACCCACTGAGTCACCATGCTACCCCAAGTCTGTGCACCAGGTGTTTAAATTCAGAATTAACTTCATGTTTCCAGTTAAAATTTTAACTTATTGTGTTTCTTTTCCTCCCATCTACCCTTGGCTGGTGAAAGTATTCCGACTTTGAAAATATTCTTCATATATTAGACCTTTATGCAAAATATTTTAAAAAGTAATATTTGTACTGTATCATTACCACATTCCATTACTCTTTGCAAAAAATGAATTTAAGGTAATTAAAATTCTAATAACTGCATTCATGAAGCACATTGCATTCATGCATTCATTCATGTTTAAATAAATTGCATACCTTTGCAACTGATTCTTTCGTGTAGCTTGTGAGAAATAGAATACTTAACCTAATACAGCTTCCTTTCGTTAATAGCCCCACAACCACAGTGGTTAAATGTGACTTAAGCATAAGCATCGTCTTGGAGGCACAATACATCTGACATAGCAACTTCAGATTAAATGGGGATTTAATGACTTATCCGCACTGACTTCTCTCCCACAAAGTTTTAAGCGTTTATTGAAGATATATAAATCATGTCATATGTAATGAGTCACCTTTAGAGCTGATTTAACTCACTGAGACTGGATGAAAATGCTTGGAGTTTCACAGCAGCATTAACTAATGGTTATATTAATTTGACATATACATAATTTAGAACTTCATTGTTTGTGATTGTGATTCATAATACATGTAAATGCATTCATAGAACATTCATAAGCAGCATGTAAGTATATGTTAACATTCTAACATAGCTTAACAGCTTTGATATAGGCCTCAATGGGGGAAAAATCATACTGGATATCTATGCTGATATGGACTGAGTAATGTGTTAGGAATGATGGGATGCCAC
>JAODUD010000046.1:10927096-10938824 GCA_026784285.1 Stomatorhinus walkeri | reverse complement strand
AGGTGGGTAGGAGGAGGATCAACAATGGGGAGAACTGAGGTAGAGGATCCACTGAGGGAACACACACACACACACACGTATATCACCTACAGTACAAACAGACTTACAGAACCTACAATGACCAACAATGGAAATGGGCAAGGGCAGGCACAAGTATGCACAAGTATGCACAAGTAACAAAGGCTAGATGAGGATCAGGTGTAGGTAGTGACAATCAGTCAAACACTAAGGATTAGATCTACACAGGAGATACTGGGAACAAAGGTGGGACATAACTACAAAACTAGGTACATATAGGGACGACTAAGAACAAGAGCACAAAAAAGAACTAATGCAACAAAATACATACAACATACATAATTACCAAAGGGGCTTCCAAAACGCCAAAACTGAGGACGGCCTGTAGCCAGCCCACAACAGAATGGAAGCATGGTTACTTAGCAGCACACTTATGGGCTACACCTCAAACCCCCATTTGTACCACCTTCCCTCGCCACCTTTCCTTTGCCCCAGCAGTTTTTCTGAAGTCCAGATGTTATCCCAATGCCTTAGGGAACAAGTTATTAATACCAGGAGTGTGTGCAAGTCCAGTTTTGAGTACCCTTTGCAGAGCAGAACTAGTATGAAATTTCAAATGGAACGCCCCCTGAAGTTGGAACTCCAGCTTGGAAAGTGAGAGGTACCTCTGACACCATGACTTCAGAATACAAGATAGCTGCACTTGTTTCAGAAAGCAGGATTTCTTGCTGAGCCAGATAGCTTGTTGGATTTAAGGTAGTCTGGGATAAATGTAAACGAGTGAAGGTAAAGGTCATTTAATCTGGGGTACCTTAAATCCGACAAGCTGTCTGGCTAAGCAAGAAATCCTGCTTTCTGGAATGTTAAGGGGGTAAACACAAGAATGAAGGGAAAGGCCAGTGACACCTGCTGTCCAAAAGAGGAATGAGGCCAGGACCAATCCAATAGTACTAACAGCTTACGCCTAGATATTCAAATGAAGCGACTTTAAAAGGCCTTCTTTAGTTTAGTACAACTTATACTCATGCATTAGTAGCAAAAACAACCCAGTCGCGGGTTAGTTCAGAGAAAGACAGTTAACAAGAATACTTGTTAAAAAATAACATGACAATAAAGAGCAATGCACAGTGAAAGTGTTGTATTGTTCATGAGTTGCTCCAGTGACTGATCTTTTTACAGAAGGTCCTCAGTCACCTTCTGTAATATCTTTACCATGTGATATTCTTTGGCATTTATAACATTAATGTGCATTACACTCAGGTATGTAGTATCATGAGTTTCAGAGCTTTGTGTCGTGAGATTTAAGGTGGAAAATAACTGTATAAACACTAATTGGTTTTTCTTCACGTTTGAATATAAATGACTATTACCTTTTTCATATACACACATTTCAAATACTTGCAAATATGATATTGAGCAACCTAGAAATATCTATTCTGATTTGCAGTTATATGGATTATAGTAATTTTATCCTTAACTAAAAGTTATAAAGTGATACATAATGTATTTTTTGGCATATAGCAATGACTACCTCAAATCTCACCCAACTTTCACGAGAAACACATCATGCTGATATCACTGAATAAAAACAGTGCTCTAAATAAAACAGATGCTAATGAAAGAAAAGTAACTGGTGTCCAAATAAAGTTTCATTTTAAAAGTTTTTCAGAGTCACTGGAGGAGAGAGGGGGCGGCACGGTGGTGCGATGGTTAGCACTGTTGCCTCACACCTGTGGGACCTGGGTTCGAGTTTGCCTGGGTTACATGTGTGTGGCAAACGCATGATCTCCCTGTGTCGTCGTGGGGTTTCCTCCAGGTACTCTGTTTTCCCCCGCAGTCCAAAGACATGCTGAGGCTAATTGGAGTTACTAAATTGCCCGTAGGTGTGCCTGTGTGAAGTGAATGGTGTGTAGGTGTGCCCTGCGATGGGCTGGCCCCCCATCCAGGGTTGTTCCCTGCCTCGTGCCCTTTGCTTCCGGGATAGGATAGGTTCCGGACCCCCCGCGACCCAGTAGGATAAGCGGGTATAGAAAATGGATGGATGGAGGAGAGAATCCAAATGTTTCTTGTGGAGAAAGTAAGCAGTTTGTTAACTTTCTGTCCCATACACATGAAAATCAGAAAATAATCCATGTAATCCCAGTTTCTAGTGTTAAAAGTGTTTCGATAAACAGATGTATCCCTGATATCATGATTAATTTTATATTAACTGTTACATAGTCCACTATAAATCCCAAATTACAAAAAAAAACTCAAACAGACATAAAACCTGTTGGACTACAGATATTAACCAGAAGTTACGAGACGACCTAAGGTTAACAACTCAAGTAGCATGCATTTAACTATTTGAGATGCCTGTTTCTTAACCAGGTAAATTAATTAGAATTGGCTGTTTCTGGTTAGGCGCCAAACAAATAAAATGTTGCTAGCTTCGTAAGTAAGCAACTAATGGTCATTATTTTATAATGTAAGACATGTCCTTTCTTGCTATTTAAACCATGAAGGCTTCAATAATTTAACAAAATGAACGAAAAAGTTGAGGGGAAAAAATGTGATCTAGATAAATACATTTATAAAATATCTCACAAAAAATTATTTTTTAAGCCGTTAAAAATGCTGAAATGTCTCAAGTGAGGACGTGTGCCATTGTTAATATAATTTAACTTTGACACCCCAATTTTAACAGGAGTAACACTGTGCACAATTCAAGTCTTTCAAACAGTGTTTTCGGACTGCCCTCACTACTAATTGTTAAGAGACTGTTGCCAAGGGTTTCCAGATAATAAATTGGCGAAAGCTTCCCTAGCAACCTAAATGCACATGTACGCAAACAAAAATATGATAACTCACTAAAATCTCACTACAGTATGGCTATACATGAAGTTTTGAAACAGGCTATTTATTTTTATTAAGTGGCTTCTTCAGTATTTTACTACAGCATTTACTGTGCAGTCAAGTGCATTTTAAATAGATACAAAATATCTCGCGAAGCTGTTTTAAGAGTTAATTAAGATAGACTTCATATAATGTTGATCATTTACTATAAATGAAAGGAAAAGGGTCAGCATCCCCAAAATAAAGTCCTTACTATGGCTACAGCGTGTGAAAGCAAATGTAAACTGAAAATAAACGTAATCTAACAATATCTGCATACGACATATTTGTTGAATGTTTCCCAGTCACGTGGCTGATGATCACGGACGGTATTTTTCTTTGCTTTTAAAAACATTAACGCGACAATAAATAATTACACAAGCGGTTTATCTGCTGAAAGTAATGTTGGATGCTAAATTCCTACGAACAACTGTCATAGAATCAACAATAACCACGACTAAACAAGATAATCACTAATAAACAGCTTGTGAGGCTAAGAATCAAAACTGTAAATTCTACAAATACTCTAACACAGCAAGGTATGTTATACCTAGTACTTTCACCGATGTTCCCAGTATTTCTCGACTTTGACATAAGGAAAAGCGACCCTAAATTATAGACAGTTGATCATTGGCATTTTTAACTAAGTTGGGCGCTACATGACAACATCCAAATCCTAAAACGTTACGCTAAGATCGTAATGAATATACGAAACCCCAGAAAGGCATGACACTTGAGTATGTAATATGCCGTATTTTCCCTGAAGACGCATGCGCATTTTTTCTTTTTTTTTCGTTAAACCACGGAGGTGGATGCCATGTTGGCAGTAAGATTCAGCGCTTAATGATGGAATACGGTATTTTTCGGAAAAATATTATTTATATTCCATAGAAAACAAACACGGTTGGTAAAATACTAGACCAGAGGGCGCATCTTGATGGGAAACGTCAAAGGAATGCTCAACGCAGTGAAATATCAAGTTGACTTTTTTCACCTTGAAAGCCATATTTTATCACGTGACATTTGCCGCCCAATCGGAAACGTCATGGGGTTCTGGAAAAATGTTCTTTGTTCTGCGTTTGTGATTATTGACAAAAAGCTGGTCAATATATTTCTAAAATAACAATTGGAAATTGGAAGCACGTGTTCCTGGAATACCTCACTTTGGAAATGGGAAGTTATACATTTTAGGAAAAGGTTTGGATAGTTTTCTTGTGATTTTGCTTTATGTCGAGAATCAGAACGAAACCAGTCATGTGACTCCCCTCCCCCACTTCGACCCAATGAATGAGGAAAGAAGAAGACAGACATGTTTGTGGGAAATGAGTTGGAGAAAAAAAGAAATGTGGCTGAAGAAAAGAAGAGAAAAAGTAATGTTACCATTATGTGGATTTCATTTAGGACACTTTTTAGTCAAAGAAGGTCCTTTTGGAATTAAGCTCAAAGAAGAACATTTGTTTATTTCTTAAATCCGGAGGAGAATTCGATATCTTATTGGTTGACACTGATTTGGCAATGTAAAGCTTTATTCGAGAAGAATGCTTTAATTGTATATTTAATTTATAGGAATTTGCGTTGGGAAGAACTTGTAACCTTGTCGATGGGGGATGGGTGGGTGTTGGCGTTGACTTGTGACTTCTTGGTTTGCAGGCTTACGTGTGAGCTATATCGAGACCTTTTCTACGTTTTTAGACTCTAAAATAGCTACTAAGTGTATTTTTATGGTTTCTTTCGTAAATTTAGTAAACGCCAAGTGAGTCAGCCGTGTTAATTTAGTTTGCTTGCGGTTCTTCTGTTATTCTAATTAGATGGCTTATATGATTGAAAATATTAATTATCTAGTTTCTTTTAAGTGTTTTTATGCGATGAAAATGGTTATGGAACTAAATGTCAAGAGGAAACTATAAGCAAGACGTTCTGTATTCTGTATGTTGTCTCATACTAATAGTGGCCTAAAATCAGATTTTTTTTGTTTATTGACCAAGTACAAATACCTATTAGCATATGGTAATTGTGGATGGTAAATTGTATATATTTGTAACTCAATTTTATGAATTACTAAGTGCGTAAGCAGAAGCCTTGAAAACTGCTGTGTCATTCCGTACATTGGCACTTGATAGGGTTGTTGTAGTGTTGCTGTTCTTTCGAGGTTTTATATATGGAAGTTTAACGATGGATGTGCTTATTTTGTAGTATATAGAAATTATGCACGTACATTATTTTTGCCATTGCTAAGTTATACAATACAAATGAGGTAGGCCTCACCGCCTGCGGCTGTATATCATGTGCTTTGCATGTGCCAGTTTCCGGCGAGTGTTTGGTATGACTAATACGTGATTATCTTCTAAAGGTCGTATTTCGTACTAAATAGTTATGAGTTATCGGCCATCAGAATCTGAATACATAGATAGTGTTAAGATGACTTTTTGCGCTTGTATTCGCTGAAGTACGCGTTTTCATTTCCCAGTTTAGCGTTTCTGTAGTCACGTACATTTTAATATAAAGGCGTGCGAAGTTTGTCGTTCAGTACTTTCTACATATGTTTTTCACAGAAAAATTGTATTACAAACGCAGTGTGTTAATTCTGACTTTTTAAATGAAGTTGCTTTTCAACGTGATTTTGTCAGCTACGTAAATTGGAAGACGACTTCCTTTAGAAGCGCTACCACAGAACCGAAGCGCTCCGTGTAGATGGCTTATGTCGGATGCGGGTGAATAGCCGAAATGGCGCAGCTGCAAATCGCTCCTGGTGATCGCGCCTGAGACTCGGCGACCAATAGCCGCGGACTCTCTTCCTGTATTGACGTAATTTTTGGCCGGTGCTAAACCGTGAAAGGTGGGTCCGTTTCCTAAAACTGTGCAACACAGCCAGTCATGTGAGTATTTGATTAAGCTTTGACGTAAGCGTCCAATAGATGCACCATTTGGTTTGACGGACGTCCCTGCTATGCGAATTAGCCAGAAGAAGCCCATTTGGGTGGCTACTTGTGAATTAAGGCGCGGCTTACTAGATAGACGTGTGGCTTTGCTTATAAGAGGCATGTGGGCGTGGGCCTGTAGAGGGCACCTCATCCAATCGTCTCAGCGGACGGGTTTTAAAAAGCCGTGCGGAATCCGAGCGTCGCCATTTCGCTGAAGCGTTGAACGGAAGGAAGAGTTGACAGGCGGGAACGGAAGAAGACATTGGGACTTAACAGAAATAGGTCTTTTAAAGGAATCCGGATCCATCCTGATGGAGACGGCCGTAAACCCAACCCTTGACAGGTACCGAACGGAATGACTGACATTTGCCATGCTGCCTAAGGCTATATTGTTGGCTGTGGAATATAATTTGGTCAGTGAATATTAATTCCTTATCAGCAACCACTTTAGCATCGGTAGTTTAAATACATAAGCGCATGCTACTATGACTGCGCAGTTGACCTGGTAGTAACCTGACCGGTGGAATGTCTCTGACCAGTGGGATTGTTCTGTGGAGATATGCACGGTAAACGTCTTTTCGGCACTGTTTTGAATCGCCCGTGTACCCGCTCTCCAGTATCGTCACTGCGCCGACGCCATTTTCCTGCCGCCCTGTTACCGTGTTTGGATTGCGGCTAGCTAGCTTGCAGCTAACATTTAATGGCCTAGGCATGTATAATACTGGTATACGACGGAAATTTATATATGTAAATCCTAAAGTCAGTGTTTACACATACTGTAATATTCATAATGTGGTCTAATTTTGTGTTTTTGAAGGCGCCTGTTAAGTTATCCCTGAGGTTTTAGCATACTACGCTCCCTATTGCTGTTTACTTGTGAGTAAATATTTTGATTAAATGCGCTACGTATGTACATTTGATTTTAATCCTAATTTTTTTAGGCTGGAGGCACGGGCGCTGAATTTTAATACGCCAGCAGACTGTACGCGACGTACTGGGTGATAATTAAATTTCTGTATTTCATTTGGCCGAGACTGGTAATGTATTTAGCAGCTGTAACCCGCGTAAAGGTGCCGGGGATGCAGTAAGCTTTCAGGCGCCGGCTCTGAGCCGGCCTGCGCTTTGGCGCCCTGCGGTGCGCTTGTCGGAGTGACTTGAGTATTTTCAACTTGAATAATTGCAGTGTAATACATCGGCCGTATGATCGGATTTAGTGTATGTTAGATATTACGGTCGGCCGACCTATTAATTACTGTAGCCTGGGAATGATGGTCGGTACAGTGAACTTGTTCCTTCTTAGCTTGGTTGAATTGACAAGTAGTTTGCCGGTTCCGCTGTGCAGCATCCACGTGTCAACCAACACATTATAACGTCTGTGGTGTAGAGGCGCATCCTCAGGTCATTTAAGCTTTATCACATCAGGCCGAAACGCACTGTTTCCATTGGTAGCTGTTGGTTTGGCCATGTGCTAATAGTTAAGGGACTCAATGTAACATCTCTAGCCTTCGCTTTGGGGTGGGTACTCGGTTATGGGAAAATGCAGAATATTTAAGCTCTAGTAAATCAACTTATTCTGTGTTTTTCAGCAAATATTCTGTAATTTTCTGTAGATGTAATTTCTAGTGGTTATTGACCTGCAATATAGTTTTAAGCAAGACTTTTTTTTTTGTTTTATTTTTGTTCTCCCTCCTTTGACTATGTAAATTGGTCAGTTTTTAGATTTTGATTTGAATAGGTCATTTGTATGTCAATGGTAAGTATGGGCTAAGGGATATCTTATGTAGTTATGTCCTTAATAGTGTCACAATAAAATGCTTTTTATTAAACAAAAACCTTTGTGTGTCTTTGTAAACATCTGCTTGGTCTCAAGCATCAATGGTTAACCAAGGTTTTAGCCAGCAGCCCTATTCAACATAAATTTTATGCATGCTGCCTCTTTCACTTTCCTTACTATTTATTGCAAGTTGCTGGACTGGGTTTTGTATGTCAAGGAGAATTTAATTACAATTAAAATAGTGTGGTGCTATACCTGTGTGATCTGAACTTAAACTGCCCCCACACCACCCGCAGTGGAAGATTTACATCAAAGACCATGCATGGAATTTTATAAATTTACCCTTGACTAAATTGGTGGGTATAGTCTCATCCGGTGGAGTTTTGTAGGATTTATAAAGACTAATGGGACGCAGTCAGTGAACACTTACACTTAAGTTTGTTTTAATGGTGGTGGCAGGTATGCGTGAGTAATCTGGTGTGCCGAGGTCTCCCAATGCTCATTAGTGTGGCATCTTAAAATGTGAGGCATCTACCTGTGACACTGTGTAATGGGTTATTTTGGCCAAATTCAGTTTGTAAAATACAGCTGACATTTGCATGAAGCTTCAACCGTAACGTTTATCAGTTTCCTCATCTCGTTTTCCCCTGTATGATGTAAGGATTGTAAGGCCTAAGACTTTATTGCGTCATGGACAGTTGCATCTGTTGGTCCATCAGAAAGCTTAGAGCTGTTTTTCCTGGTCCAACACTACTATTTTGTCCCCCAAAAGAAGTTTGCAGTAATATTTTCTCTGTATAGTTCTGATTTTTTAGTAAAAGCTGATATTTAGGAACGGGCTATATAACTCAATATGACAGTTCTCGACTTGATAATATTTTGGTTGTTCCTCCACATGAAAACATTTTTTCTGGCCATTCTAATCCAAGTCTGAAAAGTTTAAACTGATATAGCATTTGCTTTATATTCCCTATATATGTCTGTACCTTTTATATTGTCAGCAGTTCTGCTTCTGCCCATTCACATAATTAAATGGCAGACTACATTGTTTTTTTAAATCCAGAGATCGTATATTTTGTCTGCACGATACTTTGTCTTGTGTTTAATGTTGGGTGGGTGGGGTTAGCACCTGTGCCAAAGGGCTCATATCTTCCTTTTTGTGTCAGTGGGGCACAGACTTGCGGAGTGGTGGCTGAGGGGGCACAGTGATGCGTAGTGGGAGAGAGGGGTGTACTCTCTCTCACACACACACACACACACACAGCAGCCTTTGTGTGAAGGTGTTTGAATATCAAACAAACCGATAGCCTTGGGTTACAACCTAGATAGTTTCATTACACAGACAACACCTGCTGTGTGTCTATTGTAGGTGGTGATGGGTAGTAGTTGTGGGATTGGTTACCATGACTATGTAAGAGCAGCAGCCAATGGGGAGGGTTCCTTAATGGAGTTGCCAGGCAGATGGAAGGGAAGTTCACAATTCACAGTGTACCGGTATTGCTCTTAAATTTTGTTCTTCTGAAAATGTAGCCGGACTCATTATGTTCATCAGACTAAAATGAACCTTGGTCCCATGAATTCAGTGATCCAAGTAGCTTTGCTTTTGAAAAGCACAGGTCTGACAGGCCACTTGATTATTGTACCGCTTTAGTTTAGGCTGTTAGTGGGGAGTTTTCTGACACCATGGGAACTGTGCACCCCTACATGCTATTCTGACACCAGATAACTTTCTGACCTCAGCATTCTCATCCAGTTTGCCTGCCAGAACTTGTAGTTGTGAATTGACACAATGATGCTGCTGCAGCCACGCCTCAGCCCCACGGGCCTGACCGAGAGCAGCCTCTGCTCTGACGTCACTTCCTCCTCTTTGTTGTGGTTATGTCATGATGGGCGTGATTGTCAAATTTTCTGCAAGGCTCTCAGTGAAAAGACTTTACTGGATATGGGAGTAAATATCTGGAAAAAGTTGCGTGTAAGATCTGTAAGGATTTATGTGCGCAAGTTAAGGGAGTAAGTGATGTGTACATTAAGCAGATCTTTCCATCTCTGCTCCACCTCTTCTCCCCCCCCCCCCCCGCTCTGCACGTGCCACCCTGTCCCTGCTAGACTGCTGTCGGACGGCAGCAGCTCTCTGGGTGGGAACACGGGGACTCCAGGGGCCATCGGGATGGAGCACATCGCTGGCGTGTCGGGCCCCGGCAAGCGCATCCGCAAGCCGTCGCTGCTCTATGAGGGCTTCGAGGGCCCGGCACTGCCCCCTCACACACCACCTTCTGGGGCCCCGGCCCCACCCGTGCGGGACCCCAGCCGCCCGGGCCGCCTCACCAACCAGCTGCAGTTCCTGCAGAAGGCGATGATGAAGTCGCTGTGGCGCCACCACTTCGCCTGGCCCTTCCACGAGCCGGTGGACGCCACCAAACTCAACCTGCCGGTGAGCGTGCCATCCTCTCGGGGTCATGTGACACCAGCTTGGCACCGCTGTTTGGTCATTAGGTCTGTGTACTGCATCTAGCCTTTCTGTCTTTGGGCTACGGACCCCCCAGGGAGCTTGTAAGAACAATCCAAGCGCAACATTAAATACATTAAACCTCTTTTGTTAGAGGTCAATATGTAGAGCGACCTGGACGACTTCCATGTCATGATTTCTGGTTTATCACAGCCAGACTGTAGCATCCGTGTCTTTTGGGGTGTCTTTGCGATTTAAAAAATTTTTTACGTCCCCTGAAACGCTTCTCAGGATTATCACAAGATCATCAAGCAGCCGATGGACTTGGGCACCATCAAGCGGCGGCTTGAGAATAGTTTCTACCGCAGTGCCAGCGAGTGCATACAGGACTTCAACACCATGTTTACCAACTGCTACATCTACAACAAGGTGTGTGCTCACTCTATATGGAAAAGCTACGATATTGTGTGATTCTACCCTCCATAGGGATTTTATCCTGTTATTTTTAGATGTACGACCCGTGGCTGCATTTTGCAGGACCCTGACCTGCGTGTTTCCGTGTCTGGTCTCTTCCTCCCCCCCCCCCCCAGCCCACTGATGACATCGTCCTGATGGCGCAGTCTCTGGAGAAGGCGTTCCTGCAGAAAGTTGCCCAGATGCCCCAGGAGGAGATCGAGCTTCCCCCTCCGGCACCGCGAGGCAAACCCGCAAAGGCCACCAAAGGCCGCAGGGCGACCGGTGGGTTCTCAGCCTCTAAGCGTGTGACTAGATGGGCCGAGAAGTGGAGCGGAGGGGCGGAGCGCGTGCGTTACTGCGTAGGCATGTGTCCTTACCGCACTCCGCTCTGCACCAGTGCCAGGGGGTGTGACAACTGCGCACCAGGTCCCAGCTGTGTCTTCAGTCTCCCAGTCTGTGTATTCGCCCCCCACCCCTGAAACGCCGGACTTGATGCTCCCCACCACGCCGCAGACGATGCTGGCTCACAAGGGTCTGCTAGGGTTGCCTCCGACAAAACCCACGGCCAAGGTACGACCCCACAACCTTCCGCCGCCCTCTTCCAGCTGCTGTATATTAATGTCGCTTTTGTAAGACGCACCGCATGAGTAGATCACAGTAGAAAGGAGTAGAAAGTCGTTCCAAGCAGCTGCTGTTGTTACGGATAAAGTCCCGGTTGGGGAAACGGCACTTCATTTTTGTGCAATAATGGGGCAGCTGATAACGTTCTAGGGAAGCACCTTGGCTTCGCCTGCCGATCACTGGGGGCCTGGTCTCTCCGGGCTCCGTGGAAAGTACCCGGCTACATGTAACTAGTTTCCCACGTCCCTTGTGAAGGGCTGTAGTCTGACTCAACAGCATTGGGGCCATTTTACATGCAGGCTGCCTGTCTGTCTCTGGTCCGCAGAAGAAGGGCGTGAAACGGAAGGCGGACACCACCACCCCCAGCACAGTGGGTCTGCCCCACGCCATGGGGGTGGGCGGCATGGGCCTGGGCGGCGGTGGCGACTCCCCCCTGATGCTGTCCTCGCTGGGGGCGGAGCTGAAGCCAGGCATGGGGGGCCCCGTGCTCCTGCAGCCCGCCATGGCCGCCAAGGTGCCGGCGCGACGGCGGGAGAGCGGCCGGCCCATCAAGCCGCCGCGGAAGGACCTGCCCGACTCGCTGCAGCACCAGCCGTCGCGGCGCGGGAAGCTGAGCCA
>JAODUD010000046.1:10911846-10922954 GCA_026784285.1 Stomatorhinus walkeri | reverse complement strand
CACTTCTTCTAGTGCCGGAAACTACAAATTAAATCAAGGATAGGGACTGACATGCGGCCCACAGACACGTTCTGTTTTGTACCAATTGTCCTTAAGCAGCCAAGCTATGACTAACCTGGGCTGTGTGTGTCTGCCTTCATTGGTATGTCCTTTAAATCTGTGTTCCTTCATCCGGTCCTCGGACACCCCCAACCCCCCCCTCCCCCGAACGGTTCACGTTCTTGCAAGGAGTGGGGAGGGAGCAAAAACATGGACTGCCTGGGGCCCCCCCAAGGGCAAGGTCGAGAAACACTGCTTTAAGTGTTACGCAGTTTTTAGCTGCAGGTGAGGCTCTTGTCTTAATCCCCCACACCCCCAGTGATGAATGTTTTACTGTGTGCTGTTAGACTGGAGCAAGCGGAGGCCACAATATGCACACTGCAGTGTGTAATCGCACTGTCAGTCAGAAATAGGCGTCTGGAAGGTGGTCTGATTTAAAATCAGCCACAGCCACTGGCTGTGATGCCAGTTTACCTGTTTTGTTTGTTCTTCAACTCCGGTTCCTCTGGCTTGAGCCTGGGGTTCATCACTTGGTGACGCAGCACTGCCTTTTGCTCAGTAGACACCCTGTTCTGCATCCATGCTGAGATATGCACTGAGAGGGGAAAGTGAAGAATACGAGGGAGTTATGGTGATTTTTTTTTTTTGTGGTACCTCTGTCTAATTTGGAGGTGTATGGCGTACATTTAAGTTTTATTTATTTTTTATGGTGAGTTTCTGGCGTGAGATGTTTTATAAAACCTTGCGTGGGTCGTGCCCTTGCTGTTAGGGGCTTGGGTGAACGGTCACTTTCTTCTGAGAGATGTACATTTTGTGGGAGGAAGCGCCTTTTATTGATGCCGTGTACATATTTCCTACATTTACATAACGTAGCAGCATGTTTATACCAACAAGTGATTTCCTTTCCGCTTTCGTTTTCTGTAACTTTTTTTTTCTTTTAAGAACTCAGCGGTGCATGGTTGTTACTTGTCTCGTTTTATTTTCTAAAACAAAACACCAAACAGAAAAAGTGCATCTCTCAGGCCTGTGTCAGATTGTCCGCCGTCGATCTGAGTGCCGCACTTCGGAAACCTTCCTTTGACGAGCTGTTCATCAATAAAAGGGCGGAGTTTCTTCTCTAGCTGCGTTTTGTGTCTTTAGGGGGGCTGCTGATGTGCGTGCGCATGTGTGGAACTGGTGGTTAAAACGACTGACGGTTAAAAATTCTCATGTAGTTGAAATAATTGAACAAATAATTCTAATTAACGTCTTTTGACCTTTTCATGTGGACATACACCGTGCCGAAAGTTAGTATTCCTTGCAAAGATTAATCCAAGTGATGCACAAAGCCCATTTATCCGTAATGCGTCTTTCGTTAAATTGTTTTTCGGCAATTATAATAAAAGACCCCTTCCGCCATCATCCGTTTGAACGTGCCGACACGTCATTTATCTGCTCATGCGCACCTTTCGCGGTCCAGTGCGGAAGCTGTAATGCTGCAAGTATTGCGAAATATTACACAAGACTCCCAGGCCACGTGCTTCTTAAATTACAAATATGAGATTCATTATGGCGTTGCAAAATTGTCGCTCCGCCCGTCATACTTATCCAGTAAACTTAAAGATGATTAAACTCGTATAAGGCACTTGTTGGATTCATCGTTTAAAGTGCCAGGAAGTCGCTTAAAACTTATTCCGAGGGCTGCGGCCAGTTTTCGTGTCAATAAATATTTTAATTTATGTATTGTAATTCTTAGTCAAGCATTTGCCGGTGATGACGAAATGTTTAACCGATAAAGCAGGTTGGCAGATCATCATCATACTGGTACTCTTTGTGAATATTTCATTTGTAAACGTCCACATCGGCACCCATTCGTGCAATGCGACATAAATGATCTGGACCGCGATCGCCTCTTTGTATTGATAGTAAATAATGCATTTAATTTACATACCTCGACAACCTTCAGTTGGAGCTACACGTGTATGCCAAATATTTACCAAAGAAAGAATTTACTAAGATCTAAACAACATTCCGAAATTTAACAAGAAACGCTCGTCCGTATGTGTAACGTGGAATTTGGCGCCACCGCGTGGAATTAAGGTGAATTTTCGTTGAAGACGTCACAGACTGGAAGATCATGGCGGCGTCCTCCAGGCTAATTGCAAGACTGGCTGTCGTCTCGGGTCAGTCAAATTACTCAAAATATTTGCACACTGAAGGAAGTATCTCAACTTTATGCGATCATTGTATATGTACATGCCATAAATCTTTGGGAATAATTCCAAATTCGCATGCAGTCACAACCGAATTGACCGACTCGTAATCATAACATTCTGGTGTATTTTAATAACTTATCACTCATACTTGGTAAACTGTTGTTTTTACACACAAATATACGATACAATGATAGGCTTACTAAAAAATGCTCATATGCTGAGTAACTTATCCTGTATGTATTGAAAATGTGATCGGAAGTTGTGGCACAGCACGTTTGGAATAAAAGGTGGCATTGTTTCATTTCTGCTTTGCGATTTTGTGATCGTGAATACTGGTGCTATAATAAACTGATGCGATTGTTTGGGCGACATCGCCTTGCATCAACATAACCAGCTTAACATGGAAAAATGATTGACATAACAAATAAATTATATCCACATTTTATATGCAATTTTAATTTATTTTCAGTGACAATGCGTAGCTGAGATTTTCGATAAGTAGAACGTAACCTGGCACTGCAATAATCAAATCTTATTGATTTGTATAACGAAGCTCATTTGCATAGCGAAGTAGTCAGAGGGACGAGCAGATGTCCCTGCCTCAGTCGCCTCTTCCTCAGACACTCGCAGAGGAAACTCGGACCGAGATTCCCAGACACACAGTCATATGTCCGCAAACACACATACACACCCAGAGCTGCTGCGTCGTTTTCGATCACGTGCCCTCCGTATTTATATCGCTGAAGGGTGCGCAAGCAAGCCAAGGGCGTTCTTGGGAACCAATTGAATGGCTGCAGTGAAAGAAGGAGACAGCTGGCAACAGAAGGGGCTTGTGGGGACCTGTTCTTTATACTATTTAAGACCTGGAGTGGACTCTGGACCTGACCTTCCTGTTTTTTTTTTTGGACTGTAGGGGACATCAGTATTATGACCTTGGGTGGAGGACTACACAGTAGTGGTTGCCACAGTGTATAGTTTAATGTTTTTTAAGTCGTTCTGAACAATGTGACTATTCAGTTGATGGATAAGGAATTGTTTTTCATTGAACAGTAAATGTGCCGGACCATGAGCCCTATCATTTATGATGTTATGAAATACTTTTTATTGAACAAAATTTTATTGGTCTATAGTTTGTTTAGGGAGTGACCATATTTAAAGGCAGATTAACATTTACTTGAGCCATTAACATTTACGGCTGTGTTGACTACACACTGTCTTCAGGAGGAGGCAGCGGTATCGGCCGGGCCGTCTGCCAGCGGTTTGCCTCTGAAGGAGCGTCAGTGGTGGTAGCGGACATCAGTGAGGAATCGGCCAATTGGACGCTCGGTAGCCTGTCACATGATCATCGGGATCAGGAACACATGGCAGTGGCTGTTGACGTGTCGTCACGAGACAGTGTGGAGAAACTGCTAACCAGAATACAGGTGTGACTTAATACAATAAGAAGGGATTATAAGTGACGTCTTTAACTGTATGACTGTCAAAGATGTTTTCTCTTGAGTTGAAAAGGTAGACCTGTATTGAACTGAAGATGTGCTTATATGGATAATCTGTCACAACGTTGTGTTCGATCGCAGGCAGTTGTATCCATGCTATTAAAATCTGCGTCTTGATGTCCCCTCTTCATCCCCTACAGTGCCAATACTACCAGCCCCCCTCCATCTGTGTGTCCGCGGCAGGAATCACTCAGGATGAGTTCCTTTTGAAAATGGAGGAGAATGACTTCGACAGGGTTATCCAGGTCAACCTCAAGGTATCCCTGGCCTATCCTTTATTTCTTTCCCTCCCTCCATTTTTGTTCTTTTGTTTTAAATATTGTCCACGCTGTGACCTGCTGTGCTCCTCTGCTACTTTAGTGTGAGACACTGATGGATGACAGAGATTACTGCTCTGCTAGCAGGCTATGTAAGATAATCACTTTCTGTTCGGTTGCACAGCTGCTGCAAAATGTTAAGCAGACGCGAATAGGTCTGTTTCTCTTTCTGTTTCCCAGGGTACTTTTCTCCTGACTCAAGCCGTTTCTAAGGCTCTTGTTGCCAGTGGCGTCTCCAAGGGCTCCATCATCACTGTAGGAAGCATCGTGGGCAAAGTGAGTCAAATGTCTTTGCCGTGGGCATCAGCTTGTGCCGGGTGAGTCAGGCCATTAGCGCTGTGCTGGTATTCAAAGGGAATGTGTGCCTTTAGGTGGGGAACGTTGGCCAGACTAACTACTGCGCCTCCAAAGCCGGAGTGGAGGGCTTAACGAGGACTGCGGCAAAGGAGCTGAGCGGGTAACAGAAGCACACGGCGCCCAGTCAGACACCGACCCAGCTCAGAGTCAGAGAAGCCTGAACGCAGCAGAACACTGCAGAACATTAACACCTTAGACTAGGACGGGGCTTTTCATCCCTAAACTAGGGAACCCCGACTGAAAGCAGACGATTTGATTTACAGCAGATGATTTGATAAAAATCTATGAATAATCGAGGAAGTAGAGTCAGTCTCAGTCTCAGCCTCAGCCTCGTACCACTCGCCTCCCCGTCCTGCAGGTACGGCATCCGCTGCAACTGTGTGCTGCCGGGTTTCATAACCACACCCATGACCGACAAGGTGCCAGAGAGGGTCATCAGCAAGGTCGGGAGTCTAACTGATTCTTCAGATCAAGGGTTTCCCAGTCCGGTCCTCTGGGACCCGCAACCGCTCCACATTTTTACCTCCTCTGAGCTCTACATGCTATTGTCTCTGCCAGACAGCTTGCAGTGGACTGTCTGTGAGTCCCTGAGGACCAGACTGGGAAACAATGGTTTTGATGATTTTTTCTCCACCTTTGTAAGTCATGTTAAATATGCAGAAAACACATCTACATGAAAAACATGTTTATACCCACAAAGGAATCTGAAAACAGAGCTGTGCTAACAGACTGTGTGTTGTGTGTAGATCACCTCCCTGGTGCCCATGGGGAGAATGGGAGAACCAGCAGGTGGGTCTCTGTGTGATGGCAGTGCATTGTGGGTACTCGTGTTAAGCATGATACCCTCAGCTCAACGCCGCATTCCTTTTCTTCTGCTTACTCCTGGTTTTTCTCACCTGCCCCTGCCCGCCTGCTCTTGGTAGAGGTGGCAGATGTGTGCACCTTTCTGGCTTCGGACGAGAGCCGCTACATCACTGGAGTCAGCATCGAAGTCACGGGTAACTTTCCCAGCATGTCTGAGACACGCGCCATGCAGACGTCAGACCACAGTCGCTGTAAAGGAAGCACTGATCCTGAATACAGTGCTTTAAGTACCTTTGTTAACAGCACTAACAACACTGTCGAGGCAAATGTTACTGTGATATACGTACAGGCTGTTTTTATGAAGACAAATTCAAGCCTTAGTTGAATATATATTTATTAATAATAGAATATGTTATTATTTTAAATCCGCAGATAATTAGATGTTGTTGTGGTTGCAGGAGGCCTTTTCATTGGCTGAAATTTGACCTCGTCTCTTTGGGCAGACCTGTGGAAGACAAGGTTACAACCTTGGTGCCTTTTTGTCTCTTTAATAACAATATTTGCAATGTGAACCTTAATTTGCAAGTCAACTTGAAGGGATCTGTGTAAATAGCTGTGTATCTACAGTACAATGAATTAAAATGCAATCGTATATGTCGTGTTTTCACTTTTGCTACTATAAGATTATCCAAGGACAGGAATGTAAAGGACTGACCTTCAGTGCTAAAGCAGACATCCATCATTTCATGTGCCTCAGTTTCGCTGCGTTTAGAGGGATCACCTGTCCCGCCCTTTCTAACAAGGACTGCTGGGAATGTTCTTCATGATCGGCCAGATGACTCAGGTGGAAAGTGCAGCATTATAGTCAAAGAGCAGTGACTAACGGGGGGGGGGGGGGGACTGTGACTCTTGGTTGCACTTCACAGGAAAACTGATTCGCAAGAAACTGATTTTCTAGCATCAGAGCTGGAGGGGTTAGGTTTTGATGGTGCTGTGTAGTCAGAGCTTACATACGAATGAACAGGTTTAGACTGCACAGTGACAGAGACTGAGAAAGTGCGTTGGCATGTGGTTTAATGAAGGACTTTGGGGGAGGGACAACAATAGGCCAGGAATGGACCAAGACAGTCAAACCTGGGGCAGATAAAAGACCCAGACCAAAACAAACCCAAACAAGTAAGGCGTTGCTGTTAAAAGTGAGGAATGTCCAGCTGGAAGGGATGCTAGGAGGCTGGGGATAAATGTATGGCTGGGTGACCAGGTGAGTCGGCAGGTGGCTCCAGAAGCGTGGGCCTGGTCTGAGACAGTATTTTGGATAAATACAAAGTCAGCTTGGGAGTGCAGCTTGGGTTAGAGGAGTCAAAACGAAAGTGTATGTGAAGAATGAGGTTTCAGTTTACTGCGGCTGTAGAGCTGCTATCGGGAAGAGAGAGAGAAAGGAAAACGTGCTTCATGCATTAACAGGAAGGCAGGAAAGGGGGACAAAATCAAGGGAGTCAAGCAACTCTTTAAAAAGATTATATATTACAGAAACATTTCCCCAAATAATTACACACATTATAAAATACTTCTTTTCCTTTTTCAGCACCATATTTTGTCTAAACAAAGCCGTTGGTCTTACAAAACACAAACAGATCTTAACGGTGATATACCTTTTAGAATTACAAACAGTTTTTGAGCACCAAGGTTTTCAATTTTGTCCCTCCCCCTTCCCCACCCCGGTAAAGCAACAAATAAAAAGGAGAAACATTTCCAAAAGCGATTTATTTGCCCGTAAACAGCCCCCCCCCCCAAGACTGATCCCACATAAGCTCCCATTCATTTATTTTTCTCTCACATGCTGTTCCCTGCTCTTCCCAGAAGCAGCCTGCCCCCTCCCACCTGGTCTCTCCACATCCCTCCCACCTGGTCTCTCCACATCCCTCCCACAGCCCAAGCACTGGATTAACAATGAGAAATGACAGAGCGCCATCGTTTAATCGTCACGATAACGACAAACGAAACGGTACAGCAGCGTACTGCAGTGTACACATTCGAACTTAAAACAGCGGTCACCGTGCATTCAGTCCACTGCAGCCTCATTTTTAATATACGTGTTTGATCCGTCTTTGTTTGGCGAGAGAAAATTGGATGAAATAAATAAAGAGGAAATACCACATTTATTGCCATATTTCGTTGGAGTTTTAAGCACCCTGTATTTTTAAATAAATAAAGTAGTATTTCTGTACATATGTTTGTAATGCACAACTCCAGTCAGAAAACTGATTATTGCAAGTTTTACGCTTAGATCTGTGAACCTCCAAACATTACAGTATTTGATCACATGAATGTAATTATCGCTTGTGACAACTCACACCCCGTATGGAGCCCATATCCACATTAAATCTGATATGTTTTGATCGTAAAACGAGGCACTATGTCAACAAGCATGTTACAGAAATGTAATCTGAACTAAAACAGTCCTGACTGTATCACTCCATAAGCCAAAATTGTTTTAGCGCACGAAAAGTTAGCTTGTTAAAATAGTGACCGGTTCTTGAAGGTGATGGTTTTAACTCTTTGTAACACATGTACAAAACATTAATATCTGGTACAATTTGCAACGCTTAATAGCTTTGGTTCTGCAGCATTTACACAAAGCTGTGTTACCATCTGTTACAGCGAATGCATGTACAGCACCCAAGCATGCTACAATACTGACACGAGAGGCGGCCATATTGTCCCTAAGATATTCCTGTTAAAGATTGTATTCTTTGAAACAGCTCACGGAGGCTGGTAGCCGTTTGGTGTCGCACCTCGATTTTAAGCAAGCTGAATAAGTCTCACAGTTTTCTCTCCTGTCTTCTTGTTCCCTGTAGTATTAACTGTCACCTTTAGCAATATGGCTGACTGAATGGCTTTAGTAATATGTGGTGAAGCTGTATAATACTGAGTAAAGCCAGCTGTAGCCAGACATCAATGAACATAATATTCGCAGATGGAAGACGTGGGAGTGTGAAGGAATTCCAGAGTGTGAGCTTCTGTTCCATCAGTTTGGTCTTCAGACTGTGTGGTTCCTCTTCATATTTTTGGATCGACTCTGTTCTTTCGGTCTCTACGTTTGAAACAGTGTAACTCCATCAACTCCCAAGCTTTTCTCAGTATACCTTTCTGTCAGGCAAGACAGGAAATGAGGTAAAGGAAGACTTTAAGTGAGAGATGGAGAGACGTGGGGAAAGGGGTTAGGGTGACAATTTGAGAGAGAAACAGCAAAACAAAGGGAGTAGTGAGAAGTATATCCAATATCAGGGCTTTGTTGAAAAAACTTTGGGGTCAGCTGCTCAATTAAAACACTGTTTTATTCTGTTTTGGTCGGAATCCTATTTCCCTTCCTCAAGGTAGATCTTTACTCTCCGCAGCACGAGAGTTTACTTTTGTTCTACGTTTCTCTTCTTCTGTTGTCCATCTCGTGTTAGAAGATTTTCCTGGTTGTTGACTTCTGAGTGAGCACATGACTGAGTGTTAATGCGTCCTTTACTTTTAATGTTAGTAGGATCTCAATGAGTGTCTGTATCTGATTGTAGTGCATGTATTTGCCTACCTTGGTGTTCCCGTGTGCATCAGTGTAAATGAATGTATGACTGTGTAAATATGTATGTTTTAACCCAGGAAACAGACAGGTCCAACTTCAAAGCCAAATTTTTGGTTTTTCTCCCCAAAGTCTGAGATCTTGATGTCCAACAGGGGGAGCTGTTCCACCTGGGGTGTGTTTACCTCCAGCACCGTCCTATCAAAACCCTTGCGATACTAGAGTGAGAGAAGGGGAGAAAAGTTGTAGGGGACAAGGTTAATTATTGATTTTCTCTAACATCAATTATGTAAGTTATAGTTAGAATAAGCTATTATGTTGCATAAATGTATTTTTCTAGCCTAATTTACCTAATGAAACAAAAGGCTTTACACAGGGTCATGTAAAATGTGACAAATATGGGGTGGTGACACATGCAGTACAATATCTACAACAGTATTTTTATGGAATTGTAACACCTACTATATGTCTGTTTTAGTGTGGGGACATTATCTAGCATTTAAAATGAGCTCTTAATAGAGAATAAGCAGTTTATTTGCAGGGTAATCTCATTTGAGGTAATATCTTATCAGAGTATCATTAGCCATTAGATGTGTAAGGACTTACAGAGCAGCCATCAATGAGGGCCTTGATGTAAGGGCTCGTCTCATAGCCCAATTCCTTTTCGTCGGCCCCCAGGAATTGCAGAGCCCTCTTGTGGCCATCTTTGGCAGTGCGGTCAGCCCAGGCCACAGAGCGGTGGCAGTGGTAGGTGAGGTTCTGTCGGGCCTGGACGCTCAGGAGGCGAATGAAACCCAGCTGCACCACACCCACAGGCTCCCCATTGGAATCTACGTAGGAAAACTGGGAAATTGCAAGAGGAAGCCCTTAGCCCTCATAGTGAACGCTGCGAAATTTACTGTAGTACAAATATGCATTTTTAGATAAAATGGACAAATTCTCACTTTGCTGCCTGTTGCAAACTGACTGTACCAAGAGCCAGGAGTCTCCATAGACCAAATGTCCATCTTTACCTGAAGTGGGAGAAGATAGGCAGAGTTTCACAGTGTGCTGTATTATAAATGTTCTGTTGATTAACAGGACCTGGGTCCTCACCGAGTCGCTGCTCTTGCTGGGGTACAGGCAGGTCTCGCCGCCAGCGGTGAAATTGCAGAACACTTTGAAAGAGTCACGAGAGCAGCCCTGGTTTGGATCAATCCAGTATTCGCCTGCATGGGGAAAAAGAAAAAGTGTCAAATAGTCCCCAAAGTTCTTTTGGTTCAGGCATCAGAATAGGCTTTTTATAATATGAACTTCTGATTTTGACAGAGGACTGACTCAAATTAATAATTTAATCTGATTTCTAAAGAATCTAAGTTAAATCTTGGTGTCGCAAGTCGCCCCTTTTCCCAAGACACAGATGTACCATCTCTGTAGTCTGGCTGGCTCAGCTTGAGGTCCTGACAGGTGCGAGCGGGGCTGTCCTGAGTGCCCAGCGGGAAACGCATCGTCTCGATCTCCTGCCGCAAGGAGTTCAGCGAGCCGAAGATCTCCTCCATGCCCTCGCCTCCCGGCGGGAGGTCGTCGCCGGGCGAGTCGGCGGGGATCAGGCTGCCGTCGATGGAGCGCTTAGACTTCTTGGGAATCTGGATGGGTAGGGGCTGGATGACTTCACCTGGGGGGCCCTGGGGGCAGAGAAGAATCAGCAGGGTTACAAATGCTACATTCACACATTCACATGGTATCCCTACCTACTGGGATAGCCGGTCCAGGATGCATACAAAACAAAGGATGCGTTTCAACTAACTGCCGGAGACTGAGGGCGCGTCTCAATAAGATCATACTTGTGGGCTTGGCAAGACCAGTCTTGCTAACTTGTCTCCCAAGAACAAACTTGGGACGCAATGAATCATGGGATTGTTCTCGTTTGTCAAGGATGCAACCGACGCATCCTTGATATTTGGAGCTGGTAAGAACGACATCCGGGGATTTTTACCATCTTCTGTACTTCTGTTCTTTGTATTAGAACTGGTTTTCGGCAAGATGACGTAAAATGAGTCCAAGAGAACACAGATATGGTGAAGTGTGCATATTGAGATGGTACTCACTGGGGGTCCTGGGGGGCCCTGGACACCTTTCTCGCCTTTGGGTCCAGCTGATCCCTGAAATACACATAGGAGGCGCCAGCATGTATGTCAGCATCAGGAGAAAAATCTACTGCCTGTTAGAAGTACTGCAACGTTCTCTGTTTACGAAAATCAATATAGTGCCAGTCCATAGTTTGGACACACCTACTCAGGTTTTAGTTGTACTATTTTCTACATTATAAAGACATCAAAACTATGAAATAACA
>JAODUD010000046.1:10901463-10911746 GCA_026784285.1 Stomatorhinus walkeri | reverse complement strand
GCAAGGCCCTTAACCCCCAATTGCTCCAGTGACTGGCTGACCCCCTGCTCTTCTCTATGCCAGTTTCATGGGGTGGCCTCCTGGGATGCTGTTCCAGCTACCCTTAAGGAGTCCCCACAATTACGCTGATCACTGGCCGCTGTTCCTTCACTCAGCTGGACAGACTCCTCCAAAGCCCTCTCTACTGGGTGTAGGTCAGGTGGCCAGGTCATGTGATGTAACACTGTATCACTCTCCTTTGTGGGCATCAAGGTGTGTCCAAGCTTTTGATTGGTAGTGTAATACCTTACTGCTGAAAATGGCTGCATGTTTGTTGTCACATTTAACATATACGTGACAACGTATACCAGTACTGTTTGTTGATGGTTTCATCACCAGGATCTATTACGCTTGAACGTTTTCTCCTAACAGTGCAGTATAAGGAGGAGTACTCACTGTAGCACCTTTAGCACCCTTCAGACCTTGAGGACCCTGTGGGAGACAGAGAACATGAATAAAATGAAAAGGCAGAAATGTGGGAGTGGGGGGACAGGGGGGGTCCCATGTTCATTTTCATAGCAGGCAGCAGATCATACTGTAAATGGAGGATCACATTAGATCAGTGACCAAACTGATCGTTCTGCTGTCTAGAACAGGATTTTAAGGGATCTGTTGACTTGCCAGTGGATGGTTGGTTTGAAGATGACACAGCAGATGGGAACCTTATAACAGTAGGATGGAGAGGATGGAGAATCAAAAGGTCACCGGAGGTAACAGAGCTACTTACAGGAAGACCAGGGGGTCCGGCGGGACCCAATGGACCAGTGCCTCCAGGGATTCCCTGAAATAGAGTGGAACATCATATAGTGATACCCATGGCCCAGGGAAGAACCACAGTAATAGTGACACCACAGGTCATGCAAATAATCAGTGCTTTCTGCTTTGCAATGGAATGAGTACTTTCAATTGGCGATGTATACAGTATACATATATTGTTACATTTTAGCAATTCAAGACTTTAGAGTGATTTATAAGTTATATCTAATATGGTGGATTACCGATTTCAAATTCAAGGTAAGTCTATATTTATAAACGGTGAAGGTGTGTAGCGTGAATGTTTTAATGGCCGCTATGTATTGATGCTTATAGTAGTTTTGTTTACTCACAGTTTCTCCCTTTGATCCCGTTGTCCCTTGGGGCCCTTGAAGACCCCTGTCACCCTTCTCTCCTTGCTCTCCTGCAGGCCCGATGAGACCGATGAGACCCGCGTGGCCCTTCTCGCCCTTCGCCCCTGGGTCACCGCGCAGGCCAAGCAACCCCGGGGGTCCCTGCATAGCAGAGCATGTCCAGATTAGTACTCACTGATCTCTGAGGCACTGTCACAAAATGACACCTGAACATAACATCCCAATGTCCAGTGAGTGATGGCAGGAAGGGGTAATAAAACGAGGCAAAAGACATCAGTACGACATTATGAGGGTTATACTGCACTGAGGTGGCTGTTCTGGCCTTACCATGGGTCCAGGGGGGCCTGTTTGTCCTGATGGCCCTGGAGCACCTTGTTCACCCTGGTCAGGGACGAGGATGGACACAAAGAGATGGACAGGTCAGATGGACAGGACCTCTGCTTTATTCTATTCTCATTGTTCATAATAATACAGCTGTGTTAACAGCATGTGGTTATTGTGTGCATTTAGCATTATGCTATTGCAGTTAGCAAGATCTCCATTTTACACTATTGCAACTCAAAATAACACCAATGGCGGAAAGAGATTAGGGATGACAAAACAGAAGAGCCATAATGTTACTGTAGAGCCCGATGGCTCTCACCACAGCTCCTGGGAGGCCCCTCAGACCCTCTGGCCCTGGTTTTCCTGAGGAGCCTTGTGGCCCCACGGGGCCCGTCTTTCCGGGGGCACCGATGGCACCTGAGTCTCCCTGTTTGCAGAGGCAGAGAGCAAAAGACCGCGAGGCAGATGTTTACCCAGTGGTGCGATAATTAAAAATACAATTGACTTATCGTTTATATTTGATGTAATTATCAAGCCTGCTATTTGCGTATCTTAATTTAAAATTCATTCATTCAGTTCATAGATTTGATTAAAAAGCTTTTTGAGACACATCCAATACACTGAAATCGGTCAACGATATCATTGAATGGACCATGGGTGTCATTGAATGGACCATGGGTGTCATTCAATGAGTGATTTAAATCCTCACCTTGCTGCCCTTCTCGCCTTGACGTCCCTCAGGGCCTCTTGTTCCTGGGGGACCCTAGGAAACATGCAATAAGAATTAAACATAAGCACATATATGTAAACACATCTAAGCACAGTATGGCTGGTGCGATCAGTAATCCATTCATGACTTTCAGAGATTATTACCCGCCAATATTATTTTAAGTGCTTTTGTTTGTATACTATTGGGAAACACATAGCTACAGTTGCTAATGGTATTACCCTCTTTCCAGGAGGACCAGGAGGTCCGTTTTCACCAGTGGGCCCAGGGGAGCCCTGATTGGGACAGAATCGAAGGATCATTGAGCTGCATGATCGCAAGAAGACATCACTACAGTACCAATAACAATCAGTCATTTACAATTATAATGATAATGATTAACAGCATCAGCTGCTGTGGGTCACTGACCGGCTCGCCTTGTTCACCATCCTCTCCTCTCTCTCCCTTTGCTCCATCTTGACCCTGAAATACAAGCCGTTCAGTTGCACATGCGTACCGTAAAACGCAGAGAAGCAAACATAAAACAGTATCAGTTTATATCTTTCCTAATTTCCAAGCTGTTTAAACTTATTTGTTGTACCATTATTTTTTTCTCTTCTATTGACCATCTGATAGCTTGATTATAAAGACTACAAACATAATGCCTGCTGTAAAATTGTACTCACTATATTGTTTAGGAATTTGTAGTTGTACTTGTAATTGAAAGAGTACCTTGAGTACTTAGTCAGTAACACTTGAAGACTACTGAATACTCACTCTCGGTCCGACTTCACCAGTAGGGCCAGGATCACCAGGGAAACCAACAGGACCCTATAAAAGATAAGCAGATCAAATGGCTAGAGCTCAAAACGCTTTTAGTATTTCTTCTGTGTTATATTCCTACTACCAACATGGTTGTCTGTTTAACATTTACGCACTGGGTTTCCTTTCGGACCGTCGTCTCCAGTCGGGCCTCTTCCACCTGCAGGACCAGGGGTTCCTGGCTGTCCGGCCTCTCCCTTCTCACCACGCTCTCCACGAGGACCCTGCCGATGGACATGGATGCTTATCATTCGCAAAGAACAGTGAGCCAGCGCAGTGATTATTTGAGACCAAACAATATTATTAAGTCAGCCAGAGCAACAAGAATTTATATTAAAGCAGTGTGTGCTGGAGACAGCATACAAGGTAATTGGTTATTACTGATGGCAGAAACAGGCTGCCGATGACAGGCATTTAATGGACAGCTTCTCACTTTCTTTCCTGCCTCCCCTGGTACTCCTGGAGGTCCAGATTCCCCGGGTTCCCCCTTTCAAAGACCACAGGTAAGCAGTTACACACAGTTTACACACACAGATAATCATTTAAGTACTGGTAAAGACCACAAGTAAGCAGTTACACATAATTTACACATACACTGGTAATCATTATGTACTGGTCAAGATCAATTATACACACTTTGATATATGCAGAGCACACGCAAACATGCAAACACAAATAGGTCACAGACATGTCCTTACTTTCTCGCCTACGTTGCCAGGGTTACCCAATCCACCCGGAGGGCCTTGGGGACCCTGAAGGGGTAGAAGAAACATAGAATGAACTCCCAGACAATTAACTTCAGTATTCTCCAGTGATGGATTACAGCATACACGAAAAACAACAAAAAAGTTTAGTTCTCTAATGTTCGTTGTAACAAGTGCCATTACGAAGTGCTGCTCTGCTAACCTTCTGCACCTGTTACCATACTGTAAATGAAAGGCTCTGCAAGACTTACATCTGCCCCACTGGGGCCCGCAGGACCACGGGGACCAGGCGGCCCTGGGGGTCCCTACAGATGACAGATAAGAGATGCGAGAAAAAGAAAGCAACATGAGTTTAATGAAGGTTTTACTATCAAATTAACATAAAGACAGTGGAAGCACTGGACAGAAGAGGAGGCTGATTGGCCTGAAGTGACAAGGTCACTCACCATTGCTCCCCCGTCTCCTGTCTCTCCTTTCTCTCCCGAAGGCCCTGGCAAACCCTAAATAAGACATGAATGAGCTTAATATGTGATCTTTATGCAGACAAGGGAATAATAAGACAAGGTCTGTGAAGCGAAGATGGCTCTTCTCGTAGGGCTAGAGGAACGGACGTCTGACTCATTTCATAGGTACCAAGGCTTTGCTCGTAAGCCTAAGGACCCGTATTAATCAGCGGCAGCTGACATTAACCTGCAGGCCTATTGGTCCCGGAGGTCCCGGGAATCCTCTGGTCCCCTCGTCTCCTTTGGCTCCGAAGGGCCCCTGCTGGCCCCGGGCTCCTGTCTCTCCATCAGCACCCTAGAAAATAGGAGGCAGAAAACACGTTGTCATAGCGATCAGTGACCCTGTGTTACGGAGTGGATTTGGCCGTCTTGAGGACCACGGATAGGCAAGTCTGATGGTCCTTCCAGTAATATATTAATGATTGTTTAATGTAATAAAGCTCTAATGGATGTGGTGCTTTTTTCTATCTGGAAACAAATGTCACGAGCAAGTGGTTTAATGTTTAATGTCACAGTTGTGTGCTCTGCTTTACACTTGATGGCTGATGTTTAAATTACAGTGGTTCATCTATCACTCATTTATAAGTTTACATTTAGTCTTAGCTTAGATTTCTATCTACCAGAAACATTAACACACTTATGTTTGGAACAGAATTTGACTGGGACATATAACCCATTCCTGCCCGGAACACTTCACTTAAACTATTCTACTGACATAAAATACAGCTTTACGAGTATATGATGGTATTGAGTTTTATAGGGTCTGAAAAGTAGTGCTATATTAAAGAAAAACAATGCATGTTTGAATGGTTTTATGCTACTAATATTAACTATTTATATAAGTCATATCACTAGTTATTTTGCCTGAAAATGCTATTGTGTGGATGTGACCTTCATCTATTGACAGATGAGCAGGTGTCTGCTACACTTACAGCAGCTCCTGGCTGACCAACTGAACCCATAGGCCCTGCAGGACCAGGAGGACCCTGTAAACAAACCAAGAAGACAACAGCAAAAGCTGAACGAGCAGGAATAATGCCAATACAGACAGAAACTTGGGCTTTCATTGTAAACAGTGACATTTGTCTACTGAATTGTAGCTGGATACTGGCAATATGGAAGGAAAAAGGAAGTGATGTCACTCACGTGTTCTCCCTTGTCACCTTTGGCACCTTTTTGGCCATGATCTCCGACCTCACCCTGCGGTAACAAACAACACACCACGTTAGGAGTGAGAGCTGCCTTTCCTTTGGCAGCAGGTGTATGAATGAACTGCCTTCCGGTTAGACAGTGCATGCGCTGCATGAATATGCTAACTGCATGTCTCCTGAAAGCATTCACTCTTCACTCCCGGAAATGGTGTCACACAAATGCACCACAGAGAAGATACAGCCTCGCTGAAATGACAAGGAGGTTATTTTGTTAAACGCCATTCTTTGCATTCTCCATTCTTGAATGGAGCAAGCCAAAAAACTTGGTGGCCCAAGAAATTTCCACTCATGCTCAATCGTCAGGTTCATCTGAGCATGCTCACATCAAGGATCGTCACCTAGTCCATATATGGACAAACCTGTCCGTGGTATGTTTTTAAATGCATGTCAATAGTAAAAATGTCTGTCAAAATTTTCCGTGGTGTTTCCATAGTTGACACTGATAGTGATGATTAAGGTCAGTTATAGACAGTGGAGCGCTTAGAATATACATCATTACAAATACAATGCATGATCTAGTTTAACTCCTGAGATAACTGCCACCCCAGACTAGGTAAACTGTACTGGCCTTGTCTCCATCTTCTCCAGGTACTCCAGATGGTCCAGCAGGACCCGGAAGTCCCACTGGGCCTTGAATACCATCACGGCCAGCAGGACCAATTGGACCTTTTTCACCCTGGAAAGACACAAACCCTGGTCAGATGGGGTAAGCCGAATATAGCTTCAACACAACATAACAGAAGCAGTACTCACAGGAACTCCCTTCTCTCCTGCGGGGCCAGGAGGACCCTGGGGGCCAGGCCTTCCTGGGGGCCCGATGGGACCCCCAGTACCGGCAGGGCCTCTCTCACCTGGTGAACCCTGGGATGACCGGTGACGTATGAGTTACACAGACATTTACATGATACTTCGATATATGGTCATGCCTTTTGGATATACATCGTTCTTCTGACTATAATGAGTTTTAAAATGTGAATTCATAGCAGCCACTGTCTAATAAGTAAATGTATATTACACAAAGGGGGTGGATGGTTAATGCTTACAGCTGGTCCAGGTGGTCCGGCTGGGCCTTCACCTCCTTTGAGCCCTCCGCCTCCCTAAGAACCAAAAAGACAACAGTTATAATAGCAGAATATAAATGAATGAACTGCAATGGGTTGGCACCCCATCCTGGAATGTTCCCCGCCTCTGGGATAGACTCCGGACCCCCTAAGACCCTAAATAGGATAAGTGGTTTCAAAAAATGGATGGATGGATGGATGGATAAATGAACGAATCTCTCGTAGCAAAACACAATTATTTTTAGTTGCATATAAATTCTGAAGTCCAGATATGATCAGGAATTATGCTAAATGATATTAATGGTGATCTCAGATATAGAGGCTGTTGCAATTAATTTAAACGATAAGATCTTAAAGTGTCAATACCAACAAAAACTTGGCTGAAGGTATTTTTTGCACATTATTTTAAGAAGTAAACTGTAACACCAATCATAAAATGCCTACAAAATAGCAAATAACCACATTAATCTTACTAAAGGACACAAACAGCTTTTAAATAGGACTGTGTGGGCCAGCCTGATGTCCTCACCGGTGTGCCAGGAAGTCCCCTCTCTCCTGGGAAACCTCTTAGTCCAGAGGGGCCATCCTTGCCTGTAGGCCCAGGGGGACCAGGGTCACCCTTGGTTCCCTCCTTCCCCGAAGGCCCAGGAAGGCCCTGTTCGCCTGGAGGCCCTGGAGGGCCGGGGTGGCCGCGCTCGCCCATTTGGCCAGTCTCTCCAGAGGGTCCCTGGAAAAGAAAAAACATGCAAGCATCTCCCTTGACTGGTGACATAGAGCTTTGGAATGATTTACAGTTGAAGTGAGACGGCCGAAGTTGATCATTCCATGACAGAACCCATGATTAATTAATGCAAATGACAGAAATGAAAAAATTAAATGGTAACTTAGATTAATTAAGCCTAATGTTCCAATTAATAGTTTACAAAATTTGGATGTGAGAACTGATACAGAGCACTGGGAAGAATTATAACCGAGTTCTCTAAACATTTATAAAAGGTGACTGGATAGCATAATGAAATGTAAATGTGGTTTCCAATTTTGAAGCAACAGCACACAGTTTCTGTAGCTTTACACAGTTGCTATAGCTTTACACAGTTTCTGTAGCTTTACACAGTTGCTGTAGCGTTACACAGTTTCTGTAGCTTTACACAGTTGCTATAGCTTTACACAGTTGCTGTAGCTTTACACAGTTGCTTTAACGTCACATAACAAGAATTACACATTAACACACCTGAGGGCCAACAACCCCAGGAGGTCCAGGGGGGCCAGTCTTTCCTTGGAAACCCTGAGGAAGAAAAACATAATTAATGTTCCTGATACTGACTCTAGAAGCACACAGTTTGATTGATGAAATGATAATGAAACCACACTAAAAACATACAAGGTGTGCTTTGAGCTACGGCTCAAAAGAGTCACAATGCAGAATGCAGAGAGGCAGAATGTAAAACGCAAATATTTCAATCTATCATACCGATCTCAATTTACATAAGTAACACATGTCTAATAGTTGAACTCATACATTAAATGTTACCAACCACATAAATAATATTTAATGTTATGCATCCACAGCTCTAATTCGATGCCTAGTCTGAGACCAATGTCACATTAAAAGAGACGTACGACTTCTCCTCTCTGTCCAGGGTGTCCAGGCAGTCCATCTTTTCCTGCTGGTCCCTAAAGGAAGGAAGATAAGCAGGAAGACTTACGGACTTATGGACTTATGGATACCTTATACGACAAATGGAAAAAACTGAGAACCAGCTGTACAAAAAAAACTGAATGAGTGATATTAAGTACTTATTTATAATAAAACTTTCATAATAGTCTTACAGGAGGCCCCTTTGGTCCAGGGAACCCATTCACTCCTTGAGGTCCAGGTAATCCCTAAAATACATGACAAAAGCATGTAGGAAGAGAAAGTGACAGTCAATAGGTGCTCAGATGCCAAGGTGAAAAAAAATAAATCAGTGGTGGAAAAGTCAGTGTGTCAAAAAAGTCACAACCAACCGATTGACTATAAAGAGTCACAGTCACAAAGCGAAAATGTTTGGTTGAAACAAAATCTTGGTCTGGATTTGTACTTTCTGGACCCGAACTTTCCACCTCTGTGTAAAATATTTCTTCTTTAAAAAGCATTAAAGTCATTTACTCACCCTCTCCCCGGGAGGACCGGGAGGGCCATCTCCCCCTGAAGTACCCTGGGAAAGACAAAGACCAATAATGTACCATCTCCCACATTTTCTATTAAATTATCATCAACCCTTAATAATGACAAAGGGCAAACGCCAGACCTTTGGTCCTGCTTTTCCTGTCGACCCGCGTGGCCCCCGTTGGCCTCGTGGTCCCTGACAGAGAGAAAACGCCCTTACATGATACGCTATTACACGCATATAAAGTAGAAATTAGACATTAACGTATTAATATGACTTTAGTATTCTCATATCAATGATTAAAATGTTGGTTTCCAAGTACATGTTTGTATAATGCAAATATTTATCCATTAGCTTTCAGCGTAGCACAGTACGTGTTCCTCCATAGGACTGCGTACAATATCACGTTGCAGGGTTTACACTGTCTGCCTATGCAGCCAGGATCATCTTCCTATGATTCACGCCGCTAATGATTACTGGACGGTGAGCCACTGTACCGTTGGTCCTCTTTGACCCCTTGGGCCAGCCTTTCCAAACAGGCCCTAGAGGGAGACAGGTGGTAAGGACTTCTACTAAACCCACAAATGCTGCAGTGCTCTAGCTTTGCTGAGGCGGTTCAATAGACCTGGACTATGGTCCGATCAGAATGCCTTCATGTGTGCTAACATCACCTGCATATTAAAATTACACAAACTTTACAACATATTTAACATTTCACTGTCATTGTGCAGATAATTTCAAGATTATTTTATTGAAGACTGTCAAAGTAATTAAAAATGTTTAAAGAAACTAGAATTTTGTCTGATCCAGACAATCAAAAGCAACTCCCAAAAAACCTGCCACATTTCCAAATATTCTAGAAAGCCTTTGTCCTGGAAAAAATACAGGCTACAAAGAAAATGGCATCATAATCTCTACACCCTGCTTTAATGATCCTTACCCTTGTGCCCTTCTCGCCGTTTGTCCCAGGGAATCCTGGGAAACCAAGGGACCCCTAGAAAGAATAATTTTGGTCTCTTAAGCAATAAGCTCAATTTTTGGTCGCCTGCCACCAAATTCCATGCTGAATGTTTTCGACGGTAATGTCATGAATAATGAATAATAATACCTTGGATCCTTGCCTTCCAGGGTATCCGGGCAGCCCAGGAACACCGAGTTTACCCTGCAATCAATGCATCAATGCGCTCAGTAACAGTCTATTACACTTTACAGATGATGCAGCTGGAGCTACAGGAACACCTCTGTAGTTAGGAGGTTAACATGTGAAATGATTTCTCAGATAAATATGGCAAACTATTAATAAATAATGTAAATGATGATGATTATTATTATTATTGCTGTTGTCACTGTTGGTCATAATGACAGCAGTAATAATATGTAATTTAGTGTATTAGCCCCTGCATCTAATTTAACAGTAAAGACAAGTAATTTTCAGTTGCTAAAATAAGCCCAGATCGACATCTGAAAACAGCGCCCCCCCCCCCCCTCACCTTCTCTCCAACAAGTCCAATGGGCCCAAGCTCACCAGGGGGCCCCACACGACCTTTGGGCCCTTCAGGACCATCCTCTCCCCGGGGGCCGGACACACCAATCTCTCCCTGGGGAGGGACAGTAGAAATATTAACTCCACAAAAAA
>JAODUD010000046.1:10867349-10901363 GCA_026784285.1 Stomatorhinus walkeri | reverse complement strand
CCATCCATCTTCTAACTGTTTATACTAAGGAAGCACGGGTTATATAAAGAAAGAAGGTACACCCTGGACAGGACGCCAGGCCATGGCAGGGCACATACATGTACATACACAATCACACGCTACAGGCAATTTAAACACGTCAGTTAGCCTGACCATATGCATTCGGGCTACAGGAGGAAACTGGTGGAAACCTATTCAACACAATTCAAACCTATTCAACACAAGGAGAATATGAGTTCTCCACACAAAGAACGGAGCCAGGATTCAAAGGTGTGTGGTAACAATGTTAGTCACTGAGCTGACACGGCATTACTAGATAATGCTGGATGGATGTTCTGTACTAACATGATATGTAGTTATTATTGTCCTTATGTCTTGGCAGAAAATTATAAATAATAAAATTGTGTGTGGATTGGATCTAACCAACTGTTAATAGATCATCCTTACTCTGTCTCCTTTCACACCAAAATCTCCCTTGATCCCAGGAAATCCATCTTCACCCTGGAAAGGCAAAGTTACTGATTACGAAGTAGGTTACATTGAATAAAAGCTGATTTAAAAAAGTACTGCCAGTGATATCTAAGGAAAAAAAACAAGCCTTGATCCATCTTTCTGTCCAGCCTAGCTGAAAATAAGGACCAATTTGCCAGATTTTTATCTCCGAGCTGAATGACCAATGTAACATAAATAAACCAAACAAAGGTGACAGGAATCAATGTAATACTTTCACTGAAAATTAATGCTACAGCTTCATAGTTTAGTCTTCCCAATTATTGACCTTGATTAGAGGAGCACAGACAGATGTGTTCCACTTCCAGTCGTCTAACGAACTTTAAACACCACTGATGTCAGTTTCAAACACTCTCTTTAACGTCCATGCCACCAATTACAATCTAATTTTGTGTGGAAATAATCATACAGGGGATGTTTACCTTCTCTCCCTTATGTCCCTTCAGTCCACGGATACCTTGGCCACCCTGTAATAATCATGGAATTTTTAGCAATAATTAGAAAACTAAATAATAAATTAAATCACCAATAAGTTAAAACATAAACAAAGATACAGCCTGAAATACTAGTTTGTCAATCTGGTATCTGCACACTGTAAGATTATTTTTTTAGATTATCATCAGAATTAACTGCCCTCAGTAGTATAATTTCCCTGTGGATTTAAAGTATCTCTAACAAACAGAATTAACTCACTACTCTTATCAAACTCATTAAATCTCATTGTGCCTGTATTTATTCTTTTTATGTCTTGTTAAATAACCCTACAGGTTGATTTTACACACAATTGCTTCTTTCTTGTCTTGCAAGGGTTCATGTGATATGAGAGACCACAGAATCTCAATTTTCAAATATGCATAGACAAGCATCTTCAGGCTCACAGCGACGGCTGCTAATGTCACAGTGAATGGTTTTGAGATAACAATGAGGGCCGGTGTTGGAGCAAACTGACACCCACCTTGACACCACGGGGACCAGGATAGCCAATAGAACCCTGGGGGCCATTAGGACCCTACAAGGGAGACAAGGAAAAGAGTAAAATCTTTTTAAAAGATTAATGATGTTTGATTAGGTGTCGACATGAGCAATTGGAGGGGTATGGATACCCTGGCCGATTCAGGGGGCAAATACTTTACATGGGCTCCAAAATCTACCATCAAGGGCCCCTGACTCAGCAAAACCTACCTAAGGGAACCCCCTCCCCCCACTCAGAAAATTATATCTTCCTATGTTTCTTCAGATTGAAAGTGGTACCCAAGTGGTTGGCCCAAGGCGACATTTTGTCAGGAGGTTAAAAATATCTAGTGATGTCCTTGGGTTCCCGTGTTCGATGCAAATGGAGAGCAGGAGAAATCAGAGGGGAGCCGCAAAGCCTTACCATGTTTCCTTTAGTGCCAGATGGACCCTCTTTTCCTGGGTGACCCTGTAGGGGATGCAGGAGTATATTCACTTCATAAGCTTACAAAGCATTAGTGGATGAAAGTGGCCTGTTCGGTTTATGCTAATTTAGGATACAGCTAAACACGGAGTAGGTGTCCTGTCCTAATGGCATGCAGTGGTGCAGTGCTCCCAGGAATGCCGCTCTCTCAGCTGGACACAGAGTAGGTATCCTTTTCTAATGGCACGCAGTGGTGCAGTGCTCCCGGGAATGCCGCTCTCTCAGCTGGACACAGAGTAGGTGTCCCGTCCTATTGGCATGCAGTGGTGCAGTGCTCCCGGGAATGCCGCTCTCTCAGCTGGACACAGAGTAGGTGTCCCGTCCTAATGGCATGCAGTGGTGCAGTGCTCTCGGGAATGCCGCTCCCTCAGCTGACACAGAGAAGGTGTCCTGTCCTAATGGAATGCAGTGGTGCAGTGCTACTGGGAATGCCGCTCTCTCAGCTGGACACAGAGTAGGTGTCCTGTCCTAATGGCATGCAGTGGTGCAGTGCTCCCGGGAATGCAGCTGGACACAGACATCAAGCGGGGGCCATGAGGGACACTTACGGGAGGCCCATCAGCTCCAGGCATCCCGGGCAGACCTGGCTTTCCCGTGGGACCCTGACGAAGAGCACAAGAAACCAAAAACCATGGTCTGTCATTTTGTCTTTTGATGTTGGAGAACTCGTATTTATGCTCTGTAATACACTATACCAAATACATGAAATATATACATTTAGCAGTGTTTATGGCATCCTTGTAAAACATGAATCCTGAGTTCATCACTGTAGGTATCTGATTGGCCCAAAAACAATTGTTTTCAGCGTCCGCATGGAATTCAGCTCTGCTCCCTCTGTACAATTAACACAGTAAGACGGTACATGGAACTGTCACTATCGCAACTGGAGACAAATTGATGTGCAGGTAAGCGGCCTGGCTGGCACAAACGTCAGTGTCGTCGCGTACCTTCTCCCCCGGGGGTCCAATGGCTCCCTGGGGCCCCGCCATTCCCTGAAACGAGACGCGTCTCCTTGTGGCTGTTACTGTTTCACGGGGTGTCACGCATTTAGTGATCTTATTGTTGAGTTTACATCGTGTGAGGATACCAGAACAGTGACTGAGGCAGTGACACCTCGCGTCCCTCCCCAACCCCAGAGCGACCTGGCAGTTCAAGCCTCAAAGCACATTCTAAACATGCTTTATTATTTGGATTACACCTGAAATAAAGCATTAATAATGGACCCACATGTGATCCTCTCCATCTAATTACTGCTTGGTTTAGTGGAAGGGAAACAAAACCCTAGAATCCCTGCACCACTGTAGTATATATCCCGCAGTAGCATAATTTACATATTAAAAGGTTATATTATTTTTGTGCATATAGACATAGAACTGCATAACATCAAAGCATCTCTGAAAGCAGAAGAACAAAATGTTCTGAGGTTTGATGGGTGCAGCTCAGCAAGTCAGCCCACCTGTGTTCCTGGGCTTCCCTGCTGCCCTGGGGGGCCTGGCTCTCCTTGGGGACCCTGAGGAATGGCAGGGGAAGAAAAGGAATGCAGGGTGAGGGGGCTCAAACTGAAATTATCACTGGGGGGTGCAATATAAAAAGTCTGTGCAGGCATTACATATCAGTTAATAGTAGCATTGCATGGATGGTGATGAATGACATTTATCATCAGAATTATGATGTATTACTGACCAGATTTCCTTTTGGACCGTGGGGGCCGTCATTGCCTCTAACACCCTGAAAAGGCAACATTTAAAGGATTAATCGCCGGCAAATTACTACCAGCACAAGCTGTTTCTACAGTTGCTGTTTCTATAGTAACCATTCATTTTGGCTGTCATTCTTGTTCCTAGACCTTTAAAAGCATATATTACTTTAGCTTTCAGAATAATCCACTGCTATTGATTTGTTTTATATTTTACGTAACAGAAAGAACTATTGTACTGTGCACCAGCGTGAGCCTCCTTCTGGTTTTACCCTACCAGTGTCATGTGATCCTGTCCTCAATGTCTGGGCGAAATACGGCTACTTGTGCCTTGTGGTTCCCGTGGTTCGCAACGTGTCAATAATCTGTCACAGAAATTTTCTCTCATAATGTTCCATTAATGTTTTCTGTCATCTGAACTTGGATGGTATGGTTTTAGAAATCAAGCTACTGCAAACAAATTTGTCTGGTATTTAATGTTCTACATATGATACTGTACACTCACAGGAGGCCCAGGAAGTCCAGAAGGGCCTTTAGGTCCCAGCAAACCACGAGGTCCCTAAAAACAAGACAGAAAAAGGCAACGAAGCAAACAGTAAACCGATGAATACAAACCCAATCAGTCAGACTGTACCTGAAACGGTGACAATACACTACATTGGTGATGGCCCAAGTCCCCAAATGGTAAGTAATGCATACACACGTCAACAGAATGAAATGACAGAAAAACACTCACTGGTTCACCTGGAAGCCCCCTGGGTCCAACCTCTCCATCATCACCCTGAAAAATTGCAGCGAAATTAATAATAAAAATCAGGGAGACTTTAAAGTACACCGTACACTGATAATACCCCACAATGCCACCAAGCAAGAGAAGTGTGAAATATCCTAATTTCCTGGTGATTTTACCCTCTCTCCATCCTCTCCAGATGGGCCTGGGAGTCCCATTCCTCCAGTTTCTCCCTATGAAAGAAGAGAAGAAGTTCATCTTTACTGTCACAGTTGCCTTGAGACCAACCACAAGTTCTTGCTTCTGACAGACTCCTCCAGAACCAATAAGTGTGTGTGTGTGGGGGGGGTTGTCATTATTATTAACGTTTTGAATGATTCCTTTACACACTTACCCTGTGTCCTTTGTCTCCAGGCAACCCAGGAAGACCGTCAAAACCTCGATCACCCTAGGATATAGTGAAAACGGTATTATAAAGATGGAGAGGATGAAGGGCATCTTAACATTGCACTTCTGCAAGAAACGGATTCACCAATACACAGACAGAACACAAACTTACAGTTATAAAATTAACAAAAATCCAGACTTCCAAAGCTCACAGCACACCAAACAAGGGAAAGGCAATAGTTAATAGGGACCATTGTTAAAGCAGGACTAGTACCTTAGGTCCAGATTCGCCTGGCATTCCTCTCGCACCGTCAGCTCCAGCGCGACCCTTCACAGAGACATAGATCAATGTATTTCACACTCAAGCACCATTTTAACAAAACTCACTAACTGATGCTAAGAAGGCAAAGAACCAGTCAGCAGAGGTGGCAAGTTCAGGTCCAGAAAGTACAAATCCAGACCGAGGTTTTGTTTCAACCAACCAGTTGAGTTCTCTGTGACTGTGACTGTGACTCTTTATACTCAACTGGTTGGTTGAAACAAAACCTCGGTCTGGATTTATACTTCCTGGACCTGAACTTTCCATCTCTGCCAATCAGAAAGTGTTTTTGCAAAAGTCAAACGGGTTCTTGGGAATCTGCCTTTAGTACTGGGTACCTTTAAGCCCCAGAATTAATCTCCAATCAGTTCCGGCGGGCACTTCCCCAGGATAACCAAAAACAGATACCAACATGTGCGAATGTGCGGCGACCGGCACTCACCCTTCGTCCAGATTTGCCAGGGGGTCCGGATAAGCCCGGTGGTCCTCTGGGACCCTGAGTCAAAAACACACATTTATGAGGCTTGTTCACTAGACATAAATAAACATAAATAAACATCTTCCACACTTGCAAGAAGATGCAGTTTGGGTACCAGGGTCCATAAACACCCACTTTGGGAGGTGAGTGCTGTAACTTTGAATGAAGCAAGATAAAGCTGGCAAAAATATTAGATGACACACATCATAGTTCACATGCACCACATACTTCAAATTTAAAGGTTTGGGAGAGGTCGCATACCACAACGTACAAACTTTTAATAGAACATATCCACCTGTGAGGTAAAAACATTCACTATAAACAGGGATGCACGTGACTGGTATGCAAGTACCCATTCGCTGTATGAAGCCATATGAGTGGCAATTCCTCATCATAACGCAGATGCGTATCTATGTGCATTTGCACTGCAATGACAAGAAATTACCATGCATTTTAACCTTTATACGGCTTATCCATACTTCATTTGTGGTATAAAGGCTAAAGTGTACAGTAATTTCTTGTCATGATAGCACAAATGTGCACAAAAATTCAAATTGCCCCGCATAACACTTTATATGGTGAATGCATACTTGCATACCAGTTATGTGCATCCTTGGCTATAAAAATATAAAAATTGAGAAGCCCACAACTTAATAAAAAGCCCCAAAGACCTGCTCCAAGAAAATGCCTCTCTGAGAGCGATGTAACAGCTTAGACCTACCTGAGGGCCTGGATCACCAGATTCACCTTTGAAGCCAGAACTTCCAGGGGTTCCCTAAAATATCGGGAAGTTATCATGAGACTATTACACAAACAGAAAGAACTCTGATCTGTTCTATCCATAATAAATGATCTCACACTGAAATGGAATTTTCTTAATTGTTTCAATAAGAATGCTGAATTCTGCTTCTGGAGACATGAGTATGTACAGAACATACAACAGCACCATAACTAGGCTGCAGTTCTTTGTCGGCCTAGATGTGTGTGATACTCACCAGGGGTCCTGGGCGACCAGTGTATCCCATGGGTCCAGGAGGACCTTTTAGTGCGAGCTGGACAGGAAAACATCAGCAATCACAAATGTTAAAAGAGGATATTCTGTACTTTACGCTTCATTGTTTTGTGGAGTGAGGATGATTGACACTGTTTACACTGTAATCCCTTGCTTAGGCTCTGTTCTGTCCTCCACTGTATTCTGTGAGTTGTCACTGTTCACACAGTAATTCCTTGCTCAGACTCTGTTCTGTCCTCCACTGTATTCTGTGAGCTGTCACTGTTCACACTGTAATCCCTTGCTTAGGCTCTGTTCTGTCCTCCACTGTATTCTGTGGGCTGTCACTGTTCTCACTGTTATTCCTTGCCGAGGTTCCATCATGCCCTGCACTGTGCGCTGTGAGCTATTACTCGTCACACTGTAATTCCTTGCTAAGGCTCCATCATGCCCTGCAGTGTGTGCTGTGAGCTCTCACTGTTCACACTGTAATTCCTTGTCGAGGCTCTGCCCTGTCCTGCAGTTTGTGCTGTGAGCTCTCACTATTTACACTGTAATTCCTTGATGAGGCTCCATCATGCCCTGCAGTGTGTGCTGTGAGCACTCACTGATCACACTGTAATTGCTTGCTAAGGCTCCATCATGCCCTACTGTGTGCGCTGTGAGCTCTCACTGTTCACACTGTAATTCCTTGCTGAGGCTCAATCATGCCCCCCAGTGTGTGCTGTGAGCTCTCACTGTTCACACTCTAATTCCTTAGCGAGGCTCTGCCCTGTCCTGTAATGGGTGCTGTGAGCTCTCACTGTTTACACAGTAATTCCTTGCTAAAGCTCCATCAGGCCCTGCAGTGTCTGCTGTGAGCTCTCACTTTTCACACTGTAATTCCATTCTGATGCTCCGTAATGCTCTGCAGTGTGTACTGTGAGCTGTCACACACTGCATGTTTTACACGGCCTGGAGTTGCTACTGTTTTTTACTCACCCTGGCCTGTGACAGAATAGCTTGGACTTGAGCCTCCTGTGCTGAGGCGACGGGTCCCTTGTCACCTCCACCACCGCCAAATCGGAACTGAAATATGGAATGGACTAGCAAACTCAAGGTATTGAATCATAAAGCCAAGTATATTCATCACATGTAATCAAATAATGCCTTTTCAGAAATCACATAACATAAATACGTGTGTGTCTTCGATCAGCTGTTTCAAAAATAAGGCTTGAAGCTTGAACAGACTTCATATTGATTATGTAACAACACTCTATTATGGGGTTACACTGACACCTTGTGTTATGTGCAGGGAATTGCAACAGGAGACTACCAGTTCTCACAGTATTTCACAGAGATGATTTTCACACGTATTGGGCATTCATTTACCTTATACTCTATGATATACTTGCATAAATATTTTAAATATTTGTAATTAAAAAGAGCCTGACTTTGAAGAACTTCTTACAAGCATAAGTAAGCAGATGCTTCCCTAAATAATTCAAGACACCAGAGCAAGAATGAGGGTGAGGCTGAGAAGCAGAGGCTGCAAAAAAAGAAGATGCTGGAGGAGGCTTACGGGTAACATGAGAGACGTTCCGGGGGGGCCGGGGACTCCATCAGCTCCGGGCAGACCGGCCCGTCCAGGGGGCCCCTGCAGGAGCGGGGAGCAGACAAACCGTATTTATGACACAATGTACCCACTGTAGGCACCACCTGTTGTTCTCTGAATAGAGCCGCTTACTGAGGACAAGATTGACTGAACATGGCCATCAACAGGCTTAAACCAGCTGAGACAGACCTCCGCTCAGGCTTGAATGCTACACAAGCTGACCTACATGTGCTTGCAATGAGGTAAATATGATTTTTTTTCTAGCAAAAAACATTTGTCGTTATAAATACATTTTTATGGTCAACAGAGCAGCCCCATAAGCAGTTAAAGCTATCTGATTTTTAAAAAAATTATATATACCTAAAGATAGCGCTATAGATTAAATTCCAGTGAGTGATCGCTTCCTGAAGAATGAAAATACATTTTTGTAAAATAGGTGGTCTATGTTAGTGAACTTTGTGACAATAGAGTTATTTTTGTTATTGAAGCCGTTCATGAAACCATATAAAATACAGACAGGCGGCCCAGCACACGTTCACGCAGTATGAGTTTTGGGGAGGCTGCATCAACGAGGGACTGCGGTAACACCCACCCTTTCTCCGGGATCGCCAATGGAACCCTGATGACCGGGGGAGCCGGGGGGGCCGGGAAGACCCTGAGAGAGAGATGGAGGGAAGACAGAAAAATCAGAAGTGCACATACACTATAAAACACCTGTGCATAGCAGTACATGGAGAAAATCAACCACAATATGATTTGGTCATTTTGCACCACATCAAAAAACAAGGGTCCAGTTCTTCAGAACATGCTATATAAATAGCTTGTGAATCAGAGTTAATGACAGATATGTGTACATAAATGCTACACTGAGTGAAAAGCCACATTGGCGGGTTGGCCATGGACACAGAAGGTCACTGAAACCGCAAGCAGAAAAGTAGATTCATAATGGTAAAGAATGAATTCTTACTGCTGGTCCCTCTGGTCCGGGGGGTCCTTCGATTAGCATACCCTGAAAGAGGCAGTGAGACAGCTTGTCTTATGATGTCAACACCCTGAGTGCTCAGACTGCTGACTGATAAGCATCACTCACGGGTTCCAGAACTGCAGGTTCTCCTTTTTCTCCTTTCTGGGCTCGTACTGAGGCCTGGGGAAAACACACATGTAACCCACAAACACAGCGCAGTCAGTGTACACGAGTCAGAGGCCCACACGCGGAACACTGCACGTCAAAGACTTTCATGCTTACTGGACCCGTGAACCATCCAGGAGCTGCAGAGCTGCTCTGAAACACAGAGGCCCTCGCAGGCACACTTGTGGGGGGCGCACTGACCATGATTGTTTCAGTACTGCATGATCAATGGATGCATTACGCATGATCATGAGAGTCACTGTGAATCTGTGTTGCACTGCCACCACAAGGCGGCGCAAGCACACATCCTGGTCATGATGGCACGTAAACACAGTGCGTGCATCGTGAAGATGTTTTTATTACTGCCTGACAGAAGAGAGTGGAACTTGCTCCGACACAGGGGAACCGTCTCTTTGCAGAGGAAGAACCCTTTGCTAATGCGTGCCATTGGCAAAAGAGGCCCTGGAAATGTCTCAGAAGCAGGTATGGTGTACCGCAGTATAACTGTTATATATCACCATACATTACAGTCATGCTGAAATATCTCTCTGTGTGGGCGGTGTGGTACGCTAGATCCATCTTTACAGTTAGATTGGTTTGTGGACATGGTAATTACAGAACTATTGCTGACAATTTCGCAATATTATGTTACTATGTTGCAATTTGACACAATTCCATGGTGAAAATGAAATACAGACACTATAGTGGCTATGCTGAATCACGGCCACACTGCTCCTAGCAGCTGGAGAAGGAGAGGCAAACGCGCACATTCAGAAACATGCACACACAGTGTGGGCAGCGTGTACACAAAGAGCAATAGAGGTGATGCTGTTTTCTTCTCTCCTACCATCTTGTCACATTCAAACTCATCCCATTACACTCTGAAACACTACCACGCACCTCCGGTAAGTATTACATATAAAAATGCTAAACACACTTGATTCTCAACAGACTGCCACATTGCTTGGCACCTCTTGGATCAGTGCTGAGTTTTATGGTCTGTTCATATCTAAACTTCAGTTCCATTTTTTAATGAACAGCAGAGAGGCTTTATGTCTCAGTAAGGCTGATGTTCACTAAACCCCTACGGCAGTGTTTCTGAATCTGGTCGTCCAGGAGATGGTGCACGTCTTTGATCAGGAGTTGGGAGGGAGTAAAAACTTGGATTGGGAAACGCTGCCCTACGGTGTAGCTGCTATTTTTCCAAGTGTTGAGAGACCCAGCATCAAACCCTGACTCCTGCTACTTACAAGGGCCTGCAACATGATGTGTGAGGTTTTGTTTGTAATACTGTATTTATATTTTTATTCTGCTATGAATTTTCAAAAGCACTATATGGACCCATGACGCACTCAGAGTGGAGTTTCTCTCTCCCAGAGTGACCTCAGACATGTTCCACTAAGAGAGAATTTGTGTTTGGTTAATATTTGCATTTTCATCAATTTCTTTTATCAGTGCTATTTTCCCTTTGATGTTTGGTGATTAACAGGTTCATAGATGGTCAATTTAAAAGTAAGCCAGCTTTGCTGCTGGTCAGATAATTGGTTCCATTTCAGCTTTAGTACTGACTCAAATTTATTTGAGTCATTACTGTCCAATACAACACTCTTTAAAAATAGGCTCAGAACCAAACCAAATAATTCTTTTTCATTAAGATACTATGCTGAGAATTTTTTTAAAATTTCATGAGTAGTACAGTTATTTACAGTTTTCATCCACTTGGCATGTCTGTGTGGTCCCTTAGAGGATGATTCAGCTGGAGTGCATCACACTGGTGCATTAGTGTTTTGCAGTCAATTCAGGTCGTTTATGTTCCAGAATGTAACACTCAACCCCATCTTCAGTCCTGTGGTGGGACCACTCTTTTGCAGCCAGATGTAGACACATGCAATTATGCATGCATGTCTACATGTAATACATTCTTCACCAGCAAATCCCAATTCAGCTTCTTCTGAAACTGAAATGGAGATTTGGCATGAAGCAGAATAACTTACGCCTCCCTCGTCCGTCACAGCGGACAGCGCGGGGCCAATGTCGCTATCAAGGGTGCCGCCGTTGCCATCAGGGACGGGGTCGATGAAGTCCTTGTAGGAATAGTCGTATTCCTTCATGCCCCCGTCTCCGGTCACGTACTCTTCGGTGAAGACCTCATCCGGTGACTGAGACACACTTGACTTGGCCAAATCTACATCCTCTGCCACCACTGTCTCGTCCACCTGAGTTCACGGAAGTTACACAGGACAGACGGAGGACGTGGGAGGAAATGAAAGAATGGAATGAAAGAGCGGAACAGGGAGGGAGGGAAAAATAGAAGGCACGCAAAGGCATCGAAAGGAAATAAAGGGAAAGGATATAGCAAGTAAGACAGTGAAGGCCATGACAGAAAGGGAGAAGGCAGAGAGAGACAGTGTGGTGAGTCTTACCTTTGTCAACAGGCATTGAAAGAAGGACAGAGTGTGCACTGACTCCTGGTGGATCGTAATTAAACTGCATAGTTTAGACGGCTCATCCACCAGTGACCTCAGTGTTATGCCTCTTTTGACTATCAGCCAACATTACTATGTGACTTACTGGTTACATTCCTTAGGATACCAACCTTTCTCCTGGTCTGTCTAATTTCCTTTCCTCATGCCTAGAGAGTTTTCCACTGAAATCAACATGCTTCACAAGCTCTTTGTGTTTTGTGACAATTCATGCACACATTTTTTATGTAAAGTTAAATAATTCTTCCAATATAATTTGACCTACAAGCTAAAACATCAAAAACATAACATGCATGGCAATTTTTAAGGCAAATATCTTTCTGTAAAACTGCAGGCTTATTTCACAATTTTACCTAAACTTTATTAAAATGTTTACTTGCCAAAATAAAATCCTACCAATGATAAATCATGTTATTCTACAAATTCTTACTGGCTTTCTGTTGTAACTTAAGTGAAGGTACTAACTAGGTTTCCACTAAAAAGGGAAATCGTAACTCAGCTTCTTCCAAGAATTAAACATTTCAAAAATGTACCATCAAGGTTCATACAAAACAAACTGCGATGTTTTACATAACATGTCATTCTGTGCCCGGAAATTTAAACATAATTTCTCATTTCCATAAAAGTTTCTATGACTATATCCTGATTAAGTGTTAGCACTATAATTATTATTAATCTTAAAATAATGATTCCAGACAGAAGAAAGATTTTCTTAAGTGTAGTTAGTTTAAGACAAAGCCTTCTCGATGTCATCTCACATTTTGAGTGGGTGTATTTTTGGCCTAATTTTGAGAAAATCCCAAAGTAAGAACAAAAATACCTAAATGGGAGATGCAAAAGAATTTTGCCTTAAAACACACATTTAAGAAAAAAAAATCTTACGGGTCATTATTTTAAAACAAATAATATTTATGATGTGGAACATACTGTGCGATTGCAGTATTTCAAATCCCATGGCAATTATTTTGTTCTGTAGGGAGTTATTATAAAAATTAACCTATCAAATGACAGCTGGCCTATACCAACATCACCATTTATCCTTAATTTTATCAATTCTGCATTTTTGTAAAGATATTTACATCTATTCCAACTCTCTGAAAGAAAAGAGTGCCTTAGACTAATGTATCTTAAAATGCAGTACAGGATCAGCCTTGAACTATGGGTTTATTGTCATAAAATGGTGTCCTTTCAAACAAGCTTTTGACTAAAAATAGCTGTAAACCTTGACTTGTGTTGAGCTCCATGTACTAGGTTACCTTTCCCAGAATTCTAGGTTTACCTTTGACATGGGGACTTCCTGTCCAGTCACCTCACTGTCTGGGGCTGTCTCCTCCTCCTCTAAGGTGTAATAATAATCCGTCTCTGTGGGAGTGTGGTCAGCCTCTGTTTGGGAAGGATCTATATCCTGATAGGCCAAAGCCAATGGCAGGTGGGCGGGGTGAGGGGGGAGGCAGGCAGATTTGGGGGGAAAAGGGGGGTTAGTCTAAAGGCTTTCAGGGTTATTATCACTGTAATTATGTTAACAAAGAGAATAGAGGCAGTGCATAATATGGAAGATTGTTGCTAGATAAAATCTCCAGCAAAGCACTGTAATTTTCAGTATACAGTTAAACAGAGGAATTCAGCTGGTATTAAAAACCTTGCCTCTTAGATGCAAGATTTGGATGGGAAGATCCTTAACCAGCTCAAATTCCTCTGTTGTGCTTAAGCTCTGACTGGAAATTACAAATGAATGATCAGATAGATTTTGTTTGTTATTTGTACTGCAGAGTTTAATGAAGAGCCACTATGCCATAAGAAGGTTAAAGCTTTTGAATACAATGTCCCCTGCAGTTCATCTGCATTTGAGCCAATCACTGGAAACAGAGTGTAAATCTACACCATCAGCCAGCACAAAGACTGACAATGGTGGTGGCGCAGAGCTTGTATAGTGTTTTCTGTTAAGTGGGACAGAACTTCAGAAAACATGACAGGAGACAGAGAGAACACAGAGAGAAAGGGAGAAGGCTACATACTTACCGTGCCATTTACATTCAGTACATATATTCATGATGGGGTAATCGCAGGAATAATGTCTGCTTTGTCATTTTGGTTCACGTTCGCTCGATGAAGGACCTGAGAACCGTTACTGCGGCAACACATTGGCCTGGATACAGCCCTCACGTTTGCGTCAGAATATATGCATTCTGTGCATGGTGGGTGCATTTTCGTCATTTTTGTTCATCGCCTCATAATCCCGTTCCCGTGACCTCGTCGTGTCCATATTTACTTGAAATATGACCGACAAAAGTGTCAGGAGGATATTGAGCGAAGGGAGCAGAATCAGAGGCGTTTTCACTGTGTGTCCTTTTCTGTACTTACTTTGTATGTTTCATTTTAAGTGTCGGTCTGACATCATCTTACGGTAAAAACCAAAGCATGCACACATTTTACTCAATCAGCATGCCAAAGTTCAGTTCTTATACTGCAACTGCATTGCATGCTGAAGGGTCACACTTGTGTGCTACAGCTAGCGGTGGTAGCAAACCTTGTGTAGACCAGTTTACACTACTTACTGGTTGCAGGTAACGATATGCTGCAATATGACAGTAATGTTATATTGCCATATCATACCATTCATGATTTATACTTTATACCCATCACTAAAATATACATGGGATTTTATAAAAGGTGGAGATCACCTAGGCCCACATGTGCCAGTTTTGGACTCACAATGAATTCAGGTTTTCATACACTGAAAGCTTGTAGGTATGACTATTATATTAAAAAACATATAAAAGATGAATATGCATATAAATATTACATGTGTGCACAATTTATATAGGAATATACTGGCTTTGGTTGTGGGAATGTGGCATTATGTGTGTATTAGAAACAATGGAACTAATATATAAAGGGTTGTAATGTATATGGCACCAATAAGAATGCTGACTCAGTGAAGGAAAACCTGAATGGTCAGTGATGTCATAGTCATTTGTGGTCAAGTGGGGCCGATGGTTCTAAATCTCAGCACCTTGGGCCCTTCATTTGTACCTGTTGATAACCGTTGCCTGTTGTGGTCCTGGGCTTAGCTGGCATCGAGGAGACAGTGGAGCTGACGGCAGCCTTCCCAAAGGGAGGAATCGTTTTGGGCTTGGCAGGAGCAGGAATTTTGGGAGCTGTAGTCACCTTCTTGGGAGCAAGTTTGACAGGGGGTGTCTTTTGGGCATGGAAACTCTTTACTTCCTGGACTTTGTTGCCGTTGGTCACACCGTTGCTGTTTTTGCTGTTGCCGTTTTTGCTGTTCTGGCCGTTGACATTTTTCCCATTTCCATTTTTACGGTTGTCATTTTTGTTGACTGGCGGGGACTTTGGTTTGGAAGTGGGTTTTGGTTTGGGCTTGACTAAGTCTGGCTTGCCCATGGGTGCTTTGGGTTTGGCCAGTGAGGGCTTAGGCTTGTTGGGGCTGCCATTGACAGCCTTGCTCTTCTGTTGCACATTTTGGTGTGTTGTGTTGCAGTTTGTGAACCACAAAGGAGGACGGTACGGAGAGGCACACACATCAGGGACAGTGGGGGCGAAGAGGCACAGAGAAGGGGATGGAGAGACAAAGACATAGTTGGATGTTTTGAGATACAATAATAGCTGAGGCTTAGCTGGATTTATTATATAGCTAGTTTTGGCATTACTGGGTACAGCAAATATCAACTGCAGAGAAGACAATAAGACAACACATAAAACTAAAAATTATACTTGAAATCCAGGATAAGCAATTAGAAGAGGAATTTGTTGTTCTCATTTTTGTTTTAATTTCATTCTGAGTTATTTGTATAAAGGTTTCTGCACTCTCCAGTAATGCCATATTCTGTATTAAAAAGCAGCAATTTACGTTTAAGAGAACTCAAGTCTAAAGTTTGGGGTGACACTGGGCATGGCAGCCAGATAAACCTGGCGTCAGTGACATTGCCCGACAGCCAGAGGGCGCTGAGTCCTCCAACCACACAGAGAAGGATGTGTTGCTACCAATGTGTAAGTGATATTCAGGTGCACTGAGGAAGAACAATCAGCAATAGCCTTGTAAAGGGGTTCAAACAGATACTAAAACATGAAATCACGCACAACAAGCATGATGCGACTATCGATATAATGGACTTTATAAATGCATCAAAGCGAACAAAAACAGATACATGCTTAGATGTTTAAACATTTACACGCCCATAAACATGCCTGAACTTATTGCACAGGAGGAGAATAGAGACATACATGCAGATGCAGATACGTTCTTCGTGGAGTATGAGAGAAGACTTGCATAAAAAACACATTAAAGGTATGAAGAGAGACCAAAGAATAAGTTTAAAAAATATTCTGATACATGGACAGAGACTTGCAGATTGCATGCACTATAGCCGCCTGCTTCATTCTTTCTCTTGCCGGCTCACAATTCCCTCCCCCGCCCTTCCTGTCTCTGGACAGTTGGATGGACTCGGTGCAACGGGCCGTGTAGCAGTGTCACTGAGCACCATGGCACCCGAACCCGTGCGGCACCTCCACACCCGACACACATGCAAACACGGATATGCACGGGTGGCAGTGACATTACACGTACATGACATTCACGCGACGTTGACGCCATTGCAGTGGACAAGGTGGGGGGGGAGGTACGGGCGAAAACGCAAGGAGGGAGAGCGTGGGGCACATCAGAGAAAGGAGGTGGGGGGGCAGGGTGAAGACTGATCCTGATACTATTCAGACTGAATGGGGCTGCCAGGGGATACTGTCATGTGATACCTTTGCAGTGCCCATGCCTTCAGTCTTACATAGACAAGTCCCTGAATCAGACAGACTGGCATAACAGCAAAATAGTTTCCTTAGCCAAATATCCGAAGTGTCTGGAGGTAGTATGATGTTACAGCCTCCCTTCACCCCATCCTGCTTCCTTACCGTGATCGCCCCAGCTTCCCCTCCTCTCTTGCTCCCTATTTACCTGCTCAGAGGGGACCTTCTCGTGCGAGGGAGGGGGGGATGACGGAGAGAAGGGTTTGCCGGTGGAATCTTCGTAATAAGGGTATTCATAGTCATCCTGCCTCTCATCAAAGTATTTGGTAGGGGGGGGACACACAGAAGGGCAGAGATGGAGAGGTAGCGATGTCGTGGTAAAAGCAGATGCACATACGAGGCGGGAGGGCAGAAAGGGGTGCAGGTTTGAATGTGAGGCGAACCACATGGGGGAGCAAACAGAAGAAATACAGGGAAGAAAATGTCGTTTGATCAGCATTAGCCATGGCTGTTGTCTATTAAAACTTGTTGGGCCATTGAAAGCAGTAACGGGAGAAAAGTGACTTTGAAACCAGGGAGTGTTTCCACGAAGCAGGATCACTCAATTACCTGTGTTAACATAAGCTAGAAGTCATGATTGTCCAGTAGGAATGCTTCTCACCTGAACTCTTCTTGGACGATCATGACTACTAGCATAAATGAACCCAGTTAACTGAGAAATCCTGTTTCGTGGAACACCCCCCTGAAGTGGGTGGAATTGGCACGTGCTGTCAGTCATTGTCAGGTTTAACCCAATGAAAAATGGGTTAGAATGATCAGTGACTGAAGGACACACTAATCCCACACTAACTTCTCCCACTGCTATCTCAAAGAGGCCCTCCATAGTTTAATAGGAGCACTCAGCAAAAGAGACACATCAATGAATAAAACCACAGTGATTTATATTCACTTCTGCCGTTTATTTGGTAGCATCGACATGACAAGATAGCAGGTTCAAGCAAACAAGGGCTGGGATTTGATTATAGACTTTTGCAAAAGGCCGAAAACGTCCTCAGCCCCTGGTTTTTGAGTTTTTATTATAAAATACAAATTCAAAGCGTCATCTGATGCTACTCATATTAAGGACACTGCCAAAATGATGGGTCATATTCATCAAAGTATTTCTACCCTTTTAAAAAATAAATTTTTTAATTACTCAATATAAGCAAATGTAAATGATTTACTATACAAAATATTGACTCTTTAAAGAATACACTGGTATTTCTAATATAAATCTGTTTTATTTTAGAGTTTCAAGGATTTAAAGCCAATGAGTGTCAAAATGTTTAGTTCCAATGAGCCGGGTAGGACGTACTTTGTAATGCTGTAAGAATATGACCCAATAGAATATCCTGAAGTAGAAGCCATGTGACAATAAGCCTGTGTGTAGCAGAATGCATCATGACTACAAAAATCCCTCCGTACAAAGTCTAGCATGTCTTCAATATCTAGATACAATATATCTATAAAAATCTAGATACTATATTAAAAAAATTATATATAATTTGTGCCGACGACTTTATTGATTTTAGATGTACAGTATTTTTTCATACTCTTACATGTTGTGCACATAAGACATTTAGTATTTAATTTATCTGCAAAAATGTGTTTTGAACAATAAAGTTACCAGTCTCAAATCAAATTTTTCTTCTGTTTTTATGTTGTTTACATTTTGTCTACTCTTCACAATGACGGCAAATATAAGTAATGTTATGGGCTGATCTACCAATGTCATTTTAAGGCCATGCACAACCTGCACTGACAAATTAATTTGGTCTTGAACTTCAGCCCTTCAAAGTGTAGATGCTCACTAACCTTTGAGTGTCAGAAAGCCTCATTCCCTACGAACATCCCAACATTCAGACTGTTTTTACTTTTTAAATTTATTCTGATCATGATGTGTGAAGCACAAGCGGAAAAACAGCATAAGCAGTCAGTTTGTATCACGCTTTCTCTCATGTTCCCGTCGTGCTTTCCTCTCTTTTCTGAAGCAGAGAACATTCCAACTAACTTAGAAATTAAAATGTGATTGTTATGCAGAGAACAGTATGGTAGATAAACTCCAGGTCATAAAATATTAATTGGATGGTTACATCATCTCTCTTTGTGTATGCTATGCCTCCTGGGAGTCCTTCTGGTGGCTCAGGACTTCAATGGAATGACAGGAGAGAGAGAGAGTGATACAAAGCACAGCATGCAAGCGGAAAGCATTCATGGGAGTTTTACACAAAAATGTTCTGAGGGCAGAACAAAAAAATGATGGGTTCAGGGAGATAACCAATCGGATTGTAGTGGAGGTAGGTCCAAGCGTTTCAGGAGGCACGACCAAGACATCTGATTGGTTGGTCCTGCCTCCTCTAGTTACTTGGACCCACCGTCTCTACAATCAGATTGGTTATTTCTCTGAACCAATCAGTTTTTGTTCTACCCTCAGAATAATTTTGTGTAAGTTAAACTCCCATGAGTGCGGAGACCAGGACATTGATGACCCTGAAAATACCCACTGCTAACTCCTAGGCCTCCAGTGTAAACATTTGTGGGTGTGCTGCGTTGATACTGTGGTATTAACTTACAAACAGGGAGTGAATCTATAATGCGTAGGGGGGTGATTTGTCATAGGGCATTATTATAGCTGAACAGATACTCATGTGCAGATGGGATGGCGGTGTGGAATTTGCCATGGGGCATCACTCACGTATGCGTTGGGGTCCTGCGACTGAGTCTTGGGCAGTGGTGAGTCGCAGTCGGGGCTGTAGTGCTCACAGAAATCATAAGCAGCCTGAGGGTTGGACGCGATCAGCAGCTGCTGGATGTCTCCCTGTGCACAAATAGCAGGAGAATCAATCTTTAAATGGCAAATCGAAATAAATATACATAGAGTATCTGGAAAGGTTTACAACATAAGTGGATTCCAAGAAGGGTTACTACAGCAATTAAATCAACCAGACTACAAGATAGGTATCATTTTAAGTAATTATATGCACTTCTGTCAAATTGCATACTATGGCATAATCCCGGGTTAAAGGTGGCTGGCTGCTTCTGCAGTGAACTGAAAAGCAACTATAAAGCCTAAGAGGGACCGGCTGGATTAAGTGACAGCTTTTGAAGCACATGGCTGGTGATCACATGACATAATAGGAGTGACTGTGCCACTGCTGTGTCTCCCGCTGGCCCACAGCTCATATAAACACATAATACCCTTTTGGGCAGTTAGTGGAAAGGGGACAGTTTTTTGGCATCACACTGGCTGCCATCTGACCTGGAAAACCCCCTCGTCATGCAGGCGGGCCCCAAATACAGTGATGCCTTTGACATCCAGTACAGGCTTATCACTGCGTAGCAGGGGCTTGGTCATGCGCTTCTTGCAGTCCAGGATCAATGTCACATTCTTCTTCTGCACAGAAATAGCTATGCGGTGCCACCTGCAGGACAGGAGGAGGAACAGCAAGACTGTCTTATACTATGAAAAGAAAGGTGTGTATTCATGAGGCAAAGGTGTCATCGAACACTCATAGTCATGAAAACAATCCAAATGCATGACACTAAAATCAGTGAAATCAGTAAAATCTGTGAACTTTCTAATGTTTATAATATTCAATAATTACATAAATGCATATCACTCTATTAGAGCCTACTGTGAGGTAGGGGCTAGAGTCCCCTAAGGAGAAAGTGGATAGTCCTACGTTTTGGTGGTATTATTATTATTATTATTATTATTATTATTATTGTTGTTGTTGTTGTTGTTGTTATTATCTATCCATTTATTTATTTATCTATATATTTATTTATTTTATTCAATTTCAATTTTTTGTACTTATTGTTATTGTGTGCTTATTTCAATTTCTTTTTCTTCTAAAAAGTCTGTGAAGCACTTTGTAAACTCTATGGTTAAAACAGTATCGTATGAATAAAGACTGAAAGCCAATGAGCTTTCACACACAATCGAGCGAAGCAGAGTTTGCAGTGTTACTGACTTGCCGTCAGCCAGGTTGATGCCCTTGAAGAGCGGGTAGTCCTCCGGGGCAGGCTTCCGTAATTGATCCTCATACAGGAAGATGGGGGAGCGGCCCAGCTCCACACCCAGCTGCTGCACGCCCTGCTCACTGTAGATCGAGAGCAGGAAAGCCTGGAGGCCTGACTGTGCCTTCACCAGTGCCATGATGGAGAAGTTCTCTGGGAAGTGGCCTGGATAGGAATTACAATTTGCTTGTATGAGGATAAGATGCATAATGGTTCGGCGAGATGGGAGGGAGACCTGGATAGGGACTGGGTGACATCACAGGCTCGTGGGTCTGTTTCTTGTTTTCACCAGCTGCATCTGGAGCTCGTGTCCTCCCACCCCAGATGAGCCTTTGGTGGATTGGTGTCTCTAAAATTATCCCTGAGGCACATGAACCCTGAGGCACATGAACACTGAGGAACATGAACCCAGAGGCACATGAACACTGAGGCACATGAACCCAGAGGCACATGAACCCTGAGGCACATGAACACTGAGGAACATGAACCCAGAGGCGTACTGTTCAGGGCTTCCACTGCCTCATGACCAGTGCTCCCTAAGATGGCAGTGCTTATTTTATAAATCAGAAGGTGCCAGAACGTGAACGGCATATGAGAGCACAAGGGTAATGAGGCGGCCGCAGGTCCCGAGACGAAAACGTTCCGCCAGAATCCGGCACAAATTAAGTATTGCTGGAAGGTTCCAGAGCCCCCAATTGTAAGCACTGCTATCGCTGCACTACAGCTCCTCCGTTTGTCACCTCTGTTTCCTTTGGGAGTCACTACGGCTCCTCCATTTGTCACCTCTGTTCCCTTTGGGAGTCACTATGGCTCCTCCGTTTGTCACCTCTGTTTCCTTTGGGAGTCACTACGGCTCCTCCGTTTGTCACCTCTGTTCCCTTTAGGAGTCACTACAGTCCATCTCAATAATTACTTGTACTATTACGAGTACATTTAAAAAGAACAATTCTGAAGAGAAGACAATGAAGAGCAAAACACAAGTGGAAGCCCAAGGAAACAATGAGATTATTATATCTATTTATGGACTCCTAAAGTTAGGGGTCACGTACAGCCCTGTTTTCCATAGTTTTCCATAGGGATTACCACTGATGTCCATTGAAGGCTAAAGCCATCTACCACAAGACCTGAAAAGTATAACTAAGGCTACTTTCCACATGCAACCTGCAGAAATCTTTTATACAGTAGAATGGAAATTTTTATACAGTAGAACATTTTCCCGAAAACAAATATCCATCATCTTTATATTAAACTGACTACCAAATGGATTATGGTACAATAGTTAAGAATGTAATAAACAGTAACTAACAGTGACAAAGCGTGTATAAAATATAACATAAATATAATATCAAACATTATCCATGGTATTGGACACATTAAGACCATGTGACATAGGTAATTCAGTCTTTAAGTGAGTTAGATTATTTTTAATTAATCTCTTGAGTTGATTGAGAATGTCCTGAGAGGTGCCATATAGCTCACCTGAGAAGAGCTGCTTTGTGGGGGCAGAGATCTGTGCCTTCTTGGCGACACGGAAGGCCTGGTCGGGGGAGCTGGACCGACGTGAGGTACAGAATCCTGGCACTTTGCGCACCCCCTCAGGGAGGGAGGGGAACTGCAGCACACGCAGTACGTCCACTGGGTCTGGGGAAGAGAAAATAGACCATGGGAAAGGTCAGGGGTCATCACCATGACTAATGGCTATGTGTCTGATGGGAGGCTCTGAATACAAATGCTCAAACTAAGGAGGTTAATGTTGCAGGTAGAAATAATCTGTTCTCAGATCAGGCAGGTCCTATGTGCTACATTTTTAAAATACATTTTGATTGATATTGTATATTTTTAAATAAATCTATTCAGCACTACATACTAAAAGAACAAAGAAGCAACTCAGATTTTTTTTACCTTTTAAGTATAAAGAGAATCGTTAAAAATTCCTAACTGACACCTTTCAACAACCTTTTATAATTTATAAAATATTACTCAGTGCGTGATGACATAAAGTCACGCAGGGCAGACCTTCAAGTGACTGGAACCTAACTGACCCCCCAGCAGATCCCATGATCAGCATCTGCCTGCGCAAAATGTAGCTGGCCGGCTGCGGGCATCGCTTCGGCCAACTGCGGGCATCGCTTCGGCCAACTGCGGGCATCGCTTCGGCCGGCTGCGGGCATCGCTTCGGCCGGCTGCGGGCATCGCTTTGGCCGGCTGCAGGCATCGCTTCAGCCAGCTGCGGGCATCTTTTCGGACAACTGCTGGCACGCCTGCCCACTTCAGCTCACCGCAGACGGAGAGCACTAATGATAGGCCATGACATCAGGCTGCGCGCTGCCCTCTCCAGCTCCGCATTCCAGTCTCAGGCGCATCCAGGATGCTCTATTTTGAAGCCTTCACTTTTTTATGCACTTTGGAGCTTTTCACATTAACCTGCACATCCTGCATCAGCAGGCCATAAATGCAGGCACACTGAAAATAGCAAAGCCCACCTGCCACTGCCAGAAGTTCAAACTGGGGTCACGGTTCATCAGGTCAACATTCCCACTACTTCAAAGCTTTGGTTCACTTCTTAAGAACATGTCATTCAGGTCACACACTGATGGGCCACCAACTGTTTTCTTATGCAGCTTTTATCGCCATATTTATAAGATTCTCTGTCAATTTTAACATCAGAGTCCTATTAAAATCTCAATTCTGAGACACAGCTGACAAAAGAGAGACAATGAAACTCTGTGCTCATACTGCAGCCATAGCAAGAACGTTCTCAGTTGTAATTTTCCTGGCAAGCACAGTTTACTCAGACATTCATACAGAAACACAATCGAACTACAAACGTGAATAATCTATTCATCCATTGGGAACTGTGAAGTTTGAGACTAAAAGAAAATATTGCTTTGCCAAAGTCACATGTGCTTCTTCCTGGAGTCTACAGACAGGCAGTCAAGATTATTGGTGCCTCTAAACTGTCTGTGGTGTGTGACTGTGTACGCATAAGCCATGTCAAGTACTGGAGTCCTGGCCGGTGTGTCCCTGCCTTGTCCCCTATGACTTGAGACAGGGTCCAGGAACCCCTGTGACCCTTGCCAAGATATGGATTTGGAAGTTGGATATATTTAGTCTTACTAAGTTTGTCACCAAAATTAAATATTCTTTAATGACAGTGATTTTTAACAGTTTGATATATAAAAATATCCTGTGGAAAGTAGAGTTTCCCTGGGCTATTTCGAGTGACAATTAGGTTGATGTTGGAAGCCAGGCAGGGCATGAGCGGACCAGGAGAAAGTGATATCGCAATGCTACATTAATCCTAAAAAACAGACATGACCCGGGGGAGCGATCCAGACTGCCGGCTGAATATGATGCTATCAAATCCCATTAGTGCGCAGCACACAATGTGCACCTCTGTTCCCTGCCTGTTCACATCTGCCCGCCAGCTTTTCTACCAGAAAAGTAGTAAGTATAGAAAATGCCTAATGCTAACATAAAGCGTAGATGCTGAAAACTCAGAGGGGTAGATAGTTACGTTTTCCCCACTTTCTCAGTGCATTTTAGCTATATGTAGGAAGCACTCTAATCCACTGTGCCTACAGACGCTCTCACTAATTCCAGGCTTATAAAGAAGAGAGCAAGCGTTTCCCTAGAAATACAACTGACAAGAGGCCAAGCTAATCTATAATTAGCAGATGAAAAAGGCCGCATGTGTCTTTACGGGAAAAGTGCAGCTCACTTCCTGTTTTTTGCCATTCTGTCCACCAGATGAGATGAGAATTGGTGCACATTATATGCTTTTTGTATGATATATTCCACACCTAGGAATAGCATTGAAACAGTATTGTGAGAAAGATAATTTTTTTTATGCATAGACCATTTTTTTCTCATACAATCAAGTATCACATGAAAGTAGTTTCGTATACTCACAACACAAGTGAAATTTAGAATTTCTGAAAACAAACTTTTATTTATCAGTCTGACAACATTTTTATTAGATGGTCATGCTACACCAAACAAACATATACAGGCACAAGCACACACCATCAATAACCACAAATAACAAAGTCTGATCTAAAATCAACAGTACACAAAGACCTTATGTGTAGATTGATAGCCCAATAGCACACAGTGAGAAAAGACTCCTCACACTCAGACTGATTCAGCAGACCATGGCTCATTGACACCACAGGTCAATGAACACCCATTTTAACTGAAGCAAGCTCAAACAGTCCTGTAAAATTCCCAAAATGCTTCCCCCTTCACCCTTGTCTTCTGTAAAGGGCCTAAATCTTTATGACACCTTAATGCAACAATGTTAAATATCAGAGACACACCGCATGACACCTTAACCTCTGATCTCTCATCTACACATAAACATCAATTTATGATTGAATGAGAAAGGAAGTGCTTCAGAAAAAAAGGAATTTGAAATTTTAGTTGTGTGGAAGAAGATGGCATATTAAGGGAAGACACAGACATATGAAATGGCAACTTTTATAGAAAGTGCAGATTAAAACAACCCAAAATGACGATGGAAGGGTTGTACTTTCAAACACAAGGCCAGGCATGAATTCGGTGTGTCCTCACTTCTCTATCGAAAGCTCAAGCCGACCACAGTAGCTAGGCGTGTGTGCGCTGCTCAGACGAAGGGCTATAATTCACGTAGCAGCTCTCTATTTATCCTGTATTTATGATGCCGAAAATGTGCACAGACAGAATATCCATCAAAACAAATCCCACTTTAGAAAGGGGTTATTAAGATGTATATAATATATATTTAATACCAAATTTCAGCATATCAGTAGGCAAGGTTTGGCTGGTGCAATCCCAGATGTGGAGGCAAAGTTCTAGACATTTCTAGCAGGTTCTTTAATAACCATTGACTGCGGTTTGCAGGGACAGGATACACACACATCACGTCTTTCTGATTTTTTTTCTGGCCATGTTTTTTTAGACAAGTATGATGTGAAGAAAAAAGTCCCTCCGCACTGCAAACAAAATAAGTACAGTATCGTGTTTGTGAGACTGCATTTATAAACACAGAACACTGTTTTTATTTCATGTATATTTACTTGATTCAAAGACAGTGTTGGATGTTAGTTGAGGGCCCTAAAAGGAGACCGAGGACCAGTCACACAGGATTGTCCAGCCATGAGAGTATGGGACAGCTTTGAACCAAAGACAACCCCTGCCTTTGTGTGATTGATACAGACAAAATAGCAAAAAAATATCAGAGGTGGGAAGCAGGAAGGTAAGTGGACAGAGTGATTCCACCAGGCAGAGGAAACAGCTTCTCAAGATTCATCTGAAGGCCATACTAGCACACTGTCTATAGGAAGAGGCTGGAAGCAGGACCAATGACCTCCATTGCCATTAAAGGCATCACTGGCAAAACTAAATCCAGAGTGCCAGCGTGTACCAAGTTGCTGGTCTGTTGGGGCTCCCAACCGCAGCACTCTGCACACAAGGTGGAGGCCTCCACCACAAGTTGATTGAACCAGTGACTTCATTCCCTGCCCAGACTCATACTGAAGCTGAAAGGTATGGGGTGGGAGAGATCAAAGCTAAGTGGGGGTCTCTGGAGTTATATGATTGAAAGGGAAACAATAAAATAAAGATAACGCTCTGTGCTGCAATTAAGGTGATTTTTCATAATCACAAGCAATTCTGTATATTTTGTAGTGGAAACTCCCATTTCAAAACTACCCAACAATTAAAAATGTCTATGAAGAGGATTTTTTCAATAAGAAAAAACACCTAAGGGTGTAGATAGCAAAAAAAAACTATTATGAAATAAACCTTAAGTGTCAGACAGTACCATGTAAAGAATTTCCTATTAGAAGAAAGCAGGTACTGTCTGCATTTTGCTGAAAACGCCCCTAAGCAAAAAATTAAGACCTTTCAACAAGACCCACTTCTCAATGATTATGACACTTATATTTATAGTATACGACGTGTGACATATTATAGCTAAAAGTACTTTGTCTTTGGATCATCTCATCTATAGTTAGTTTCTAATTTTTACCTTCTGAGATTATTGCTCATAGTGCATCTGAATCACAACAAAACAATCTAACCTGAAAATAGGTATATAATTACCTGCAAGTGACAGGAATCTAGGCCCCCGGACCCCCTGCAACTCTGAATAGAACAAGTGGTTTCAGAAAACGGATGGATGGATGGATGGATGGATGGCTGGATGGACGGATGGATAGGGCAGGAATTAACCTGCCCATAACCCCTTGCAGGAATTAACCTAACCATGCCTCTGCTGTGCTAAAAATATTAACATATTAAGGAAATATTGCACTTATAATAAAAAGTAGCTCAGAAAGGGGACAGGTACCATCAACACTGCCAGCAATTCAAAATTGCTGAAGGCGAGACATAATCTTGGTTTAATTTTGACGGCCAACACATGGTGGCACTACTGTGCAATGAGGTGATTTCCTTAAGGTGCCATGTGATTGGACAAGCAATCATGCAGCCGGGGAGCAGATGATGGGAGTGCCGCATTACTACAGTTTTGACGGCACGCTGCAGTCAGCTTGGAAAGGCGTGGCTTGATACGATCACTCTGAGTCACACAAACCAATTCAGACAGAACAATAGAGAAGAATGAGATAAGAATTCTTATAAAGAACTCAAATCAAGCATGAGACCTGTCCTCATTCCATTACCCCATCGTAAGCTTCCTCACTCCCAGTGTTGTCTTATAACAGCTAGCAAGTGGAAACTACGAAGACACTAAATTTATTTTCGTAAAACTTGTCCTGATGAAGAAGTAACAGTTATTCACTAACCCTAACTAGCACTGAATAGCCTTGGGTCATGAAACTTTTCATGTTTTATCCAGCAAGACCGTCATTTCAAATACACATAAACAAATTATGATAGTTACATATTCAGCATATTAAATAGACTTTTAAAACTGTTCAGACTGAATTTCATATTCTCTCTTCTCTTCTCAGTATGATTAGTTTTATTTTGTTCAACAAATTTCACATTCTAATGAAACTGCTCATTGGAAATGCTCACTGAGAGATAGGGAAGTGAGAATAATATATGGAGTGCCCTCTGGTGATGGAGACCGGGTACTTCAGGAATAGGAGCAAATGAGTGAGAGCTTGCGTAAAAGAAATGGTAAAAGTTGAGCAAAGAGGCAAGGGGAAGGGGTATGTACTGGAAATGTGTACTGAGAAAATTATAGTAATTGCAGCAGTGAACACTTGGATGTCTGAAATTCCCTACTTGATTAAATTTAGAGTTATAATCATAAATCATGCCCAAACAGATACATACATGCCACCTGACCGACACACTGAGCTAAATACACAGAATGGGGAAGAAAAAACAAATACGCAAAAACCCGTATGCACCCCCTCTTTCAATATGCCTATCTCTCACACACACACATTCTACCCAAGGCAGGCACATTGTTACACTAGGAGTGCTAGAAGCCGGACACACAAACACAAACACTCGCATACCCAGACCAATGTATGCAGACGCGTCAGGCTACAGCCCGACTGCACAGTGCTTCCTTTGACTAGTTATGTGACTTTCAGGCAAAGAGAGTGTATGTTAGCAAGAGTGTGTTATGGTTAGCATTAGTAAGGCAGACTGTTCTTTTACAATGGCCTCATTGAAGTGAAGTTGAGAACATCCATGTTAAAAAAAATATCCCCCAACTAAATTCTCAACACAAAAAAATGCTTTCATTCCCCTGTCTTCTCTCATTTTCTTAACAGGGAATTATGTCCTTCTGTCCAGTTACAAGAAACTTCCAAATTAATGTAATATGCAAAATTTTCCACCAGGAGTTGTACAACCTCATCCATTAGCATAGCTAAGCAAAGACTTTGGCATAGTTTGTTATAAGCCCAGGTCATACAGCTGGACCAAAGTAAACCTGCTATTTAAGTATGTCATGCATTAATCACTGTAGGCACCTCGAGACCTAGGTACTAACTATCCAGAGAAAATGTCCATCATTCCATCAGCTTAGACTGGGCATTGAATTTCATGATAACCCTATTATTCAAAGACAAGCATTTGTACAAGCTCACATACACACTGGAAAAGAGAATCAGGGAGATACTCGGCAGGCTCATCTACAGAAACACACAGGCCTTCATGTGACTGTAAAAGATACTTCAGGGAAGTGTCACGGCTGCGTGAAACTCAGAAAAGAGCCGCTCCGTTTTACAACTGAATTGCCACAAGACGAACACTACGAAGCTGATATGCACACTGACACTAACACATTCCCTCGAACTCTCTCCCTGATACGCTCATGCGCAGACCACCTTACTACCGTATAATAACTTATTCATTAAAAAGGAAAATATTCAGACTTCCGCCTCCAAAATACACACGGGAGCTAGACGAGAAAAAAGCAATCGCTTCTGAAATCTAAATCGGAACATGAGCCAAAAAACACACCGTTTGGTAGGAAAGCCCACATTCTGACCGTTGCCAGTCGGTATCTATGCTTCTACTGTACGATCTCATTGCTCTTATCATATCTAAAAAATATATCCGTCCAGTGATCTTCGGCATATGCCCAGTGGAGCAGTCAGCAGTTGTAATTGGCATGCTGGTAAATCAATCAGAATTAAACGAACTGGGATCCCTTAAAACTCACATTATGTACCACAACTGATATAATCATTATTCCGATTATGAATATGTAATTGATCTTTTAAAATCTAATAAAAGAATAATAGTTATAATTCAAACAGTTTGCTGTGAAATAGTATAACTTATTGAGACAAAGTCATAAATAATAACAATAACATTAATAATAAATAAAATACAGTAAAAGCGCTTTAGGTTTTCGTTTTAAGTTATGAATAGTGCCTCTGTGTTAAAAATAGCCGAAAAGATGCAATCGGGAAGTAACAGTCTAGTGGTCAGAATACGAATTGCACCGCTACTTCGCAATTGTTCCTTTTCATGGAATTCATCGAAAAACTATTATAGCCACAGAGTTTCAGTATGTAACGGGCGTACGAAGCATGAAATAATAGAATAAAATAGATTAGTAAATCCACATAACTGAAAGTTAAAATATTATAAATTATACATGAAAAACGTGAAAAATGTATATATATGGTAATGGGATTTGTGTTGTGCTTTAACCATGAAAAAATCGAGTCAGTTATGAGAAAGCAATTTTATAATGGCTTTACTTTTATCTATTTGTTAAATTTTAGGGTCCTTGATTCTATTTTGACCAAAATACTAGAACGCTAATTTATACGTTTAAATAATAGACTGGGTAAATTGTACTGTCCCATTCTTCACTGAATTCCAGATCATTATCCAGAAACAGCGACAAAAATGGGGGTGTGCAATGTAATTATATTAATCTTGCGTTACTGAATGTCATTGTGTGTATTTATGCTGCGGTAAAAAAAAAAAAAAGAAAAAGTGACCGGCACACTTTCATAAAGTACCTGAACGTAAACCCAGATGTAAAGCTGGGTTTTAGACCTGCACCGTCCTACCCCATGGCCCCCATCACTGCAAAAAACACTTCACTAGCTACCACTTAGAGGACACCCTTTATTATACGATGAAGCCTATTTATTCACAAAGTAGTGAAACATACGAATACTAGGATTCTTTGAGTTTATATAAACTCGAATAAAACTAAATAACAAAAACAAACAAAAACTAGTCTAGAGGCCAGCGTTTGCAGTGATTGATATGTAAATATGCTATGTCAATTCCTAGCTGGCAACTTGCTGGCACGCATATGCAGTACCTCAGTCCAATTGCCATGCCACAAGCTGATCAGAATGCCAAAACTGAAAAAAGTGTTTAAAAAAATAAAGAAAAAACAACTGATGCATTTACGATCACGGGAAATGCCAATGATTTGGCATTCAGCTGCTTATTAAAGATCATTCACCTGTTAATTCCGCTAAATAACGAACCTGCTTCGGGACCTGTTATAGACACGAGTAAAAATCAAGTGCTACGAATTGCGAAATACATTATGGTATATATTAGATGCATTGAAAATGAATTTCTTTTAATTACTTACATCCTTTTTTTGCTGTTAATGGTCTTACCTGCATGGGTCACGGTCGCGTGACACAGTACCAGCGCCACAGTTACCAAGGTGACAGATGAAAGGTCCACGAGCCAGGGTCTTCGCTTTTTCCGAAATAAGCATTCTTGAATATCCATACTGTCTGAAGGTGTTTGGCGTCTAACTGTGGCTGTCAGGTTCTGATATTAAAAGTTAAGTGTCCCAGTCTCACAGAAAGTCAGTCGATGTACTTTCGACTGAACTTCCTGTGAGGTGAAAAAAAAAAACTACCACCTTGAAACAGCTCACAATTGTTTTTTATTTACAATAATTAACTAAAAATAATAGTATGGGAAATAAATATTTTATTTATTATTGAACGCCTAACGCTAAGGTCCCATTGAATCAGAAAAGTGGATATGAGTACCGAAATCGGAGAGAGCAGAGAGAGACTTAAAATGACACTCTCTCGGTCTCTCTCTTTCTCTCTCCCCTTCTCCCACGAAAAGTGAAGGAGCGTGTGTGTGCGGACGGAGAGAGAGTGAACGAGTGAGAGTGCGGAGAGAGGGAGGGCGCGAGCTCGCGTGCGTACTTGCGCGCGGGGTACACGTAGCATACGTCTTTAAATGACAAGAAAGCAGGCCTAGGAGAGATAAATAATGAGGCAAAGTGGTTAAATTGCGATTTTAGTTTCGCTTCAGTACTATCTGCTACTTTTTATTTATAATAAACAAATTATTACTTGGCTTGTCTGTATTAAGGGACGTACAGAACGAACAACTTCAAGGTTTTATATAACCAGTCACCTGTGTCACCTTCGTACCTGTACTTTTGTACTTTCTATTCCTGTCTTTGTAACCGTCGTCTTTATTCCCCTCTTAATACCCCTCACAAACTGGGGATGGACGCCCCCTAAATATGAATGCTTTGTATGTCTGTCTGTACGTACATTTTTCCGTTCGTAGATCTACCTGATAAGACAATCGAACCGGGTAGAACCGGTGGACCCTGGCGACCAATCAGCGCGGTCCGGAGTTCAGAGCCTCGCGGATCCTTTCCGCTCAAACTATTATCCACGTCTCCTTTGACGCACCCTATTGGATGCCTCACCTCGCCTGTGCACACTGATAGGTCAAAACCTCATGGCGTAACTGGAGAGCCAGGTGCCGCAAGATGAGGCCGATAGGTGCGCAAGTGTAGCGTACAGGCTATTCGGAGGTGCGTGTTAGAATTTGATGACTTAGAATCTTCAGCCATAGAGTTAATGAACAACGGTCAAAACAAAAATCCGACAAATATACAATAGACAATAACGCTTAAACCATTTCTCAACGAAAAAGAAAATTAGACAAAAAACAATAAATAATAATGCAATGCAATAAGACGTACCCAAAAGCAGTTCAGCAAGATGATTTCATCTTAATTATGCAAACCAGCTTATTGCATGTATAAATTATGTATTTTATGGCTGTTTGCCACGTAGCAGGAAAATCACCTATGTGTTTTTCATATTTTCCATTCATTGCCGTAGTGATTATTTTTTTGTTTATACATTTTCTTAAGTAGCCTGAACAGCTACACCCCCTACAGTGCACCCGGAGTGCCGCATATTCACCTGTTGAATCATGTACATATTGACTTTTGCTCTTAAAAAAAAGAACAAGGAGAAATCCATTAACCAGTGACATTTCCAGGAATTAAATGTCAGTCAGCAGGGAAAAATCCAGTTTGCAATGTCAATCATTCTTATGGGTGCAAGAAACTCTACTTTTACAACTGTGCTTCTGGACTGCGTGATAGTCTGGGTCACATGAAATTCTCCACACCTCTTCAAAGGTAGGTGTAGAGAGAACTGTCACATTAACCACAAGAAAGCACCCCACCATGACCAATCTCCATTAAGATGACAGTTCAAACTAAAAATTTATTGCTGAAATTCTAGTATAATTATATGTCTTTCCCTTACACCCGCAGACTGTTTTTATGTTCTTGGTTGCAGATGTTTTTAGATGTGCTGTGTATACACTGTTCAGTGACGTAACTATTTTAGTAATTATGTATCAATTTAGGAGAAAGAGTCAGCGGCCAATCACTGAGCCATCCTTTGAAGTTTCATGCTGTATTCTCATTCCCTCTGATTTCCTTCATTCTGTACATTTCATGGAGTTCCTGCTATCTGCTGTTTTGTTATGCTCTCCATACGCCGGAGTTTAAGTCGACAATTTTTAAAAGTGTGGAACGCTTAGCTTCTGCCAACTGATACGAATCAGAGGCCTCAACATTTAAAAAAAAATGCCCCTGAAAAGAGACAAGATTTTTTAGTTTTTGCCTTTGCTTATATCACCAGTGATGCATGCGGTACTTGTCAGATTTACGGCAATTAAAGTAAAGTATTATATATGAAATATTTCTTTCACTTCAATTGCTATCAATTCTATTCTCACCAAACACCATGAATAACTTGAGCCATTGTGGGATTGCTCATCTCTAGAAGTGAAATCACCAGGCTTGGGTTTTATTTTGGATACTATGGCATTCAACTATAATCAACCAAGCACTCTTGCCCCCTAGGTTTCGACTGCTGAACCCGCAGGCTGTAAAAAGAGTAGCTGGGGGAGAGCCACAGCATGTGTTTGTACAGCAGAGCTCCAGGACACAGTCGCCTCTGTGATTCTCTGCACTGAAACAGCATAATTGCAACTTTCCCAGTTGTGTGGTTCTGCCATAGACACAGAGCTGGATAAGGGGATTAAAGGGCATGAAAAAACAACGGTATGGAGAGAAACAGCAAATGGGAAATTATGACATCTGTGAGCTAGACTGCTGCTTTATAGCTCTGCTTTCAAGGAGAGACGCTTTACTTCAGAAACAAAAGAAAGTACAGATCTCGGAATGAAAGGTACATTGAAACGGACCATCTTGGGTCAACAGATCAAAGGTGAAGACTTAGTTATAAAGAAAAAGAAAACAAGACAGAGTTTCTGAAACAGACACTGAAAGAATGAAAGCTAATTAAGTTCCCATGTCTTATGGTTGCTTGAATCGTAAATGAAAGCTTTGAAACACACTAATAAAATAAGCGTCCATCCTTGTTATTAAAGCCTTTCCAGCTGATTTGAAGGTCACTACAAGATATGAATTACTGGATAATTCCTAACACATGGCATCTTGAAATAATGTAACCTACTAATTCATCCTTTTCAAATTAAGGCCTTGCCCCGAAATCAGAGGGGTCTCCCAGGCAGGATCTACCACCCAAGTCACAGTTTCTACACCTGAGCAAAGCAAGTGCATCAGTAGACCCCCTGGCAGCAGTGGTATCATCCACGGGCGGCGCTGGGCATGAAGTGCCAGCATCTGAGATGAACCAATCGCGGGGTCGATTGTGCGGCAGTAGCGGGGGGGGGGGGGGGGGGGGGTG
>JAODUD010000046.1:10845360-10856758 GCA_026784285.1 Stomatorhinus walkeri | reverse complement strand
CCCCCCCCCCCCCCCCCCCCCCCCCCCCCCCCCCCCCCCCCCCCCCCCCCCCCCCCCCCCCCCCCCCCCCAAAAGACATGTAATTCCTGATCTACATCACCTTTCCTGCAGCACATCCTAACAAATAAGGGGGAGAGGACCAAATGGTTCACACTGAGAAGCCAGAGGCAGGAGAGCGTAGCCTCGGGTTCGAGGGATCCTTGTGAGCGCCATCCGCTGGCCGGCTCCGGTTACCCTTATCAAAACGTTCTCCTGCCGCCGGCGATTACTGAACAGGCGGTACCACCCTGGTGCTATTAAATGCAGAGCAGGGCTCCGGTTTCTGTTACGGCTAACAAACTCCCACCCCTCCCTGCCCAGCGGGGGGGGGGCCGCAGATGACGATAAGGCCCCTGGGTATCGTGCCAATGCCCCGGCTCTGGATCGCGGCCCCCTGGCCGGTGGCACGGACGCAGAGGGGGGACACGCGGGCGGACAGGCCAAGCCCCGCCGTGACACGGGTGCCGCCGTCACTGGAACACGCGTCGCCCGCCTCCCCCACATTCACAATGCCTTAACGATCAGTTAGGGTGCAGGAAAACAGTCGTTTTGTGCGTGTAGTGGTGATATTACCTGTCAAATATGGCCCCAACCTCTGCATTGTGCGCACTCTCCCTGCGTATTCAATCAGAACGTGTTATTACAACATTACACAGCTGTCATGGATTCCTTGGGATTAACACATAAAAGACTGTCTCTACTGCAAACGACTTGCAGCCTTTAGACAAAATGTGATGCAAATCAAGTAAATCAACATACATTGTGCAATATCATTTTTAAAGAACGAATCATTTTTGGGGCCGCCACAGTTCCAGCTAGGTCTTCTCAAGAGGGTTAAACGGCCCGGAGGAAGTCAGCGAGTCGCAGGGGGATTAATCAGAAGAGTACAACTCAAGTACAAAGGGTCTTATGAGACACCCAGCTTCCGTAGGAGTTGCAGGACATGCCGTGTGGTGGGGGGTGGGGCTGGAGGACATTAACATGGTAGTTATGGTAACAGAGCAGCATATGTCCAAGTGAGAACAAGGGGTTTACTGCTAAACACCATGGGTGGTGATTTTACAGCGAAGGAACTCCGGAATATTATAAATTTAAAAAATGTGACCATTATGACGCGATCAAATAAAAACGAAGAAAATATGAACGGGGGTTAAATGGTGAGCACATGAGAGGCAGGTTAACGCAGCAGTAAATATTTGCACAACACACCCCCAGAGAACTTAAACAGAACCCTGCAGCCGCTCACTGAATTCCTGGAATCGGAGCGGACCGGCTCTCTTCCGGCCAGTGCTGAAGTCGACAACCCTCGCTCACGTTAACGAGCGCGACCTGCCTCCGCCATCGAGGGTGGGATCAGTGACATCGCCATTAGTGTGTTGTGGTGACAATGTCGGCACAGCGTCGGAATGGAGTACCGTTTCAATTAGTTACCGATACTAACCAATTGCTGCGCGTCACTGTTCCTCTCAAAGGACTCTGGATTACACACCGGAGAAGCCTTCTTTTACAATAGCTAGCAAGTGAGGGGAGTGTAAGCCCCCACCCAGACAAAAGGGGGCAAGGGGGCTATGAAAGGTGAACCTTCCTCTCCGGTTTACCCCCCCCGCCCCGCCGTTCTTATCCGTGTCCTGGTTTCTGAAGGGAAACTGGAGATGGCTTTCGGTACCCAGTTACATCTGGGCCAGTCTCGCGACGCCCCATACCTGCAAACCGCTGTACCGCGGTAACAGGCTGAAAAAAGCTCTGGTAAACCACACAGGCTTATTTACACACCAAAAGGTGGTTCTGCGCTGCCTTATTTACGACGGGATACGCCTTCGTCTTCAGCTTGCGTTTTTCTTTAAGATGGGTGACATTCACTCCTGCTGTATTTAGTGCGTTAACACAGGAACGCTGCTATCTCTGCTTCCCACAGTAGATTTGCATGCCTGTATTGAATTTCAGCAAAAATTTAATGGAGGCCTCTGCAGTACATGCCAGGCCTTTATTTTATGGGATGGTAGCTGGGTGGTGTGGGGAGAGGCGGTAGCCCACAGGGGCGGGGGGGCGGGGGGTGGCCTATGGGTTACCTGTCGAAGATGGCGCCCACGCCAGCGCTGTGGGCGCTGTTGCGGTGCACGTGCAGTCCCGTGGCCAGCAGGATGCCATCCTTCACCGTGATGGAGCGGTGCGAGAAGGAGGCGATCAGGAGCTCGTTCCAGCCTGCCGGTGAAGGGGGGGGGGGCAGTTGTGAAACAGCCATCTCTCTTGGCAGACGATCCCGGCCTCGAGCTAATCCAGTTAGACTCTTCCTGTCGGCTTTCCTCCCAATTAAATTAGCAGTAAAGCGGAGGTCGGGTGCGTCTCCAGTTCCTGTGTTTGGCCACAATCACCTGGGCCGGATGCCTCGACATTTAACCATCGGGATGCTTGAAACACTGCAGCTCCAATACGCTTATGCACTGACCCGTTAAAATGCGGCCCCGGGCAGAGCGTGGGGAACATGCTGGGCACGGTGATTTTAACGCCGCTCGAGGTGAAGCACGGGCACTACGTGGCAGGGGACCGTAAATGTCCCGCCCAGGGGACGGGGGGGGGGGAAGCGGGGGGAAAGGGCCAGAATCGGCGAGGGCACGGGATCGTACCGGCACGCAGAAGGATGACCTGGTCGTCCAGGGAGAGTTCAGAGAAGTGTGGAATGCGTTTGGCCCACTCCACCAGGGTGAAGAGCTGCTTGTCGGCGGCCTGGCAGATGTTGGTGACGGGGTCGTTGGGCTACAGGCAAAGTGGGCGACGTTAAGTCGGCTGGACCGGATATTGCATTAAGCCAAACCGGCTTCGTGAGCCTCAATACGTGCTGGCTGGCTAAGCCAGGAGAGGCACTGAACTAAGATACGTCACCATTCCCTTTGACACGGTTCCATGGATTAACGTCACATCCTCGCCGGCTGGGGCAGGTACCCACCGAGCTCCCCCCTGAGCTCCCGTCCGCGTGCATCTCAGTCTTCTGCTCCACCGCCATCTCCGCCTCCAGGATCTTCTCCACCGGCATCTCCTCGTTGACGGCGCTGGTCGACTCCACCTCGCCGTCCCTCTCCTTGTTTCTTTGCCGCTCCTCCTGCACAGCTGTGCGTTCGTGGTGGGGGTGATCGAGATATAACAGGGGGTGGGGGTAGGGGGGGGGGGGGCGGAGGTGCCAAGCACAGGGGACAGAACCAGACGAGAGAGAGAGAGAGAGAGAGAGAGAAAGAGAGACAGAAAAGAGAAGAGAGAAACACAGATATATACATTTCCTAGTTAGTTTAAGCGGCTTGCATGCACATTCACGCCTGCATCCAAGCCCCGTGTAACATGGGGCGAGCGAGAGAAGCTCCACAGAAGACGTCCTACATGTAAGATCCACAGAGAACCAAATACAGAAGGGCGTCTTACTAAATCACACTGACAGAGCGGTGATGCGATTCACACCACTCACAGCATAGCCAATACACTCCCACCTTTTTATAAAACTCACTCTCAGCCATGAAATTCAAAATACCAGCCAGTCAATCAGGAAACAAACCAAAGATACGTCAGGATCCTGCTGTCTTCCACTATAGCGTTTGTTTGCATTAATATGAGGAATTAAAAGGTCCAAACCCTCCATGTCAAACTGAAATTCTACCCCTAAATAATCTAAGTAGAGATGCTATGTTATGCATGTGTTGGAAAAGGCTTGGGGGGGAAATGGACCAATAGCAAAATTTAAGAAGCAGTCTAATGTTCATTTCTGAGCACTGAATCGCACATTTAAGTGCATCACTTAGCAGAAGCACAATTCAGCCCTGAAAGGCGAAGGCATTCATTCCAACAATCCCTCAAACCCTGAAATGTATGCACATGCATGCACACACACACGCTCACGCACACACACACACACACACACACACACACGCACACAACCCGTTCCCTTTTCCTTACATCGCTGTCGTTCATCTTGGACCACTACAGGAGGGAGGAGAGAGAGAGAACGAGAGGAAACAAAGAGGGAGAGAGGGAGGACAGGGATTAGTTTCTACGAATCTCCCCCTCTCCGACTTTTTTCCACGCTCATTCCTTCCCCCAAAACATTAACATTACAGATTTTACAGTTCAGATGCCCAAAGTTACACTGAAGCGACATGTGACTCATCCCACTGCAGAAAGCATTACACCCCTCCAGAGACCCTCGAGGTCACCAGTACAAACTTCTCACTCTCTCCTACCCGCTGGCTCTGCCTGAATGTGGCTGAAACACACTCCAGCTGAACCGCTACCCTGCAGACCTGCATCATAACTAATGCCGGGTCATCGCTACATTCAAGAATTTCCCCCTGGGATCGATATAGTTTCTTAATCACTGAAGTCTGACATACGGCTCACGTGTATCCATCAACGGCGCTATCCCACTGCCAGCATCTCTGCGTGGCGCTTGTGTGCCCTCGCTCTCCTGTGCGACGTCTGTCAAACACGCACTGAACTAAACCCGGAGCGGCACAGGCTGGGCCCGCTGGCCATTATGGCCGACTGAGCATCCTCTTCTGCTGTCCCAGCCCTGCAGTGACAAGCTGCCCATCCCCCCCCCTCACCGCACAGCCACCGCCGTTACCCTCCTGGGCTCAGACTGCCTGAAAATCTCCTTCCTCTCTGCTGTGTTAACTGAAGGAACCTCTGCACCTGCTCAGTTAAAAGGAACTAAACTAGCCTGGAGCACCACGCGATCATGTCCACCACACTCAAAGCGTTGCCCTTAATTCTAATCAGAAACACATATGACCCCCCCCCCCCCCCAAGAACTTCACACCTAAGGAATATCCACCCTAGTCAGTTTCCAATGGCGATAAATTGGCCTAAAATGGCACACCCCCCCCCACAGAGCCTGTGCCCCTAGCCCCGCCTTACCTTCCCTTTTCATGCCCATAGCCAGGCACTTTTGGTAGCGGCAATACTGGCATCGGTTACGTTGTCGCTTGTCCACCAGACAGTCCTTGTTGTCCCGGCAAGTGTAGCTCAGGTCCTTACGCACGGTGCGCTTGAAGAAGCCTTTGCAGCCCTCACAGCTATAGACACCATAGTGCTTTCCTGCGGGGGAGGGGGGGGGGCAGCAAAAACGGCACTTACAGCAGGACCAGCAAAGGCACGTCCAGACCTTAAACATGCCTGCTCCTGATTCTCGCTCATAATCACCCCCACCCCCCCCGCCCCCATGCTCACCAGAGGAGCGGTCCCCACAAATGGCACACAGGCGCTTCTGGGACAGCACAGGTCCAGGGCTGTGGGACGACATGGGCTTCAGGCCGAACGGCGGTTTGACGTCGTCCGAGCTGCTGACCGCGTGCAGACCCGACATGGACACCGTGGAGTTTATCTGAGATCCAAGAAAACGGGTCAGACAGAGAAAACGGGGACAACGGATGGTGTGTGTGTGTGTGGGGGCCGGGGGACACAAGCTGCTTTGTAGATAGTGTGTCAATCTGGCCAATCTGGAAAGCCCAGCTGATTTGTTTGTCTGACATTCAATGTTTTGCACAAAGTGAATTAACCAGAGCATGAAACCATGTAGGTGGGAAACAGACTCAGCTCTAAAGTGAGAAATAAACTAATCTACAAAGTCAGGAGTGGGATGGGGGTCGAGGATTTCCAGAGAGTCACACGGACTTTCCCCAACACATCTGCCCATAAAAACAACACTAAATCTAGATTACCATCTGCCCAAAAGACTCAATCTGAAGCTTGTAGCTCAGTCACATTAAGATTTCAACACCAACAGTCACAGTACCTACATGACAGACGTCCAGGTCTAGGTGGAAGCTCTGGAGAATCGTTTTATTAGTTAATGTATAGGCTGTTCTCCTCCTATGCAGGTATGATGCCAAATTTTCCCAACTTGTCTTCCAGGCTGTACAATTCCAAATATGACCCGAACAGCCAATGCAACTGTTACGGCATGGAGAACACACACCCAATGGCAGGGCACCGCGGGGCGGCCCGGCCCTCACCTGAGGGCTGCTGATTGGGCCGTAACCCACCGAGGGTGTGCCGGGGATGCAGGGCGAGCCCAGCGAGGAGCTGATGACGGAGAACGGCGAGCCCATGCTGCTGATGGGACTGTTGACGGCCGAGGTGATGGGCGGCAGCGAAGTCATGGGCGCCAGGGGCGGCGAGCGCTGAGCCGACGGGGGGGAGGACACAGAGGAGCTATCCGGGCTGCGGGAATCTGGGGTGGCGGCAGGAAGGAAGCAGGACGGTCAGCTGGCACATTCGGGGTATTCCAATTAATGTGCATCACATTCGGGCTAAGAAAACGTTTTTATGTGGTTTCCTTGTAAGATACGCTGGCCTTCCTATGTGCTTTGTATGAATGGCTTAAGTCTTCGAATGCAGAAACAAAGGAAGGGACACTTAGCATTCCATTACATTAAATACCAATGCCGGGTTAAAAATACTAATTAAGTGGGACTGTGTTCATGAAATCACTTTTGTCTAATTATGAATAAATACATTTGTTCTCAACTAAAAATAATACATTTTAAAAGGATAAAATCATGTATTGTAACAATACTACCTCATATCTAGAAACTGAACCAGGAACTTAAAAAAAAAAATCTATGGAGATGTACATTTTGATAAAAGCTTTACCTATCGAGACACTTCGATGTTTTATCACGGAAGAAAAATAGGTGGCTTCCTAGATTGAACAACCTCCCAATCACTCTGTTACGGACGATTTCATCTCATTTCAAATATACAGGACATTGCAAGTATGCTTCTCTTACAAAAAAAAAAAAATTATATATACAATTTAAAAAAAGGAAATGAAAGCAGGACCGTGACCCAGCGGGCTGGGGCCCGATCAGTAGTTCAGGTTCACAGCACAGATGGCCCCAAGGTGCCACTGGCGAACCGCAGGCGTTCGGCTGAACGCGGCCAAAAGCAGCAGCCTGTCCTGCAGCCAAATATTAAGTTATGGAGACGCTTTAAAGGCGGACACCGTCGGACCGGACTAGATCCAAAAAAAATTAAGATGGCTGAGTGAGCATTTACAGTATGTCCCTTTTTCAATTCTATTTACCCCACAGCGGTACGTTGCCGTGTTTTAACTGCATTGATCTACCATGCAAGGTGATTAAGTTTCATTAATAGTTGGGTCAGCTTGCAAATAAGGACTATATATGGTAAAAAGAAATGGCTTGGAGAATGCAGATAGAGATCACTGCGCATTACAGCAAAAGGTAAAAAAACAGGGTTGACCACGCAACAAAAAACAACATGGCAAACAGTTGAGAAGTTTCCTAAATATCCCCCTTTCCCACAACTGAATTTGATCGTAAGTTTCCCGTTGTGTGGCTAAACCCGCAGACGGCGAGTTTATTTAGGAAACATTTAAGAGGCACCGATGACACAAACTCATCTTACCTCTGCTGTCGCCCATGGCGAGCCGAGGCTGCAAGGAATCGAGGCGCCGCGAGACGCGCCGAGCCTCCGGTCGGGGCTAAAAACTCGAGACCGTGGACTCAGGCCCGGCCCTGGGAGCGTTCAGCTCGGCCGAAAATATCAACCCGGGGGGCTCGCAGCGTGGAAAACGCGGGTGATCCGAAATACGGCGGCCGAGCGAGTATGAGCAGCCGGGTATCGACACGTACCGAAACAGCGCTTGCGAGTTTTGCGGTCTGCGTGTTGTATCAGCTACTGGATCTCACGTCGGAGCCCATGCCAAACAGGTTTGTTATTCGGGTTACGCCGCTTAAGAGCCAAAAATGATACTTCTGCGCGAATCAAATCTTTAATAAGTTGAACGATCTTGCACGAAAGATTCGGACGGAACGACCTGCAACCAAGCCAACGAAGTCCGCTTTTAAAATCAGGTGCAATGAAAATTCCTGTAGCTGGCTCCTAAAAAGAGCTGCCTTTAAAATGAAGCGTCCGTCCGCTCGCCGCTGGAACAGTAACTGGGCGGTTCGAAATCCGACGTGGTTCGTCTCGGGGAAGTATTCGGCCGAGAGGCCGCCGCGCTAGTTTCGCTAACGTTACCGTCTAGACGATGGAAATCTGGGCATGAAAACCACGAAAAACGAGAAGCTGGGGCCTGCACTCGCTTCCTTTCCCACCCCCCTCCTTCACCCACACTAGTCTCGTCGTCAACCCTCCCCCTTCTGGAGTGGAAACTGAGCTCGTTGCACAGTCGGAACGGGGGGGGGAATGGGCGCCATTTCGGATCCTGGCGTGTAGCTGCAGCTTGCTGAGTTTTAGAGCCAAAATGACTGGGCTAAAAGCGACGTGAACATCGAAGGGTTTTCCATTAGTAAAGTTTCACTTAAAATGACGAATTTCCTAAGTAATTGACGTGTTCTATATGGATATTAGAGTCATACTTTAAGTAACTTTATCTTACGCGACAATAAGTGAGGACGTGTCTACTTCAGTAAATTCCGATTGTCGGCCAACTGGCATGCTATTTCCGCCGTCTACCTACAGGGGGAGCCTTTCCTCTTATCTGCAGAAACTAGTTGTCTATTGGAATGCGGACGTAAGATTGGAATGATCGAAAGGTTAATTTGCATTCTTGTTTATTCTCATGTATGTGATATTCTCATGTATGTTACGCTACTGATATACCATTAAAATGTTAATCGTGTATTTGTATTTTATATTTCATTTGGTTTATGCTCTTATTTAAAGTACTTAACCAGACCTTAATGTAAGAGTTTTTAGCTGTTACATTGTAGGAAACCTTAGAGATCAGACATAGGGCTGAGTTTACAAATAGAATATACTGCATGCTAAAACCTATACAAATGAAAGGACAAAATAATATCTCCAAAGAAGTGTACAACATATCAAAGTATACTTTGGAGACAATGTTTGTACTGGTCTCCAGGAGCATAGTGAATGCGAGATGGACAGTCTTGACATTTAAGAAGTCCACCTGCTGAGAGGGAAAAAGATTCCCCAAGGATTTAATCACCGGGCTGTAAATGCCTTTGCCGACTCCGAGACAGCGTAAGCCGTAGCAGATTCTTAACGTGATACAAAACCGTGTATGCGAAGGAAATATCTGTACGAATTCCCGTTCTTTCTTTCCATTTTATGGATCATCTCGTTCACTTTGTGCACATCATGAAATGCTAGGTTTACCATTACCATTATTTTGATCATTATCGGCTTTTCAGCACCTCGTATGGTCTATTGCACAGAAACTCAAAATCTCGTGTTACTTTGAACCTATATGAATAAATTATATACGTTACACTTACGATTAAAACGAGGTAGATGAGGTTCCGCTGGTTTAGTGTCTGTTCACTAAGGTTTCTCTGTAATTAGAGGACTAAAAACCTGCCAAACCTGGGGATTTTTTAAAACACGCCTCAAATTCTGGAAATTGTTCTTGCAAATTAACATTCAAAAAGGTCTCATAAATAATATGAATATTCATATGTAATCAATCTGTAACACGAAGACAGTGAGCATTTACTTATATAATTCATTAATGGACCCAAAGACTTTTGAATATAACCTAATAAAGTCTAACTTAATTGTTCCATATGGTGGTTACTGATGGGAATGTGTGAAATGCTCCTCTATGTAGTGATCACTAATACAGAAGGACAGAATTCCATAATCTTTTTAGTTTAATTGTTTTTTTTTTCCAGCTTCAGAATTGACTCGCTTGCCTAACCCTTGAGGATAGAGGTCTGATATCACTCACACATAGCTGACTCACTGCAATATAGAGATTGACAGTGGGCATTGTGGCTACATTTTATAAAACACATAGTGTCTTCTTGCTAATTTTCACTGCACTACTAGTTTTGTACTGGTGTTCTAGCAGAAACGAGTTGGTTAAACGTATAAACTTGATACCGAGTATTCAATACAGTGATCTGAAGTTTCCAGCTTGTGGTTAATCCATATCACCTGTATAAAACTTAACTCCAATCCACAGGCTATGCCTCATTTGACCAAATGGCAAACTGTTACACCATGGAACCAAGTTCTAAGACAGTAATTGGACTCCACCCCCCAGCCCATTCCCCCCACCCCCGACCCCACACACACACACACACACATTTTTATATATTTAATAGTTTTTATTTTCTTTCACAAAATCAATGCAAAACAAAGCACCTCATTTGCTTCCCAAGCTCATTCTTACCTCTCTCCCATCCATTTAATACACTGAGCATAAAAAGCTAAATTGTAGTTGCAGTCTCACACGCACACGTCACATGGGTAAGGGTGGATGGATTTACAGTCGATAACTTCAGCATCGATTGTCTGACCGACCATTTGAGCTTTGCTCGGGTGAGCTAATAAAAATGAACTTGGTGGACCACTGATGGAACATTCCCTAGTGGTTTATTTCAGTTCTTGGTTAAGTGCAGTGGGAGTTCGTATCGCGCCATGAGCATCGATTTTGAAAAAAAGAAAAACGAGAATTCTGGTCACATTGAAAACATACAAAGTCTTGCACACATTCTGCGTGAACATTAGAAGATCAAAAAAAGAATTGACACACTGAGCAAAATAGGTAAGACAAAAAGAATCACACATCTCTACATGTCAGTGTCATATAGTCAGGCGTTTGGCCTGCTGAAGCCGCGGGTCAGTATGTAGCGATACATGATTACAGAAGACAATTAGACAATCAGTACAGTTTTCTTGAAGCTCTGAGACACTAAAGACCATCACCAAACGGTAGGGTGTTGAAGCCAACTGCACTAAAATGATGAACTGTATAAAAGAAACAACATGCTGCCAGATTCAGGCATTCTCAACTTACACTAGAAAGAAGTCTATTCTATACATCCTTTTTAAAAAACAATTCAATAATCTAGTAAAAATATCCACTGGTTGGTTTGACTGATGCTTTAAATGACCTAATGTCGGCAAACCGGCTTGGTTAAAAGCCTAACCTGGAAATATATAACTCTGCCCTTTGCACACAGGCAAAAATAGTAAATCCTTTGTAATGTTTTCGGTCACTCACTCTATATGGTATTCAGATGGCTGGATTGGGAACTACAATTCCCATCTACCCCTGCCACCTCTGGCTCAGCATGAGGACCCCTAATGCTGCCACAGTGACTGTCACTTGTGCCAAAACACTCGGTAGAACGAAAACTACCCATTTCAAGTTTGCGCGCACCGTAATCCTGCAATATATCCCTGGATCTCAGCATCGGCCATTTTGTGAACCGAGTCCACCATGTTCCCAGTTTCCTTTGGTCGCGTTTATGGACGTCTGGTCAGTCTCTTTATATATGGAATCTCCCTTCTACCTACATACATAGGTGTCATTAATCCTGCAAACCCCTCCCTCTCAGCTCACTCTCTCTATCACCACCCCCCCCCCCCCCTTCCT
>JAODUD010000046.1:10826661-10845260 GCA_026784285.1 Stomatorhinus walkeri | reverse complement strand
CCTTCTTCACCACCCCACCTTCCTTACTCACCACCCCCCCCTCACTCATACTCTGCAATCAGGACCATCATGCACACTCCAAGCAGCATTGCCAGGACCTCCAGCAGCGACTGACCCAGGGAGGATCGCCCCGCCAGCAGCTCAGGCAGCACCGTCACCGTGGCGATGTACACAAAGCCCCCCGCCGTGAAGGGCAGGATCCAGGCCGTGGCGGCGGCCCCCACACCTTCGGCAAACAGGGAGCAGGCGGTGCCCGCCAGAGCGCCCAGGGCTGTCAGCAGCTGCAAACACATGGCCTGGGGGTGGGGGGGGGCAATCAGGAACCATGGCAACCGTGCAACAGGCTGACCACCAACAGGACATCGCAAAACTTCAATTATTTTACATCCATACTTAAATTTTTCTTGTGGACTCTAGTCATAAGGAAAGACAGAGAAATCCTACTTAATCCTCTTTTCAACTGCCCCATTTTGTTCTCCATAGTTCGGGGGCCACAGCGCAGGCTCAGCCAGCATGCAGCGCCCCTGGAGCTGGGGGTTCAGGGCCTCACTCAAGAGCCCATAGACACGTGACTATTCTGTTGAGGCTCGAACCAGCGACTTTCCAAACACAGGCACAGAGGCTTAGCCCGCAGAGCCGCACACCGGCCCAAGAAAATGCAAGGTGCAAACTCTACATGGGATTAGCTTTCGCCCTCACTATGTTTAGCCGACAACCATATACCTTCCTCTTGGTGCACCCTGACTGGACCAGGATGGCGAAGTCGCCGATCTCATGGGGCACCTCATGCAGCAGGATGGTGAGGGTGGTGACCGCTCCCACCCCAGAGCTCACCAGGAACGAGGCGCCGATGGCCAGACCATCCGTGAAGTTGTGCGTGAAATCGGCCGCCAGGTTAAGGTAGCCTGACACTTTGATGTCTGAAGGCACAAGGAGAGTGACAGTCACAGCCTAAAGAGTTTTATTTGGCAGTAAAGTTGATAAAGAAAAATCATTCACAAATAAAAGTAAATACTTGGCATGGCCGATGTCATAATGACCTTATTTTGGCAAACAGACTGAAAAATTAAAGTTTAATACACCTGAAAATACATAATCATGCCCTTCTGACCCACAGTAAACGTAAATCATTGGCAGTGTTTTTTTTCAGGTCACTGTATTTATATAGACTGACTAAAGACCAGAGGTGGAAAGTTCAGGTCCTAAAAGTAAAAAATCCAGATCAAAATTTTATTTCAACCAATCAGTTGACGACTCTGTGAATGTGACTCTTTATACTCAACCAGAGCATGTGAGTGGAGTGGTGAGAATTTCCGCTCCTCGCTCACGAGGCTGCTGGCTCCGTTCGCTCCTCCGCTCTAATTCGCACTGAGATATATAATTAGAATTATATAGCTGAATTCTGGGTAGATTTGGGCACGCCTCAGAGTCGTAGTATGAGCGGTATCGGAGCTAAATTGGAGCGAGGCAGAGCGACCACTCCAGCCTTAATTAAAAAACCACTCTGCGCTCTGACCACATTCCGTACGCTCCGCTCCTCGCTCACGCTCTGCTCCATTCCGCTCACATGCTCTGTACTCAACTGGTTGATTTTTTTTTTTACTTTCAGAACCTGAACTGTCCACCTCTACTAAGGACTACAATTCCCATTTTCCCTGGTCCTCTCTATTCTGCAGAGCTAATGTAAAAAAAGGAGCCAACCACAAAAAATTTGCACAGAAGTGTAACCCAAAGGTGTGGAGTCACAGTAGGTGACATGTGGTCTGTCAGCTGACTTACCTCTACTCCTCTCCTTCTCTTTCTTTTCTGCCCCTGTTTTTTTGCCTTTCTTCACTCCATCATTCTCACCCTCCTTCTCTTTTTCTTCCTCCCCATCTTTACATTTGGCTTTTGGAGCAGCTGGCATTACAGACACAAAGAGCACGATTGTTGCAATGACATTTACTGTCTAATGAGTCATTGATTGGGAGTTACTCAAAAGCTGTGTCACATGGAGTCGTCAGCATCCAATAGCTGTGCAAGAGACATCTAACCAGCAGCTTTCTGGCCAATCAGTTTCACAGTTTCATCTGGAGCTGTAACCATATCAACATAATTTACAACTTATTCGAAAGCATCTTTGAAGGTGAACATGACAGAAATGTGATATTTCTACCAATGCATTCACTGCCTATTTCTAACAGCAGTCAAACTTTAGAGAACTTTAAACCTTAAAATGAAATGTGGAGAACTTCAGCTGAAGACCACATCTTGCAGGGGATTTACTACCATGGGAGTGTCCGTGTCCGTGTCCATCCTTCAGAAGACGCACAAATTTCTCAACCACTAGGAAGGCTATGATCCCACCCAGGACCCACAGCCCCACGGACATCATGTGACCGTGAGCGCCACCTGAGTGTGAAACATGGTACTGCGTCAGTGAGATCGCAGGGGGAGACAAGATCCTGCAAGAGGGATTTTTGAAACAAGCCATGAGCATTACTGTGCACATCATCCAGTTCTGATAACTCAATGTTTCAGGCAGACAGCATTTAGCGTCATAAACATCTGAAGATGACAATTACAGTATATAACTGAAAACTGTACTAGATATAAAACAGAAGGGACATAAAACCATAAATAAGCATCACCCTGCTACAGGCGTTGTATTTTACACAAGCCATTCATATGGGGAAATAAAGAAAGAAGCTTACCATGTGAGTGACCATGATCATGTGACTCTGCCGGGGCGTGTGAGTGGCTGTGCTCCTCGCTTCCATGGTGAGAGTGAGGCTCTGGCAGGGTAGAAGGCAAAATGCAAAGAGCTCAGTTCATTGGGGATAATACTTAACACTATGCAGAACAAATCACAACAAAGCACTTCTGATTAAACTTAAGGTGTCTGAATTGCAACTGAATGTTATGTTGTACAGAACACTAAAGCATAACATGTTGTGGAATTCACAGTGGCCATGTGCATTGTCAGGAATAGCCACTAGATGGAGACTCCACCGCAGTATTTCACTGCTCATAATGTGCTTAAAGGCCCCTATAAATCAAAACGATTATGAGTATAAAATAAAAATGATCTTGCTGATGATCAGCAGGTTAACCATAACTCATGTCATTTTATAATTGTTACAGGCAGGTTTGGCATTCAGCTGCTGCTCGTGACATGGCAACTACAGGCAACTTCAAACTGGGCAGCTGAATGAATCACCCAAAGATCAAACCACCACACCAGAAACATCAGCCACACCAAAAGTCATTCCTACTTGTTAAAGCCACCATTCATAAACATCACTGCTCATATGCAAAGTCGTGAGGCCAAGCTTCCCAAAGCTCACGCTCAGCAAAAGAAGCAACACGTTAATGAAGATCACTGTTACATTCCAGTTACACTGACACACGGCGTCCCTGCACTGCGTGACGTCGGACATACTAACCGAGAGCGTGTGGAATAAGGTGTAGGAACGCGTCTCCCAGCAGACCCCCAGATGCAAAGCTCAGCAGAACCTTCAGGAGATTCTGGTGCTGGTCGGTGTTGGACTGGACTGGGATGAAGAAGAGGATAAGGAAGGGGGCAGCACTGATCAGCACGGTGGCGCCGATTGCCTAGTCAGGCCGGAGCAGAGGGAGAGAGAGAATAAGATTTTTACAAATGTTGAGGAATCTCACTATTCTTCCATTTTCAAATTTGTTTTGCCAAAAACATTTAAAAGCATATTTGAAAGAAAATTACATCACTATCAATATATATATAAAAAACAATAGGCAAAATGCACATGTAAAATAATGACACAAAATAAGGATGCAGTGACTGCATTTTCCTTGGCTGATCACGATTGTCTTTTTTTTTTTTCTCCCCCAAGATTGACCTGCTGATACCGATCCTGGCCAATTCTGATTTTCTCAGTTTAATAAAAAGTGTTTAGTTTGCTAATTATAACAGTTAGCTTTCTGTAAGCAAAATATTTTCAAACACCTTTTCAAATGAAAATGACTCTGTAAGTGTTGAATTAAATTGGCTGTTCCAAATGTTTACAGGGCAGCTCCTCCAGGGACATCAGTTTTGGGAATGGTCTAGAAGACCCCAGGTACCTGCATCCACAGCTCGACCATGCTTCTCTTCTCTCCTGCTACATCTCGCCTAGGGCGCTCTGCACCATGAGAGTGGGTGTGGCCATGTGCTTCACCGTGGGCATGGTCATGAGAGTGGGCGTGGCCATGTGCTTCACTGTGGGCGTGGTCATGAGAGTGGGCGTGGTCATGCTCCTCATCATCCTTGGGGTTGTGAGAGTGAGAGCGGGGCTCCCCATGGCCATGGTCATGTCCATGGGAGTGCGAGTGCTCATGCAAATCTTCTTGCGGAGGGAGATTAGCTTCGGCGCTCCACTTGCTGGCACCGTGATGCATCCTCACCCCCGGTACCTCGTGAGAGTGGCCGTGGCAGCCACCTCCCCCGTGCGAGTGGCCGTGGTGGCCGTGCGAGTGAGCGTGTCCGTGAGCACCATGGGAATGAGAGTGAGCCACAGTCAGCACCATTAATGTGCAGAGCACTGCAAGCATCAGAAGATGTACAGAGGCCATTGTACCTGACAGAGGGACACACAAAATCATTAAGCTGCTTATAACCGAGTGAGACAAGCTACTAAAAAGTAACCACACTGCTTTTTTTATCATCGTTTCTTTAAAATGATTAGGATTGTGCTGAGGCAATGTGCCAGTAGTCTTGCGGATTATATTATATATACTACAGTTATTATGCAAATAACTTTTGAAATGGAGTCCATACAATTTGTGCATGTATTAAAATCTGATCTGATAATGCAGTTTGCAAATCGATCTCTCTCTGACACACACACACATACACACTTTGCAACTGGCTAGGATGAAATCTATTGAATAACTTCGAATCAGTCAGCTACACAGATCTGAAGAAAAAGAACATTCAAACAGGGATTTAACAAAGATCACTAAAAGGGGCTGGAAAATCTTTCACAACCCTTGAGAAGTGTTTCGCCCCATTAGGTGCAGAAAGAAACAGTTAGAAAATACAGATGCAATGGCCGCGTTTCTGGAGCGTGGATCAGGACATTTTTAAATACCCCAAATAAAACTTGGAGAGTATTTATGAAAACCCAAGGAATATATATATATTAATAGCAACCGTCAACGACGAATACGCAGCTAGATAGTCAGTTAACGACTACGTATCAGTATGTGTTTAAATAGACAGTTATAGGGCTAAATAGCTGGAATGCATAATATTCGGTTTAAACTAGTTAACGCATTCCCAGTAAAGCACTAGCTAATCTTTGGGTCAGCTATTTTCATTGCATATACCGTAGTTATAACCGGGTAAACTGAGATAGCTAGCTCGCAAGCACTCAAACATGTTGCACTTTAGCAAGCATCAGTGAATGGTTTGCACGCTTTGCCGATCAGTTAAATACTGACTTACCAGCCAATGAGTCAGAAGCCCGTGATAGGAGCAGTCAATAATAATATACGAACCGTTTTCTACTTTAATACACCGACTTCCTTACATCAATTCTTTCTCAGACGTGGCATCTGGTCAACTTAATGCAGTCTCGCGTAATTTCCGTCGTCTAGCTGCTTGTTCCGCAGGCCGGCCGCTAAACCATCGCGAGATATTCCCGGGCTGTGGCGCTGGCTGTACTGAAGCTGTGTCATTGTTTGTGCAATATGCGTGTTCTTCCCAGCCCTTACGGTTTCCACCCATATCCAAAGACACGCGGTTAGGCAAAATTATATCTCTGAATTGTTTGTCTTTTTTGTTTGTCTTTGTAGGTGTAATAGATTAGCATCCCATCTAGGGTCTGTGCTGACTGGGATATGCTGCTGCCCCAGCCACTACCCTAACTAAGATAAACAGTTTGAAGACAGATCAACTTAATGAATGCCTAATAATTCCAAGTACATGAACTGGTCAAAGTTAACTAAAACTTTGTTAGCTGCAAAATCCAGCACATACAATTAATCTTTGTTTCAACGTATCTTTTAAGGGCTACGAGTTCATTTTCCATAATTATATTACTGTTCATTAATACTTCATGGCAACAAGCTGATCTGATATATTTATTAAACATGTTGCCTAAGGTGGGTGGCCCAGGCAGTGGACAGGCACTTCCACTCTCATACCTCTCTGGCTGGGGGTTCGATTCTTGTCTCCACTGTGCGTGTGGAGTTTTCATGCACTCCTGCAGGTTTCATTCTGTAGTTCAATGATATGCAGTTCCAATAGTGTGTGAGTGCATGTCCTGTGATTGGCTGGCATCCTGTCCGGGGTACTTGCTGCCCTATTCTGCCTATGATTGACTCCAGGCTGCCCCATGACCAGGGTATGCAAGTTTAGCAGTTGCTAGTCATTCTAATATGTTTATAATCAAAGGAGTTACATTGTACACTTGCCCACATGCTGTCACGTTAGCAGAAAAGCTACCTTCTTTCTTGTTGTTCTATGTGTTTTGTATTGGGGGATTTGTTGGAATTTTACCTGGATTCATGTTCACACACAAAAAGACAACAAAAGTGATGTATTAATTAACACAGCTCATCGGTAGCAGTGTCCCTGACTAGCTGCTTTAAAGCTGATACCCCTTTTGCAAACATCCTTGTTAAAATTATTCACTTTACATTTAAGCTATTTTTAAGCTTGTGACTGAGGTGTAAACACTGGTAACTTTTAAAAATGCTAATCGGTACATTTGAATAACGTCCCGGGGGCACTCATACATAAGACATCTGCCCCGACAGACCCCCCTCCCCCCCCAACTCAAAGCAGCCCCCTTGACCGTTTCCCCATTGACCTGGGGGTCCCCTTAATTCAGCTCACTCCTCATCCGTGACCCTGCCACAATCAGCGATCCTGCCGTGGGGACAGAGTGACCAGAGTTCAAGGTAAATTTCCTTTTCTTTCCCTGTCCACCCTCACGCCTGTGTCCTCTCCGTCTCGCGCTAACATTCTATACCCAGTTATTAATCATATGCTGCTTCTCAAAGATTTGTCAGCAAAAAAAAAAGCATGACTGCTTTCACAAATTAAAATCTTTTGAATTCAGGATTTCTGCTTTTTTAGCTGTTTGTCATTTCCATTTTAATTCAAGTGACTCCCTTTTAATTTAGATGTGACAGCTTCATATAACAGAACCCTATAGCATATATTCTTAAATTAGCGAGGATAATGGAGAACTAAGATCATCCAGAAAATGATTATTTTTAAATCACCATGTTCTTCCTACTCAAATGTTTACGTACTATTGGTTTGTTGAAAATGCAACACTATCACATTAGGAATAAACTGAACTTGGCTTACGTTTTTGTTAATGATCCACTATGTTAACGCAGCATTAAGGAAATGCTGTGCAACTCAACCCACCTCATTATTTGTATGGTAACTGTGTGTCAGTTTAAACATTTGTGTTTAAAAGATGTTGTTTATCCCAAAACATTGCTGTTTGATGCTGCCCATATGAAGTCCATACAGGGGTTCGTCTAAGTCAGACATTTTCTCCCCAGTACAAAAAAGATATCTAGTATTTCTCAGAAAAATATCTTTGATTACCATGTCCAACAATAAATAATTGCAGTCTTTAGGAGTGTACTAAAATAATCACATATCACCATGGACCTCAAATTACAGTTTGTAAATGGAAGGGTCAGTGTGGTTCACTGTAACATAGAACATAATTTCCCCACTAAAATGCATTTAAGGTTTACTCTGGTTACTATGCTACTGAGATATCAGCCATTTAATACTCATAATTGGTCTCTTAATTCACACCCTGCAGAGTGTATAGCAGGGTCGCGATTTCCAAGGAATGGGAATGACGCGTCTGGCTTATACATGAAGTGCTTGTCTTAAGTTTTGTATTTGCCACCTTCTTGTTATAGTTTTACATTTTGTTATCCAGGAAGTCCCAGGATGTTGTGCTTTCCACACTAAAAAATATTTAATTAACATCAAATCATTTTTTTACACATTTATGCAAAACTGCAACTTTTCAGAAATATACACTTAGTCATATCTATAGTGTCTTAAAATATTTCCTATAGTTGTGCGGAAACGTACAATTAACACTTGGCATTAAACCTGAATTCCATCGATGGTCAACAGCAGATTGTTTGTTTGTCAGGAGGCAGAGCCTGGTTGGCTGTTGACACGGACAGGAAACAGCTGAGCCTTAAGCACGACATCGCTCCCATCAGCCACTGATATTCTGCTCAGACCCATATGGGTACCAGGGACCAAATATTAAATCCAGGGCTACCATGGTTACACGCATGCATTGGGCCTGAAAGTGGACAAAGGAAATAATCTGACTCCTTTGGGAACAATGATCTATATTACAATGATATATGTTTGAAAAAGCAAATTCAAACACAATGGAGCCTTTCCATTTTTAGGTAAAAGGATAGTTGGGTTAACTTTGTAGGTAGAACATTCCTAACAGCCTCTCGATGTATTATTGCAATTCTGTTACTATTTATGAGGTTCGAAGTTGCTACTTTTCCAGTGATGTAAAATTATATAATCTGCGTTGAAGGCTCTGATGTCGAAGGTGATTTCCACATCTGACAATTTTTTTAATATTTGCAGTTTGTTTTCTATTTACCGAAGCAATTCAATTTTGGAATTTATCCAAGTATGGAGAAGGATTGGCATCCCCAGGATAAAGCAATCAGCAGTCTACTGATCACTGGCACAGTTCATTTGTTAAATTTAATTGGAAAAACCATCTCACATCAGTTACATTATTTACTTAAATTTTATTTAAAAACTAATCAGCATGCAGTTTGTTGTTTTTGTTTTTTTGTTTGTTTTTGTAATGTTACCCTCATGAATCACATTTTCTCGGCAAAAGTTACAATTTTTTAAAGTTGAGGAGCCGTCATTTTCATTAATATCAAACATTTGTATCTCCTTAATGTTATATGTAATAATATTGTGAATGAAACAAAAAAGCTAATCTAAAGTTTCTAAATAGTTTTGCCTGAGGACAGGTTTGTTAAATTTTCCTATTTTCCAATTCTTTTTTTTGCGCCTATTTCCTAGCTACCCCAAAAAAGATGTCAAGCTGTGCTTTAAGGTTCGGTTGTCATGTTTTTGCATGCATAGATGTAATCTTATTACAGCCACACACACATGCTGCATCACCTTGCCGTGCTTCAAAAGAGCCACGTTCCAAAGTCAGCATGACTTCCGGGTTTATGTGTGTATATCGGTTTGCATTCACTGCATTGGTTTTATTTTATTTCATCTTTGCCTTTCCTATGTTCTATTTTGCAGATATGGAACTTTAACACATTGCCAGCCTATGTAGATATTAAGCACCCAGTAAACTATGTATTATTAACTCAACGTGTATATGTTTACGCTCTAGTTAAATATTCTTAAGTAATTATAGTATATATTAATAAAAGTATTTACATGACATTTTCTTTAGAATGAGATTTGTAAGACTGGAAAATGTAATATTATGAAGTTTTAAGCAGTTTCAAAGTTACCGAGGCCTACAGGATGATGGCTGCACATTGCAAATCCGAAGTGATTTTGCCTTTCGGTTGAGGAAACTTTATTCAAACAATCACTGGAATATATTTATTTTCCCAGCACCAGTTAGAAAGCAGTCGCCCAAGTGCGCCATTGTTTCCCCGAGTATCGCTTATTGGTTAAAGGCGACAACACACACAGCCCGCCAAATCTCTGAAAAGCCGCTTTTGCCGGGACATTGATAGGAGTCAATTGCCTGTCAAATGCCATGCACGATTAGACATCAGTAGGTATAGGGGCAGCGTAGGCTGCCTCCCAAAGATGTTTGTCACTGGGCCTCTCTCCGATTCTTCTTTTATCTTCGCCCAGTTCAATGTTAATGTCCCGTTGTGTCCAGTCAGCCAGCCCCCCCAGCGAATGGCCCTCCCCTCTTTTCTCACCCTCATCTCCTCTTGTCTGCTGTCCAGCTGGCTGCGACCTCTGACCCCCTGACCCTCACTCCTGACCCCTGGACTCTTTCCCACGCCACGCCCTTTTGTGCGGACCTCACCATGGCGACGCAGTGGTCACCGCTGCCACGGTAACAGATGGACAGAACCCTGGAAATGACTTCATTGAACTGGACTGCGGACAATCTGCCCGGGAAGCCTGCCATCAATTCCACCACAGCGCAGAACTATCTGATTAAATAATTGTCACAGCTATCTTACATCGGCGTGCTGATGAGATAGAATAATAGAAATAAAACATTGTTCTTGCGATTACTACATCTTCGGGTCACGTGGCCTGTCATCTTGAAGGTTCCTGCACCCCTTTTGAATACAGATACTTCAGAGATTTATGAATCTTCCGCAAGTGGTTCGGTCTACCTGCACTTAATGATGAGGCCTTTGCTGTAGATAAACTAAGGCTGTGATAAACTCCTGACAGACTCTTAGGGCTCCAGGGGACTAAGAGGACTGGGGGGGGGAGATGTGAATTTTGCGAGGAGCCCATTTACTTGCCTTCTCTGTGGATTAAAATAAGCTAATGAATGGAGCTTTTTTCAAGCAGAGCCTGGTCCATTGTGTTATAGCTTAGTCCAAGCTTTTGTTTTGCGTGTTATTATAAAGGTTGGAGTTACTCTCAAGTCACAGGGTGGTGAACGTCCTGTGAATACAGTCAGCTGTTATTTGAAATCAGTCTTACATATCTCACTAGGCAAAAGTTCCAAGCACAGTAGGAAAGGTGAGCTTTTCCTACAAATATTGAAGCGCGGCATAAAAATCCAAACCTCCCTGCATTTCAAGCTCAACCGAACCACCAGGCCAAGTCTGTTGATGCCCTGACAGACTGACCATTGATGCGAAATCACGCAAGCGCAGCCACGCATTCAATTTTTGATTTTCTATCCCCCCCGCCCCCCACCCTCCCGGCCAGCATCTGCATCTCTATCTTTCTCTCTCTCCCCCCTTGCTCCTCCACTCCCTCCTTCTCTCCCCTCTCTCTCTCTCTCTCTCCCATTTTATTGTACCAAAAGAGATTTTCTCCATTGAAGCCCAGTCTCTTAGGTAACCCCAGTCCTGCATGAAATGAGGAGGATGGAGAGAGAGAGGGAGAGAGTGAGAGAGACACACACACACACACACACACAAGGAAACTGAAAGACAGAGAGGGACACAGACAGAGAGGGCTGAAGACCGAGAGAGTGAAGAACGGGAGAAATTACCAGAAAAGAGTTCAGTGCTGAAACAGAGCATGTTACAGAGGCCGAGAGGAGATCAGGGCAACAGCCAGGAGGTAGGAGGAGCACATTACGGTTATTATAGGAACACTGACATCAGCAGTTGTTTTTTCCGTCTTTAAACTTTATTTTTCACCTACTTTGCACTTTATATTATTTGTTGATATGTTTTACACTTGCGCATCTAAAGTATATCGTCATTCTTTCGTAAAGCTCGCACGATTATGGATGTATATACTATTATTTCTTCTGCAGTGTTTATAATGGTGCTGGAGAGGCTTAAAGCAGGATGCTGACAGGGGGTGAAGATGAGGCTGTTAGCTGAGCCGCGGCGCTCCAATGCGTGCTAATTGGAAAGTTACCCCGAGCGCCCTGATTGCCGGGGCGATGCAGCAGGGAGGGCACTTAAGATCAGGAGGTACCTGTTGCTGCTCTCCCATTCAGTCAGACTGCATGTCTGCTTCGTGCTTTAACGAACACTGCGCTCAAAAATTTATTACAGGCATAAAAAAGCTTTGTCATTATTTACTTCATATTACGTGGAATTTCCAAAATAATTTATATGACCAAAGAATCCAGTTTGGAACATCAGGACTAATATAGCGATCATATGAAGGTGTCAGTCTTCGTTTAGGGGATCTGCAAAACATTTTGCCATTTTGTGTTTATCTCAAGGGAGCTCATATAAAGGGCCTTAATTGGGATATAATTTAATAAAGGATTTATTAAATGTTTCTATGAATACATCAGAAAATATTTCAGAGAGTAACACTATATATGACAAAAGGAGCTTTATCACTAGTGCAATACGATTTACTTGAATAAGTTTTTACGCTTTTTAAATTCTTAGTAGTAGAATAAACAGATCATACTGTCGTCTGTCAAAAATACGTACATATATGTGTACTTATATTCTGTGAAATCCGCTATTCTGAATAATTCATAAATTACGACTATTTTTTAATCCACTCAGTTTTTTTAAACATAATTTGAACTTTACTCCAAAGCGATGGCACTGTGAAGTTTTAGTGAACCCTATCTTTATGAGAGCAGATGTTTCTCTTTGCCTATTAATCATTCGATTGGGAATGAAATAGAGGTATGGCAGCAAGATAAATTACATTTTAACTAGACTTTTTAAACTTCGGAACTGGAAAATTAGGGGAATTCCACACAGGCGCTGGCATTGCATTGCATAGGAGGTTGGCATTATGTTGGGCTGCTGTTTGATCTTTTCATCGTTCATTGTAGGTCTCGTTGGGCTAATTCACATTTCCACCGCAGCTTACGACGCTGAGCTTCCTCTCCTTCCTTCCTTTGATCGTGGTGACCGTGAGGAGCTCCTTTTGTAAACGGTCTTGCTGACCGAGAGGGTCACTCCATTGCGTCCTGCTGTGGGCCTCCTTCCCCGCCAGCCTCTGTCCCTAGTGCCCCCGTGACCCCCCCCNNNNCACATCCCCCATCCATTGTTCCTGGGTGTCCGTTGCTGATTGTCCAAACGCAATTCTTGTGTCTGAGTCTCTGAAATCAGGAGTTGTGGATGGACATCACGCACCTGACTCTTTCTCTCATCAGGGGTGGAGTGAGGAAGATGGAGAGAAGCCCTTTATAAAGCTAAGAGACTAGAAAGTTCTTTTTTTCTTAAATCGTCCACTCCTGCTTTTCAGCTATTGGGAAAAAAATCCTTCAAATGTATTTAAAGGTTTGCTTGGTTCAGCTCTGAAACTCGAAAAACTTCTTGTGTCCCTCAAGAACTGCTTGACGTACTTCACACGGACAACACCAGATGCTCTCAAGTGTCGAAGTGGTTCATAAGTCCATGGTACCTGTGTCCCAGGCTTAATCTTCCCTCTGCCTCTCTTTTAATCAATTTATTACAGAAACACAAAGCGAGAGAGGAAGGAGAAAGAATGGAGGTGAATAAGTTTAGAATGTGGGGGTTGTTTGGCAATGTTGAGGGGCTAGAAAAAGAAAAAAAGGGGGGATTGGTGTGAGAGATGAGGAGAGAGAGGGTTTAGGGAGAAAGTGGGATTAACTAGGAGTGAAAGATATAAGGAGTGTAGGCAAATGGGCAGAGAGGGTAGACAGTTGAGGCAACAAAAAAATAAAAACTGTGTTGCTAAGTGTGACTCTGGAGTGAGCGGCAGGGAGAGAGCTGGTGAGAGCTGAAAGGGAGAAACTGCGGGAAAGGAGTTAAAATGTACGGGAGGAAAAGGAAAAGTGAGGCGAAGATACATGCAGGAAGAGATCAAGAGGGGGACGGCATTAAAATGCTAATCAACTGACTCAATACACAACAGGCCCGCTGACCGGGCTAATCACTGGTGGACACACACGGAGGCTAATCCCCAGGCGCTCTCCCTCTCAAACGCACGCGGGCACAAACGCACGCTCCCGCTCGTCGATATATTTACACTGAAGACAGCCTCCTTCTTTGTTTCAGTTTAACATTTCCTCCAAAGTTTGCGTGCACTTGAATTAGCTAAATAAATGCCGTTCAGACACCAGCCATGAATTTGTATAACCCGTTTGTACTTTCCAACTTACCGTTACCCTTATATTAATTATCCTTTTCATTTCAAATGTTGAAACCTTGAAAATTGTATCTTTGGAAGTACCTTTAATCTCCTGATTTACTCAAATATAGCATAAGAGCTTTGCTACAGAACAGCTGCCCCTATGACGGGCATCTATTTATACAGACAGCTGTCTTACACACCGGTATTTTTTTTTGTTCTGGGTTTTGCAATATCCCCAAATATTCCATAGCATTACCTAAGATCTAAGATAATCTTCCTGTGAAGTGTAACATTTTAAATCATTCTGAGTTTTCTAAACCGAGAACCACGCTTTAACGTTTTTTTGGTTAATGGTTCGTTACATACTTTAGTCGCTCACCATTTCACCACCAGTTCAACCACCATTGAAGATTCCACTACAATGTCAAATCTTTGCCATCGTTGCTTCTGTACTTTGCATAATGGTTATTATAATCAGTCATATTAAGTTGATGCCGAGTGTAACGATATCCTGCAGTATATTTACAAGAAAAAGGTTTTCTGTTATTTCCGTGGCATTGTTTTATGTAGGCCGATATGGCTTTACACGTGTTCAGTGACATTAACGTAGTTCGTATTTTGTGGTTGAGGGGTTTTTGTTAAGTTATAATATGCCATTTACATTAAAATGCCCCACACAAAGAGGACCCAAACCTTATGACTGTTTTTCGCATTATGAATTCCAGGGCCAGTTTCGATATTACTAATGTTTACTTTTACTGTCATTTGTGGAATATTGTCTCTTACATCTTAACATACGTAAACATACTTAATAAACTGTTACGTTATTTGAAACATCGACGTATCTCCTGTCTTTATTGCTTTATCTGCTATGCATCTGTTACACAATTTATATTAAAAATAATATCTCTGTCTATATATCATTAAAACAGAAAAGCTACATTTGTATATAGATGAACACAGAATTCTGCAATGGACTTAATCGATACAGCGTTAACAACTTTCATAACAGGTACTTTTACAGTACTTTTTACAGTCTAAATTCTCCTTTAATATTAATAAAAATATACAAATCGCTAATACTAATAATGTTTTTTGTAGTCTATTTCTGTGTGGCAGGCTTTTTCATGTCCATTTAGGCTACATGTTTCCTACCGCTCACCCGCAGAATAATGTAATTGTAAGCAGAGAAACTTAGGATTTTCTACGGTAATAAAGACTGTTAGATGCAATAAAAGCTGGTAGGGCGCCGAGTGATGGTTCTGCGAGCCGCCGACAGGGGCGGCTGCACGGCTGCGCCGTGGATGAAGAGGACGCCGAAGCTGCTCTGTCGGGAGGCGGGGGGAACATCCGCCGGAAAGATGGATTCTGCTCGGTGACGCTGGGGCTGACACTTTGCTCTTATTACTTTCGTTCTGGACAAGTTTTTAAATTAATATCATTAATAGAATTTGAAACGATCCGAACAAAAGCGGCCGCCTAGATCCACCACGGCGCGCATTAGCGTCTGCTTATAGTGGGGAGCGAGTGCTCGTGCGCCGAAGTGTTTGAGTTTCTAGCTCGGTAACCTTCCAGCAACCACCGATCATATATAATATTTGGAGGTGAGTAGTTAGTTTACAGTACAGGCAACGTTACATCGGCACAGCGGCGTCTCGGCAGCCATCAGATTTCTATAAAATACATTAAAAGTAAAGGTTAGTTATTGGGCTGATTTAGATGTGCATTACTTCCCCGACCGTAACTGTTGAAATTGTTAGCTTAAGCGGCTTAGCAGAAGAAATATTTGAAACTGCTAAAAAAAAGAGGAACCAAAATATGTGCCTGCTTTCTGCATTTTTGCCCAGATGATGCATTTCTGCATGTAGCCTAACTGCCAGCGATGTGTAGTGAGACGCCATATGGGTGGCTGTGTTGATATAAGCGGTAATATGCAGGGAGTTTGCGACGGCCGCTTCTCTTTTGAAGTTATTTCGCTACTGTTGCTTGTGGACAAAGTAGGTGCGAAAGTGCGACGCCTTTAGCGGATACATTTTACACGGGCATTGCGATTGAGGTTATTGGCTACGTGTCCGCGTTAATCGATAATACGTGAGCCCCACTGCGAAATTTATTAACGTGTAAGTAATGTTTCCTGAGAGATTCCGTGTTTTTCATTGCAAGGTCAGCGGCGACTCGTGGAGCCGACTTCACCACATTATTGTTTATTCATTTCGTTGAAAAAAATAGAAAGAACCTCAGCCCGGGCACGTGGGCAAACAACTTAAAACTGTAATTTAAAGCCCATGTCTAACAGGGCTTCCTAACATTTTATGATCGATGAGGTTATTTTAGCATTTAAACGTCTAAGGCGCCTGGAGTGCCCCAGGATATTTAAAAATCCGACAAGGTTAAAAATATTACAATAGGCGACAAAATACGTGACGTCAGGGCACTTTTAAACCGTACTGGAATGTTTACGGAGGGATATCATGGGTGAAGATATTCTTGCTGTTGACCATATCGGAATGTAATCCTGGTGCCCCTCTTACTGTTTAACCTAGGACATTGAGACACAATGGCCACGCCAGTCAACGCACAGAACCCCAGCAAAACATGGGAACTCAGCTTATACGAGCTACACAGAACGCCACAGGTGGGTGTCAAACTGGTGGGCATAGTCTATCCATGAGGGGTTTGGGGAGAATGTGAGATTATATTAGTAGTGCTTCTAGTAGCCTGACATACATAGATGGACAGGTGTGATTTTTGTCTCTGTTGTACTAGGGTGTAGATTAAGGTAAGTGAGACATTTCTGAGGTTGTGGATTTGCAGTGCAGCCGCCTTAATTTTCTGGTGAAGAACTCGAAGGTCCTTCGATCGATTAATGGCTGTGTGGCACAGGAAGCGATCATGGACAGCACGGAGATCGCGGTGTCTCCCCGGAGTCTTCACAGCGAGCTGATGTGCCCCATCTGCCTGGACATGCTGAAGAACACCATGACCACCAAGGAGTGTCTGCACCGATTCTGCTCCGAATGCATCGTCACCGCCCTGCGATCGGGGTATGTTCAGACTCCCGCCAGCTTGTGCTTTCATGGTCTTGAGCTTGTGGTTGCGGGAGTGGGGGGGGTCTTAATAGCCAAGTCCATTTCTGCACTTTTTGGTCTTGTGCTGTTTTTGTGCTGTAATTGAACCTTCAGGGATATCTATATCATGACCAATTTATACGCAGCGCTTTCAAAGTTTCAAAAATGATTAATAGACCCCCACTACCATCTTTGTTTGTGCCCCCCCACCAGCAACAAAGAATGCCCCACCTGTCGCAAGAAGCTGGTTTCGAAGCGCTCGCTGCGGCCTGACCCGAATTTCGACGCACTCATTTCCAAGATCTACCCCAGCCGGGACGAATACGAGGCCCACCAGGACCGCGTGCTGGAGCGTCTCAGCCGACTGCACAACAAGCAGGCACTGAGCTCCAGCATAGAGGAAGGCCTCAAGATGCAGGCCCTCCACAGGTATGCGTGCCATTCGGGGGCGGTTCTGTGAGTCATTGGGATGGAATTGTTATACTGTCGCACCGAACTCATTCCGTAATAGAATGTCTCCTCTGTCAGCTTAAAGGGCGGTACACTGTCTCCAAGCAGTGAACAAGTGGAAAGGGCACTTCGGTCATTCTGCCCAACAGTCTATGATTCATAATCTTGATAGAAGCAAGGTACTAGAGTTGTGTCACACACGTGATTGCAAACAAGGATGGGGGGCCAGCCCATTGTAGGGTACACTCACACTCGCACACCATCGTCCCCACACTCACACACCATTCACTCACGTAGTAACTTTAACCAATTAGCCTCAGCATGTTTTTGGACTGTGGGGGGGAAAGTGGAGTACCCGGAGGAAACCCCCACAATAACAACATGCAAACTCCACACACATGTTACCCAGATGGAGACTCGAACCCAGGTCCCAGAGGTGTGATGTGACAGTATTAACCACTGCACTACAGTGCTGTGCCAAATTTCAATGTCCAACAACAGAAATGCAGTTGAAATTTTGAACTTATTGACAGACAGACATTGTGATGTGGTATCTGCAGTCTAGAGGCAGCAGGTACTGTAAGGTACTGCATAGATACTGTAAGGAAAGAATCCCAGCTCGAACCCAAGCTGTTTGTGACTCTGCTTAACCCCCCCCCCACCCAGAGCGCAAAGGGTTCGAAAGCAGCAGCAGGAGAGCGACAACACCACATTCAGCGGCGGTGAGGACAACTGTGACGCTCGCTCCCATGACTCTGCGCCAGCGCACCCCGCCCTGCCACCAACGGAGGCGGGGCCAAGCCACAACAAGCGCCCCCGCCTGTCCGACGACTCCTGTCCTGAGATGGACCGGGGCAGTCCCACACCACCGCCGTCACACCGCCATGATGGACCGGCCTCTGAGATCGAGCTGGTGTTTCGCCCGCACCCCCTACTGGTCAACACCCAGGAGTACAGCCAGACCAGGTTAGTGGGGTGAGTCTGCCTCACACTGGAATGAGATGGTGTGTACGGCTTCTGGATTCAGAAATCGGATAGTTTGGTGTCATTTAAATATAAATCACTATCTTGGGTGAGTTTGACCCAAAAAAGGTTAGCCATAATAAAGCTTTCAGATACAGTTCTCTTTATTTAATCCCAGGTTTAGATATACAGGCAGTTCTCAGCTGATGTAAGTAATCCGTTTTACGAACCCTTACAAAAATCACATTTTGCGTAAGTTGGATGTACGTTCCCATTTTATTAAAAGCACCTGATAGCAGAAACACATATACAGTGATCCCTCGCTACTTCGCGGTTCACTTATCGCGGATTCACGACTTCGCGGGTTTTTAAATATACAG
>JAODUD010000046.1:10811647-10822744 GCA_026784285.1 Stomatorhinus walkeri | reverse complement strand
TAAATCAATAGCTTTACCTTTCAACTCAGCCCCTCTTCAGAATGGTACAACATCCACATAACTGCTGACACTGCTTTGATCCACCTGTCTATCTTCTGCTCTATTCTTCCCACACTCGTAAGAGCCCAAGATACAAACTTCCGCACTGGAGGCAGTAACTAATCCCCAATCTGGAGGAAGCAATTCTCCCCTTTGGTTTCAAACTATAACGAACTACTACAGCTCATGTTGGAGGTTATAGCTCAATTACTGACAACTAGCACAGTGGGCTGGTGGAATTATCTAACTGCAGTAACTGGCTAGCGACCAATTGCTAAATTTGCAAAGACTACTAAATAGAGATTAATATTTTAAATATAGCATGATTTCAATTACCTAAAACTCATTTGCCATTTGTTTGACAAGATCAGAAATCCACTTCAGAACAGTTAATATCTCGTGTAGAGCGTAGTTTGCGCAAAACCTACGGTGATTATTCTAGATGACCAGGAACAGACAATTCTACCATGTACCCAGTCCACAATGACAGACACTTTTACCAATAATCAGCACAGTAATAGTGGTGTTTGTTCTTAAAATACTCCATGTACTGGTCAAAATCAACTCAACAAGGTCAGAAAACCCAAGCAGATCCATTAATCCCATTTGTTCAACGACAAAAAAGTTGCCAATATCAGGAATGTAAGGGAACCACAACTGAAATCCAGATGCCCAACACAAGGACAAGCCACAAAGACTCGACAATAAGACAGTGAACTGTGGCGTTTATTGACAAAGACAACGAGTTTACTTCTTCTTGGACACACCAACGGTGCGACCGCGACGGCCGGTGGTCTTCGTATGCTGGCCACGCACACGCAGACTGTGAAGAGAAAGAGCCTGTGAATTCCACTCATTTCTGCAAATTCTAGGAGTTCAATATTATTCAGAGAATTTAAGTATTGAATTCTCCTCCAAACAATCTGAAGCAAGAGTTAACACTACCTGTGCTGCTAAATCTATTACAACTCCGATCACCCAGTTTCACCTGCCCGTTACAAATTTCAACTTTTAAACAATCTTGATGCACTATTTTGATTCAGAGCTAAAGTTAGAGGTACACATTACTTCAACTACACCAATGAAACCATAATATATAAACCACAAATCCAGCAAATGATTCTTACCCCCAGAAGTGTCTGAGACCACGATGAGCCCTGATCTTCTTCAGCCTCTCCAGATCTTCTCTCAGTTTGTTGTCCAAACCGTTGGCAAGAATCTGTCAAAGCAATTATATACTTTTAAGGATTGTAAGGCTCCCAAATATGCTTTATAATACAATCAATTCTAGGTAGCCCTGCTTAGTATACAATCAAGCATTCAGAGGAGGATTAAACTGGATAAAACCTACTGTTTATTCCTCAATTAACATTAACACAAGGTGACCAATTAGTCACCTTTAATTTAAAATATGCAAAAAGGTGATGACTGCAGAGCTTATAGATAGCCCTTCTCAAAGTACACCAACATACCTGGCTGTATTTGCCATCCTTGACATCCTTCTGCCTGTTGAGGAACCAGTCAGGAATTTTGTACTGGCGTGGGTTCTGCATGATGGTCACAACCCTTTCAACCTACCGGAAAAAGTCAGGGTATTGTTTCAACAGAATTTCGCTATGACACTGGAAGCTGCAAGTCTCCACCAAACTATGACGGCCCAAATCGTACCTCATCCTCGGTTAATTCGCCAGCCCTCTTGTTAAGGTCAATATCGGCCTTCCTGAGAACGACATGGGCATATCGCCTACCGACGCCCTGCAAGGGATCCGAAACGTGAGATATCTCCCTCGGTTTGTTACAAAATCCTTCACATTTACACATCGTCCGGTTTGCAGTGGGCAGTCATTCGGCAATACGAACCTTGATGGCAGTGATGGCGAAGGCGATCTTCCTCCTCCCGTCGATGTTCGTGTTAAGAACACGAAGGATGTGTTGAAACTTTTCAGGAATCACCAGAGACTGAAAAGGAAAACAAAGCGAACACTGTGACACATACACACAGCGAAACGGCCAAATTAACTCAAGATATAGCAATAACTAAGTAAACCTGTGTAGAACACGTGAGTATTTTACTATATTCATTTCTGGACAGTTGGAAGCAGGGGTAATAATTACAAGTTACAACGCATTTTAATCTGTAGGGATTACTTATGCAATGTGCCATAAAGACAAATTAAGTGAGATCCCGTTTAATCACATTAAATGGAGGCGGCCTGACACTGCACCGAATTCATAGGCAACTATCTAAAGTGCATTTCTTTGCACCGTAACTTCCTACCCAACTAATAATGAACAAAAATTGAAAAATACAGGTTTGGGAACATTCGCATACTTTTATTCACATCGTAAGATTCCATATAGAATGGATGAAACTAGATGTTTCATATTTCATACTACTGCCTAATTCTCACACTCACCATCTTGGAGGGAGATTCCGTTTCGAAGAGGAAGCGCATGATATCTCGCGAGACAATTATACCATTTCGGAGGACTCACGCCGGAAGTGATTCCGTGCCGGGAAATTGTTCGTGTGGAAACACCATTGTCCACTTTTTCATAATTGATGTTGCTTTTTTGCAAGCTACAGATTGTATTTGTCTAAGATATATGTGGGCATAATATTTTTTTATGTAAGTTTAGCGCGCCATTAGTTAGATGAAACATTAACTCTGGTTATTTTATTTAGTTTACTTGGACGCTTGGACAGCGGTCGGTGACAGCAATGGCGGAGGCAGTAGAAACCAACTCTGGCTCGGATGTAAACACAGCTGTTAGCTCAACGGCTAATGTTATGGGATATTTACAAGACGAGGTATTTGACATTTGTATTTCTGTTATTAATCGTTAAGTGTCTCTAACGTTGTCATGCAATGAATACTTGCTTTCGTTAAATGAAAATCGCTGTTAAGTATCGTGTCGGTTTCATTTCTGTTCATTTAGGTAGTTTGTAAGTAGTTACACGTACCTCATCTGGCTATCTGGAAAAATCGGAATGTCATGTCTGTGTAATTTATGCAGTTTGTAGTTGATTTAATTGTTTTTATTTAAGGAATAATTGGCCATTTTAGAGCCATTTGACTTGTTCAAATTTTGTAGCCATATAGTAAGAGCATGCACGCAAGACGTCGCAAATAATTTGCATGAAGTACCTGGCAATATATTTCTAATTTTATGTAGATGAAATCTGAATATGAGACGCTCCCAACTCTCAACCTGGGAGAATTAGATCTAACTACAGATGAATTTATCTTGGATGAAGTGGACAGTAAGTCTACCATATATTTCTATGATAATTTGAAGTATGCTTGATCCATGCATATAAACAGTTAAGGTACTCAACTCATTTTTGGCGATGATGAGTTCATGTTTTGTCTGCTTACAGTTCATATTCAAGCCAATCTTGAAGATGATTTGGTGAAAGAAGCACTGAAAACTGTGAGTCAGAACCTCTTGTGTCACTAAACTCTCGTGACGTAATGCATTACTGTAAAAGGTTCCGATCTAGGCATTGTGACTTTTGTAGGGTGTAGACCTCAGGCAGTACTCCAAGCAGGTGGAAACAGAACTGCAGCGCATTGAGCAGGCTTCAATCAAGGACTGTATCCTTAAAGTTTTTCCCACTAAAGGAAAGAGGATTGAGGTTATTTCACAGTTTTTATGTGATTGAGTGATTGAAATAATATGCATTAGATGTCACGTAAGAAGTACAATCCGTAACTCATCCTGTGCCAGATATTAAGGAAAGCCAGAATATTGCCTCTCTCCACAACCAGATCACAGCCTGTGATTCGATACTCGAGGTAGGAGAGTGTCTGAGATCGTCGTGTTATTCAGAAATGTGTGTGTGTGTGTATATATATGTGTGGTCCAGGTATACGTTACATTGTCGGGACCGAATGTTCCCACAGTGTGATAAAAACCTGTAACTTTGATTTTGTGGGGACCATTGTTTTAGTCGCTACAATGGAAAATTTAATTATATAAAAATTTGTGAGGGCAATAAAAAACAAAAAAAAAATCCAAAATACTTGTATTTTGTTTGGTTACTTATGGTTAAGATTAGGGCTTGGTGGGGGATAAGGTTGTCATTGTTGGGGTTAAGGTTTTTGCACATAGAAATGAATGGATGGTCCCCAGAAAGATATGAATACAGGTCTATGTGTGTGTTTGTATGATAAAGGGTGTTTTTTGTGAAGGGGAACTGAAGGGAAAAGAGTGACTATTGTTTAAGGGTTACACTGGAAATTAAGAAAGCACTGCTTATGGCATCATGTTGATTACTATGTGTGCAGAACCATTTCCTCTCTCCTCTTCTGGCCAGCGCATGGAAGAAATGCTCAGCGGGTTTCAGAGCGACCTTTCCTCCATCAGCAGCGAGATCCAGACGCTGCAGCAGCAGTCGGTCAGCATGAACGTGCGGTTGAAGAACCGCCAGGCTGTACGGAGCCACCTCAGCCAGCTAGTTGACGAGCTGGTGGTGCCCAGCACCATGATCTCGTAAGAAGGACACTGTTCGTGTGCAAGCAGTAACCATAGGACCACGTGAAGTGGATATCTGTGTGTATATGTGTATATATATACATGTATATGTGTATATATATACATGTATATATGTGTGTATGTATATGTATATATATATATATGTGTATATATATATGTGTGTATATATATGTGTGTATGTATATGTGTGTATATATATATATATATATATATATATATGCTGTATGTGCCTTGATTCATTTTGGTCCTTGTCCTTTTGGTTTGGTTCCTGTGTAACTGGAGATTTTGCAGTGCAGTGCAGAAATAGCCAGCATTGCTCATCATACATTTCTACACCTCCCACTGTCATGGTTCCCCAGGGTCATCCTGGACAGCCCTGTGACGGAACAGGAGTTCCTGGAACAGCTCCACGAGCTCAACAACAAGATCAACTTTGCCAAGGAGCTCAGCTTCCGTGAGACGCTGGCCTGTTCTGACATCCAGGACATTGTGGACCGCCTCAAGATCAAGGTGCTGATCAGGGAGAGATAATGGGATGGGAAGTAGAGACTCCAGTTAGTACAGCTGGACATTTCAGATCCAGAAAGTAAAAATCCAGACCAAGATTTTGTTTTAACTAACCGGTTGAATATTCTGTGACTGTAGCACTTTATGTTTAATTGGATGGTTGAAACAAAACTGTGGCCTGGATTTTTACATTCTGGACCTGAAATGTCCCAGTTAGAAGAATGAACTGTGATCAACTGGACTTGGGGGGGAGGAGGAATGTAGCCTATGGATGTTGTGGAACAGATGTGCTGAATTAATTTTTTGATAATTGTTTTTTATGTCAGGCTGTCACAAAAATCCGGGAATTTATCCTGCAAAAGATTTACTCCTTTAGAAAACCTATGACCAACTATCAGATTCCACAGAATTCTCTCTTGAAATACAGGTAATGGTCACCAACAAGTATCTGTCTCAGTCAGGGTCACAATATACCCTAAGCTTAACTCTAACTCTTATCCATTTTAAATGAAACTCACCCTCTGTACAGCCCACAGTGCATATCCCGCTGGCTTCACAAAACTCCTGCGTCTTTTCCATGCAGGTTCTTCTACCAGTTTCTGCTGGCGAACGAGAGGCAGGTAGCTAAAGAAATCCGAGACGAATATGTGGGGACCATGAGCAGAATCTACTACAGTTATTTCAAGTCCTACAGTGGAAGGCTGATGAAAGTGCAGGTGAGGGGGCGGGGTACCAGGACGAGGGGGGGTCCCAGGATGAGGGGTGAGGAACAAGAGCTAGGGCTGCACAGCACTGAAAAGAAATCACGTCAAAATATATAACATTTTTGTGATTAATATTGCAACAGTAATAATAAAAAGTTTTGGTGGTATTTGGTGCAAGTTCTGCCAGTGCCAGCAAATCACGTGCTTTGGCTCCATCTTGTCTCTGTGGAATTCAAAATATTTCCATACAGGGAAGATGAATGTCTTTTTGTGACTGGTTCTTGTTCACGTTTCTCATCAGCCATTTTGTTAAATTTCTCATAAATGCACCACACTGTCTGAGTGAGTCCAACAACAAGGATGAAAATGATTTTGATTGGCTCTGAAGAGCGTACACAGAGCGTGTGCAAAATCAGCGGCCCTAAACTGGTATTGTGATACATACTAGATAATCATCAAAAAAAGTTTGCCGTTCTTGTCTTTGACCAGGGAAAAGGTATTAACATAATTTACCGATGGTCTCAGCCCAGCTGAGTACTTCAGTCCTTGTGATGTGTATAACATACAATGTTGATATTAACTTCACACAACATGTAGGTCTAGTGAGAAGGAACACAAAGAAACTGGAAGATTGAGGGGAACGAAAGGGCAGAGAGGGAACTTGTTTAGGGAAACACGATTTGGAGAGGCATGGGGGAGCGGATATGGTACAGGTGTGTAACAACGTATTGTATAATAATGCCGCATTATATAATAACGAAATGTAACAAATTTTCATCACATGTATCTGTTACAACACAATCTGTTGTAATACTATGTTAGAACAGCTTATTTAATAACACTGCATTACATAATCAAAAAATAAATAAATATATAGCCTACATTATAATTCAGTATGGCAGCATTATCCTATTATTATTAGTAGTAGTAGTATCGAGCATCAGTGTATTTTTGTGATATATTTCGGGTGATTTTTGTGTCTCCGTGGCAGAATAGCAGACAAAAGTTCAAATGAAGAACAGCACAGAAAATCACGAGTGGGTTGGTTTACTTGTAAATTTATGAATGAGGTTACGAACTACTTTACTTATGAAGGGTTTTGAGAAACACTCATTAATCAGCAAATTATCTTAAGTACCAGGTAATAAACTCCTTGGCGTCTCAAAGCTTTCAGGAAATGTACCCCTGAAAATTTACCTAAATATACCTAAATTTATATAGTGAAAGTTTTACATTTTGTTGTGTTATTACATAAAGCGTTGTCACAAGGTGCATAAAAATTTATTCGTAATTCCAGAAGTATCATTTGTTGGTTTTTAAATGTTGTTTTCAGGGAGTTTGGGTTGGGATGGGCTTCATGTGACTCTTTTTCGTTCTTCTGTGTCTTGATAGTATGAGGAAGTGGCAGATAAAGATGACCTAATGGGTGTGGAGGACACGGCTAAGAAGGATATCCTTTACCTGAGAGCCTGCAGGACACACACTGTCTGTCTCAGTGCTGGCTTCCCACGTGTGTTTCGTATACCTGTGGTCTGTAACCGAGTCATAGACCTTGACCTTGCTGCACGCTTCTTTTCCAAACCTTCCCTGAAGAGCAGGAACACCATTTTCACTCTGGGCCAGCGGGGGGCGATACTGAGCCCCGCAGAGCTGGAGGGGCCCATCCTCATCCCCCACACAGCCCAGAGAGGAGACTGCAGGGTAAGAATACAGATCATCTCTCAGCCCTCAGCTTTTTGCAAGAGATTGCCATCATTCACAGGCCTGATGGTGGCAATTTAGGGCAGTTTAACAGCCTTCAGAGATACTTCCACCACAGTGTTTCAAAAAAATTCCACAGACACACTGCTTCGCTGTGCACAATGCTGCCAGTCCTAATTTCCTAATGATATTTCTTTAGGAATGTTTAGGAATATGTATGACATAAACACATGACGTGAAGTCAAAATAGTGGTAAATGAATTTGGTCATTTTTCCCATTCGTCTGCTTTGATCTTGTACATCACTCACAGAAGAGTTTAAAGTCCCCATACTTAACCCCCCCACGTGCTTTCAGTACCCCTACGAGACGCTGTTCCGCAGCCAGCACTACGCGTTGCTGGACAACGGCTGCCGGGAGTTCCTCTTCCTGTCCGACTTCTTCATGGTGGCAGGCAACTCCGCACTGGATCTCTTCAACTGCATCATGGGAAAGACTCTCAGCATGTTCCTGGTAGGAGGATCCTGTTCCTTGCAGTGCTGAATGAATCCTTGATAAATATGTCATATGATGAAGAGCAACAGCTAGGACGGCGTCTGTCTGTAAAAGCACGATCATCGCGATGATGATGATGATGAGGCGGACAGCGATGGTGAAGGCTAAAAGCTTCCAGTGGTGGTTGGCGTATTCTTAGCACCTTCCTCTCTCTCGGACCCCCCCCTCCCCCCCAGAAAAGCATGTCCACTTACGTGTCGGATTGCTACGACAGCATCGCTATATTCCTGTGCATCCACATCATCCTTCGCTTCAAGGCCATCACAGCCAAGAGGAACATCCCCGCCATGGACAAGTCAGTCCCTGGACACCGTGTGTCTGTGTGCACGCCTGCTTCCTAGTGCAGCTCCCTCATGCTTCTCTCCTGGAGCAGGTACTGGGAGGCCGTGCTGGAGCTTCTGTGGCCGAGGTTTGAGATGATCCTGGAGATGAACATCCAGAGCATCCGCGACACCGACCCACAGAAGCTGGGCGTTCTGGACACCAGGCCTCACTACGTCAGTATCAATGCTCGCTACATTTATTCATACTGTATTTGTATATTCCTCAAGACATACCTCTTCCATGAATTCCTTTCCTAGCCTGATGCCTCTCTATGTTCCCTGAATGCTATATTACACTTTTGGTCCTTGAATAGTCTTACTAGGTTCCTGCTCTGTTAGAAGCTCTTGCGTAGCTTCTGCTGTAATACTGCTTACGCTCATACCTGAGCTTTCATTGGAAGGCCAGCCTTGCTCCATTTTTACCCGGTTGACTCTCTTGACGGAGTGCATTTTTATAGTGTGTAATTTGCCTTGTTTTTTAATGTCACCTTGCCTGCTAAATATGTAACTTTAAATGTATACAGCTCAATATGTACTTATATTCACACACCAAACTTACTTTTCCCTGTCCTCCATAAATATAATCCTTGAAATCAAGCCTCAGACATCAGTATATATACTGCACACACACTGCACTCTGTATTTGTATTTGCTATGTCAGTATGTACTACAGTATGTACTACGCTCAGCACGGGCATACTACACTCCATCCCTTGACACGTCTTTACACACTGCTACAGCGTTCAGCTAACATGCCGATCCACACTCTCTCTTCCAGATCACGCGCCGCTACGCCGAGTTCTCATCTGCCATCGTCAGCATCAACCAGACGTTTCCTAACGAGAGGACCAACGCACTGCTTGGTCAGCTGCAGGTACGTCACTGTTCAATTACCGCTCTAACATTTCCAACAGCTTTTTTAGTGAAACCCAAACCTCTGCCAGGCTGGTTGTAGATAAAGTCTCACAACCTCATTTAGCCATGCAAATTCATAGCCAATTTTGTTTAGCATTAAACACTGTCAAAGTTTCATTCATGAAATTCAAATAGGGGATTTAGTTACAGTGCACAGGTAATTTGAGTGTTGTTTTTTTTTTTTAAAAGGTTGAAGTAGAGAACTTTGTCCTGAAGATGGCAGCAGAGTTCCCCTCCAGGAGAGACCAGCTCATCTTCCTCATCAACAACTATGACATGATGCTCAGTGTTCTCATGGTGACTTGTGGCTTGTGAACCTTGTTTGTTTAAACGAATAAATTAGATCATCTGGATCATCTTAGATCAAATTGGATCTTTGATCATTTTTTTTACATTACTGCTCATATAATGTTTTCTTTAAATCAAATGGATATCAGTGTACTGTAATTAATGCTTCAGTTATAGCTTGAGCAGAATGCAGAAGTGTAATTAATGGTGTATTACATTGCTATAGATGGAAAAGGCATTGAGTAAATTTTGCAGGCACTGTACTCTCAATGATAAAGCCGTATCCTCATGGTCTCTGTATATATCTGTATCTTGGCTTCTCTGTCCTCTGTGTCCCTCAGGAGAGAGCAGCCGATGACAGTAAAGAGGTGGAGGGTTTCCAGCAGCTTCTTTTGGCCAGAACACAGGTAAGATGGCTGAGCTCTACAGGGTGGCGCCCCCTTCAGGCTTCATCAGTATTGCAGATCTTGACGGTGGAATTGTAATGCATTTGTCCAGTAATGAAATGGTGAGATTTGATAATATGGGACAGCTGCATTGGAAATTATTACTGAATCATTTAACTGTCCACAGTTAAGAAGGTGATGCACTGAACAGCAACGGCTGTGAAAACAAACAAAAGTCTTGCTCTTGTTGCTTTGTGTCTGTGATGTTTTCTGGTAGGAGTTCATTGAGGAGATCCTGTCCCCTCCTTTCGGAGGAATGATTGCCTTTGTGAAGGAGAGTGAGACTTTGATGGAGAAGGGACAACTGGACAGGCTGAAGAATGATGAAGGTGAGGCGGGGAAGGCAGGCGGCACATGGAGTGACTCGCTGTAATGGCTGCCGCCGGCATGAACTCCTGCGCCGTATTTATTAATGAATATGATGATGATGATGTTCAAACGCCTCCTTCGGCTCTCCCGTGCTGCCCCTCCCTACTGTGGCCCAGCCCGCATCACGCAGCTGATCAGGGGCTTCTCCAGCACCTGGAAGCAGTCTGTGGAAGCTCTCAGCCAGGACGTCATGAGGTCCTTCACCAACTTCAAGAACGGCACCAGCATCATACAGGTCCTTCCCAAAACCTCTGCTGCAAATAAGGTTGCAAAGGGGTGGAAAATTTCCCGGACATTTCCGGAATTTTTTTTAGAAAGTTTCCATAGGAATTTAAACTGGGGAATTTTGGAAATATTGAACTTGGTGGAATTCTGCACAGGCATTCAGATGCTGCAAAGAAAGCAAACTGTATGAATAATACAATGCAGAATATGACTTATAAGCAGTGTGTATTGATGCAGATGCTTATTTCGGGGTATTTTTACACACATAATCACACAAGTACACAATGATATTATTAATGCCATCAAGTTTTTTTTTTATAGCTACATTTAAGTTCCGTTATAGGCTAACCTGCAATTTTACAAATTTTCAGTTTATTCCCATTAATTCACATATATTCCTGTCAATTTTCATATATTCCATAAATTTCCATTAATTCCCGTGCATAGTTTTCAGCTTTGAAAATTCCCTATTTTGCATCCCTAGTAACGAAAGCAGCCATTTTCACGGGGAATTGGACAAAGGAGTC
>JAODUD010000046.1:10773658-10787099 GCA_026784285.1 Stomatorhinus walkeri | reverse complement strand
GGGCCCCCTGTGGTGCTACACAAAGATATAAATACAATCAATAAATATACAATATCCACAATACAATACAATAAATGCAATTTCATATAAACAGTGTACAAAGATATGTTGACGGCATTGTACCAGCATTATGTTTTAACAGTATAGTAATATTATGTTTTGAATGATGTTTCTTCATTCAGACGGTGGATCTACACTATGACAATCTTGGCCTACCTAAAAAGGCCTGCCCTCATGATCAGAGAAGCCCCACCTCCAATGGTGGCCTACCTAAAAAGGCCTGCCCTCCTGATCAGAGAAGCCCCACCTCCAATGGTGTGATCTATGCCACTGTAGCATTTCAAGGAACAGCCATGCGAAACTAAGGCTCGTTTTCTGCAGTAACACCCATAAAGAGTGCTGGCTGCAACTGAAAGGACATGCATGTATGTGTTCATAACCACAGCCTTTAGCCGCACAAGTGAAATGTAATGATGCTTTATCCGCTATTGGCACAAGTATATCAGAATGCTTTGTTTTTGTGTCATATCTTGCTCTTTGAAACATGCACATACATTTTCAGTTGAGAGCGAAGCTTGAATCGACAACCTGTTGAAAGTAGTCAATTTTATGTAGCATGTCATTGCAAAATTCTGTATTGTTTTGAATGCTGATTTAATGTTATTAAATGGTGCACTGTGAAACAAACTGATATATAGCTTGTCAGGTACCTGCTGTTTGAGCAAGAGATTGCGAAAAGTTTAATTAACACCATGAATGTGTTTTGGCATTGGAGGAACGGCAAATACAGCTCAATGAAAAGCAGCTTTCTTATCGCCTCTGACTTAAACACTTGAACATGTGTCATGTCGTAATTACGATTTCCCAACTGCATAGTCGGATCTTCCGAGTATGACTTGAAGGCAGCAACAGGTTCCACACCAACTGCTGGCAGCAATAATCTAAGGAAGAGGCTAAAAGCACCAAACTATATGACTTATAGATGTTGTAATTTTATTATACAGTATACTATACATATACTATGATATACATATGATCAGTTCTGCATATAAAATAATGGGCCGACTTACAACAAAATCAACTTGCGCCTAGTCAGATGGAACTGATCGCAGTTGTAAGTGAGCGACGACCTGTATATGGTACAGCCGTGCTGGGAGCGAGAAGGGAGCAAAAATGTGGACCGTCTGCAAGTCCCGGAGGCCTGGGCTAAGAAACACTGCTGCAGGCTGTACACACTGCCGTCCATTAGATGTCAGTGGAGGGACGCAATCTTTAACAGCCTAAAAATACACACTTGGGTGGCATGGTGGTGCGGTGGTCAGCACTGTTGCCTCACCTCTGGGACCTGGGTTTGAGTCTCCATCTGTGTTTCATGTGCTTGGAGTTTGCATGTTCTCCCCGTGTTGTCGTGGGGTTTCCTCCAAGTGCTCCAGTTTCCCCCCACGGTCCAAAGCCGTGCTGAAGCCGAGTTCATAAATTGCCCATAGGTGTGAATGGTGTGTGAGTGTGCCCTGCCACGGGCTGCCCCCTGTCCCGGCCTCCTTGTGCCTGTAGCTTCTGGGATAGGCTCCAGACCCCTTGAACCCAGAAGGATAAGTGGTTTGAAAAAAATGATGGATTGATGAAAATACACACTTCTCATCCATTTTTGCTGCAGTTTAATCCTCTTTTCAGCTTATTTGACAACTCTCTAAACTCTAGGGCCATGGGTCCACATATTATTGCATGGGAACTTATGGAAAGTGGATAAAAGACAAGCTTAACCAGTATTTAATCATACGATTGTGCTGTATGCAGACATTAGCAATAAAAACACAAAATTATCATCATAGACTGCTAAACAGATAAACAAACAGGAAAATGTAAGCGTCTTTCCTGGCAACGAGATGAGGAAATGACAAAGTAAACAAATGTAAAAAATCTTTATATTGTTTTGAGCACATGGAATATAATCATGTTGTATGGTTTACTGGTAATCAGCTAACAATGGAACACATTATTCCTGATTTTATACTAAAACCTACCCTAGAAAATTAAAAGACAATCCTACGGCTTTTATCTCCTCACCGACTTTAATACTGTACATAAGACTCATTTAATTTCCCGGCTGCTGTTTTCATCACAGGATTTTTAAGTTCTTTGATGCAATTATACTACCGAGGGCGCAAAATGAAAAAGAAATTAATAATGTAGACATATATTTGCATATTTATTAAGTTTCAGTAATAGCATATTCAGGAATATGTAACAGTCAACAACATTAAGGTTATAATAAGTACAAAAAGCTTTGAAATTATATTAAAAAAAAAACAATTATACCACTACATATTAATACATGATTCATATAATTCTACATCATTTAATGATGGACCTTTAATACACATAGTTCTACTTTATACATTTCTAAAATCTTCTAAAGTCATACTGTCCTCAGTACTCAAATCTTTATCAAGCACATGCAGACATAAAATTGTACGCATGATTGTCTTGAAATTTATGTCAAAGAATCTTTACTTTAGGGTATATTAATGAACTCAACACTTAGGAGGTCAACTAAAGAACCAGCACAACTACTGTACACTGTATGTATAAATGTGGATATTTCTGTGCCTTGATTAGCTTCATACAAGCCCACCAAGGACTGACACAAATAAAATAAATGTGTTCTTCAGTCAAATATCCAGCACTTGTCAAAGAAACATACTCACCAGGCAAGGAAAATTCTAAACTTCTGAATGTTCTGACATAACAGCTTCTTTAGCATCCCACATGTTCATGTAACCCTTCATTTTGTGAGACTGAAGGATTATAGTCACGCTGATGAAAGCCACGCTTATCTTTCATATTATATTCACGTTCGATAGTCTATTGCAGTCGCACAATTCGTTACAGAGATACAGGCTGCGTGATTGGTGGTTACGTGTTTCGGATTACATGATATATACTGTATAGAGCAGAGAAGTCACCTGACGTCATAAATGGCTGTTCATTGGTCGTTCTCATGCACACTGCAGAACTCCTACCACCCTGCACTCCTAGAAAGCTGAGAGCATTGAAGGGCACAGTCATGCACGCAGACACAAGTTGGCTTCTTGTCCACAATACTGTGCCGTGCCAAATCTTTGAACTGGCAGTGAGTCAGTGGCACCAGCACAGGACCAGAAAGGGCGGCCCATTGCTGCTGGCATCAGATAAACAACTGGGCGACTGCACTCCACCACCTGCGATTCAGTCATGGGTCTGGCCTTCCATCAGCCACAAGAGAGTAGATGACAATAACATGGCTGTCTTCATCCTGCATGTGTGGCCTCTCCCTCCAGCTCCGATGACCCCAGCAGGTATAGTGCATATCAATGTCTTCATCAAGACAGCACTTGTGGGCATCTACCTCATTCTTCAAGAAGCAACACTATGATACAGAAGGGGTGATCAAGGACAACGCCAAGGAAGACCAGACACAAAGCACGAAAAACACACTGGGACTCGACAGCTGAACATTATGTTCCGCAAGGTCCCTGCTCCTCCATGATTGCCTTATTCTGGGGTCTTCCATTCCTTCTACATATTTTCATTAAAATGAAAAAGTTTTTAAAAATTAAAAGAAAAAACACAGAATGGCCCAGATCTATTATGATCCTGGAAAAGTACTCTGACATTTGCGGCAATGGTGACATACCTTACTCCAAACAATTACTATGTTATTACGGGTAAATTATTGTGCATTTGTAGAGCACATTAATTTTCTAAGTTCTGAATATTTCCACTTAGCACAATCCATCCATCCATTTTGCATAACCGCTTGTCCTATTCATATTATTCAGTGCACACAGTTCATTTCCTCAAATCCATTGAGAAATACTTACTTCCTCATGGCCGCTCTCCCAATCTGGAAAATAATATATGAAAGTCTGTGTGAAAGCATCACTACAATTACAATTAAACAAAAAATAAAATACAGATGACCACTGATCAGAGAGGTTTTCCTGGAAAATCACTTGGATACATGTTGAGGAGATCTGTGACATTAAACATAATTTTGTGCACAGGCTCAGATAGCAGTAAGTTCACTGTGCGTTATCACATGTTGCCTAGAAACCAGTATGATCACAGTAAAATTAATTTCTGGCTCCCAGGATATCAGCTCGCAGATCAGTTACCTCAAATAAGTCAACACAGCTTGCATAAAATCTACATCATATTAAACTGTGGGAATATAACTGGGCTGATGTAAAAGCAGAACCTTACCCAAATCAGGTGGTTTCTGATGATTCTTTGGTCCTTCTGTTTCCAATATGTTTCCTGAATAAAGATAATATCTGACCGTAATGTTTAATTCCCTGTAAAGACTGTCATTACCACACTGGATAGACACGTACTAAACCGAGATCCTGTACTGGTGCAATAAATGCCTAAAAATAATTGCACTTAATAATTAACTAACACAAACACACTATTTTATCTAAATAAATTAATGGGCTCAATTTGCAGCATCTACTGATGAAGATGTGATGGTTGTTACTGGCAATTACGCCATCGATGGGGTTTAATTCAATCATTTTAAAGCTAATAATAATCGCTTAATAGCATAATAATGAAACGCAGCCGTCTTTCTCGACACTTACTACTGAATGGTATATTCTCTTCGCACCTGCTTCTCCTTTTGGTCCATAAGAAAAGGCAGACAAGAGCAGCAAACAGAATCATAACACAGAGTCCCATCACTACCGTAGCCATTACTGTAAGAAAACAGTGAAATACATTTGTTGTTCAAGACAGCTAGGGTAGGTGAAAGATAATAACGTTCAAATCCAAAGCGCGTTTCTCAAAACGTTCCTGCAAAAATCTATCTATGCGTTTTAATGTTATTTAAGTAGATTAAACAATGCTACTATTGCAATGCTTTTAACTGTACTGTGACCTACAGTATCAGTTAAATACACAGCGTACAAATAACATCATTTATTATCACATATAAAAACGTATTTTTTTTTCAAAAGCAGTCGCGTCATAGATAATTAGTTAGTTAATTTAAGAAAATAGAAAATATGCTTTATGTGCCTCACCACGTTCTGTGTCTGTCTCTTTGTTCTCGGTCTCATAAACTTCTACAAAACTATCTAGAAAGAAGAAAAATAATTCATAAAATAAATACCTGGGATTTTATTTTTCCTTTAAATAAATCCAGAACAGTGACTTAAACCTCATTCCTAATTTTTTTCACATTTTGCATTAAGTTTCTGGCGCGAGTGAAACGCAAACTGCAGTCACAACATAGCAGCATGACATTCGATCCTAATCCTAAACATCCCACCCCACCATTTATCCACCGAAAAAGTACAACAGCTCAATCCCATCATGCATATAAAATTTACTTTTTCATTACAATATTTTTATGTGACAAATTAATTACATGTACGGATATATTCGCGGTACAGATTTTGACAATGAACAATAGATTCTCCTGTGTCGCTAATACTTTAACATGTCTCAAAATACCCCCCTTGTGGTCATTTATAGAACTGCAAACTGGTAATCCTGCCTCGAGGAGCGATAGTAAAACATGTAAGTGCGACAGTTGTGACCGTCGTTGCTAATGATACATACCTGCACCAGTCTTCTTAGTCGTGACCTGTGTGATGTGGTCTCCAGTATCTTCGATTACAAAACATAAACAGATCAAAAGATATACCAACAAGGCCAAAAATAAACATACATGCGCATGGAACATGGACATAAGGTATAATTATTAATAAACATCTGCGTTATCAACACTTACAGTTACTATGTGGATAAATCATATCAAACAGCATAAACACACACTTAGTCACAGGCGAATATGAGTTTACCTAAGGACACAGTTAAGACAGCAACCTGTATACCATTACAGAAATATTCTCCAGCAACCGTGGGTTGTAGATCATTCATCTTTAACTCCTTATCGCTGTGGGGGAATCGATACTGCTGGTCATCCATCTCTCTCCTCAAAATTCCGTTCTTGTATTTGTGCGATATGAGGTTGCGTTTGGAAAGCCTGTCCTTTTTGTGCATCCAATATTGCATCAGTTTGTTTAACACTTTACAGTGATGATCCACCACAGTAATGTCCCACAGAAAGCACGTGTAATAAGGATTACTACATCCCACAAAGACAGTGGCGTGTTCGGAGACGCCTGTCACCTTTCGTTTTCGTGGACTGCGATTCGTATATTTACTGCAAATTTGCAAACAAAAAATAAAATACAGCTGCAAACAGGTATTTAAAAATACAAAAATCGTCCCGTGGATGTAGTGCACATATTGCAAATATTTCCATTATTTTTTAAGTATATTTTTGTACTTCGCCTTCAACTCCAGCTTTGCACACACGCCGATCTCGTCATGCGAGTTCATGCATATGTTTTCTACGTACATACTTTTGGTGGTTTCGTGGCACTTCAGATCGGTCGCATATATAAGATGGTTGAATCTAGCGGCATGATACAACCACTAGAAATAAGACAGCTAATTTTTTAAACAAAAACCTTGGTGTCGCAAATCATTTCTAAGTTTACCAGCTGAAGTACAGTACAGGTGTATGCCTGATTCTGCACGCCTGGAATCCCGCATCTTATGTTGTTATTTTGGTTATTGTGCGCATGCGCCATACGATCACTACAATGTTTCTAAGCGTGTTTCTGAGTCCGGGCTACGTGCGCATCTTCTGGGGAGAGGTACGATTTTCAAGCGAAAAGAATCCGTCTGTCATCAATCTATCGATCTTTAGCGGGAAAAGGCTATGAAATATCCAAAATGTGGCGCTATTATGTTATGAAACAGCAAAACATATTTTGGAATTTTCACGCCTTCCAACATGCCATGAACAGATTTTTTTCTCGTTATGTCAGAGATCGAATGCGTCTGATGTGCGGTTTCATTTGTTCGTTAATAATACTGACACATCCCGGACATTATGAACGATTCAAAATGAACGAAGGAATTGTGATATTTTGGCCAGGAATGTTATGAAATGTTATTTCTGTGTAGTATGAAACACCACTGCCCACCCAGTTTTCGGGGCTGTTCATGTAGTGTTAAGTTGCAGTGAGGCTAGAGCAAATTCCAGGAAGCAGTGGGCATGTGACACTGAAATAGATGCCAGTCAGTTATCGGGCACACTACAGGCACACTACAGGCACACTACAGGCACCAGCCCATCTGAACCACACATCTGTGGGACCAAACAGGAAGAAGGTGCAACCACTACCACCACCCCTTCCCCCAACTCACACGCACACACACACACACACACACACACACACAGAGACCTGGAACAGTAATCTTAACCACAACCCTGTAGATGTGAGAAAACAGCTGTCTTGTTTATATCTGGATTTCCTGTGCTGCTCCTATAATAATATATTCATAGCTGAAACTGTCTGTGTGTATGAGTGAAAGTCAGTATCTGACCAAACCTTCACAAGAGCGCTTCTTGACTTATATCAAGAATCATGTTAATATGCTGTTGAGGGCAAACGTTTGGCACAGACCGTGCACCACGCTGGACAGCTCTGATATTCCTGGCCAATGTGCAGAAATGGCTGTTTAACAGGAACAGAAGATGCCTGAAAACCTATGATTTAACTTTTCACTAGCCAACACCATGATGCACCAAAGCAGCGAGACCTTTGACACAAAGATGTGCATGACGTGGTTTCATGTCCACGTGACACGCCAGGGTCTGGTCATTTTCAAACAACGTCCACCCACATGGTGACAGCAGCCGCTTTTGCAGTCATTGTTCATATTTCTCTCTCGCAACATGAAAGGGAAAATGCTTCTTGTTTAGCATAAAGGGGAAGCAGCGCATGCACAGAATAAAAAAAAACTAAAAAGCTGTGTGTATATTTGCCCCCCACCCTGGCAGCACTTTGACACCCCCTGCGCTCTCAGAGGTAGCTTCCCAGACAAAGGTTTGGTCTCATATCCTTCTGCTTTTACTTTATTTGCAAGCATGGGCTCCATAAAAGACCCTCACATTACTTAATAGCATAAGCTTACATAATCCCACATGATGTCTGTGTGGCTGATTATTCCACACTGTAGATAATAGAGACAGAACACAAAGCACAGAATTCATTTAAGTCACATTTGAATTTTCCCCATCATCTTTGGATATAGTTTTCAGATAGTGAACCAGACAGTATAAGAACACTCAAGGCTGGTAAATGCTTGCAACATCTGTAACTAATTAGCCAACTCTCCCCACCACAATAGAGTAGATGACATAACGTTCTTTCTCTTGCATAAATGGCTCGTCCCTCCAGTTCTGATGACTGAGAGAGGCATAATGGATTTCAGTGTCCTCCTTGTGGGGAACCTCTTGACCATCCCTTTCGTTTTCCAGAAAGTGACACTGAAGTACAGGGGAGAAAGCCAGGAAGTGATGCAGGTAACAGGAAGCACACGCAGGAAACACAACATGACCTACAGCCTGGGAAATATTGCATTTCATTCCATTACATTTCATTGGCATCGTACTTGTACTTTGCATGATGGCAATATACTTGAATCTGATCTGAAATATATTACAGAGTACTCTAATGATATGTGCGCGTATGTCCCATTTCAGAAGCCGGTCAGAAAACACTTATAATTAAACACACCCCACACTGGTTAAATTTTGTTTGAGTTTGGAGGTTTGAAGCTCACCTCTGCTCTGTGTCTGTTGAATTTACATGTGCTCTCTGTGTTGGCTACTCCAGATGCCGTCTAGGGGCCAAAGGTGATCCCTAAATCGCCTATAGCGTGTTCCCTCTGACAGCCTGCATCTAGGCAGATTTTTTAGGTCAGTACACGTTCTGTGCAATGGATGACAGACTGGCCCTTTTAACATGCAATGGAATTCATAAAATTATGCGGTACGTAGGCTTGGAATCCGAGGATCCTGGAAAAAATGTTTGGGCTACATGTTGATGCCTGGCATACTTTGTCTAACCTTAATTTGGGGCCTTAGCATGAAACATCAGGAAAGTAGGAAATATGCTACTAAAGCATGCTACACTTTGTTCCGCTGCGGGGTTCCATAGGAGTCGAGTGGGTTTGCCTTGAATAAGAGAAGTAAGTGGAGCAGCAATTTGGCTGAAGTTACGGATGAAACGACGGTAGAAATTGGCAAACCTGAGGAAGCGTTGGAGCTCCTTGAGAGTCCAGGGACGGGGCCCGTCCTGTATGGCTGCAGTCTTTTGGGTATCCATGGCCACAGCCCCCGGCTGTATGACATAACGCAGAAACTTGACTTTGGCTTGATGGAACTCGCATTTCTCCCCTTTCACAAAGAGGGAATGCTCCCACAGTTTCTGCAGCACTAGGCGGACGTGCTTCACATGTTCCTGTTTGGAGGAGGAATAGATCAGTATGTCATCAATGTAAACAATCAGGAAGCGGTGAATCATGTCCCAGAACACGCGGTTCATGAATGATTGAAATATGGAGGGACTATTGGCCAACCCGTACAGCATGACTCGGTACTCATACTGCCCCCTGCTGGTGATGAACAACGTCTTCCACTCGTCGCCCTCCCGGATGCGGACCAGGTTGTTGGCACTTCGGAGGTCTAACTTAGGGAACACGGTAGCCTGGCGGAGGTGTTCTAGGGCGGAGGGAATTCTTTTGACTGTGATGGCGACCACGGGGCGGAGACCCCCGTCCTTCTTCTTAATGAAGAAGAAACCGGCCAATATAGGTGCGGTGGAAGGGTGGATGATACCTTGTTGTAGCTCTTCCATGACATAGGACTCCAGGGATTCCTCCTCTTGTACAAAGAGGGGGTACACCATCCCATGGGGCAGCTGTGCTCCTTCCAATAGGTCATTCGCACAATCACACTCGCAATGAGGGGGCAGGCGATATGTCTTCTCTTTGCTGAACACATCAGCAGGGGATCGTCGCCAGATCTTCAGGTTCGGGGCTCTCCACTGCTGTTGTTTTACAGGGTAGAGACAAGCACTCGCCAGCACACCGGGTAGACCAGGAGAGTATCTCACCACTCTCCCAGTCGAATCAGGGGTTGTCTTTTCGTAACCAGGGAAGCCCCAGCAGCAGGGGATCTTTGGACCTGGACAGTACAAGGAATTCCAAGCTTTCATGGTGTAACAGCCCCACACTCACCTCCAGGGGTTCAGTTGATGGTCCCGCTAATGACTCCGGTGACCACCTGAATGGCAAGCAATCGGTCAAGCTGTTGGAGAGGGACACTCAACCAGTGAACCAACCCGAGATCTATGAAATTCCCGGCCACCCCACAGTCGACAATGGCCTCCACCATGAGACTGAGACCCCCATTTAACTTTTACTGGCACCATGAGCATTGACGGGGGCCGCGACGTAGTCGGGACTACGCCTACCGGCAGTGGCTGGTCACATCGGTGCGGTCGAACCCTACAGTAGGTGATGATGTGTCCCTTCTCCCTGCAGTAGAGGCACAACCCCTCCCGGAGGCGGCGCTGTCACTCAGAGGGATTCAGCGGGGATTTTTGCAGTTGCATGGGCTCCGGGGTCTCGACGGGGGTTCTTGGCGGGTGGCGAGGTAGCTCCTCTTCGGCCTTTCGACGATGGCGGTCTTGCACCATATGGTCGATTCTCACCGCAATGCGGACCAGCTCGTCAAAACTGGGAGCTTCTCCTCTGTGGGCTAGCTCCTCCTGCAGTCCGGGGTTCAGACCTCGGAGGAAGATCACCTGCAGGCAGTCATCCGGCCATTGGAGGTTTGTTGCGATCGTGCGGAATTCCAGAGAAAAGTCTGCGGCAGATCTGTTCCCCTGCTTACAGTCCAACAGCCAGAACCTGGGTCTCTGACCCACTGCCGGGTGGTCAAACACCTCCATTAGGGCTTGATGGAATTCTCTCCTGGAGTCTAAGAGGGGGCTCTTCTCAGCCCAGAGGGGGGTGGCCCACTCGAGGGCCCTCCCGGTCAGCAGTGAGATGGTGAAACGTACCTCTGCTCCAGGACTGCGGAACTTGTCGGGATGTTCCTCGACAGATTCCGCACTGCATCAGAAACCCTTTACACTGATCGGGGTTTCCGTCATACCTTTCTGGGAGAGTTATCGGCAAAGAGGCGGAGGTCCGGGGTCCAGGAGTTGCTCCATTGTGGAGACTCGCGTCTCCAAGGTCCCCGCTGGATCCATGTTGTGGCGAAGTATTCCGTCACGACCGGGAGGTAAGAGAGAGGCGAGGATCCAGGAATACGGGGCAAACAGGTGTTTTATTAGACCAGCTGGGTAGGAGAGGAAGCCGAACACTGGGCAGAGCTGGAGGGCACCAGACGTGCGCTAGTCTGGAGCTGAGGAGCCGAGAGGGATCACCCGGGGGGGTACCCTCTCAGGGGGAGCAGGCAACCGGAACTGGAGATCGGCAAGCAGTAATCGTGGTCATGGGGCAAGAGCCTGGGTCGAAGCCAGGGAAATCCATCCAACACAGAGGCACGGGCACAGGAGGAGGGGGAGACAAGGATGGAGGGAAACACCGGGAACAGGAGGTCAGGTAAGATGCGGGTTCTGGGAAGGTAACAAAGGTAAGGGACCAACACAGGTAAGCCGGACGGGTCAGGAAAGTGAGGGTACACGCTAGACAAGAAAAACGCTTGGTAAGGCACGAGAACATCAGCTCAATACTTCACGTCTTCAGTAGGTCGCGGTTGTGCTTATAACTCCGGTGCTAATTATCTGGAATGCATGTCACCTGGGGGGGGCCCGCCCCGCCCACCCCTTGTGTGCATGACACACAGTTTTGCCAGTGTTTCCCCAAACCCTTTGTTATTCTAGATTTAATGAACAAACTTAAAGTAGATCTGTTGGCTCCTCCCCAAGCCTCCACATGAGAAAAGCACAGGCTGCCACTAATAGGAGCTTCACTTCCACTAGAACTGTCACAATCACTCGATTAAACTGGACTACTAAAAAGCATTGATTAAAAATTTCCTTCTCAATTATATGAAAATCTTTGCTTCGTAATATCTAATATTTGTTCCTAATATCTCATGGTGTTTGAGTCCTTAGTGTTTAATGATTATTAATTGTCTTCCAACTCCTAATCCATAGTATTTGGTTAAATGGTAACGATTTACACCTGTCTCTTGTTGAAACCTGAATATCTTAGCATATATATGCCTGCCCTCTCCCAGTTTCGCTGTGGCTCATTGCAAGTATTATGAGAGAATGTTGCATAATTGGCTCCTATTGGGACTTGACTAAACCTACCTTCAATGGGAGCCAGGTATCTGTAATTTTTTTGTATGAATTATTAATGAAAAAAGTTCTTCCATACATCCATCCATCCATCCATCTCCTACCACTTTTCCGGTCAGATCGCAGGGGCAGCAGTATAAGCAGGGAAACCCAGACTTCCTTCTCCCCGGCCACTTCATCCCGCTCCTCCAGGTGTTCCCAGGCCAGCTGAGAGACACAGTCCCTCCAGAGTGTCCTGGGTCTTCCCCGGGGCCTCCACCCAGTGGGACATGTCCAAAACACCTCACCAGGGAGGCATCCAGGAGGCATCCTGACCAGATGCCCTTGATGCGGAGGAGCAGTGGTTCTACTCAAATGACCAAGCTTCTCACCCTATCTCTGAGGGAGAGCCCAGCCACCCTGCGGAGGAAACTCATTTTGGCCGCTTGTATTCGTGACCTTGTTCCTTCAGTCACTACTAGAGATAAGCCCGATCCGATATGATATTGGTATCAGGGCCGAAATTGCTGTATTTCTGTCATCGGATATTGGTCGGACAGGCCCAATCTATATATTCCAGTTCGCAGCTTGCGCGGGACCTTAAACTCGCTGCAGTGTAATACGATACACATCGCCACTCCTTATTCCATATAGTGAACCTGCGTCAAATTCAATCTGGGTGTGCGAATAACATTAGCCATTGTTTTGAACAAAATATCGCTTGTTTGGAGATACTTTAGTTTTGAAATGCAGAAAAGCAACACAGCTACTTGCAATGTGTGTAAAGCCAGTGTGCCAAGGGGTGGAAGTACAGTTGCGCTGTACAATACAACGAATTTAATTAAACACCTGCAGAGATTTCACGACGAGGAGTATCTAGTGTCTTAGTGTATATACTTGAGAGACTCTCTCAGTCCTGCTCTTCAGAACTAAGAAATTATGGATTTGATGAACCATCTTCTCGCAGAGAAGCGCAGGTTCGGGGGAACCTAACTGTCCTGCAGGGACGCACGCAGCCGGCTACATGATGGACGGATGGGAGAAGTGGAAGGTCGTGTGTTTGGCGGTGCTGTCCGTGGAAGACATCGCAGATATTTACCTATTCGGAACCCTGATTACAGGTTTGATGCTGATTGGATTAGGCATCACTCTGGTATATCAAAAATTGAAGAAAACGGTGACAGCCGCTCAAAGCCCCACTAGGCTGGCCGGGATGATTGATGGAGTTGGCAAAGCTG
>JAODUD010000046.1:10751118-10762141 GCA_026784285.1 Stomatorhinus walkeri | reverse complement strand
ATATCCATTGTGGTGGTGTATAGAGCCAAAAATGTTAGCATTGTGTCAATGTCCCAATATTTATGGACCTGACTGTATCTGACTCAGGTTGATGAGTCCAATCACTGGGGTTTCACCACAGTTCATTTGCTAGTAGGCGTGAATAGTGCAGGTGAGGGGTGGGATTGTTCGGCCCAGGTTATTATCACATGGGCTGTTGATAAAGCATGAGAGGCTGAGGACCCCGAACGCTACGGGGCGCGAGAACTGACTATAACTATTCTGCAGTGTGGAAAAAGCCCTGCTAACTGTACTTATTCTGCTGTGTCCTGTCCATCGGACACATGTGACGGCGGAGGGGAAGACCCTGTCTGAGGATGGCTTGGCTGTCATCCCTGTGAATGAGACTGTCTGTTTCCATCTGTTTAATTCAGCCCAGTTGCTAACCCCTTCATCCCCACCTCTGCAATGTAGGGCTTATGTTGACTTCTCTGTCCTTGGTGATGTCTTGCTAGTGGCACTGTATTGGTATTGTTATCTGGCTTCTCTTGTTCCTCCTATTCGCGTCATGCCCAAGGAGCAGATGTCTTTGGCCGTACATAGATACTTCAGCATTAATTCAAATACAAGAACTCGTGGCCATAGGTGGAAATTAGCGGGAGAACACTTCAAACTGGTTTTAAGGAAGCACTTCTTTACACAGTGTGTAGTCAGAGTATGGAATAGTCTTCCTGATAACGTAGTGCAAGCAGAATCATTGGGTTCCTTTAAATCAGAGCTAGATAAGATTTTAACAACTCTGAACTATTAAGTTCTCCCCAAGCGAGCTTGATGGGCCAAATGGCCTCCTCTCGTTTGTATAGTTCTTATGTTCTTATGCATATTCACGCAGCAGACAGTCACTTAGTCGGACTGGACAATGGTTTGGGGTGTTTGTTCCATCCCTTGGAGTGTCAGTCCTTTAGACTGGGGTGGCTGCCCTGCAGACTGCAGTGGAGGAAGTGGCCAATTGATACTGTAAAGGCCGTTCAAGGTGAATTGTCTGCGGATAAGCAGGTAGCGCTGCAAAACCGTATGGCTTTGGATATTCTATTGGCTGAGAAGGGTAGGGAGAGAATGTTGCACGTACATCCCTGATTCCTCTCAGGCTGTGCAGGATCTGGGGGATGTGGTGCACAAACAGATGTCTGCATGGCCTGTTTGAGTACAGCTGGGGCAATTGGTTCTCCCCACTGATTCCGGGTTTATCCGGGGTGTTTAGACCATTTCTTTTTGGTATATTGCTTTTGCTTGTAGTATTGCTACTAATCATATTGCTGTTTAGGTGTTGTTCTAGTGTTCTGTCTTCCCAGGCGAATTCTGTTATGTTCCAGTGGGCTGCCCCTTATCCATGCGGGGATGATCCTCTCCTTCCTGCCTGGCTCTATGAACCACAGCCCCAGGTTGTCATCGGTATGACCAGTAACGCCAACTCTGCTGGTGACTCATGGTCCAGATATCTAACTGCCGCCAGCGCCCATCGCCACTGCGCTTTTCTTCGGTGTATTACTATGCTGTGGACTCTGATTCTGTGTGAACAGCGTGGATTTTGCGTGTTGAGAAGGGGGGAGTGTGGAAGTAAAATTGGACATTAGTAGGCCCAGGAGGGGAGACATATTGGGTCTGTTATGTTTTAGGCCTTAGGCAAGAAGAGATTGTTTTGAATACTGTGTGACCTCGCTTTGTGATAGCTGCCTGCACTTAGCTCTGCAGAAGCTCAGACCTTGGATAGGCAGACAGTGAAGCAATGGGGGGGGAGAAACTACTTGCAGGGAGAGACTCGAAGCCACCCCAACTGGTGCACAAAGAGTTGTAGCTTAATAAAGTAGTTGTAGTAGTCAATATATTATATGATACACAATTCATCGCATCATGTTAATCATACTAATCATGTGTTAACCATGTATCTTCAGTGATTCAGGGACAATACGTCAATGTGTTAATCATTAATCAATGGAACACCGAAACATTAATGGTGATTCAATGTCATAATATTAATATCTATATACATATCTCAAGTAGAGTCTAGAAGCCGAAGCTGTCTCCAGTAAATTGCGTATGACGGGTGGACTTTACCTTGCTACCAAAGTGAACCAATGGAACAGGAGAATTGTTTTTTTATACGTTTCAACTTAGTTTGTTGATGTTTTGTGACCAAACAGGACTTAGAAGTCCTGGGAGTTATGGTTTATCTACTGGTTGCTCTATGTGCCAGAGGTGACTTGGTACTGAGTGCCAGAGTGTGATGGGAGCGCTTTGCTGAACTTGCTGGAATAAAAGAGATTTTCTTTACTCACCAAACTAACAGGTCCAGTATAATGGATCTACAAAATGTTTGATTTGAAAACTGGTTCAACCAATTCACTGAAAAACAGCCAGTTCAAAAGAATGATTTATTCACGAATCAGACATCAGTACAAAAAAAACCTTCCAACATGGCTGTCAACATTGGACACTCCACAGAACTGCAGCACAGGCGTGGGTTTCCTGAAACCTTTGTAAAGCTAAGCAATTTGTTACCTGCCACTTAAGATCAATTATTAATTACCAAGTGTTTCTCAAATCATTTCTTAAACAAAAGCAGTTAATAATATTGTTCCTAAATTTATGAATGCTCTGACCCACTAGTTATTTTCCATGTTGTTCTTTGTTTGAACTTTTGCATGTTCTCCTGTTACAAAAACAGAAATATTGCTGTCATGCCTCGCATGCCTTTCCCCCCGTTCTCTTTGTTGCGTGGCTCTAATGAGTCACATCTGTTCCTCCTTTAACCCTTCCTCTTGTTACAGCCCAGGTGCCTCTCGTCTGCTCTCTTGTCTGTGGTGTATAAAGTGCCTCCCTGTCCTGAGATACCCAGTCCAGTCATTGTAATGTTACTGCAGGTGCCCCTCTGTTTGCACTGTGCCCTGTGTTCCCTCCTGACTCTCCCTATGCAGTTTTGACCCCTTGAGGTCCAATTCCTTTTGCCTTGCATGTAGTGATTTGTTTGAATAATGCCCCTTTGCTTTTTCCCACACCTGCCATCACTTCCGTCCTTCCCACCTCGTAACAATTGCCCAAAACATCACAAAAACATACTTTTGGGAAATGCAATTATGATGGTCGTGATGATATTCTAATGAAGGGTTAATGTTGAAATATAAAACTGTAATGTAGGGTATAAATTAGCACAGAAAGGGAGTGCTGTTTTAATACACGTATACCATTTTAGTGAATAACCAGGTCATGCACCATTAACAACTAAATTGAGAATGACCTTGAAATTTAAATTCAATTCATAAAACAGATTATTTGTTGAAAATATAAAATGGGCTCAAATTGTGATGTTGCTTCCTTGTAAAAATGAGCAATACGAGCAGCAATAGAAAAAGGAAAAACACTTTTCAAAAATAGCTGAATCAGCATACTACACACAACAAGAACAACATAGCAGCATTCAGAGGGAAGTCTTGGAGCTCCTAAGGACTTGTGCAGCACCAGAATCATCCACATGCCCAAAGCACGCTCTACAGCAGTATGTGTTTTTTTCTCAGTCACAGTTTGGGGATTCTTGGTACTAGACTCAGCCTTCCCAGATCTCATTTGTTCTGTACCTGTGTTGTTCATTATCTAGTTCATTATTCACTAAGATTAAACGCTTTTGGCATATGCACGCCAAATGTTACGGATTTAGAACATATGACAATGATTTTAATTGGATCATCATAGATTAAGGCTCAGATCTGCTTTGGATCCATAATCCATATCAGATCCAGCTTTGGACTGATGTGTAAGTAGGATCAGAACCGCATCCATTTTGTGGATCCTGCCTGAAAGTATTGCTACCTCCAAAACAAATATGGAGTGTTGTCCATTTGTCTTGTGGGCCAACAAAAGGGAGGTGTATTAAAATGGATGAGAGAGGGATATAGGGCTCTCGAAGGAACAAACAGGCACACTTAGGTTCACTCAAAAACACTTTAATAAGTAATACAAAATAATCTCACATTAATATCAATAGCAAGCTATAATATTGAATGCAATGGAAAATAGCCTTGTACTACAATGGGTATCAAATAGTATAGTATATTATAGCTAATAATAGTGGACGCAAAGGTACGAATATATACACAGAAAAGCAATGAAACGTAAAAGAAGCAAGCAAACATAAAAGAAGTCATGAAATATTATCACAAGCGGTGATAATTACTCGCAAGAATCAATGAAAAAGCATAAGCAGTTGCAAAGCTATTTAAACTCGGACGTGCCTTCATCACCCACCTTTACACATGGACTGGGGAGCTCTTTTCAGTCCTGGCAGGAAACCAACACGTGAGTTCCAAGAAAGTGCCGGGCGATGCGCGCTTTATCCCACAGCTGACCTCCGTTCAGTACTGGGATCTTCCCCTTCCTATATACTAAATTTGGGGTTGCGTGTGGGCAGGGGGTAAGCTGGCCAGGCTCACCCCTTCCCTCCAGGCAATATGTACTCCAATTCCCCCTTTTGTCCGAGTGATGCTGCTTCAATAGCACTACCTTGTTTGCGAGAGGTACTAGGGAAAGGTTCCATCTTCACCTTCCCCACCAATACTGGTCATACTGTCACAGTACCTCCAAATTTTACATTTTCCATCTCACTCCTGGGTCCCAGGTGTTATCAGCATCACACTTGTCTCATTCCCCAAGATCCCCCAATTCTCTCAACCTGAAAGCCACATCACCTATTCTCTCCCCTACCATAGTCAACAACAACGACATTACTGTTGCTTTGTACTGAGCAGGTGCTGTTTTAATGAGAGCATTCCGGGTTAGTATTGTTAGACATAAATCATCCAGCGCATCCACATGCCTGGTATACACACCCGCCCTCATAGTTAATTCTCGCATTCTAGCGATCGCTTCCGACAAGGTTTGCCACTGGTCCGGTTTTTCCACTCAGCTGCTTTCATTGGGGTATCGCTGGTTCACCCCATTGCCCAAAAGGGCTAGGAGGGTAGTGTCACTGCCTCTCCCATCTATTGGTGGCTGCCTGCGCTCACGACATTGAGACCGCACTACAGCTTCGGTGCTTAGATCACAAAAATGGTGATGATTCTCCTGGTCGCTGCTTCATCCGCTCCCGTATATCACTGATCTCCTTTTAAGTGAAATCCTCCACCCACAAGGAGCTCAGACTGCCATGGTCTCCGACCAGCAGGATCTTGTACTTCCCTGAAATAGGGAGTGCAGAAGTTGTTAACGGAGGGGGATCAGTAACAGATCCCTGATCAGGATCCGCAACTTTATCTGGGTTGTAATAAGATCCTTATCATCTGAATCCCAGATATTGCCATCCCATTGCTTGGGATCCCAATTATCAGCAGTTGCAGTAGCAGCAAATGCTCGTATTTTTCGCGGACATGCTGTCCATATTTTCCTAGCATTGGCTTTTGCTACTTGCATCGCAGCCGCTCTGCAATCCCGGTTGCTTGTTGCAGGCTTTGGTGTAAAATCTCCACCTGACCCTGTGCCAGGGTCATCCGACCTAATGTCTCAGTTAACTCTCTTATTTGTCCCTCTTTTGCCCTTTCCGCCTGGTCATGCTGCATTCTGTATGCAGCCAACACGATCCATAGGCATCTCTGTAGAACTTGCACAGGATCCTTTGCAATCAGAACCTTTCTAAGGCACAACAATACCTGCTTTTCTGCTGGAGTGCAGGAGTCCAGAAATCAACAGTACTGACTAGAACTCAGCCATGGGATAAAACGCGCATCGCCCGGCACTTTCTCAGAATTCATGTGTTGGTCTTCTGCCAGGACTGAAAAGGGCTCCTCAGTCACTGCCGCTGAAGCTTTGCGCCAGTGTTGTCACTTTCAGCAGCAACTCTTATACCTGTGTTCATGGCTCAGTGGGCTAAGCCTTTATGCCTGAAATCAAAAGGTCGCCAGTTCAAACCCAGCCTAATTAAGATGTGAATAGTGATCTTCAACGGAGAGTGGTATTCTACACCCTGAATGCAGGTAAAACAAAGAAAGGTAATGTGTTTTTTTTGCCAATTTAACCTAATTTAAAAAAAAATAATACTTCAGACAATTGAAGTTTTGAAAAGAAGACAGATTATGGATTTAGTCAGTGTTTTTTTTTCATGATTCTACATAATTATTTCAGCGAGATATAAACTGAAATACCGGAGAAACATACGTGGTCCAGGATGCCCTCATCCCTAGAGCGTTAATAATAGTGAATCATTTTATTTCCTTCAACTCTGCATAGGCACTGCTTCAAATTTATATGGTTACAGTTTTTAATTTTTCATTCCATCTACAAATAAACTGTGAAAAGGATTTTATTGTTGCTACTTTTCTTGCACTTCATACTACCTTTCGAAAGTGATGGGTGTGTGGTGCAGTGACAGCAGACTGATGGGCCATTGACAGTATGCAAACTACTACAGGTGTTGGGACACCTATCTAATCAATATTCATTGTATAGGCCATAGAGTGTCACTCTAAATTTCTAACACTTTAGTAGTCAAACCACATAAAATTTCAGAATCTTTCTTGTATGTGTATGTGTGTATGTGTGTATGTATAGCCAACCACTATGTCTATAAGCTTCAGTGCTCAAATGTCTTGGCTAGAAATGTCTATAATGTGATTTTTTACAATTTCTCAGCATGTCTGAAAATGGGTTTTTGGAAAGTATATGTTTAAAGATGATTTCAACAAAAAACAGAATAACATTCTAAGTGGTCTCAGATTATTGATGTTGAGTTTGTGCTGAATAAAAGCAAATATATCACTTTGGAATAAATGTTTTTTAGATAGGTGAAATATTTAAAAATGTCAAGGCATGTCAGACTACCCTGAAAGTGGCTGAGGCCTCAGACTCCTGAGGGTTAACCCTTCCTCAGATACATCTATGTGCACAGCCTTCGAGACATCAGAAGGCACAGGGCCAGAGGGGGCTGGGGCGGAGGTTGCCAGGGTGGTTAAAGAGCTCATTTGCAGCCAAGCCCCGGGGGTGGGCAAGATTTGTTCTGGGTACCTGAAGGCTCTGGATGTTATGGGCCTGTCATGGATGACACGCCTTCTCAACAGTGTGTGGAGGTCAGGGACAGTACCACTGGATTGGCAGACCGGGGTGGTGGTCCCCTTATTCAAGAAAGGAGACCAGAGAGTGTGTTCCATTTACAGGGGCATCACACTTCTCAGCCTTCCTGGGAAAGTCTATTCCAGGGTACTGGAGAGGAGGGTAAGATCGACAGTCGAATCTTGGATTCAGGAGGAACAATGTGGTTTTCGTCTTGGCCATGGAACACTAGCCCAGCTTTATACCTTAGCGAGGGTACTGGAGAGAGCCTGGAAGTTTGCAAATCCAGTCTACATGTGTTTTGTGGACTTGGAGAAGGCTTATGAGCAGGTTCCTCAAAGTGCTCTGTTGGGGTGCTTAAGGAGTATGGGGTTCGGGGCCTTCTACTGTGAGTAAATCGATCCCTATATGAAGGGAGTAGAAGCTTGGTCCGCATTGCCAGTAATAAGTCGGATGTGTTTCCAGTGCGTGTTGTACTCTGTCAAGGCTGCCCTTTGTCACCGGTCCTGTATATAATATTTATGGACAGGATTTCTAGGCACAGCCGGGGTGTTGAGGGTCTCCAGTTTGGTGGCCTCAAGATTGTGTCAATGCTTTTTGCGGATGACGTGGTCCTGTTGGCTTGATCTGCTGGGGACCTCCAGCAAGCTCTGGGGCAGTTTGCATCTGAGTGCGAAGCGGGGAGATGAGGATTAGCACCTCCAAGTTCCAGACTATGGTTCTCACCTGGAAACAGGTGGATTGACCTCTTCAGGTAAGGGAGGAGGTACTGCCTCAAGTACAGGAGTTCAAGTATCTCGGGGTCTCATTCACGAGTGATGGTAGAAGAGATCAAGAGCTGGATAGATGGATCAGAGCGGCATCTACAGTTTTGCAGGCGCCCAACTGGTTCGTCGTGGCCAAAAAAGAACTGAGTCTGAAAGCAAAGTTCTATTGGTCCATCTTCATTCCTACCCTCACCTATGGTCATGAGCTGTGAGTAGTGACCGAAAGAATGAGATCGCAAATTAGCCAAAATAAGGTTTCTCCGAGGTTGCCTGGGCTCTCCCTTACAGACGGAGTGAGAAATTTGGATATCTGCAAGAGTCTCAGGGGAGGATCATGTCCTACAGGGAGGATTCCCCAGGGCAGACCCATGACGCACTGGAGGGATTATATCTCTCGGCTGGCCTGGGAACACCTCAGCATCCACCCAAAAGACCTGGTAGAGGTGGCTGGGGAGAGGGAGGTCTGGGAATCTCTCCTGAAGTTGTTACCCCCATGACCTGGATCCCAGACAAGCGGGTGGTGATGGGTCGATGGATGGATGGAACAAACGAATGTCATTTACGCTAGCAAAACATAATTACACTAGATTTTTTTTCAAGATATATCAGTCATATGAGTGTGATTGCGGCAACTATAGGGCATAAAACTGCTCTCAGTGCCAGGTAAGGTCCTTGCTTTGGTCATCCTTAACAGAATCTGTGATCACTTGCTTGTCTGTCAGCATTTCCTGTGGGTGTCCTGGGTAAAGACCAAGATCCAGCCCTTTAATGACTTCTTATCAAAATCAGGTTTATTGGCACACACAAGGATTTTGTTTCTGGCAGTTGGTGTCTCTCTGGTACATTACAATACAATACATCAAATTAGTACAGATTAAATACAGTATAAAGTATATCTTATGCAAGTCATCATTAGTGTATCTGTCTGCAAGGAGAATGTCGACCTCGTTGAGAGATTTACTTACCTTGGTAGTGACATGTCTCCGATGACTCTACCAATGAAGTCAGCAGACGGATTGGGAGAGCATGGGGGTCATGAAGTCACTGGAAAGGGGTGCACCACACTCCTGATATCGTTGCAAGAGGACGAAGGTTCAAGTCTTTAGAGTCCTGGTGCTACCTGTCTTGCTATATGGCTGTGAGACATGGATACTATCCAGTGAGTTGAGATGTAGACTGGACTCCTTCAGTACTGTGTCTCTTCGGAGAATCCTTGGGCACCAAGGATTATTCAAAAATATTCCTTTATTTATCTTTCTAAACTGTACAAAATGTGTCTTCTTCTTAATAGTGCAACTGAAATTGAATAAAATACTGTTTAAAAAAAATCCCAAATCAAAATACATAAATTAAAAAACAATCTTTAAATAAATAAACTGAGGCTTGCATGTGCAGCTTTTTAGTGTGACTTGCCCTTTTAATAATCTTCACTCAGCTCGCTGTGATGCCGGTGGACATGTTATTTTTGTATGTTATCATGTGCATGCAGTTTTTGTCTCGTCTCTGCCTTTCTCGCCGTTTTCGTTTGTGATTACTGGAAAGCTAAAATGCTGTCACACCACCAATTTAAGATTGGGCGGTCCATCCATCCATCCATTTTCTGAAACTACTTAATCTAAACTGGGGTCATGGGGAGACCGGAGCCTATCACAGGAAACAACCCTGGGCAGTCATCTACACACCACAGGGCACACACACAGGACAACTTAGACGTAACAATCAACCTTTCCTCTGATGACATTCCTCTAAGACCAGGAATCAGCTATTAAGTTCTCCCCAAGTGAGCTTGATGGGCCAAATGGCCTCCTCTTGTTTGTATAGTTTTTATTTAACCTGTCCTGCACACTTTTGGACTGTGGGAGGAAACCGGAGCCCCTGGTGAAAACAGGGAGAGCATGCAAACGCCACACAGAAAGAACTCAGACCAAAGCCAGGACCTTCTTACTGTGAGGTAGTGACGCTAACAACTACACCACTGCACCCACCGTCCTCAAGTTCAAATTTGCTCGCCATCTCGTATTCGATCAAAACCAAAATCTGATGTATGATGTCGACATGAATATGCAGTGACATCTGACATCGAACTCACGTCATGAAATCAAATGTAATATTACACCGGTTTTTCTGTGAAGTAGCTGTTTATTTTCCTCATCAGCTAGTTTAAATCGTCATACATTTACATCAATCTTTAACCGATTAACGATTCATCATTACTTACCTACAAATAGATCTCAGACGTCTTGTTCACGTCTCATACTCAGAAGTGTCATGAAATGGGATGGGAACATCACTGCCCTCAGAGCTATTGTACACTGTGTAGGAATAATTAGCTTAGGTAAATTTTTAAAGTTAATACATATTACCTGGCGCCGGAAAAGGACAGTTGCTCCTGAGCTTTGCTCAGTCGCCAGTCGGGGGACATTTTCCACTTTTTTCCTGCTCTGGCAGTAGCCTGCTGTGAGGGGGGTTTTGTGGTTTCTCGACCTCCCAAGAACTACTGCGATTAGTTCAAACTTAATTGGTTCAGGCAGAAGTTCTTTTGGTAAGTAGTAGTAAATTTATTGGATTAAAAATAAAAATAATAATTAAGTTCCGTTTAACACAAGTAATAACTGGTTATTTTAGTGTACTCAGCACTTTATTGCATTTAACGTTACGCTAATTAATCTTTAAAGTTAAACTATATAAATTTATTGGGCTGGGAGTACGGGGTCATAGTGATGTTAGTTAATTTGAAAGACGTTGCTCTTCTGGACGTTTATGTCCAGTCGGACTTCATCTGTGAGTGACGTAAGCTAGTGGACTCACTCATGGTCAAGGTTCGTGACCTTGAGGAGCAACTGGCTCTCATCCAATGCAACAGTGAGTTGGAGGAGCTAGTTAATACGCCGTTTAGGGAGAAGGTGTGTATGCCACTAGCGGGGAGGAGGGAGAATGAAGAGCAGAAAGGTCGAGAGACCTGGGTGAGTGTAGGTCGTAGTCGCAGAAAAGGGTGTGCACACCTTACAGAGGCGGCATCACGTGGGATGACTGTGTCAAACAAGTTTCAGGTGCTTCCAGCTTTAGAGCCGGAAGGGACTGGGGAGGCAGGTGGGCCCTTGGGCACTAAGGAGCCCCCTCCCCCCAGGAAGAGGGAGGTTGTGGTAGTGGGGGATTCAATTATTAGGGGAGTAGACAGTTATGTG
>JAODUD010000046.1:10730107-10740760 GCA_026784285.1 Stomatorhinus walkeri | reverse complement strand
TCTGTACTTTATATTTCTGCTCCCTGCATAGATTACCTTACATTTATCTGTGTTAAATTTCATCTGCCAAGTATCAGCCCAGTCGCTAATTAAATCCAGATCCCTTTGTAGCCTCTCTGCTGCTAGATCAGTATCTGCTACACCACCCACCTTGGTGTCGTCTGCAAACTTAATAGTGGTCCTAAAATTTAACCCTGAGGTACCCCACTAAGAACGCAGGCCCACTGTGACATTGTGCCTCTAATAACTACTCGCTGCTTCCGGTCAGTTAACCAGTTTTCGATCCAAGCTGCTAATGTTCCTAAAATCCCTGCAGCCTTGATCTTAAGCAAGGGCTGTTTGTGGGGGACAACTTCAAAGGTCTTCTGGAAATCTAAGTAGATCACGTCGTAGGCCTTTTTGTGATCAATTTGGTAGGAATTAAGTAGGAATGAGAGAGAAACTATTTGTACAAGGCAACCATTCTTCTGAGATTTTGGGGAGACCATCCAGTTCACACCGATGGTTTGTTAAGCAGAGCCCGTTGGCCTCATAGTATGAAGAACTGATGTTCTGGGCAGTGCAGTGTTCAGTATATGGACATCAGACACAGAGGTTAAAGGATTAACTATTCAGGAGAGTCAGTAATGCTGTGCCCCAACTTTCTTATAAAAATGTATATGACATAATACCTGCTACACAATAATAATACCAAATTGCTTTTGCAAATAAAATAGATTCCCCTTTTTACTGGTTATGGGGCACTCTCAAGATTAATGACATTGTGACATTAGATTTACATGAAGGTCTTTACACTTCTACTTGCCACAGCTAGTTACACACTTTGATCAAAGTTAGCAAATGGCAACCAAAGCACACTACAAGATAAACATCAGTATAAACAACACAATATTAAAATTGCATAGATTGATATTAACATTTTAGCAACATTTTAAAATGATCTCTGTAAGCACAATTTACAAACTTAGTATAATTTCCAGAAACAGGTCCAGAGTACTTACCTGAGCATTCTGTAGTATGTTATTTACCAGAACCACCCTGCGCCGAGCATTTAGCAGTTTCTTCACATACGGATCCAGGTCCAGCGCCACCTTCTGGTGCTCATTAATTCTGCAGAGTTCTAAAAAATTATAGGGAGATTAGACTGGGAGTAAAAATACCAGTGAGAAAGAATATGCCATCTATAATCAAATCAAGTAATTGGATTTTAACATGTGAACAACACGTATAACAAGAGCTTTTACATCTGAGATGTTAAAGTGCTTTCACAGGAGGATATTGTGAACTGGATATTGTGGACTTTGCATGCATATTTGCAAAAATAAAGGAAGCCACTTAAATGACGGCTTTGTAGTTATGTTCTGACATCATTACAACTACTATAGAAATACAGATAAAATATTGTTTATATTTTTAAGAAGGCATCATAATACTCATATAGGCTCAGTTTACACTTAAAAGTTAAAATGCGTCTTGGGTGATCATATCACACGTGGGTCACTAACGCATTGAGACGCATTGCGGCTTACACCTGCATTTACCAAGCACCTCCAAGCTGTCCAGCAGACTACTTTGGTTCAGATCCTATTAATGCCTACGTTACTTTACTCTCTTTGCTGCCTCTAGAACTGAAATGGCCCCATGCTCAGTTGTTACACAAGTCTCTGTTGCCTGACAAGCCGCTAAGAAAACTAAAATGTTTCAAGAAAGAAATACATGTGCAGCTAAACCAATTACTGATACTGGCTGTACAAAGTCATATGCGACTTCTTCAGGAGGTCAGGTCATCATTTAGAGCATTGGCAACTGTCACCAAACCAACCACCATGTCCTGCATTGACGATATATTTTCCGGTGGCATCATTGTTGCGGACACATTAGCATTTAGACTACAGAAGATGTGGTCCAATGTGTCCTAGACCCCCACGGCAAGTGGTATAAATGATTGGATTACAGTGCCTCTTGGTGTTCATTTACACTTGCATTTAGTGCTGTCCACTTGAGATCCGATCGCCCAAGATGCATTTTAATGCCAAATGCAAACAGGGCCTTCGATTACCATACTTGTATGATCTCTTTTATTCAACAAAATGACTAATACGATGTAATTAACTAAAGAGTTAAGTGATACAAAACTCATCTAAGGAATAGCACAGCCAGGGCCATTAACTAACTAGTGACTGGCTGTGTTGACAGAAGCCGCACCAGTGGCCAGGTTGTCGATGTGTTCCCGCAGCTCCACTTGGCTCTCTCTGAAATGAAAAGAAGGGGACAACATGTAAGAAAGATCATCTAGGACAGGGGTGTCAAACTCCAGTCCTGGAGGGCCCGAGACCTGCACATTTTGGGTTTCCCCTAATTTAACACTCCTGATATCTCCTTGTACTAATTATCACACAGCTCTTGAGCTGAATCATTTGTGGTAGAACAGGGAAAGAACTAAGCTATACAGCGCTCCGACCCTCCAGAACTGGATTTTGACACCCTTTATCTATGACATGGTCTTACCTATCAATCAATAAGACCTCCAAACACATCCAGATTGACAACAATATCATATTCAATTTCATTTCCATTTATTCATCTGGCAAACACTTTTGTCCAAAACAGGGCTGGGCGATATCATATCGGTATTGCATCGCGCATGTGCAATAATCACTAGGGCTTCAGATGACAGGCGCAACATTTGCTATGCGCCAGCTATTCGGTGCTATACGGACATTTAATTACGCCCACAATTTAAGCAGTTTAGTAGCATGGCTAAAATATTAATCATTAATAAGGCTTTGTGCGACGTCCAAAAGTTATTATTAGTATAAATACGGCATATCCTTATGTTTAATAAATGTGTCAGACTTTGAACTGCAAAAAGTACCACCACACTGCCTATGTCTTTTTACGTTGTTTATCCACAAGATCTCGTCTTTCAAAAGATGTCGTGGCTGCTCTTCTTTATCTTGACTTCAGTGCATATTGCACTGAGGTATACAAAATCGTAGTATATCAAAATAGTATTTCGTGGTGTGCTCCGCTAATCGAATTTAATATACATAAAGTTTATACAGATTACTAATTTTTCTGTATCACAAATGCCTCTCATTAATATTTAAGCCATACTAATCCTCTTACCAAATTATGGCCGTAAATTAATGTCCGTATAGCACCGAAATGCTTCGTCTGTCATCTGAAGCCCTGGTGATTATTGTGCATGTGCGATATAATATTGATATGATATCGCCCAGCCCTAAGTAAGTCAGGATCGGAGAGCAGGATCAGACAGCACCCCTGGATAAACTGAAAGGCCCAATGGCGACATAACTCTACCAACCACAGGATTTAAACCAGCAACCTTTTATCATAGGTACAAAGTGAATAACCACACACTGCCCCGTTTCTTATTCAGAGCAACTTACAACAATACTTTCAGCAATAGACTGGCATGTCTTTAATAACAAAAAGCCCGACAAATACCTATAATCATAAATAAGCTCAAACACAGCACTGCAGATAGATCTTGAGGACTACAGAAGAACCAATCCAATTCTAAAAGGTCTTTCACTCTGAGCTGGCTAGTGGCTGACCCTAAATAACCCACAGTCACGTGAGTCTGTCTGGAGGCTTCCAATAGGCGTGGCTGAACTGACAGCCCATCATCATCTAACGAAAGACTTAAGAATAATATACTCAATATTATTTCTCCACACTTAATATTAAGTGATCCACAAAACGAAGTGTCGTTCTTAGTGTGGTATTTCGTAATTCACTACCAGAGGCATACAACTTCTTCTGTCATGACGATGCAAAGCCACATTAATACTGCAACCCAACCACGAGCTCACATTATCAACAAGAATGCACACTACAAAACATTACAGCTGCAGATCTCCAGAGACGCATCACGAAGTCAAGGGATTCAGGTTTAGATAATCTTCATGCAGTTTGGCGAATGAAGCTGGTTAAAGTAGATGTCGCTAATGCATTAAAGGGAACCTGGTGGGGCGAAGCAGAGGAGTGCTCGCATTAAGGCACGAAAGAGCCGTAAAGTGAACGTCACAACACAGAGGACGCGGAACTACAGCCTTAGCCTCAACCCGCCCAGCATTCAACCTGCCGGTTGCAGTTGAAACTCACCTCACGGAGTGCACGTGCAGGTCGAGCTGCTGCACGGCAGGTTTCAAGAGCTCGAACAGTCCCTCGCCAATAGCATCCTTCTCCGACGGTGTCTCCACTACCGATACGGCCAGCGCCGCCATGCTGCTCGCGAGTCGTCCTCCTGAGATGATGGGCACGTGGTACGTGACGTCACCCACAGCCCTGGGCGGCTCCATTTTCTTCCTTTTCTTACCTCCGCCATTTCAATTCGGCACTCGAAGACTACATAGGTCAAGCGAAAGCGCAAATCAATTAACGAAACAAAGGGCCACAACCACCCAGTAGAAAAAAATCTGATTTTAAAAGCTTGAAGAACGAAAAAGAGGGGAGGCTATTTTGCTAGTTAATTTAGGTAAGTAATCTGGACGCCGTGCTTCTCAACACAAAGCGGCGAGCTGCTAGCTAATGAGGAAGCCGTGTCCATAAAGCTAAATACAGTATCACATGATACAGCGGCTTGTGCCATTTACCGTTAAGTATCGTCAGTATTTGGTTATCTGGGGGACTGGCTACATCATCAGTGGCTAAATATAAATGGCACAGTTTGAGTGTAGTGTGATCATTAAGATGAACGAATTGCACGTTAACCGAAACGGGTGTTTGGGCTCCAGAGTTTAAAGTAATGGCGTATATACAGCGATTGCACCATTGTTTGTGATTTTCCTATCAGATTAACGTCTCCTCAATCAGTTACGTTTGTGAGTTTGTTTTATGCGTGAATAATCATTCCTTCACTTGTCTTCTGCCCCTGCCCTTCTCTTGGGTCTGTTCGTATCAGGAGTGGCCCGGCACAGCGACGATGAGTAACCCATCCTCTCAAAAAGTCGTGCTGAAAAGCACCACGAAGGTGTCCCTGAACGAGCGGTGAGAGGCGCCCCACACTGACCGAATAGCGAAGGAGGGGACGTACAGTGACGTAGCGCGAGAACCGGAAGCGGAAATGGCGCAAGGGGAGCTGATTACACACCGGGATATTGACTGGCCCACATGTAGAAAGGGGCAGAGGTGCTGGTTCAGAGGAACCAAGAAAGAGCGCTCACGCTAGAGTGGGTAAAAGAGGAAGGAAATATATATTATAATCCCCCTTTGTGAGCCTTTTAACAATTGGGCTTAAGGAGAGTGTTGCTGATATGTGGTATGGTGACAGTTTTTACCTAAGCCTGCCTCTGCTCTGTCCATGTTGTTCAGAGCACAGAAAACGCTTGGGGGATTAGGGGGCAAAAATGCTACCCATTTTCCACCCACCTGAGTACATTAAAAAGCTGCCTCTCCAGCCCTCATATTCTCTCTCTCTCTCTAGTCACATAAACAGTGTGAACATGATGTCATTCTCTCTCTCCCCACTATCATGTCCTGTTTGTGTTTCTCAACATAAAACCCGGGTGCCCAGTCCAAGCCCAGACGTGAGCCAATCCAGCCCACCGTCTCGCTGCTCAGGCCTCCTTGTTCTGTCACAGTCTCTGCGCGCCCTGTCCTGTTCCTCCAATTTCTGTGCAGCATGTCACGGTCTGGGCTGTAAGAGGCTGGCTGCCCGGGCGTGCCCACTGCCCCTAGCCTCTGATGCCCCCATGTACATCTGGGAAAAGATGCCCAAGCCTATGGGGAGGCTCGAGGCTTGTAAGAGGCATTTGTTCAGACTCTCTTGTGGAGCATTATATGTTGTTTTTGCATTTTGCTTGTCTTTCTGGTTTTGTTTCATTTCATGGTGTACATCTTTGTTCTGTTCTCTTCTCCCCCTGCCCCACTTCCTAACACCAAACTGTCTTTTTGTCTCTTAAAATGCTGAGCATGGCCACCAAGATCTGGTGGCACTTTGAGAGAGAAAAAAAAACCCATCAAAAAAGTGGGCATTCACATTTTTCTGGGTGGCTGTAGATACGGCCATGGTGTGTTAAATTATTTGCTTTGGAACCTCCTGTCCCCCTTTCCCTCCCTCCCTCCCTCTCTGCACTGCCCCCACCCCATCTTTGTTCCCCAAGCTTCACTAACATGCTGAAGAACAAGCAGCCCACCCCGGTGAGTGTCCGGGCCACCATGCAGCAGCAGCACATGGCCAGCGCCCGCAACCGCCGTCTGGCTCAACAGATGGAGAATCGGCCTTCTGTACAGGCGGCACTGCAGCAGAAGCAGGTGAGAAGTCTGCAGAGTTTGGGCAGAACTGGCAAGAAAGTGTTTGTTCCTGTCCTGCCACAATCCTGATGGGTAAGATGCCTCCCATGAACCCAAATATTCATAGTGGTTTTACAGCAGCTTTGAACAGTAAAGGTGGTATTTATATTACTTTCTGTGGGAGATGTTAATCTATAGTTCACCATAAATGTTCAAAGCAGTGCAGTATATTGGGTGATACTCAGGAAAATAAGCGATTTGAAGGTCAGCGTGACAGTTTGATTGTCCAGCAGTTCCTAAGGCCACATTTCTTGTAAACAGACAGATTTTATGTCCCTCTTTCCTCTCAGGCTCTCCAGCACTCGCCTGCTCCCTTTTGCGTGTGATTATTGATCCATGTGAACAAATTTATTGTAATCCTGCTTGGTGTCGGTCATCCCTACTGTAGGAGACTCGTGTCCCCAATGTGCTCCACTGAGCACCACAGCAGACCCTTGCTCCCTGGGCCCATTCAACTGTATTAGTCCTCCACATTTGCACTGATGGCACTATGGTCTTTCTGCTTTCTGGACACATTTGGATTCTGATTTTAATAATACTTGTTAATGGTTCATTCTTTTACACTTGTTATACTCCATTGTTGCACATTTGTATGGTACCCTGTTTATACCTTTCTCACACACACTCTACATACCTTAGCTTTAATTCTTTTTTTCCCCCATCATACTTGCATTTCATTATTGCATTCCTCATTTTGTATGGTATTGTATTCTTTTTGGCATTTTAAGCTCTTGTTTGGTTTTGCACAGTGAGAGCTGTGCCTCGGCACAGTCGTTTCCCTCAGGATGAATAAAGTTTTATCTTTCCTTTTAATGAACCTCTGGCCTACCGAAGCACTGTGCCAGAGCCACGATCTCACGAATGCACACTGCCGCTTCATCCCGCAGAGCCTGAAACAGCGTCTGGGGAAAAGCAACATCCAGGCCCGGCTGGGAAGGCCCATAGGACCCTTGATGAGGGGTGGACCGGGTGCCAGGGGTTTCTCCATGGGGGGTCTGCGGGGAGTACCTCGAGGAGCCCTTAGGGGCCGCGGTGGCCGTGGGGGTGCCATGAGGGGGGCTCTGTCCCTCAGAGGTGAGTGTGGGCTCTAAGAAGTGAAATGTGAGGCATCTGCACTAGAGTTGGATGTGATATTTTGACTTGTGTCAGCTTCGGTACCCCGATATTGAGGCTACATCCATTGCGTGAAACATTGTCATTAAAAACCATATTGGCTGCAAATTATATAATATTGTTCGCTGCTAGATGCTTTTTTGTTTGCTGTGCAGAGTATTGGAGGGGACCCCTGTTAATTGTGCATCCCCTTCTTACTAATGGTGATAACTTTAGAACCATTCTCCATATGTAACTATTCAGCATTATATTGGCGCTGCTTCAGTTGTGCCTGAAAATACTGTGTGCATGGATTGATACCGGTATCATGGACTGAAAATGACAGCAAAGCACATCATATATCATATAGGCTTAATCCATATAGCAGCAATAAGCTGAAAGACAGTCCATCCAGAACTTATCATAGAAATTAGGGCAAGAGCTTGCAGTCTTTCCAGTTTACCACAGCTTTTCTGCAAGAAATGGCCAAATTAACAGGCAACTTGCATTTAGACCATGAAACCTCCTGCAATGCCATTGCAGTGTGCATTTGTGTTTTTAGTTATGTTCCGCTGCAGGGACGATCAGCACAGCAAGCACATGTCATGTTGAGGCATCATACACAGTACAAGTGAACTTAGTCTACATAACTCATTAGTCTCATCAATTCATTGGGCACTTTGGAAATAAAACAATACATTTTTCTGTCAACATATTTGACTGTGCCAGAGATTGGAATATTTTGCTGTATGTAGATACAATATTACAGCTCCTAATACAGCAATGATAAAAGTATTTCAGATATTTTAGTGCATTTGAAAGCATTTAAGTGTTTTTATGACGAACATTTGACTGATGCTAAATGAGAACCGTAGGTACTTATTCCAGATACGTGTCGTATCCTGTGGTTACTGGCAATAACCTGGCCCTATGCTAAACTGAACAAGATTAATCTGTAACTAGGAATTGTCCCCCACACCCTGTGAGTGACTGAACCAATGACTTATCTGGGTCATTGATATAAAATGCAGTGTTAACTTGTTTTTCACAGGAAATGGTGAATATTGGCCGGACGCTTGGCACTAGTGAGTCTGTTGCTAGCTGTCATTCACCAGTCCTTCCCCTTCTGCAGGTATGGGCCAACTCCGTGGACGAGGTGGCCCTAATCGCTTGGGCCTTCGCCGAGGCATGCGCCAGAGAGGGGGCCTGGGTGTCCGCGGAGGGCCTCTGACTGGGACCGGACGAGGAGGCCAGGGTTTGAGGGGTGAGTCATTATTCCCCCCTCAGTTTCCTGAGAGCCCCTGAACCAGGCACGTGCCGCCTGCTTGTGAGTGACCGCTGTTGTGATTAGCAGTCTCTTCCTCCCCTTAGGCAGAGGAGGCCTCGGTCTCCGAGGCCGCGGTGGCTTTGGAGGCAGGGGACGTGGCCGGGGACGTGGCAGAGGAATGGGCCGGCCACCCGTCACTCGAGAGCAGCTTGACAATCAGCTGGATGCTTATATGTCAAAGACCAAAGGTCACCTGGATGCGGAGCTGGATGCCTACATGGCTCAAGCGGATCCCGACAGCATGGAATAGACTGCCGTTAGTTACATATGCAGCTACCCCACCAGGACGCTGGAAGTGATGAGCCCGTGGCTGATATCACTACATGCCCTGCTCTACTGACAGACCCACCAGTCCGCCCTTTTCATGTATGTGAAACTGACAGCACAGCACACATTTGCCCTGTCCTTATACCAATAACCGGTACGTGTGGCTGCTTAGCATCCACACACCGTGTTCCCACGTTCACTCAGTACAGTCAACCCTCAAATCACTGTAGGACAGGCCTGGATGTTACACAGCATATAATCTGTTGACCTGATATGTATTTTTGCAGAAATCTTACATTTATGGCCTTCGTTTTGCCTTGTACATGGGGTGGAGAAATTTGATAAGCAACAGCCTTGTAAAAATTAAACTGCCAGAAAGGTTAAATGTTACATGCGGTTGTCCAAAGAGAAGGGTTTGACTGAGCTTCTGGGAGCAGGGCTTTTGTCCTGTTTATTTGATGTGCTTAGTTGCACTAAATCTAGTGCACATTGGCTAACATTTTAAATGACTTAACCATAGTTTTTAGATTTTGACAGATTTATAACCCAGTACTATACCTATGGTTTTGAAACCAATATACAAGTCATCTACCCCTGACTTAACTATCTTTCAGTGACTGGTGAATATATACATATAAAAAAGAATTTTGCTGTTACTGTTTTCCTCCAAAAAATCGTTTGCTTTGAAGTGTTTGTTTTAACATTGTATGGTTGTTCAAGACAAGTCAGCCCCTGGTATCTGGTGTTTAAAGTGCTTTTTGAGTCTCTCCCTCATTTGAGGTTCTTTGTTTCAGAGGTACTGGAAGTACTAATCATTGTAGTGGGGTCTCTTGAGTGCACCAAAGTTGATGCCTTTTGCAGTCTCAACAGTTTGAATTGTATCGTGAAATTTGTTTTGGAATGTTACCAATAAGGTTTTTTTTTTAAAACATCACTTGTACAATCTGGGTGGTGTAAAAGCTCAATGGATGTTTGTGTAAATATGGCTTGATATAAAGTGTTTATTTGAACTGAAACGGGTGTGAAAACTCTTCTGTACACATTTACAATGATTATCAACCACCTTTAAAAGGAGACAAAGTGAGCACAGCTTATCCTGGGGCTGCACATGATTAGAAAAAATATCACGTGATATTTGAAATTTTGGTGATAGGTACTGTGATATTTTTAAAACAAGAAACAACAAACTATAGCCAAGCAGAACTTGTCATGTGCCCACCTGTGAAATCCAGGATACTTCAGTTAGGATTTTCCCATGTTCAAACAGCAATATTCCCTTTCAATGCCATGGGGCTCAGTTACATTTGCAACATTGAAATCATGGCACTGAAAAACCTATTCAGAAGAAGTGTAACAAATTTAAAGTACAAAGTCATATCACTAACATAACCCCCAGCATTGCCACCAGAATGATCATTATAAAGGGGACCACAGCACCAACATAACCCCCAGCATTGCCACCAGAATGATCATTATAAAGGGGACCACAGCACCAACATAACCCCCAGCATTGCCACCAGAATGATCATTATAAAGGGGACCACAGCACCAACATAACCCCCAGCATTACCACCAGAATGATCATTATAAAGGGGACCACAGCACCAACATAACCCCCAGCATTACCACCAGAATGATCATTATAA
>JAODUD010000046.1:10660682-10673706 GCA_026784285.1 Stomatorhinus walkeri | reverse complement strand
TTCTAATGGAAAATTGATAAATATCCTACACTATGATACCGTGATATTTCCAGAGATTATCATACAGTCAGTATGTCATGCTGTTGTAACCCTCATGCCATTGGTATATGAACCTTGACAGAAGGTATAGTCTGAAATTGGGGTGGGGGTCATTAAACTTTGCATGGTCTGCACCTGTGCTAGTCTCTGGATCGAGACCCACATAATGGCCAAACAGTCTGCTCCAAAGCTTGCTCACCCAAAGGCCCCGGGATGGCGGAGCAGGGAACCATTCCGGCAGTTGGTGCATGTTCAATAAAGGCCCACAGTTCATTACCCACCACTGCTCTGGGTAAATCATTGACTACACGCAACATGTTTGCTTAGTAGAGTTTACTTTATAGCTACCTGTTCTACACTGGTGCCCCACATGCACAGGACACAACCCAACTACCAGCAGGCCATGGGGGGTGGGGGACCTCACCCACATGTCAAAGAGAAAAGAACATGCCAGACCCTTGCTTACATTCATCACTCAACCACAGGGAACAAACAGTAATGCCAACATTCTACAACACCCATGTCTCAAGGTAAAGAGTCACTTTACTGCTAAATCTTCAGGTTACAACTTCCATGTTTCACACAAACATCCAGCTATAGCCAAGTACATCCTTCCAATCATTTCCACACCCATTTGTTCTATGCGGGGTCATAGGGGTTTAGAACCTATCCTGGAGATTACGGGCACAAGGCAGGGAACAACCCAGGATGGGGCGCCAACCCATCACAGGGCAGACACTCACACCACTCACTCACACCTACAGAAAATTTGGCAACTCATGGCAATATTATGTTTTTGGACTGGGGGGGGGAAACTGGAGAACCCAGAGGAAGCCCCATGATAACTGGGGGAACATGCAAACTCCACACACATCAAGCTACAGTGGAGACGGTGGAAACTCTGATCCTTAGCCAAATACAGAATTTTATAAGAGTACAGGTCTATTTAAATTTTCCAGTTTTTAAAATAAAGCTAACAGGAGAAGTACTTTGGATTTTAATTGTTAGTCATTTAGTGAAATCCAAACTAATTCTGATGCTTAAATTGTAAAGGCATTTTACAAAATGTTTTTTGCACACAAACAGCTGGTCAGCCTTGGGTAGTGCTGGGTAGTTGTTTTAGTTCACCAGTTTGAGATCAAAAGCAAATGTTTCACCTTTTAATTTCAAATGAAGGTTTAGTGATGGAATGAGCTGCTGGTGGGGTTGCAGCTCACATGTGGCTCTTCCAGCATTTCAGAAAGGTATGGGGGGTGGTCTCAGTCTGTATTACAAAAGTATAGTAGTATACCAATGTTTATTTAACCAAAAATGCCAGATATTCAAGCTATTCTTCATAAGTACGATCTCTTTCCACAGCACAGTATATTAGCTCGTATTAAAATGTGCATTTAACTCTTTTGTAGGTTTAATTATATGGATAGATTACAAATGGGCCAATTCTGGACATAGCAGGCAATACAACGAGAAAGGAATTTTAGATAGAGGAGGCAAGTCTCAAGATGGGAATGAATCCTGAACAAAGGAAGCAAGCAAGCACATCACCAATATCAGAAGCGAGTAACAGCTGAAAACCTTATATAAAGGGCCTTCATATTTCTGGAGGTATTTCATTATCATTCAGTGTATGTATGACTGCCAGCACACATGGGGGGGGGGGCATTCCTGATCCTATTGTCGACATGATGCAGAGCAGAAAACAAGGGCAGCTATGCTAGGAACTCACTCTCACCATACCAACCTGGCTGCATGCCCCACTGCCGAGTCTCTGTCATGGTACAAGAGCTCTCGGTATAACTGGTTCCGCCATTTGACCTTCATAGACAGAGCGATCGTTTAGTGGAATTTCTGCCACAAGGGAGGAATGTTTACATAAACACCAAACAAAGATGAACGATTGAAATCATAGATTAAATGACCAGAGCAGGAAGCTTTACAAGTAATTAAGAAATTGCGAACTAGCCTGACATTCGCTCACAGTACAAGAGGCTCCCCTCAGAAGTCATTCACACGTTCATGTGCAAAAGCACTAAACAGCAGCAGTGTGGTCAGAAGGCTGGAACTCCTGCATGCACAGGAAGACTAGAAAAACTAGAACTCCCGTCTGTAATGCGAGAATGTTTGTTGGAATACGAGACAAGCTGGTTCATTCAGGCAGGAGCCATCCCTAGACGGCCCGGCCTGGTTTAGCATTGCAAGCCTGCACCCTCACCAGCTGTTGCCCCTAACCTGCCGCTGACACCCCCTTCCCCACCATTCACCTATTGGTGCTGTTGCTGCTGCCACTAGCGCTAACATGCTACAGCTATCACTAAGCTTCCGTGATGCGGTGTTAACTTTGTTAATGCAGTCCACCTGCTGGGATTCCAGTCGCCACTAATGCAGTAACCTACTCTGTGTGGCTGCCCATGAGGTTGCATAAAGTTAGATCTGCTCTCCCCAAAGCTCAGGATCTATGATCCATGATGATTAAACTTCAAACGGCACAAATAAGAATTTTAATAAATAAGAGAATACTGAAAGGGGTATTCATAAATCTTCTAGTTCTCCAATTCTGAAAGGTTAAAACAAGACAACAGAACAAGCTGAAAGGCTGGGAGCTCAGACCAGGGTGTGGCGCTGGTAAGCGAGCTCCATCCACACCGCCCTGACCTCATTTCTTTGAGCCCCCATGCACAGACATTTTCAGGCCCTGTCCCTTTCCTGAACCAACCGAAAGTCACATGAGGACTGATTATAAAGCACCCAAAGCCCATGGACTGCTCCTAAATGCAAAGTAACGCCAACCAAAGATGACTTCCTGTAATGATTCATGATTAATCAGTAAAACAGCAGATTTATCCCATACCTCTGTGTTGCAAGGTGTTCCTACTAAGCCCATACTAAAAATCTACATTATAGGAAGGGTACCACTTACATCCATAAAACTGTATTTGACACAGCTATAAAATAAAAAACACATCAGGCAAACCACTACATGGCAAGTTTCCCTCAACAATCTGACTCCTTAATGGAAAAAAATGAAGAAAAGAAATGTGAAAAAACATCACTGTTATACATTTGTATGTGTTTTTCCAAGATGAATTTTCAGATGGATTTGTGATAGACAGTCATACCTACAAGATCATGTTAAATCAGAGACCAATTCACTAAAACTAGTAAAAGGCTTAAAATATTGAAAGGATAGAAAGTGTTTGACTATATTTAGAGATTCCAAAAAAAAAAGACTTTTTGAAATTGTCCCCAGATGGAAATATGTAATTATCAGTTACCAAACAGAGATTCCGAAGGAAATTTAGGCATAAAGTAGCTCAGAAACACAATGATAGACACAGAATACACACAATAATAGAATAAAGCAGAAGAATTACTATGGCCATTACACCACATTAAATTATCTTGCAACTTAAACCATCTGCAGTTAGACAATTAGCTACTTCAGTTTAATCAATAAAACAAAGATTAAAAGTACAGGATATTAAGTAACTGAATTTTACATAAGAACCGACCGACACAAGCTGCTGGATAAATTTACAAACTTTTAAAACTTCACGTTCTGTATCTTTGAGGTTACCAGAGTTTCTGGTTTTCAATACTAAGCGTGTAAACCCAGTAGATACACAACTATTAAAAATGTGAAAGTGCAAAAGCATTGTTGATGATCACCCTTTATGCTGTTTACGAACCATGTAACATCGGAAAGTGACATGGTTGTGTCCGTAAGTAATAACATATCGCGCTCGTTAAACGGCATTAAAGTATAGCGGAAATTAATATATAACCGGCACACATTTCGCACACCGAAAACGAAGCTGATTATACAACAGAAACAGGATAACAGTGCCATTACGGCAACTACAATTAAACAGCATCGAGGGAGTACGTACTGGGAAAAGAAAACGAAAACTAACAGAGGTAACGAAAGATGTTCATGGGAACGAGATTAACATACGTAATGAAATATTCAACGTGTAGGTTTGTACTTGCATGGAGAAAATGAACATACGACACCTACGGGTTTAAGATTAAAGCCACAGGTGATGAAACAAAGAGCAGGTACAAGATGGGCTGGTCATCGTAACTCAACGATAAATTAATTCAGCATATGTGAGCCTTCCAGTGCAGAGACGGAATAATTGCAAATTTATAAACAAATGAAGGCAGAATTGAAACAGTGCGAGACGTCACTGTACCTGTTTATCACTTACAAATCGCTTATCTGTAGATCCAGAGGCTCTTAACTTTCAAAATTAAGTTAAAGTCCTTCTTCTCTCAAACTACACTTCGAATCGTACTCAAGGTTGCAGAGGAAAACATACAAATTAATATAATAGCTGGCAGCCAACAGCTCGTATGTCACAGCGACAACAGAATTAAATTCACTATGCGGATGCAACCTGTTACTTCACGGCGGCTGGACTTAAGTCCTGCCCACAGCACTCCCTCATTGGCTGAGAGGACCTGGGGGCGGAACAACAGGCTACAGAGTCCTTCTTCAAACTGGCCGGAATAGGACTCTGACAAGCAGACGCTGCGCTCTCGGTTACCTTTTTGGCTGTCAATCAACCCAATACATTCGCCAAAACAAACCAACAGCAGAACACTGGCTACTTATCAAAAACGGTTTTGAAGCAACCCCCCCCCTTATCATTACAATGCCCCTGGGAAAATGAATATAGGAGTTTATAAATAAACTTAATTTTCCTGAGATAAACCGCAAATTCAGTATGTGACTCTCTGGCATAGGATTCATGATTCAGAAGATCATTTGTTCAAATCCCATAGTTGGTAGTTGCAATACTGTTGGGCTCAGAAACTCAATTGCTGTGTGGCAGGTGTAGGTAACCTTGACCCCGGTGTGCTGGTATCCGGCCAGTTTTCTATCTCCCTGAGATCACGTGTGATTCATCAAGAAACAGCTAGGACAGAAAACCTGCTGGATACCAGCACTGCAGGATCAGATCTGCTCCCCACTGCTCTAGGGACTGGCCAAGGCCATAGACTTATCATACAAAGTACTTCCACAGTATTGGTAGGGATATGTCCCTATTGTCCAAATGCAAACCTACACCCTTGTGACTGGCTGACCCTGCTTTCTGTAGCTAGGAAATCAACTGAGAAGGGTCCATCAGTAGCATTCTTGGCTATGGGCTCAACAGCATGTCACTTGGGATAAATGCAACTACCAATCAAATGCTACATGCCTCCTATGAAAACACAGAAATATGAAGCCCTACTTAACTGAGAGCTTGATGATTTCTATTTAGAAATAAAAGCCAAAAAAGAACAAAAGTACAAAAATGTCCTCTTTACTTCAGTTCATTACCTTCTCCTCCATTGGAAAGTCACCAACACAGCACATGGAACAGCACAGATATCGGTACAAAAATTCACAATATAAGGAGAGATGCTAAAAACAAGGCAACTTTAACAAAGTCGTGTTAAAAAAAGTTACACTGTTACAGAGGCCTTTACTGAGGCGATAACATTTTTTCGTTCAAATTATCAAGTTTACCTTACAGCCTCAAGCAGAGACCACACAAAACAAACATCTTACTGCATTGAAGTGTACAAACACCATACAAGTATGATTTGATACAATACACTTTCCTATACAATGTGATTCATTTAGCATTTAACACAATGCTCTCAAGTGTCCAGCTAATGAATACAAAAAAATTTAAAGCAGGGAGTGTACATTTTATTGGATTTTCCTGCAATCCATGTGAAATGGGGAAAAAAACATCACATGTTCATATCTACACCTTTATACAGCCTGGTCTTTCCCAGACACACTGAAGGTCCATAAGGACCATGGATGAAGCATGGACAACCGTGGGTGAAGAGTGTAGTGGAGGCCTTGGTTGTGCATGCTGTGACATGGTCAGGCGGCACGACAGTCAGTCACAGCACATGTGAGGTAGCGGTTTGGGACAGCGTCAGCGGGTCGGAACACCATGCAAAGGATGCCAAGGCAATGACCAGGGTGTCTTTTGATCCAGAATGAAACAAATGAACTAGTGAAAGAGCGATTTGTGAGACTTCTTAAAATAATAACAATAAAAAAACACAAAAAAGAAAAACAAAACTCCAGTGGCAAGGAGCTGGGGAGAAGAAAGCTCCCTGAAACAGCATCAACCCTCATTGGCAGCCACTAGCTGCCCCAGGCCCTGGCGTATGTACACAGCCTGGATCTCCTTGGTCTTGAGGCAGAAGTCGCAGGCCCAGACGGCGGCGCTCTCACGAGTCAGCAGCCCGTAAGCTGGCTCGGTCAGGCCGGTGCAGTCCCGGTGGAACCAGCGCTGGCACGACGCTTCGCACAAGATGGCCTCTTGGTCATCGTGAACCTCCGACAGGCAGAAGCCGCATGGGAAAACCATCCCGCCACTGAGCTTTTGGGGCCCAGGTATGGCACCAGATGGAGGGGTGGGACCAGGGGGCAGCGGGGACTGGGTACTCGGGGTGGGAGTAGAGTTTGAAGGGGGGTTGGGATTGCTGCTGGAACTGTTGGCGTTGCCATTATTTGTCATGGTGGCTGGACCGGAACCCGGTGGCTGGCTGGGCAGGGGAGCCGGACCTGGGGTGCTGTTCTGCTGGCTGTAAGGAGTGGGACCAGGGGCAGAACTGGGGGGTGTGGGCTGCTGCTGTTGCTGGGCAGGGTTTCCTGTGGGAGCACCTGAAGAATTAGGGCCTTGCAGCTGATTGGACACTTGCTGCTGGGAAGGCTGGGGGCCATTCAGAGGCGCAGATGGAGAGGAGTTGGGATTTGAGGGGGGCGGGACGGACGGAGGCTGGTTGGCTGCATTTGGGTTGGGTGGCTGGACATCAGGGTGACCAGGGAAGCCACCTCCGCCAGGCTGAGGGGGTGGGGGCCCGGCGGACGATGGCGGACCTGGGGTGACATTGTTAGGGGGCGGCTGGTTTAAATTTTGCTGCTGCTGAGATGGGGGCATGCTTTGTGGTCCCACTCCTCCGCCAAAGTTCTTCCCTTCCTCACCCCCAGGAGGGCTGGGACCGGGGTAGGGCCCATCCTGAGAGGGAGGAAACGGCCCTGGAGGGGGTAATCCAGGAAGCCCCCCCACCATATTTCCTCCACCTCCTCCACCAGCTCCTAGGCCACTCATTAAGCTGATTCCCCCTGGCATGCCAGCCATGGGGGTGAGGGGGCCATGGGGGGGCCCTCTCGGACCCGCCCCACCAGGTAAGGGGGGGCTGTTGAACGGGTGCCCACCCCCTTGTCCATGCTGGGGCTGTTGTGGTGGCATTCCGAAACGTGGGTGTGGGGGACCCCCCCCGCCTGGGGCACCCATGCCCCCAGGAGAGAGCATGGGATTGAACCCAGGGCCGGGGTGCATGGGGGGGCTGAAGTTAGGGGGAATGCTGAACTGCGAGGGCCCACTAGGGGGGAAGCCTCCCCCACCAGCACCTCCCCCACCACCCCCAAAGCCAGGGATGCCCCCAAAGCCCAGCTGGTGATGGGGCCCTGCGTTGGGGGGCGGGGGCCCGAAAGGTGGTCTACGATTGGGCTGCCCGCCACCTGGCCCCCCCGGACCTCCCATGAACCCCATGCCCCCTCCCATCCGGCCCCCGCTTCCATAGCCCCCAGCACCGCCAGCTCCTGGGCTGGGCAGGAACGGAGCCCCGGCCCCTGCTCCTGGACGTGACGGTGGGCCAAAATCATCATCAAAAGGGTTGGAAGCGACAAGGTGGTCCACCATAGGAGTGGGAGGGGGTGCAAACTCAGAGAGATGGGAAAATGCAGCTCCCTAGTGGGAAAAAAAACATAGGGATAAGAAGAGAGACATTAAAACATGTGGACAAACGGTGCAAGAGGAAGACCTGAAACGTTGATACCTTCCAAGCATTATCCATACCTGAGTGCTGGATTTTCTCTTCTTTTTCTCTGGACTTTTCATCTGTGCACCTGAAGAAAATGGATAGAAAAAGATGGATTCAGAAACACACACAAAACTGAGAGAAACTCCTAAAGTTTCTTTTCAGAACAGTTACCCTTAAGATATCACTACAGCTAACATTAAAGAGTCTGACAAGCATGGAGCAGGTTCCACGTTTTAACAGCTAGAACATCACTGATCCAAAAAGCAAGCTTCCACACTAGAAATACAACCAGTCCAGCATCAAGTTTGCAGAGGCAGACTAAACCAAAAGGCGAACTGTGCCAGGGGGGTTCTACACCCTGTCTATGGTGCATTCCCTATCCCCATGCCTTTGGTGACGATCTGCCTCTGGAAATCTGACTGCCATGCTCCCATGTACGGTATGAATCGTCCGAGTCCTCCGCATAAAATTTGCCCTTGCTCAGAGCATAATGGCGGGTGGACGAGGCATACAGAGACAGACACCCACACAAAAGATATCTAGACATGTTTGAAAACCTTAAACCCAACACCTAGCTGGAAATCTTAGGAAACAACAACAACAAACAACAACAAACAACAACAAAAGAGGCTGACAGTTATTCAAACTGTTAGGGTTATAAGATAGATATGACAAACTAATTTAATAAAAAAATAAAAAAGGACAAAACAATATCAGTAGCTGCAGAAAGACAGTACCTTACGGACTGGCGAGTGACCGAAGATAAGAGACCGAGAATGGACAGACTAGCGGAGACGCCGGCAGGCGGAAAGCTCGACAGATAGCCAAAGACAGACCCATTGGAAAACAGACAACCAGACATTCAGGTACGTGCGTACAAGTTGAGGCTTACAGGAGAATTTCCAATCAGATGTGAAGGCAAAGGGACGGACGGACAAACGCCTACCTTTGCCCCGTTTTCCTTGACCTTGTCCTGCCGGCAGCCTCCCAGATTCGGCAGCCATTAATATGACTGTCGGTGCGGTGCCATGTCACCGTTCGTATACAAAGAAGAAAAAACCTAAATAACTAAAATTGCCTTTAGATTAGGCAAATGGACTCGAACGATCAAGACAACTGGGATATCAGTTCATATCATGCGGACGGCCGTGTCCCGATCGCCAAGTTTTCAGCTGTCAAACGGTTGGGACTCACCCTCGGCCCTTTGCCGCGAAACAGCCGCGATTAGACAGCGAACGTCGGCGAAACTGCGGGCTGCACACCAGTTTAAAAAGGTAAAGAGGAGGCCGGCCGGCGTTGAAAACTGGGGGCGGGGGATGGGGGTAATGGAGACTGGGGTGCCGTCGAAACACCCCCTCCTAAAACATAATCACTAGCAGATGCTCTGCCTTTAATTAAAACGCGAGCGATACGCGTTTAGTCATGGTTTGGCTTTTTTTGTAGTACCGACAAAAGTGTTTGCGAATCGCGTGTTTGCCGCAAAAGCTTCGACGTGATTAGCCGCGTCCGTCGATCGAATCGGCAAAACGCACAAGCCGCCACGACTCAGCCTGGGGGCCGCTGGCTTAGCGAGCCTCACCCGCTAAGCAACGTTAACCATCATTTCCCTGTGAGCGTCCCTCCCTTCGCTGCCTGCTAGTCAAAACGCGTCGCTCCTCACCGTCATATCCGATACCCCGCTCCTCACGGATGACAATAAATTTACGTCGCGACTAAACCAGAAAAATAATAAACTCAAAAGTGAATACAGACCGCAGCTTAATCTAGCCTACGGTCGCCACCGGACAAAGAGGGACCGACGGGAGGGACTCGCACTCAGGAGCAATACCATCGCTTCAAATTGTAGGGGACACCGTTTCCAAGATACTGTCGCATTTCGTGTAATTTTTATTGCTTCGAGAAAAATTTTATTTCTTCATTGGAACATTTAAAATACTAAAAAATCTTTATTTTTTAATTGATAAAAATCGTATAACCTTTAATACAATGTTTGTAGCTGCGTTTCAACCCGAATCATAACCCCTACTTTATTTTGATGTTTTGGAACAATCGAGGATGGGTCACTTTTAAACATTACAGTAGGGGCGGAATGTCTGAAGTCTGCATCGCGGAGTTTCTGTTTCTGCAGTTATGATGTAAATTTCACTGAAACAATTATTATATTTCAGTAAAAGTCCAACATAATTTTAGGTTATGTCTCCAGAAGTCTTTGGTGGACACTTCTATAATATGGTTTTATCTGGCTGCTTCATTATTTGTACGCATGCCCAGTTAAAACACACATAAGGCACGTAGGATCCGGTAGTTTTGTAAATATAATTTAACTACTCTCAGTCAATCGCTGAAACCAGTTACAACGCAGCACACTATACAGGCAGGGAAAATGAAACGAAATCGCCCAGGCATATATTTTTAAGGGCAAACATCGGTCATAAATGTACACACATACAGTAAAAAATAGCCTTTAAAATATGCTTGGCACATACTTAAGTATCGTATTTTTCAGTGAGCTTAAATGTATATTAACAAGAACATGTACCATAATATAGAAGACGTTCCATAATCATTTTCATACTTTTTTCATATTATGGTTATTAATAATACATGTGGAATATTTAAAAACAGGATGCTGATTAGCACCATAACAATATACGTTTATTTGGGGAGGTCAAATGAGGACTGCTCAGAAAACACATGATTTTCTACGTATTCTTATAACTACAGCACTTTAGTAAGAAGGTGAGCTGTAAAACCCTTGAAGCCAGGGTTCGTACAGTTTTAACACAATGCAAAGTCGTCCCCTTAGATTCCTTCACCGTCCTTCACGTACCCCCACCCCCTCTCCCACCTCCGCTGCCTCGGACCCTGGGCTCTTAGTTGAAAGAAGACAGTCGCATAGCTTGGACACTCTGGGATGAAATCTTTGGCAGTGATTATAATAAGGCTGCTATTTCTTTTCTTTCACAAGTCTATCGTTTGAACGTCAGGTTGTATTACGACAAGGGATTTAAAATAATAATGGAAACGAGATTTTACATTAATGGGCAGTTATAACTTGTTAGAAGTTAAGAAAGAATATTAGATGCTATCTTGTGGCCCATGAGAAATTGCTTTATATCGGTTTTACATTGTTAGTGTATTATTTAAACAATTTGTTCTCTTCCTACTTTCATAAGGGTAGTTCGATTAGTGTACGAATAACGATATGCAATAAAACTTACCCATGAAATAATGCATTAAAAATATTTACACCTATGAAACAACATTAGGCTGTATTTAACTGTTAAGACATCTGTGCACGTGTTTGTTTAATCGAGTACAGCTATTTCTTTAAAGTGCGGGACAGCGTGTATGGCTTTGAGAAATATAGCTAAGGTCGAACTTTGCAGACAGATACATAAGCGACGATGGCGAAGTGGTTCAAAGATTTCCCCATCAACCTGAAGAACGGTAACGAGAGGATACGCTCTGCCTCGGAATCAAGCTCGCACGCTCGGGCCAAGCCTGGAACCGCACCCAGCATGGGCACCAAAGTGGGCACTAAGGGCAGCCAGCGCAAGTACTCGGGAGCTGAGAGTGGCGGCGGGATGGCTTCACTTATGTCAGTCAGAAATCGGAAAAATTCGGCCGTCGAATTGGGACGGAACGGAGCTAATACCGGCGGTTCGATTAAGGACGGAAAGGTCTGGGAGAGTCTCCTACCCGGGAAGAGTCGCAAAAATCAGTTTAAACTCGACCCGGGAATGGAGGAGCACAGACCACTTAAAAGCTTGAGTCCATCAAACGCATACATCAATCGGTTGATAAAGGTAGACAAACTGGACAAAAACCTAAATTACAATAGCGGTACCGGAGGTCCAGTGGTACAGGAAACCGAAAAAGGAAAGGGGACTCGCAAATCAGAAACGGTGAGTGAATTGATTGTAAAGTCATGTGCAGATGTGTTTCTTATTTCTAAACATAGATAGTTATTACCTCAGCAGCGTAATTCGTAATATGCGAAGAGAAAGTGTTTTGTAGCAATTTTTAAAACGTCCCACTGTGAAAACACTGGGTTATGCACTGGGTTTTTAGGTTGGACCACAATCATAAAATACACAGGATTTAGTTTTGGCATAAGCTAGTGCAGAACAGAATTTGATGTAGTAAGTGTAGCAATTCCGAGAATCCCATATTATTCCAACGTAAACTTCTTTAATTAAATTTTTACCAGAAGCCAGATTTGAACATTAGTATCATTAAATGTCTACTTAGACTGTTTGTGAAATACATTATAGCACCTTGTAAAGTGAGAAGTTGTATGACTAAAAATTTTGTCAAGGCAACCAAAGAAAGTTGTGTAGCTATGAAAGCTGATATTGTTGTTTCTTCCTCCTCTCGGTCATCTTTTGTCTCCAGCATACTGTCCAGACTCTTCCTTGTCTGCCTTCCACCTCGCTCATCTCTCTCTCTCATTCCTCACCCTCCTTTCACTCATCACCTAATCCTTTCATATCAGAGTAAGCCTGTGATATAATTCTGCAAATGCCAGTTAGATAGCTTACCCATTCACAGTAAAACTGAACATAGTTAAGCTCTTTCTCCGCTTTCTCCGTCATTGTTTATTCTTTTATTCTAGTCGTAAGTTCCTTTTTCAGAAGGCTGTCATGTCACCTGACGCTCCGCTCAGGTGTGTGATTGTTCTGCAGCAGCTGCCTCTGGCTGTGCTTTGAAGATGCAGGGAGGGGGTTACAGTTATGGGGGGAGAGACGGGCACATAAAGGAGAAGAATAAATGGCCGGGAGTCAAGTTTCCTTCTGCCCATACCTCTTTCATTTCTCTTCAGTTTTTTTTTTTTTTTTGTATTTTTTTTACCGAGCATGATCACAGTGTCTTTTAGGAGCCTTGCAGATGAGATTACGCAGTCTGGTGGTCTACGAACTTGCCGTGTAAGTGAAAGGTTAAAATTTCAAATGACTGGAAGGGACCCTGGAGCAGGACTCAAATTTGAAATAAAAGGCATATCTGTACTCAGGGCTGGTCAGGCCTATTGGCGTCATAGAGGCGCTGACTTGGCAGCCAGTTTAACATTGCCTCGGAGGCTCCTAGAAGCAGGACTGCTGCATGTTTCTACCTAATTTTCCAACTCGAAGGCACATTTTAAGCG
>JAODUD010000046.1:10650124-10660582 GCA_026784285.1 Stomatorhinus walkeri | reverse complement strand
GGGATGGGGGGCACCGCTGGATATGCCTGCCTAGGGCGCCACATCAACTAGGACCAGTACTGAAAAAACTATACTAGCGCACCTGGACCTGCATGCAGATAAGGACAGCAAATTTATCTAGAGATGAGCATCCATCTTAAGAATGAGTGTGAATGCATGTGAAAAAAGTCTCTTCCTCAGGACCAGGGTTGCGTGTATCTTCTGAAATATAAGTAATCTCAGCTCTGTTTTTTTCCCAAATCTACATGCCCTGATTCTCTGCCTGTCTCCGGCCATCTCAGTATGCTTGTGGCCACTAGCCTGTGAGATGCCAGTGGCTGTATTAGCTCTGTGAATGCTTGCATGCTGTTGAATGCATTCAGCACATGGCGACGCCTGCTCATTGGACCCAGTATGAGACCTACGGGGATACAGTGTTTTAGGCTAGTCTGCTGGAGTTAGGATATGTAAAGAACCATGTCCTGTGGCCGTATCTTTTATCCAGGTGATCATCCTTGAAGACTACTCTGACCCCTTTGATGCTCAGAAGACCCGGGAACAGAGGGAGGCAGAGCGTGTGGGAGAAAACGATGGATATGTGGAGCCATATGATGCCCAGCAGATGATAACAGGTGTGTGTGTGTGTGTGTGTGCACTGAACTCAGAAGGCCAGCAACCTGCAGCGTGAAAACCTCTCCGGGGCTCAGGCTCCTCCAAAATTGCCATGGCAACCGTATTGTTCTGGGACAATGGGTGCAGTTTCCTGTCCCTGCATCCTGTTTCCTGTCTGTTTCCCAGTCCTATTATCTGTAGGAAGTTGCCCCCCCCGGTCCTCGCACTCTTACTGTACATACACCCACATGTGGGAAGGCCCATCTACACCCTACACTTCTAATAACTTTCCAGAATCCAGGAAGAAGCCAATCACTTGTCCAATCACATGGCTGCTTGACCTTTCTCTCCATTCACCCCATTGTCTCAGGCTAAACAGCCATACAATAGGTCTGACACATATTGTTATTCATGGCATTTTTTTATGAAACCACTGTGTTCTGCCATTATGCAGGCATGTGGTCTCTTAAACTTATTTTGGAAAGTTAATTTTGTGCTTTTTTGTTTTATGGTAATGTAAAATTTGTATGTTTTACTAGCAATTTATATATGTAGACAACTTCTTATTGTTTTGTTCCAGTTATGGGAAAAGAGGAAGAGCTCATAGCTGGCATATGGAGGTGTATCAGAAATAATTGTGTGCAGTGGTGGCTCTGAGGGTAGGGATCTGTGCCAGCAACTGGAAATTTGCTGCCCCAAACCCCATGAATGCTCGGAATGATTCTATTCCATTGGGCCCTTGAGCTTAACCTGCTATTGCTTCGTCCTGGGTACGACGTTAATCTACATCAAGCCCTGTGAGGAGGTCCTCCAACTTGCAGGGAAAAACTCGGGGGTTGGTGGCAGCATTGGAACTCCAGCCACTGGGGGAAAAAAAAAAAAACTCACACCGGTCCATTCGGACTAGTGTGGTGGTGAGGTTTCACCTGCTGCATGGCTGCACTCAGGCTCTCATCCCTGTGGTGGTTTATTATGTGGTGGGTGTGGCAAAGCACTGTAACCATTGCATTTTTCTACCCCCCCCCCCCACCCCCCCGTAAAGTAACACTTCAGGTGAAAATCTGGAAATGCTGTGGGAGATTAAGGTGTGTCCAAATTAGATGTCATATGGAGTAGCGGGTAGCAAATATCTGTTATTGGTGGTTGATTACCTGTGACCTCCGACATCAACACGCTGAATTTTACTGCCTACCCCTACCAACTTCCCTATATACTTTGCTTGCTTCAGAAATTCGACGGAGAGGATCTAAGGACCTGTTGAAGATTTGTGTCCAGATGGAGGGTGGGGAGGGGCCCATTGAGGAGGCTGGGCCACCCCCACCTCCCCAGATATATGATGTCCCGTACGAGGGAGACACAGAGGATGTCGGAGGTGCGGGCGAGTATGAGCTACCTTGGGAGTGGAAGAAGGAACAGCTAATGAAGACACAGCCAGGTACAGAAGCACAGCTGTTAAAGCACTTTGTATGGACCATGAAAGTGAACATGCTGTTGTACCCTGGAGTAGAAGGCTTAAACGGAAATTCCTCCAGAAAAATAACAGAGAACAGGCCCTTTTCACAAAATTGTCACCTTCTTATATAGTCAAAAGACATCTTTTTTGGTTTTGTATTGGCAGTCTATGGGGATTTTAATCTATCCGCTTTGAACAACAGTGTTTTCTGTCAGTCGGTATGCAATATTATTAACTTTTCAATATTCTCATCTTTGCATGGAAAGTCAAGGCTGGGCCAATATGGTTTCTAATTGGTAACACTCCCATTGTCTAATCCTACATCCCTGGTGTCCATCCACCCATCCATCCATCCATCCATCCATCCACCCATTATCTACTGCTTTTCCGGGTGGGGTTGTGGGGGCAGCAGTCTAAGCAGGGAAACCTAGACTTCCCTGTCACTTCATCCAGCTCCTCTGGGGGATTTACGAGGTGACACGACAGGCACCGCCCACCTTACGGCCACAGCTCCGGTCGGCTGCCTCCATTGTAGGCCACGGAATATGGCCCATTCAAACTCAATGTCCCCCGCCTCCCCCGGGACATTGCTGTTCTGCCGGAGGTAGGAGTTGAAGCTCCTTTTGACAGTGGATTCCGCCAGACATTCCCAGCAGACCCGCACTATACGCTTGGGTCTGCTAGGTCTGACTGGCTTCCTCCCCCACCCACAGAGCTAACCTACCACCAGGTGGGGATCAGTCGACAGCTCCGCCCCTCTCCTCACCCGAGTGTCCAATACATGCGGCCGCAAGTCGAATGACACGACCACAAAGTCGATCATCGAACTGCAGCATAGGGTGTCCTGATGCCAAGTGCACATATGGACACCCTTATGCCTGAACATGCTGTTCATTTTGGACAATCCGTGACGAGCACAAAAGTCCAACAACAAAACACCACTCGGGTTCAGGGGGGCTGTTCCTCCCAATCGCGCCCCTCCAGGTCTCACTGTCATTGCCCACGTGAGCATTGAAGTCCCCCAGTAGAACAAGAGAGTCCCCAGGAGGAGCGCTCTCCAACACCCCTTCCAAGGACTCCAAAAAGGGTGGGTATTCTGAACTGCCGTTTGGCGGATAAGCGCAAACAACAGTCAGGACCCGTCCCCACTCAAAGGCGAAGGGAGGCTACCCTCTCATCCACCTCAATGTACAGGCCAGGGGGCAATAAGTATGCCCACCCCCTCTCTGCGCCTCTCCTCGTGAGCAACTCCAGAGTGGAAGAGGGTCCAACCCCCCTCAAGGAAACTGGTTCCAGAGCCCAAGCTGTGCGTCGAGCTGATGCTTCACAAGCTGGCGCATCAGCTCAGTCTCCTTGCCCACCAGAGAGGTGACATTCCATGTCCCTAGAGCTAGCTTCTGTAGCCGGGGATTGGACCCAAGGTGAAAAGTTCACTCGGAAACGTATTTCAACACAGTAGCAAAGAAAACACAAAAAAGGGAATAACTGTGTAGGTGAATAGGTATGAGTTGTTAGAGATAACTATACAGCACACACTTTGATGCTGTGCAAGTCCGCAGGTCCAGGCCCCTGAAGACAGACACCGAGTGCAGCAGTAAGGTTGGGGCCTTCATCGCTTTCTCTCTCCCTCTCTGTGTCTGTCTCTATATTTCTATATATATATTTCTGTCCCTGTTTCACTCTGTCACTCTGTCTCTCATCCTCTCTATCTTTCTGTCTCTGTCTGTCTGTCTCTCTCACTCCGTCTCTCTCTCTCTTTCCCAAAGGCAGCCCTACCACTGTCAGGGAAGAGCTTCCGCATCCAGGCCGCCACCAGCACCTGCGGCAGAAGAGCTGGAGCCAAAAGATCTTGAAAAGCTCGCTGACCTCTGGCTCAGAGTCAGAGGCGAACCCGGTCAACCCCACTCTGCCTTTGGAGAAGCAGTGGTGAGGCTGTGAGACAGGCTACGCTGTGTCTGCATGTATGAGTAAGATGCTGCAATCAAATGGGGAGCTGCGGTTATAATCTTGATACAAAACAGGACGGGTAGATGCTGCTGCAATTAATATACTGTCCTTATTCATTTAAACTAATGATCTACATTGTTTGTTGTTAGCTTCCATTATCAGTCCCTTCTTCGTTCTGAGACATCTGATAAGTAACCTTCTTTGTCAGGTCTTTTTGAAGCATTGAAACACTTTGAGACAATTTTGAGACAAATTGCACCAAAACTTAAGCAGCGCCGCAAATGTAGGCAAGGAGAAGGGTTTCCCCCGACACTCGGTCTTGTCGGTATGATAACTCAACACTTATTTGTCTGATTTCTACCAAACTTTGCAGACACGTTGTATGGGTGAAATTTTGAGAAATTTCCTTTCTCAAATTATGGGGTATGAGATGATTTTCTGAATATTATAAAAATTAACTCAAATTATATTTTTTTCTGTTGCCAGCACCTCTGCTTGACAGATTTTCTCAGCAGTATTCCAATAGTTGATGCAAAATTAATTGTGGGGAACTTAAATTTAGGGGCAATTTAATTGTGCCCTCGTCCAAGTCAGTGGTGGCACATGAAAGAACTGCCACCGATCTGGTGAACCTGATTACATTACGACAAGTCATACCAAGTGCTCCAAAGGTGACAGATAAATAGCCTAACCCCAAGCTATGCTCTTGGCTGTGAACATATGTATGTGTGTGTGTATGAGGAGAGTGATTAACCACATGTAATCATTCAAAATGTGCGTTCAGCCATCTTGTATGACAAAATCATTTGTTCACCAATATATCCTGTTATATTGTGGATGATGAATTTGCATTTTTTGAAAGTGGCTGTAGACTAAATCAAAATCAAAAATTTTATAACAATAAAACGTCAAAGAAGCGGTGGTCACCACAGTGATCACCATTATAGCAGCCCGTCAGTGCAGGGTCCGGACCCCTCGCAACCCAGAATGGGATGAATGGTTTCAGATGAGTGGTTTAAAATGAATGGATGGATGGACATATGACATATCTTATGTGTCTCATGAGAATTGCCTGGTAATTGCCTCAACTGAATGTGCCAAATTAACTTGTTGATTAAGCTGGGAATAGTGAGTCCTTTTTTGAACTATCTAGTGGGATCAGAAAATACAGCAAATGATTTATGAAGCATAGTTTTGGTCATCATTAGTTAGGAGTAGTGAGCCACAGCCACTATGCAGCCGGACCTGCACTATGCAGCCGGTTATGCACGATGCAGCCGGTCATGCACGATGCAGCCGGGCCTGCACTATGCAGCCGGACCTACACGATGCAGCCGGGCCTGCACTATGCAGCTGGGCCTGCACTATGCAACCGGTCATGCACGATGCAGCCGGGCCTGCACTATGCAGCTGGTCATGCACGATGCAGCCGGTCATGCACTATGCAGCCGGACCTGCACGATGCAGCCGGGCCTGCACGATGCAGCTGGGCCTGCACTATGCAACCGGTCATGCACGATGCAGCCGGGCCTGCACTATGCAGCTGGTCATGCACGATGCAGCTGGTCATGCACTATGCAGCCGGGCCTGCACGATGCAGCTGGGCCTGCACTATGCAACCGGTCATGCACTATGCAGCCGGGCCTGCACTATGCAGCTGGTCATGCACGATGCAGCCGGGCCTGCACACAGCACTAATACAACAGACTGTGGTATGGGGAGAGGCAATGAAGGCAACAGAGCTAGAGACAGTTTACAAAAATCAAACGTAAGTGAATTTTAAAAATGCTGCTGTGTTTTTATATGATAATTTTTCAGATACTTTTAGATATTTAGAATCTCAGACTTCGACCTGTGCAATCTGTGTTTGTACAAAAAGTTTGATTCTTTTGGATTTGAAAATTCTGATTCTGATTCACTGAAAAACAAACAGTTCAAAAGAACAGTCTGGTCGCAAATCGGACATCACTGTCATTCATTTGCATAGGTATTTTTGTACTTTCTCAGTGTCTTTCCTTCTTCTTTTATGCACACAGCAATCCCACATTTTCTTCATGAAATGTCCTTTCTAGTGTGACAGTAACTCTGGCTCCCTTGAATTCATTTCCGTGTGACATGATAAGAACATGCTGATCGTCCAGTGTGTGTGACCTGGTGTACCAGGAGATGATGCCTGTGGCATGCTCCTTACATGACTCTGCCCATACCCCTGACAAGACTCTGCCAATACCCCTGACAAGACTCTGCTCATGCTCCTTACATGACTTTGCCCATACCCCTGACAAGACTCTGCTCATGCTCCTTACATGACTCTGCCCATACCCCTGACAAGACTCTGTTCATGCCCCTGACAAGACTCTGCCCATACCCCTGACAAGACTCTGTTCATGCCCCTGACATAACTCTGTTCATGCCCCTGACATGACTCTGTTCATACGCCTGACAAGACTCTGCTCATGCCCCTGACATGACTCTGCTCATGCCTCTGACATGACTCGGCTCATGCCCTGACATGACTTGGCTCATGCCCTGACATGATTCTGCTCAGGCTCCCTGCATGACTCTGCTCATGCCCCTGACATGACTCTGTTCATGCCTCTGACATGATTCTGCTCATGCTCCTTACATGACTCTGCTCATGCCCCTGACATGACTCTGTTCATGCCCCTGACATGACTCTGCCCATACCCCTGACAAGACTCTGTTCATGCCCCTGACATGACTCTGCCCATACCCCTGACAAGACTCTGTTCATGCCCCTGACATGACTCTGTTCATACCCCTGACAAGACTCTGCTCATGCCCCTGACATGACTCTGCTCATGCCTCTGACATTACTCGGCTCAGCCCTGACATGACTCTGCTCAGGCTCCCTGCATGACTCTGCTCATGCTCCTTACATCACTTTGCTCATGCCCTGACATGACTCTGCTCATGCTCCTTACATGACTCTGCCCATGCCCCTGACAAGACTCTGTTCATGCCCCTGACATGACTCTGCTCATGCCTCTGACATGACTCTGCTCATGCTCCTTGCATGACTCTACTCATGCCCCTGACATGACTCTGCCCATGCCTCTGACATGACTCTGCTCATGCTCCTTACATCACTCTGCTCATGCCCCTGACATGACTCTTCTCATGCTCCTTGCATGACTCTGCTCATCCCCCTGACATGAATCTGATCATGCTTACATCACTCTGCTTATGCCTCTAACATGACTCTGCTCATGCCCCTGACATGACTCTTCTCATGCTCCTTGCATGACTCTGCTCATGCCCCTGAGATGACTCTGCTCATGCTTACATCACTCTGCTTATGCCTCTGACATGACTCTGCTCATGCTCCTTGCATGACTCTGCTCATGCCCCTGACATGACTCTGCTCATGCTCTTGAAATGACTCTGTTTTTGCTCCCATCATGATTCTGCTTACATTCATGATTCTGATATGACTCTGTGTACACTCATGCTCCAGAAATGACTCCACTGACAATCATGTTCCTGACATGACTCTGCTCATACTCATGCTCCCCCAGCTGGTACCATGGCTGCATGACGCGTCAGGAGGCTGAGGCCCAGCTGCAGGCCTGCAAGGAGGCCAGTTTCCTCGTAAGAAACAGTGAGTCGGGCACCAGCAAGTACTCTATCGCCCTCAAGTGAGTGACTCTGCTACTGCTCTGTTACATAGTTCTTCTCTTCATAGTACCCTTTATGCCTATCCTCAAAGATTGTTTTTCTTGCATTAATGACTGTTAGTGTTATTGCATGAAAATTTTCCATTATCTTTCCTTGATTCGCATGTGCGTATTGTATGATGTGTTTGAGGGGCCTCAAAGTTGTATAAAATCATCAGGATTGGAAAGCGCCTCAAATGACTCCTTCATTGTGACTGTCCATGTCCCCAGAATTCCTCTTTGTGGCTTCACTGATTGTCTCTCTGGCCCTTAAATTCTTCTATGTGACCTCAGCTGTCCTGTGTTAGGCCTCAGAATTCATATCTGTGGCTCCACTGCCACTGCGCCTGGCCGTAAACCTCCTCTGTGTAGCCCCAGCCCCTCTCTCTCCCTCCTTCTCTCTCTCACTCCCTCCCCCTCTCCTAATGCTCTTTTTTTCTGGGTGTGCTTGTCCCATAGGACAAGTCAGGGCTGTGTGCACATCATTGTGGCTCAAACCAAGGAGAGTGGATACACCCTGGACCAGAGCAGCTGTGTGTTTCCCAGCATTCCTGAGATGGTCCACCACTACTGCACCCAGCAGCTGCCCTTCACAGGGGCCGAGCACATGAACCTGCTGCACCCAGTTCCCCGTCTGCATTAACGTCCCTGCAGAACCAGATGGATCTCACAAAAGAAGCTGCACTTACTATCTCCCTGTCTGTCTCTGTAGGTTGAATGCTGACTAGGTGCAAGACTGTGGCTTTTATCCTTTAGACCCACTCTGTATGTCCTTCACATACTTACCCCACCCACCGTCTCGGATACCTCTTTTCCACTAGTGCTGTGCCATTTCTGGTGTGGGTGCTAACAGTGAACTAGTTTTCAGGTGGTGCTCAAGTGGCATGACCTGAGAACCGGGCGCATTTCCACTAGTTAAGAACAACATTTGTAACAAACGGCAATTACTTTTTTTTGTTTAATAATGTTATTTTGATTGAGAATGTTTAGAGTAATGCTAACTTAAGTGATACTTAAGTTAGCAGTAATTAAAACATTCTTTTTACAGAACTGTACCTAGCTACATTACAAACCATTATTAATTAATATTTATAACTAATTTTTTGCTGGATTTTTGCTGTGTAGATTTTGCAGTTGTACAGAAGACAGGCATCACCTATCATCCAGATATCAACGAACAAGCCACTGATGGGACACAGTAGTCTGTGGATTCAGTCCAACTCTGTTCATCCAAAACATCAGTTTGCTACAGTCATTTGACTACATATATTACTGTCTCAGACATATACCAGGGAGAGCAAACACCGGTTTTTAATTGTGTGTACCTGTAAGGAGTTGGAAGCTGTCTACCTACTGTGGGGCCTTTAAATATCTTCTATCCCATGCTACCTTGTGAGAGTTCTTTTTTTGTAATTTTATCTTCTTTAGTTTAGTTTAGTTTAGCTCCGTACTACAAATGTCACCCACTTTCTCCAGCTCTACTTTAATTTCTGCATGTTTTCAGCAAACACTAAAGTCAAACAAAACACCAAACATTGGTGAAGTTTACCTTACATCACGGGTTTGCAATTTCAAACCAGCAATTCTGTGGTTTTGTGCCAGAGGCAGATTTTCAGGCACGGCACCAGATAATTGTAAGTGGAAAAGCTTAGGATAAGTTATGAGTTAGGTACCAGCTAGCTAATGCATTAATGGAAAGGGGGTAAGACAATGGCTTAACCCCCCTAAGAGCTCCACCCCATTTAATATGAGGCCAGAGAGGAAGAGAAATACAGATGGGAAGTTGGCCTTAAATCTGATTCTGCCTAATCATGTGGAAAACATGTCATTGTTCTCTAGCCCCATGTAAGTGTCAGTTTAATATGTTAACAGGGTATTTTTGGGCCATATGTAAGGGACCAGCTCTGTCTTGCTGCTAGTGTCCCCTTTTTGTGCTTCACTCATTCTCTTATTTCTCATCCGTCTTCCTTCACTAAGAGTTCAGAAAGCATGTTAATGTATGGATTCTATGTGTCAGAAATGTATGTTAGAGATTAAAATAAAATAAATAACACTTTTTAATGTGCAAAACACCTGATATTCATAGCACCCTAAACACGTTTTTTTAATGAATTTTAGGAATGAAACGTGCTAATGAATACTTATGACTTCTAATGAGTGAGACAGGTTCTGTAAGCCACAACAATGCAAATTGGTGTATTTGCTTTAAAATGAGTTCAATCTGTGCTTCTCAGTTAAACACATAATTCTTCTCATCATAACAATGCAAACATCTGCAAACATACCAGGTTCATCATGAATTTTTTAAGTAGACATAACTTTTGATTTTGTATGTACATTCCTCATAAGGGTATAAGCTTTAAATATGTGACTGTAATGAGTAGAATTCAATAGGTATACATAAGGTGCAACTATAAGTACTGTCTGTCCATAAGTTAAAATAAGTTTTTCTGCTAGTCTGTTAATGTTCGTAGGTGTGACAGTTGCGGTGTTTTGCGGTCTGTGACAGTGCTATTATTCTGTGCATACGGTACTCACTCTTCAATCAGTTATTTCATTTGTAAATGTTTTCCAGTCAGTCATAGTGAGTGGTAGTGTTTTCAGTCACTCGCCCTGTCTGTGGTAGTGTTTTCAGCCAGTCGCCCTGTCTGTGGTAGTGTTTTCAGTCACTCGCCCTGTCTGTGGTAGTGTTTTCAGCCAGTCGCCCTGTCTGTGGTAGTGTTTTCAGTCACTCGCCCTGTCTGTGGTAGTGTTTTCAGCCAGTCGCCCTGTCTGTGGTAGTGTTTTCAG
>JAODUD010000046.1:10612434-10625594 GCA_026784285.1 Stomatorhinus walkeri | reverse complement strand
GGGGGGTTGGCTGGGTGTGATGTGAGAATGCTGCAGAGGGTGCGAGAGGAGAGCCGCCCGACAGAAATAGAGACATTGCCTGTTATACAGAATGCAAGGTCTGATCTTTGATAGGTTATTTGATCAGCTGGGGGTGTTCATGTTACTGCAGTATCTGCCACCAACCTGCCACTCTCCGGCAAACACAGTAAAATGGCCTCACACACACTCTGCATCACATCTAGACGTCACATAGGCGTCTTCTTTTCATTTTATTTTTTACATTTTTACACAAACTAGATTACAGAACGAAATATGTTAATAGGAAAAAAAATCAAATTACTCATAGAACACTTCACTGCACTTGAACCAATAACCTTCAGGTGAAAAGTGTGCATTCTAAGCACTCAAATATCATCCACCTGAAAGGGAAGCATGATTCCTCTGTGGAAACATTTCTATCCAACATTGCTAATTATGATGAGGGCGCTTTTTAATTATTGTTTTAACGGTCATTTGCTATCTTAACAGTCTGCTGTTGTTCCCGAGAACAAAATGTCACTGTGCCTTTGCTGATTGGCTAGATCAGGGAGATTTCGACAGTATTTGCTGAGAAAGTAGGCAGCCTATTTGTTAGAGGTGAGGCAGCCACCCAGTGAGGCAAGACTGCACACAAATTCACAGGTACGCCCAATACCGGGTGTGACTCACTTCCTTATTAACAGTGTATTTTCCTGTCATATTTGGGCGTGCATTATCTGCCCTCTTCAGGTTTTAAAGTGAGCAGTAGTGGGATGTCTATCTTATCGATGGACTAATTATCCATTACCATGCTCACAGCAAGTAGCGCTTCAGTAGTCATATCTCTGAACCATCAGATAACTTGTGCCTGACCGTTTCATCACTCTGACCAATAGATCACCAGCTCGTTCATTTGAAGTAAAAGAAAAAACAATATAGCAAATTGTTATATGAATAGACTGGCGGTGTCCGTTTTCCTTCTACCTTTTAAGATACCCAGAGTTCGGTTACCGTGAGGAATGAATGTGATATGTACCCTACCGGAGCGAAAACAATACCGGCGCTCGTATACCATAAAACATTAACAGAGGAACAAGTTAGGCAGATATATTAACTGCACTAAATTGGTCTACATTTTTAATTCGGTTTTTTTTCGCGAAGTTTCAAGGAAGGCGATACAGGCAGCGGTGCACATAATATTGATCACTGTCAACAACACGAGGCTCGGTGCTTAATGCCAGAAGGCGCTTCGCGTCGGGCTGCTCCGAGCAGAGGCCATTAAAAGGGTGTGTTGTGGTGCGGTCTGTTACGGCATTGTATCGTGTTGGGCCAAGCAATACACACACGTTTATATATATCCCTTTTACACTGTACGCTATTATATTAACACAGGCCTATATAGACCCGTATTACATGATTACTACAGAAGTCATATTTATGCGGCATATCTTCCTAAATTGCACTTTCGTTACAAAAGAAAAAAACTTTCAAAAGCAGACAACAGCCTCCCGTGATTTGTCACAAATCACCAAACTTACGTTAACACAATCCTATTATTAGACGAAGTCCATAAACGTTTCGTTGCATCTTGATTTCATTCAGCAATGTATCTTAAACTTACGAATCGAGTTGCGTGTTCTTGGTGGATTTTAGTTGTGGTTAGTTATATGACAGAAAAAAAACTTACCCTATAAATATGACCGACAAAGATCGGAAAAACGATGCAATTTAAAATACTTTTAGAGCTGCTTTCTGCCTTCCCTTCTGTCCCGTTTCCCTCCCTGGAATGGAGCAACTTCCCAGGCTAGACGCCCTTAGGAATTTCTTCCGCGATTTCGTTATTCCCCTAACTTTTCTCCGACAAGTCATAAGGGCGTGTACCTGGAAGAGTGAAAAGCAGAAGAAAATAAAATGACATACAGAGATCTTATCTTTTTTAACATTGGCCGCATAACCGCTTTGAAAATGTTGCCTTTATTGTGTCTATGATTACAAAGCCGATTGTTTAGGACAAGGGCCCGTAAAGTGTAGTTTTAAACTTTTGTTAAGTAAGTTGGAATGTTCAACGGATTGATAGGACCCAACGGGTAGAAGGCAAGGACTGTAAGAAGAGAGGCATGTCAATACAGGCTGCAGTGGGATAGGACATACAGCTAACCCTTTCTTTTCCAAAAAAAAAGAAAAGAAAAAAGTTTAGTCTGCACTGCTTCTGAATTATGAAAAATTATAGTGCTGATGTCAGTGAGCTGGATTTCCATGCAATTATCATGGTTTCGGAAGGTTTGTGAAATTATTCTTCCACCATAATGTATTTATCCAGAATTTATAACAAATCCCTCAGTGTTCATCTACAGGTTGCAAGGCGTGTGTTACACTGATACTGACATTATTTGACAGCATGCAGTCCTCTTTATAGAAGGAAGTGGGGGAGGGGACTAATCACTTATTACAGTGGTGCTGCTGTTCAGTTGTAATTGCAGTATTGGAAATTTTATGTTGACTTTATTTACATCTGTCCTGCTATATAAAATGATGAAATCCTAAGTTTTAATTTTGCTTTTAAGTTATATAAATGTATGTAATTACAGAAGCTTTTGCCACATGACAAACACAACCTGCTGTCGAGCTCTCCTGGCTGGTGCAGCATCTCTCCCTGTCAGTGTGTCCAGACCAGGGTTCATAAGGAGTCGTTAGCCAAATCACACTGTACATTGCAGCTCTCAGCAGCTCCTCGGCATGGCTGTAAGGGACACGCCTGCAAGGGACACGTCTGCTGACAAGAGCAGTGTGATTAAAACCTGAGTCCTGTATTTACCCAAGACCAAATCTGCACACAGATTAAGGGACTGACACAGAAAACGCTTCATCTCAATAAAAGACTTAATCTAATAAATGCTTATTAACCACCACAGTTTCTTTCTGTCAAGCATTTTCTCTATATGAGTGATTTATTATGGGTGGGTGTGGCAGTAAGAAACCAACTCTGTGTTTATTCTTCTTTAATTACAGGTTTTTTGTTATAAGCAATTTGGCCGTTACAGTCTGACTGACGTGTCCTGTTGGGTGAAATCGTATTCAAATTTCAAGTAAACTAGCCTGTTTATAAGCTTGCCTTTGTTACTCTCACATACACAAATGTCAGAATAGTTATCGCTGGCTTCCACCCTTTGTTGCCTGAGACTGATGATGGCTTTTCCCTCACAGGGCTCAGACATTATCGTTTGTAAAACAGCAAATTTCGTCGTAATGACTGAGGTACTGACCAAGTGGGCTGTGATTATTACTCCAGTTTCATGGTCTTTGCTGAGGGGACACATTTCACACTGGAACCCAACATGCCCCGAGGGGCCAGGGGCTGGCAGCTGTGCTCATAAGCCAATCTTAGACCTGAATAGCAGTGACGTGAAAAATGAAGCTTTCAAGCCTGTGGTAGACGGGGTTATTACACGCTGCCAAACTGCTTTAACTCCACTATCAATTCCAAATGGGAGGAAGCAGTCAACCACATTCTAGTACAACTCGGAAAGCCTTTTAGCAATATCAGGGACCTGTTTCAAAAAGCAGGATTTCTTGCTTAGCTGGATAATTTGTTGGATTTAAGGTACCTCCGTTTAAATCACCTTTATCTTTGTTCACTTATATTTAGCCAAGGCTACCTTAAATCCAACAAGTTATCCGGTTATGCAAGAAATCCTACTTTCGGAAACATGCCGCAGTTCCACCCAGGTTTATTATTAGCCAATGTTAGCAATTTCAGTTGATAAGACATTGCCTAAAAATATCGCAACAACATGTCCACAGATAGCAGTTAGACAGTACAGTGAGTACGTCTGATTTATTGAGCCACAAATAAGACATTGGTGGTAATAAACAGTATATAACTACAGCTTTCATTTCTGTTGATAAAGGTTGCAGCCGTTATGAATTTTGAGGTTGGGGTTGCAGAAGTTTCTCTGACGTCCAAGTCAGAATTGCAACTTCAGTGGGCGTTATATTTGAAATTTCTGACTAGAAACTCAGAAATTCTGACTCCTGAGTTCAAATGGAACACAGCATCAGCGTCTGTGCCTTCTCAAGCTTGTGGTGGATTTGGTTATTACATGCTGCCAATCACAAACTGCTTTAACTGCATTATTGATTGCAAATGGATGAAAGCAGTCAGTGATTGACAGTCCATGCTGCATTCAGCTTCTGTTCCTTCCCAGGTTCTTTAATCACTCCTGAATGGTCTCCAGGCAGTAATAAGTTTTAGATAAAGTATATGTGCTGTGTTTAAGTTTAACTTTAATTGAGCAAAGCCTCAGTTCACACTGGGCCAGGGAATTTGAATACAATGTTTCTCAACTCGCTGCATTGTGAAGACTCAACTCACAGTGGCTGGAGGGGGGAGTATCAGTCAAATATGCCGGCTAAGGGAGGGGAGATTCTACATGAATTGTTGTATGATCATTTCTTATGACGAAAAGGGACAATTATTAAAATTTGAACCAGGTTGTACCTGACCTGTAGTGCGAAGAGAGACTATCTATAGTGCAGTTCCAGATAGCTTTGCTTTTGCACTGCAGAAGGGTCATCTTGGTAAAGGTGTTGCTGGATTTGGAGAGCGACAGTGATGTTTAACCAAAAACACGCTGGTAACACTTTACTTGAGGGGACACAAATAATGTAGTATTATGCTGTTGTGTATTAATTAACCGCAAATGAAGTGTTACTTACAAACTGATGTCATGTTTGTTCATTGTTAATGAAATGTCATGCATCATTTATCCCAAGCAGTTACTGTATTTGTTACTATATCTGTTAATTCTGTAGTCTATAGTCCTTGCAGGAACTTCTGAAGGAAATACTAAGGAACAAGAAATGAATAACACAAATGATATACTGATATCATCTTTAATGAATCATGCCATATCTTCCCCCCTCCATGAATTGCCACCTTATCATGGTGGAGGGGTTTGTGTGCCTCCATGATCCAACGGACTATGTTGTTGGGGGCAGCTATGCCTGGTAGGCAAATTTGTTCTAGGTGAATGATGAGACTAAGTGCGATTCAGAGCATGAAGAAAAATAAAACAAGGCACAATGTTACCTTGTCTGGATTGGGGAAACCGGGACCTTACCCTACAGCCAGGCCTGGGGTGGAAGCTGGAAGGCGAGCACCTGGTGTCAGGGCCTCCACCAATGGGTCCCTGCAGGGCAAAGCCCAAAGAAATAACATGGGTATTCCCTGCTGTGCGCCCACCACCTGCAGCAGGAGCTGTGGGGGTCAGGTGCAATGCAAATCGGGTGGAAGTCGAAGTCGGGGGCCTTAGCGGACCACTCGTCAGCTACCAAAACTGGATCTAGGTATAATCGGGCTCACCTTAATGCACGGTTCAGACTCTGGAACCAAACTCCTGGAGAGGTGCAGGACAATGTTCCATTCTGGAGTTGCCCATGGTGAGAGACGTCAAGCAGTGGTAGGGTTACTTATAGCCTCCAGGTTCGGTGCCAACGCGTTGGAGTTTACCGCATTGAATGAGAGGGTTCCCTCCCTTTGACTTTGAGTGGTTGTAGAAGGACGGACTCTGACGGTTCTCTGGGTTAAACACCATTTCCGAAACACCATTAAACACCATTTCAGAATATGCAGCCTTCTTGGAGGCCTTGGAGGGGGTGCTGGAAGGTGCGCTTTCTGGGGACTCCATTATTCTACTGAGGCTTCCCTTAATGTAACCCAAGCGATGTTCAGTTATTGGGCTTCTGTGCTAAAAACATAAGACATTTACAAAGGAGAGGAGGCCATTCGGCCCATCAAGCTCATTTAGGGAGAACTTAACTAATAGCTCAGAGCTCTGTTTTAAAAGAACCCAGGGTTTTAGCTTGTGCTACACTAACAGGGAAGCTATTCCATACTCTAACTACACGCTATGTAAAGAAGTGTTTTCTCAAATCTGTTTTAAAATGTTCTGATAATTTCCACCTATATGGCCACAAGTTCTAGTATTTAATCTAATATTGAAGTAGCCATTTGGCTGAACAACTTCCAGACCTGTTAGAATCTTATATACCTGGATCCTGCCCCGCCTTAGTCTCCTTTGCTCAAGGCTGAACAGTTCAGCTAACCTCTCCTCATAAGACATTATTCTCAGACCAGGAATCATTCTTGTAGCCCTATGTTGAACCATTTCCAAGGCAGCAATGTCCTTTTTAAGGTATGGTGACCAAACCTGCACGCAATATTCTAGGTGGGGTCTTACCAAGGAATTGTATAATCTTAGCATCACCTCCCTTGACTTAAACTCCACACACCTAGAGATGACCCAACATCCTATTGGCCTTTTTAATTGCTTCCCCACACTGGCGAGAGTGGGACATGGAAGCATCAACACACATCAAAATCTTTCTCGTAATCAGCTACCTTTATTTCAGTGGAACCCATAGAATATATAATAATAATAATAACAATAATAATAATAATCCATACTTTATTTATCCCCATGGGGAAATTGTCTTTATGCTTCCCTCAACTTGCTCTTTTTATAGTAAGTTGTCTCATCTGTACCTTATATTTCTGCTCCGATTACCTTACATTTATCTACGTTAAATTTCATCTAGCAGCCCAGTCGCTATTTAAATCCAGATCCCGTTGTAGCCACTGTGCTGCTAGTTCAGTATCAGCTACACCACCCACCTTGGTGTTGTCTGCAGATTTAACCAGTTTACTGTATGTTTTGGTGTCAATATCATTCATGTAAATTAGGAAGAATAGTGGCCCTAAAATTTAACCCTGCGGTACCCCACTCTGAACACAGACCCACTCTGACATTGTGGCTCTAATAACTACCAGCTACTTCCTGTCTGTTAACCAGTTTTTGATCCAAGCTGCTACAGTTCCTTGCAGATTTGAGCTTAAGCAAGAGCCATTGGTGGGGGACAGCATCAAATCACAGTTTGCTCATAACAAACACCATGTTCAAATATAAGGGTGTTCATAAGTGGACTTGGTACCAGAACACCTTAGGCTACAGTTCAGTGATCAGTTTTTTCATTGTATCATCGGATCTGCATCCATATGTTTTGGACACTTGGGTGAAGAGAGGAGTTGAGCTGCCAACTGATCACCACCTGATGGTAAGTTGGATCTGATGGAGGGGAAAATTCTGGATAGACATGATAGACCCAAAAGCATAGTGCGAGTGTGCTGGGAGCATCTGGCAGAGGCCCCTCTCTGGAAGATCTTCAACTCACATCTCTGAAAGAACTTCTCTTCAACCACGACAGAGTCTAACTCTGATGTGGTGGTGCGGAATTATGCCGGAAAGGTTGTGGGTGCTAATCACAGTGGCTGTCCCTGAACTTGGTGGTGGATACCAGTGGTAAAGGGAGCTGTCTGGCTGAAGAAGGAGATCTTCAGGGCTTGGATAGTTTGACTCTGAAAGCAGCAGTCAGATACTGGCAGGCTAAGCAGAAAGCGGCTCTGGTGGTTGTTTAAGCAAAAACTCAGGTATAGGAGGAGTTTGGTAAAGCTATGGAAAAGGAATTTTGGTCCGCCTCAAAAAGGTTCTGGCAAACCACCAGGCAACTCAGGAGGGGGTGGCAGGGCTTCACCAATGCTATTTACAGGAGGGATGGAGAACAGTTAACTGGAGATATAGACAGTGGAAGAAATATTTTGAGGATCTTCTAAATCACCCAGATATGCCTTCCTTGGAGGTAATAGAGTTGGAAGACTCAAAGGAGGACTTGCTCATCTTTTGGTCTGAGGTCACTGAAGTAGTCAAACAACTATTTAGTAGAAGGGCTCCGGGGGTGCATGAGATTCGCCCCAAGTTCTTGAAGGCTCTTAATGTTGTGAGGCTGTCTTGGCTGGCACACCTCTTCAACAATGGGTGGACATCGGGAACAGAGCACTTAGATTGGCAGACGAAGGTGGTGGTCCCAATCTTTAACAAAGGGGACTAGAGGATGTGTTCCAACAATAGGGTGATCACACTCCTCAGCCTCCCTGGTATGCCTATGCCTATTCCATGGTACTGGAGAGGAGGGTCCACCAGTTGGTTGAACCTTGGATCCATGAGGAACAATGTGGATTCCATTCTGGCCGAGGAAACACATGACCATTTCTTCACCCTCACGAGGATACCGGAGAGTTCATGGAAGTTTGCCCATCTACCTAGGATGCCTCCTGGACAGCTCCTTGCGGAGGTGTTTTGGGCATGACCAACCGGGAGGAGGTCCCTGGGCAGACCCAGGACACACTGGAGAGATTGTATTTCTCAGCTGGCCTAGTAACACCATGGTATTCCCCCGGTGGGGCAGGAGGAGGTGGCTGAGAGAGAGGTCTGGGCATTCCTTCTTAGACTGCTGTCTTTGCAACCTGACCCTGGATAAGTGGCAGAAAATGGATGGATGGAAACATGTTGAGTAGTGACTATATTTGTTCTTCAGTGGTAACTGAGTTATTATCCAGTATTACTAAGTACCCGCGTTTCCGAGATACTTGTTTACTGTTCACTGATGGTGCACATCATGATTTACTATGTGATCATTTTCAGTAGCATGTCTGTGAGAATCACCATGTTATGTTACCATCAAACACTAGTGGAATTAGCATTTACTATCATTTTGCATTACAAATTCATGGCCTTGAGCAGTTCTATAGTACTTTACGTAAGAGGCTATGAATTTTCAAGTTACCAGAAATGCATCAATACATTGCGATGTGTGATATTATTACCAAAAAATGATTAACATATAAAATATGCCATTATTTCCTTCAGATTATCCATGCATTTGACCGTTATCTCCGTGCATTTCAACTAATCAGATGGTGGTGACACAACCAGCTCGGCTTGGTCACCCTTCCGTTATTTCAGCACAGTTATGGCATGGGTATGACTCGCATAATTTACAATGCAAAACCGCGTTTTCATAGTACAGCTTGGTTACGGTTCAGTTGTTGGTGGAAAAGTACCATAAGAGTCAAAGAGTGTTCAGAACCTGTTGGAAGCTACACCGCATGGGACAACTTTCAAAGATGAAAACCTTTTTGGAACATTGTGAATAATTTCATCCCATGTCAGAGATACAATGGTAACACAAATAGCAGCATATTCTGTGGTTCTGTTTTTTTTCTTGAGTTCAGCATAAAACTATTAACATCTCGATCCCCAGGAACATCAGTGCCGTGTGGTTCTCCAGAATCACTGGTTTGCACCACTGGTAAGAGTAAAACCTCAGGAGCACCTCTGCATGAAGCTGACTAGACCTACAGGTCAACAGCAATACTATGCATTTTTTTAAGTTTTCAGCTGTATAAATCCAGGAAATTTCAAGGTCAAACTTAATGTCTTGCTGCAGGGTAATATACTCCATTCAGTAATATACCTCAAAATTGCAACCAGGAAGTCAGCAAGATCACTTTTTAAATCAAAATCATAAATGGGGCTAGAAGTGACAATGAATGTGGGTAATATGAGAACCATGGATGTACCAATGTAATATGTGTAGCTATTTGTTACTGAGGGGTTAGAGTACTCAAAATAGGTGCTTTGTTACACAATTTTTAAAATAGTGATTTATAAGTTTGTTTTATTCTTGAACATGAGCAAAGAAGCCTGGATTGCTAGCAGGGCTCACAGTCCTGTGTAATGATGTGGAGAACTGATCTCAAGGTTGAGACGACTTTTCTATCCTTTTGTATCCCTCTAGCCTCCAGCGTTGGCTGAAACTATAAACATTGTAGCCTTCACTCCATACTTCAAAGGCTTTGGAATCAAAGACCCATTAGCACAAACTGTTAAAGCTGGTGGAATCCTATGGCTCATTGTTGTGAATCTCATTAAGCTATTGTGTGTGTGTAGTGTATGAACACACTCATTAAGCCTATTCTCCAGATGAGGTCCTAATGGCCACAGGGCTGCTGCAAAATGGCAAATTCTTTTATTATTGATTTTTCCCTTATCCAAAACATTTTATATGTATCTAACGGAGCACATTGCCAGAATCTACTGCCAGCGCACTTTCTGAGAATTACACTGTAATTGCTGCATCACTGTAGTATAATATCGCATTTGTGGTCTGATTTGAATGGAAGCTGTGGAAGAAGAACAATTTTCATTTCAATAAGTCTTCCATCTACTTGTTCTTCTCTGGATTGCTAACCTTTTCATTCCATTTATTATAAATTTCTACCCAGCGCTGGTGAGAGCCTATAACTGATGCCACTAAAGAGAGGACATAAGGCAGCAGACACCATGGATGGGATTACATATTATGTTTTTGAAAAGGCAAAGAAATGGGTTCTTGCATCTCCATTTACTACATCAACTGGCTTCATATCATTATGTTGATTCTGTAAACATGTGCAACAAAGAGCACATAACAATCCCTAATGGTCACAAGTCAGACAATGTCAGCAGAACCATCCCAGTGAGATCAAGCCTTTCAATTTTGGTACATTCTGCAGTACCTCTATGGTCCACTAGAGGGGACTCTGGCTTTTCACACTGGAGACTGTACAATGTTGTCAATGTTATTGTCTATGCTTTCTTGTTCCTTGCTGCTCTTCTACCTCTTTCAGTCTCTGTGGTATCTTCCACTTCACCTTTTTGTCTCTTGTCATCTGAGTTCATCCTTTATCACCAAACCTTTCTGTCTTTATCTTCTCTGCACTGGTTCCTCTTACCCTCTTACTACCTCCAGACCCCTGATCCTGACCGAGTCACTCCGTCTGACCAGCTATTTCTATGTTGGAATGAGGAAAAAGTAAAACAAAGGCAAAAAAGACTGAACACTGTAATGCATAGAAAGCACAGAAAAGGTGAGAGGACAGACTGCCTGACTAATAATCACTCAAGATGACAAATACAAACATGCAAACACAGCAAATACTCTAATGGGTGGATGTGTTACACACATGTAACAGTGATCCAGCATGCTACTTTTCTGACAAAATAAACAAACAAACTAATTAATTAATCAAACTGGTCACATTAAATGTTTACCTTTCCTCTCACAATCCACTTTATCCAGACCTTTCTTCCCACGCCTTTCTGAATCTATAGGCTCAAAGAGAGACATAAAATATAAAAGAAAAAATGTCATCTCTGAAGAAACATGCTGTGGAAATCAGTGGAGATAATCAGCTGAGGTGGAGAAATGAAAAGACTGCAGGCAGCATGACAGAGTTTCAACATGCCATGCGGGCATTTTAACGCCTTTTTCAATGGTCAGAAATGCATCTACATTGCAATTATCATGTTCTGCTGCGTTTAATAATTGGAATAAAGAAATCAGTTACAGCTTAGTCATGAAACACTAAGGTCATTATGGGTCAGAACTCCAGAGTCTTCCATCAACCACTAGTGGTTTTGGTATCATTTAATCTTTGTCTCATCACACTTTAATGCATACCAGGTATTTGAGTACATTGTGCATAACCCTTGATGATAAGATAATTTATATGCAAATTTTAGCAATTATGTGCTTGGAATGCGTTGGGTGATCATAATTCTGTTCTGGTTACTATGACAACCTTTAAAAGCATTGATGCTGGATAGAGAAAATTCTACTTTCATCCTGACAGCATATAAGCTCATCTATAGGGAGAATATTACACGCCTCTGCTTAAACACTGCTGTAGGGAACAGAAGTGGAAATAGAACACTAATATATTAATCTGAATAATTCTGTGTCACATATTGTATAACATGGGAGCCGAATGCTATTAAGAGCTAATGGCATTCAAATGAGGCAGTGTGAGGCTCGGTGGGCTAAGCCTCTGTGCCTCTAATATGACAGTTGCTGGTTCAAGCCCAGCTCTGGTAGAAAACTCTTGTCTTTCTGTCCTTGAGCAAGGCCCTTAACCTCCAGCTGAACGGACACTGCTGCCAAACTTGCTCTCGCATGCATGTGTTTCTTGGAGAGCAAAATGGTGTAGGTGAAAAGAGAATTTCCCTATTGGGATCAGTAAAGTGTCATTTTTATAAAGAAGCATATAATTCTAATGGGCCAGGTAGAACTGCCGTTCAACTGTGGTACATGTGTGTACCTGGCCTGCCCCTTGGCTCTCATATGAGTGTGTACCCAGCCTAGCCCCTGGCAGCTGTCGTACAAGTGTGTACCTGACCTGCCCCTTAACTGCCCTTCATGTGTGTACCCAGTCTGCCCCCCATCTGTGGTACACCTGTGCACCCAGCCTGCCCCTTGACTGCCATGCATGTGTGTACCTGACCTGCCCCTCGGCTGCAGTGATGGCGAGTACCCGGCCGGCCCCTTGAGAATCCTACCTGATGCTGACATGCTATGTGCTGGCAGGAGGTGAAGGATTTGCATGGAGCTGGGTTTCAATGATTTCATGTTGCCATGGCAATTGATCACCAGGTCTGGGACAATGTGTAAGTGATGGGAGAAATGAGGCTTCAAATCAGACACTGCATGTGTAAGCCTGCAAGAAACTGATAAGGTAACCAGTTACCAGAGCAGCAAGCAGGCAGTGATCGACAGGGGAGGATGATCCCGCCCGCTGTGGGTTTCTGAGTGTCATTCTTCCCATCTCTACCTGAAAAAGTTGCCTTAATGAAGCCTGTGTCTGATTGGACTGATTTTCAAGTTGTTTTTGAACCTGGACACCCTGTTGCTTCCACCCCATTTACCTCACACCCCACAACCTGCTCATATATCCACATACATACCAAATAATTAAATGTACAGATGAAAATAAGACAGTGTCTTAAGTGTGTTGTAGTAGTGCAGTAGCATATTGATTATATCCAGTAAGCAAGCATTATGTGCTATATGAAAATCATTTTGTGGAAATGTTCAATAAAGGCCCCTAAAATGCACATTTGCTGTGTGAGGTATGATTACCATTTACCCCAGGAGTGTCCAGAATCATGAAGCGGTAGAATACAGTAGAATACAGAATACATCCCATTGAAATTCAATCATTTAAAAGCTTAACTGGAATGACAACTAATATGAAAATCATGCTTCAAAGCTAGTGATAACAGACACACACACACTACATACAAAAAATGATATTAGACGAGCTAAAAGGAATGTCGAAAGGAAGATTGCATTGGAGGCTAAGGATGACGCTAAGAGTTTCTTCCAGTATTTTAATTCTAAAAGAGCTCTAAAATCTGATATTACTAATCTGCAGGATAGTAAGGGTC
>JAODUD010000046.1:10593598-10604791 GCA_026784285.1 Stomatorhinus walkeri | reverse complement strand
CACCCTGCTCTCTCCGCGACCCCTATCTCTCTCCCATTACAAGCAATCCTGCTCACTCTATCACCACTGGAAGTCCTGCCCCTCTGCAATGCTTTTGTTTTCCTGTGCATCCTCTGTTGCTCTTTATTATGTAGCTGTCAGGCAGTGTTTGCTCATTTTTCTTCTTCCATGTCTGTTTGCCTCCATTTGCTGTGATGTGTACTATGATGTGAATTACTGTGGCTCCTCACACACCATCCATGTTCAATAAGCAGCCGTCTAATCAAGGATGCAGTGATGCAGGACCAGTGATTGCAGGGGACACCAACTCATAACACCCAAAGACTAATGCACACAAAGGTAAGGCTGGGAGTCATTAATTCACCAGAACTGCATGTGTTCGGATTGCATGGGGAGACCCCACGCTGAGCCGGTACCACCTTTTAATCTGAACCCCAAAGGCATGCAGGAGCACTGCCCTTGAGCCACTGTGACACCTTCATCCCACTTATTTCAGTTCCCTCAATACTCCACTGAATTTCCCACATTAACACGCCCACACGCCCCATCATCTTGCCAGAGAGAGAAGGCTGTGTGGATTATGTTATAAAGCTAGAGTTGTTTTTAACTGAAACAAAATTACAGATCGATATCAAGGTATTTAAACATGCTGACACACTGCAATTTACAGTTGCAACATATTGATTTCCCCATTACGACAGTATATAAATATCTGTGGTGCTGCATGTAAACATGTCACTGTGCTGCTGTATAGCAGTGTTTCCATTGCTGGAGTACAAATGTGTATCACCATGTTACTTCTAATACAAGTATATTTGTATTTATACACATTCAGTCAGTCTTACCTGAAATGTCACCTTTCACGTTCTATCCCCCCTTCCTTGATTGATTCAGCTTGCTATTCTTCATCATTTTCCTTTGCATCAGAGGTGGTAGGAGCTTTGCTGGAAATGAGGTAACAGACTCCTGCCCTGCTGAGACACTTGACCTTTATCCTGCAATTCCCAAAGCATGCCAATTGTTACTGTACTTGTCCCATGACTGGCCGAGTAATTTCACCGTTCACTCTATAGGTGTATTTCTGTGTACGTGTATCTCTGCAAGCATGATTTTTCTTTTCAGGGTGCGAAACTGCAAGAGAAAAATATAGACATATCCTTCTTCTCTGTTACTGTAGTCTTGCTGTTGCTGTGGGATCCTCATTGCAATTAATTATTTCGTCAAGTAAATGTAATTATAGTTCATAATTTAAGCCTACACATGGTGGTGTAGGATGGGGAGCAGCAGTGAAGCAGACTGCATGCCCATTGATCATGTGACCTCCCATAAGTAAACAGATCCCACTGTGGAGAGCTTACACAGGAGAGGGCCAGTATAACAGATAGAGGGTGGGCGTGCAGATGTTACTTATTTTGTGGTTGCAGGTGTTTTTTTGTTTTTTTTTTATATAAAAGTAAGAGTGTGGTGGTGCTTAGTGAGCATGTCTGAATCTGCTATGATGATTACAGCACCCCCTGGAGTAACAACAAATGCTCAATTGGTTCCCCAGCTGGAAGCTTGGGTCTTAGTCTGTCAAGTTAATCCTTTCTCTTGCCAGGAGACTGCACAGGTGTTCATATGTTTTGAGGACACAGGTTCTGCTTAGGGTGAGAAATTTTGCACTTGGGCATCAAAAGTTCTATATCCAGAGCAGAAAACTTCAACCACAGAAGCATAGCGACTGATTTCTGTATCACCTTTTCAAATCTATAGGCAGAACGACACTGCATGGTTCACCCTGTGAAGAGCTATTATTGGAGACTGGATGACTGTGGGGCTCTACATTAAAGTAGGCTGAGATTAGACATTTACATTCATTTATTTGGAAGGTGCATTTGTTCAAAGTGATATACAAGTAAGGTAAATAGCACATTTCAAACATAAAGCTGACAAACTAGGAATTAGTGAGGCTAGTCTGAGCTTCCAGTGAATGCCACATTTGACCTCAGTGGATAAACCTGAAAGATTAAATATATGAGACATTATCTATGCAGAAGACTCACATGTGAATTGTATTACATTGAATTACATAAGACATCTTTAAAATATTCATGTATTTATTTTCTACAACTGGTTGTCCTAAGCAGGGTAGCAGGGGTCTGGAGCCTATTCCAGAAGCTAGGGGCACAAGGCAGGGAGTAATCCAGGATGGGGCACTAACTAATTGCAGATTTAAAAGAATGTATATAAAGTGTACAAGGTTAGAATTACCTATGTAAACAAGATTTGTCTAAAAAATGTTTTGTTTAAATCAGGGGGCTTCAACTGGGGACTGCGACATCCCTGGGGGATTGTAGAGAGACATAATGTAATGTGAATGAAATGTAGTGCAGATATCATCCAAGACTCAACATCCTTAGGGGCAAGTTTTCAAGGGGGGTCCTCAAATCAAGAAATATGAAAGCAGCTCATTATTCTTTAAGCATTACGTATTAGCGCATTAATTAATTCAATATAATAGATTAGCGTTACGGTGCTTATATACACGCTTACAGTAGTTCGTCTTTCAAATTTCACTAAAATTCAAGGTATCAAACAATCATTAGCTACTATTTTCGAGTGGGTCAAATGACGTCACGGTGGTTACCCGCTTGCACAGCTCAACCAATAACAGATCACCGTAGTGTCACATGGGTTAATTAATCTGCTAACTGGATTGGTCGGATGGTTTGAAAATTCTGGGGCGGAATCTTCGAAGCCACAGGGCTAGGAGCGGATGGAGTGCTGGGGAGGGACCGAAATATTTGTAAAAGCGAGCTAAACGAATAAATGAAAAAAATATACAAGTTATACCTGATCAATCGCTATACGTTGCACAAATACGCAAATTTAGATACTGCGTAGGTTTGAGGGATAATCTGTCTTCTTCCGACTTATGAAGAAGGACTCGGCAGCACTCCACGGTATAATTTTGAACGAGCAAATTATTACTTCATAATGCGTATTTCGTTGCAATCGTGACATTAGCTTGATTTGGGAGTATCTCTTTTTGACAAACCGATGTGTAACTTTATTCAGTGGTTTAGTCATGTCACAGAAGCAGATTTACTACTCGGATAAATACGACGATGAAAAGTTCGAGTACAGGTGAGTAACGAGCTTGAACTAAATAAACATGCATAACGTGTGGTTATGTTCTGACTAAGTGAATGCTTAAAACTTTTGGTGTGCTAGGTACCTTATTAATTCAGAAATGCGACTTTGTTGCGTGTGTGTGCGCGCGCCCCTCCCCCAGGCACGTGATGCTGCCCAAGGACATAGCCAAGCGCGTTCCGAAAACCCACCTGATGTCGGAAACAGAGTGGAGAAACCTGGGTGTCCAGCAGAGTCAGGGCTGGGTGCATTACATGATTCACCAGCCGGGTCAGTATCAATGTTTTGTTTGGGTCATTCAAATAAATAAATAAATAGACAGACAGATAAATAGTTATATTCTGACTATTGTCTGGTCTGACTATTCGTTAGTGATAATAGCTCACTAGCTTGCAGCTGCTAACCTTTTATGTAGCAGATTTTTAATACATCGTGGACAGATCAGCAATTAAGATTATACATTCTTTTACTGTCAAGTAATACATGGTGTTTGGAGTGCTGCCAAGCTACCTTCAGCAGAGAGGTCCATGCTGACTTAAACGTTTTTTTTCCCTCATTCACACTTATCACGTTTTCAGTAATTGTATGTAACATGCTATTTCTTATACACTAATGGGGCAGGTGCTGAACTAAGTAAATTTTATATGTCTGTGATTTGTATTGTGCCTTAATACTTTTTCCGCTGGTGTTTATTTGCCTGGCTGCTTGATCTCTCTCTGTCCTCCTTCCCTGTTTTGGCCCCTTTGCGCAGAGCCCCACATCCTGCTGTTCAGACGCCCTCGACCGCCTGCGGCCTCACAGTGATGTACGACAGGAAACCGACATGTGGCCCAAGTGTAAGCAGGGTGGATGGGACAGGCCTGTGGAATCTCGGTGCTATGCGACGTCCCCAGACGTGACGGCTTTGTCTTGACCCAGGCCGTTTCCCCAAACCCATTCCAGGCAGCCTGTTAAATCCCAGCACTTGTGCTTCTGCTGGGCGTTAGTGAGGTAGAAAGGGCATATTCCACCCACGGTTTACTCTGCTGAAAGTCCTGGGTTTTGTTTAGCCATTGGAGGAATGCTGCTTCCCTGGATCATTTGAGCACTGATGAACATTTAATATGATGTTTGTTTACATTTTGCGTAATTCGTATAGTGCACAAGTAATGACACTTTTATGGTGCTTTTCCTGTTGGATGGATTGCAGTGATTAACCTTTGCCAGTGTTACTTGTTTGATTCATAATAAAGACTGGAGTCTGAAGTGTATGTATTTGTACAGAAGTTTAGTTATCTGCTCTTTTTTTTTTGAATTTTACAATTTTTCCCCCAGTGTTCTGAATGTGAGGCCCGAATGTGTTCTGAACGTCTTTTACTGTAAGAGGGGGGTTAGGTGTACATGCCCCAGCAGGGCTGTCTCCTCTCTGGCAGATTGCCCTCATCACCCCCATACTGCATGTTTATGCCAGAATAGTTACATCTATATGTGTTTCATAGTATGTATAGTATGTGTGTGTAGCCTGTGAGAAACTGATGTCTCATCCAGGGTGACTTTTGGTACAAGTGTCTTGTGTTTTTCGTTAGAGCCTTCCGACTCTTTAACCTTATGTTGTATAGGTGCATTTAGGAGATGGATGGAGCCCTTTGCTTTCTTCTGAGATGTCATTTATCTGAGTAACCTTGAAGAGGTTAAGATACCAAATATCACTTTAGCACTGCAGTATGAATTTGAAACTGCAGATTCCTGTTTTATTATGCTTCTCTCAGTTCCATAATGTGTAGACTTACTCCCAGTGGCCTCTAATGCTTGAGATCACCAGTGTTATAATTAAACCATGTCCTCACAGTGGTCCCAGTAATCATTCTCTTTGCCTGGTTGTGTTTGTCTACTTCTGAATTGAATCCAATTGAAAATCTGGACGATACCATCGGTACACAGTTGCTATGTAACAAAGCTGGGCAAAATCTGAAGAGAGAAACCCGCAATAACTGCCCCACGACCTGGTGTGCAAATTTGGTAATACTTAGCAAGAAAGACTTTTGCTGCTGTAATATTGCTCACACAATATGAGTTTGGGGCTCTGAATACTAATGCAGTTTCTGTGTGTATTTTTCTCCTTCAGCTTAAGTGACTGTCAGCAGACACCCTTGCCCTTAGAAATCCAATTTTGAGCATTTTGCTTTAAAATATTTAAAAAATGTACAAAATGAGATAGCATGGGGACAATGTGAACGTATCTGAGCCATTTACTGGACCAGTAACACTGTTAAGTGGAGAACTCCAGTGTTGTTGGTAAAGCAACAAGCACAGATTCTGCAAGCAGTTTGTTGTCCCATAGTAAAATGATCCTGAAGTGCCACCTAGAGGATATGCAGCAAGGCTTCGTTAGTGCTGTGCACATAGGATTATAATTCCCAGAATTAAAGGATGGTTCAGATTGAAAGACAATGTACTTAGAATGTGAGGTGACAGCCTTTGCTTTACCACAGATTGTCGTGTTCCACCTGTGGAACCATGGAAAGTTCTTCCTTTGGATTTGATGTACAACTTTAAAACAGCTATGTCTATTCGCTGAAATGTAATATTGACGGCTACTATGTGGATAATTGGTTACAACAGTGTTCAGCGTGATACACAAATGGGAGAAGACCTGTATCAATATTTTGCAAAACCTCTAGAGACAGGGGTCTAAATTTATTCTGACAATATACATAAATTCACATCTTTTGTGGGCAATCACAGGCTTTCAGTATCAAAACGTTAAATCCTGGTCAGAAATAAATAGAACAAATGTTTAAAAAATGGTGAAGAACTCTAACATAGAGCTTTGATCATCTGTTCAGACTGGTGAATTGTTCCCTGGCCTAGTTGTGGGGTGAAGAAGGGCTGTTAAACATCATTAACTAACATCATGAAGCTACCCAGCACAGGAATATCACCTTGTGTTAACTGGCTGGAACATCAGCATCTTCTCCAACAGGGACCTACTGATAGCTGCTCCAGGTGTAGCCCACAATGACAGAGCTGCCAGAGATGAGATTTCCACACTTCAAGTAAATAGGTGTTCAAGAAAGGAGGCCAGGATGTTTCTATCGCCATATTGGTTACTGGTTTCTGCAGTCAGGGGGAGGGCAGTGGTGCAAACGGCCTTATTGAGCAGTGAAACACTACCGACATACGATAGAAACTAGCAATACATTTAGTGACAGAGTTGGACAATCACTGCAGCATACACCTATTCAAATTGTATTTGAGTTTATTAGCCTGATTAAAAGGGTAAAATTCAGGTCTTCATAGAAGATGCACAACATTCACAAAAATGTGAAAAGGTACAAAACAAAAATCTGTCTTCCCCCACCCCCAAATGACAGAACTCAGAAGAACAAGAGAACATCGTAAAAGAATAAATGAGTACCCTGATCATCCCTGCTGCTCAATCTGAATCAAGTGTGAATCCTGGTTCCAGACCCACAGTTCAAAGTGCTCTTTGCTGGCCTTTCACCATCATTTATCATTGAATGGGCACCTTTATCTGGAGCAGTTTCCGAAAGGAACTTACAACCATATTCCGTTTTGACAAATATGCTGTGACGACACCAGAATAACGGCGGTTAAGGCAAATTACAGGCTAAAATTGCAAGTAGAAACACACCTCCAGCCCCTGTGAAACAGAATACGCACTACATAATCACTACCATAACTAGGGACGGCTATTAGAATTAGCATAAGCAGTAAATACTGTAATACAATGCATGTTATTTTAATCTAGGTCAATTATGTTTATCACAATAATTAATTCTGCAGTAATCAAAATCTCTGGTGTTTATTACCACAATGAATTCAATAGTACTCGTATTCTAAACCAGTTGGCTACAAGTCTGGTTCTATACTAGCTCTGTGTATACAGGTTTTTGGTCCAGGCAACCTCTAGTCAGTCACAGTATTCAGGATTGATTACATTATATTAATCTCACCGCTTCGTCTAAAGTTGCAAACTGCAGCTAAAGCAGAAACGGTGTTATAGATACAAAATAAATCAACAGAATGGACAATTTACAAATATGATGCAACAAATTACTATTCAACTTAATTAGGATTAATTCAGTTATTGAATTGTTCAAAGGCTATGAACTATTACGTGATCTATGTAGTTTAATATTTAATTAACCATAATTAGATTTGGCATGGTATTATTATTTTAAGAGGCAAAAATGAAATATTTCCTTATAGCTTATATTAGTTAAAAAAGTACCATCTCAGAATTTATTAATGGGTAAAGAGGTCAAATTAGGTCAGAATTCAATCACGAGAACAATAAAGCCTAATTTATCTGGTCAGTTGGAATAAAAGCCAGCAGACAGGAACCTGCACTCCGCTGGCGCCCAAAGCACACTGACATTCGCATCTTCCCAATGCAAACTAGGGGCTTTTCATAATGAGAAAATGCCCTCAAATTCCATCTGGACTAGGCTTCTTTTACTGTTGTCAAATAAAACTTAACTAAAATTCCAAAGCACACATGAAGGATTACAACTACATGCAGATTTTACATGAGAAACTGTGTTGTAAATTCCAGGTATAAATCATACAGATTAGCTACTAATTGGACCAGAAGGTCAGGAGGAAGGGGTGTAATATAAATTCAGCTGACATGGCAATTCAGGGACACAGGTTTGCCCGTAAGGCATAAGTGCAAACCTTATTCAACCACTGCTACAATCACGCTTTGATTGAGGCCATAAAGATGAAACTCGCCAGAACTGCCAGGTTTGGTTGATACGAGCGTGTTCACTGGTCACCTCGGTGCACTGGAAACCCGGTGCGTGCCAGGTTTGGTTGATACGAGCGTGTTCACTGGTCACCTCGGTGCACTGGAAACCCGGTGCGTGCCAGGTTTGGCGCCAGGTTTCTTATAGGAATTTTTCTTCGGTTATCTTCACGGCTGATAAAAGCCCGGGTAATTATACTGATCGCTGTGGTCCAGCTTTCTTTGCCCAGCGACTGCCAGCCTCATCTTGTCCTCTTAAGTAGCAATAAGCTCCTGATGAGAGATTAGTGTCCGTCTGCCTCAGCTCAGTGTGGCGGGTGCGGTGAACGCGACACTAAAGCGGGACATAGATGCCACCCGCTTTGGAGACAGTGCTCAGCTGGAAAAGGGCCCCCCGGGGGTACATGGTGGAATCAGCGGGGGGCCGGACTGCAGTCGGAACTTCACATGAGGATACGTTTGAGACAGCCAGGTCCTCCAAAGGACTGCGAGTAGGTCAGGGCAGATTTGGGGAAAGATGTGGTCTTAACGAGCCGTGTTAAGCCGTGTCAGATGGCGGAGAGAAGGAGCAGCAGGAAGAGGGGGGGCAACGAGGACAGGCTGACGGTGGCCGCTGCTCGGCTGTGTACAGCACTCTGGGTGGGCTCAGCACCTGGGGGGAGAGACACCGTCAGCACTGCTGGACACTCACATGCATAGGCCACATATTCATATCTTTATGTGGAATCTCCGTTCATTTCTGAGGGAATAGCTCTAATGCCAACTGTGACAACATTAACCATAAGTATCCAAACAAAATACAAGACTTTTTTATTTAGTCTTTACTGTGTTCAGTTTTATAAAATTTAGGTAATCCTATTGAGGCCCAAAAATATGTCTCCACAAGGTGAAAAGTTACAGGTCATCATCACTGGTCTCCACAATATAATAATTACAAACACATTCATAATTACATCTTTGTGGGGACTCTCCATTTATTTCTATGGGAAAACTTTCGTCCCAACATGACAACCTTAAGCCCTACCCAGCCATAACCTTGACCATAAGTAGCCGCGCACAATATGAGTCTTGCAGCATTTTTAGTTTTTTAAATGGATTCACAGATCTTTGTGGGGACCTGAAAAATCGTCCCCACAACATCAAAATAACAGGTCTTTATTACATTGTGGGGAACATTTGGTCCCCAAAATGTTATATAAACATAATCCACATGCACACACACATTTGCCTGTCACTACAGGGCCCTCATACGGACTCTCTCCATAATACAGTACATGATTCCCAATTCCTTGTGAGGGCTGTGGCCTTAGCATGGTGGGGGGTCTGTTTGCCTTAATGATCCACATAGCCATGTCATCTGGTGCCCCTGGTCTGTAGGGGATGGGGACCGGGGGGGGGGGGGGGTTGTGGGGGCAAACCACAATCGTTCAAAGACCCCCGATGGAAGGAAGCTGAAAAAGAACAAGTGCACCCTGCAGGGAACTGGAGTACTGGGAAGCGGGGTTGCTTTGTGGGCTAAGCACCTGCAGGACGAATGGCAGGGGGCGGGCGCAGTGCCAACAGGTGGCCGGAACGAATGGGGAGGACCCAGGCGGATTAGGCCTTGGATTTGGGAAGGAGTAACACTCTCTCTGTGACAGGCTGAGGAGCCTGGAGATCCAGAGGGACCTCAAAATAGATCCACTGCTCCTTGGGATCAAGCTGTTATAAGGAAGCCGATCCAGGCACATCCCACTGAGGAAGGCCTGAGGTGCTAGAGGGGAACAGCTCCAGCTCCAGCTCCAGCTCCGAATCGCTGGGTGGGCCACAGGATTATCTAAGGGGCCTTGGTGAGCAGATTTAATGTATTTAACCATTGCATTTTCACACTGTTCTGGAGGGTATGATGCCAACCCACCCCCAAGTTTTAAAAGCAGTGAAATGCTTAGTTTCTTTCTCCTTAACACACACTGACAGAAAGCATTGTATTTTATCATTTAAATACAAAGGTATATTAACTGGGGGGATGAAAGAATGCAAATTACATACTTCCTACCCCCCCGCATACATGCAAAGGAAAACACGCTCTGACAGCCTGGTGTCGCCGCCAGAGGACAAACATCCAGTATAAAACAGTGCCTGGTACAGAAGGTTAGAGGGAGCTGGGTGTGGGGGCTGAGGCAGTGGAGTCTGAAGCAAAGCGTTCACTTTAATATTTCACTAATGCTGCAGAAAGCATTGATTAACTTGCATTTAGCACAGGGCCGCATGCCAGGCCATTTCCTATAGCCTGTATAATTAGCATGCATCACACATTTTATGTTGATAAAAGGTGCCTGAAAGGAGCTCCCTGGGCTGCGATCTGGTAGGAGCGTCCTGTAAGCTGCCAGAGGGCTTCACCTGAGGTCCACCAAATGAACCTTGCAAAGCCTCTTCTTCGATCGCTTCAGCAAATCCACATCAGGACTACGCGTCGGTTCCATCGACTGAAGGTCGGACCCGGAATGACCCGTCTACTTTTGGGGCCAGAATCGACTGGCACCTTCTAATACGGCCACGGTGCATTACATCGTGTCCATCACACTGCTACATGTGTTTCTTTGCATGCTGGGGCAGAGCTACTATCTGTCGAGCAGTTCAGTGCAGTCTCACGTCCGGACGCCATTTTCCCAGGGTGCCACACATCTCTGTCCGTACCCCACACCAGATGCCTGCCCTTGTCAGACTGACCTATCACAGCAAGCCTCCCCTGTGATGCCATAATAGGGTCAGTCACAGCAGAAAAGCGAAAAAAAAGTCCTGAAGTTTATCTGTTTGTATGTAAAAACAAACGTCAGATAATATCTGACACTGGCACTATACATAAGTTCTACGTATACATGTGAGCTTATAGACATAGTGTAGGTGAGTATATTTATACAGCGTGCATGTGTTTGGTTAAACCTCGCCTTTGCGCCTTCCAATACATTTTAAGCTGCTGGCACTGAAACAGCGGTGAGGGACAGAGAGAGAGAGAGCAGCAGCAACAAGACCTCAGCCGGCGCAGCCAGAGCCCCCGTCTGCTAGAGTGATGTGTGTGTCAGGCCTTTACAAAGCACCAGTCCCAGCTGCCCCCCCGCCCCATCCAGCCCAGTGCCCGTGCCGAACACTGAAACTTTCACACAAGAGTCAGAGGGATGCGAGGCTGTCACCCAATCTGCAGGGGGGGGGCTACCCGGTGTCACCATGCCCCACTTCCAGTCCTGCTGATGTGACTGATCAGCGGACCCCCCACCCCCATCATGCTTCCCTGCTGGTTAATCTTCAGCTGTTGCAGAGGCTCCATGCAGACT
>JAODUD010000046.1:10576670-10593587 GCA_026784285.1 Stomatorhinus walkeri | reverse complement strand
CCGCCCAACCCCCCCGTCAGACCTTACAGACAGCCTGCATCCCTACGGCAGTTGAGGATTTTATCCACATTCTCAATTTACTCTTAAAAACATTATTCACTTTGCCCCGATTCATAGCATGTCTGTCCCAGAGTGCCTACAGATACAGCAACAGCATGCTCAGCCAATCTGATTTGGTTTAACACAGCACATTTTCACCAACACTGTTCACTGCTTTATGAAGAGAATCAAAACCAGAAGCAGCATAATTGTCTATTTGAAAAAAAAAAAAAAAAAGAGTACAAACATTCCCTTTTCTCTGCCATGTTGAACGGCTGAAGTTCATTCCAACTCAGACTCAGCTATTAAGTAAGATTAACTCCTTAAAAATTGTCTCCAGAAAATTGTCCTGAAAACTTCTAGAAATTAAGAGGAAAAAAAAAAGTCAGAGATGCTGGTGTAGCCAGTTTCCGGACCATGGCAGCCAGTGACCTTGAAAACTAATTATCAACTGCTTTACAAATAACTCACACTGCACAGTGAAACACATTAAAAGTCGGTTCATTTTGATGTAACTTTTGTGTTTCAATTGCGTGCTCTGTAAGGATAGCAGCAATCCTGCAGCACTGCTACATTCCCACTGCAGCCCAGTTTGATGAATGCATGACTACATTCCCACTGCAGTTCATTTTAACGAATGCATGGCCACATTCGCAGTGCATTCCAGTTTAATGAATGCACAGCGACATTCCTAGTGTATTCCAGTTTACTATGCACAGCCACATTCCTAGTGTGGCCACATTTCCACTGCAGTCAAGTTTGATGAATGTACGGTTACATTCCCACTGCAGTCCAGTTTGAGGAATGCACGGCCACATTCTCATTGTAGTACAGTTTAGTGAATGCACGGCCACACATTTAATGGCCACTGCAATCTAGTATAGCCCTAGGTCACTTACTGGCTACTAATTTTTTTGAGTGAGTGATTAAAAAATGGTTTGTTCTTTGCTGCTATTAAACCACCCTGGGAACACAAGGAAAGCCTTATAATCACTGCTGTTCCGGCAGTTTCCATTACCCCACGCAATGGACAAATAAACACAGGTCAGACTTTTTGGAATCGGGAAAATTAATGATTTACCCCAGTGTTATTTCATCGATTCAACCTCTGGGTTGCAGACACGGGTCATTGGGGAAAGGGGCTGCCTGCCTGGTGCTAGGGGGTTGTGCTGAGGGGAAGCGGCCTGCCTGACACTGTCCTGTCCAAATGGCAGCCCAGGCCATCATTCCACATCAGATATAACCCAGTTCTAAAGGGTGCCTGTCATTTGTTTATCATAGAGCTTTCAGACAGGACAAGTCTGCAGCTATACATTTTCAACACTAGGACTAAGGGTTGACTGCTGGTGCAGCAATTAATGACACAGACTTGTGTGTGTGTGCGTGGGGGGGGGGGGGGGTGTCAGCCAAGGTACTTCACCTGAATTATACCAGTAAAATATCTAGCTCTATTAATGGGCAAAAGTCAGATCACAACTGGGATAATTGTCTGCTTAGCGGGTGTATATAAATCTACTTCATCTGAGGGGATAAAGGTCTGGCTAATTTCAGTCATTTTTATCGGTTCTAACTGTGGTTCCCTCTGAGATCAATGATTCATTACCTGAGGTATTATTAACAGCCTGAAGAGGCTTCCACATTAATCTGGATCCATAGTTTGTAAAGGATTTGTATACCATCACAGATTTCCAGTTAGGGAAAAAAAATTCAAAGCTGCAATAAAATATCATTTTTAATATTATGTATATTTATCTTTAAAAAGCATAATGTCTTAATGACCTCACCCAGATATTGAAAAATCAGTTTAATAAACAAAAAAGCAAACATTTGACAAAACATGTGGTTTGATATATATTGACATTTGCCAGCTCTAATGCTGCCTTCAATTATGGTAAATACAAAGTGCCAACTTGAAAGCTGCACATCGATGCCTCTCAAATCGTACTTTCAAGTGGGAAATTCGGAATCTTAATACCAAAGTCTGAGTTGGGATGAACTTCAACTTTTGAACATGGTGGAGAAAAAGAAGCTTTCAGCCGTGGATGGTACATAATTGTTTAGCATTAGCAATACAACTATCATTGGCTGCTTGTATACGTCTCTAATCAGTGTACTTGATATACTGTAGAACAACGCCATTTATCGTTCTAGCTATAGCAAATGGACTAGTGAGGATGCAAGACTATCAAAGCTCACATTTGCTAAAATTTTGCATCCTCCATTTTTTCCATTTTGCTCTGACAACAAAGCGCTTGAACGACGCTCGTAATTCCGACTTCACAAGTGGGAAGTAGAGCCTTCCAACCAGCACATGAAGGGAGCATTAATCCTCCCTTACTGAACACCTGCAGCTGTTTTCAGAAGGTAAATATAACAGAACGTGTGTCATAGAAAATTTCCATTTATGAATGACACAAGTAACAATGGCTTATACTGCCTTATTTTAATATGCTACTACCAATTATTTTGCAAACAATTGAGACTTCAATTTCCTCTCCTGCTGTGACTTAGGATGAGGTGCCTAGTATGCAGAGTACCAGAGCAGCTGTTGAGTAGAGCATGTGTATGACCAGCAGGTGGTGTAATGAATGAGGATTCGAACATTTGATGAAATGATTGTTAAGTCAAGCTCACAATGTTAAAATATCTTCATCATCATCATCAAGGAGAAACATTTTCATGCGTGGGCTGCAAGCTGACTTCACCAACAGAGAATAGGCAGCTACAGATATTCAGGTTTGAAAAATAAACCCAGCAGGAAACAATAGCTTGGCGGTAAGTAAAGAGAGAAGGCGTTTGGAAATAACTCCATATGGCTCAAATAGTCCATTCAGTAGCCAACTATGCAGTCAGATGTACTTTAAAATCATATTTAAACATGGGGAGTTGTTCACCAAAGATGTAGAAAATCAAAAGTGATCAAGCCAACATGGCACACCAGGAATGAATGACAATCATCCATAAAGGCAGTACACTCTTAGATCTATTAAAAAAACAACCTTAGAACACCCTAAAAAGCCATGGATTACTAGATTGGATGCCAAGTTCACTGATTCCATGACCCCACAAATGCAGGACAGACAATCAGATGAGCAGCTAGTGTCAACTAAAGCGAAAAACAAAATTATGTCACCAACTGGGACAAAAATAATCCTAATAGTGTTAAATAATCGTGACCTCACTACTGACTAAAATAATAATGATTATGACTTACTCTAAGGAGAGTGACAGCAGAAAATCAGAAGAAGAGTCTGGACAGACCGTGCAGCCTGGACCCAGATAAACCAAATGACAACCAAAATACTGTGTTATGTGTCCTGAGATCAGTAACTGAATGACAGAGACAGACAGACAGACAGACAGACAGAGAGACCAAAATACTGCGTTATGTGTCCTGAGATCAGTAACTGAATGACAGAGACAGACAGACAGACAGAGAGAGAGAGGAGAGAGAGACATTCCCAACAGGACAGAAGGGGTATGTCTGCTTGTAGCGGCGACATGAGGGACAGGCGGGGGCTGAGGGATTGTAACTGACAGGAAACAAGACGCATATTTTATCTGCAGAGACAAACTCTGTAATAGCATGGGGCTTCCCTGTCCTCCACAGCTTTACATTCCTCTGCTATTCTGTTTGTTTTATACGAAAACTGCCAATGTAACAGTGGAGCTGTAGCCTGGAGATGGAGAGAGAGTGAGAGAAAAGCGATCAAAGGTGCTAACGGGATATAAAGGAGATTAGGTTTGCTCTGGTGACAGATCACAGGAAAGAGAGACAGGAGAGCAGAGATGGTAAAAGAGAGCAGGGAAGATTACAGGGTCTTCAGGCAAGACAAAGCTGAGAAGGACCTAGGACATTAGCGGGGATTAGTGTAGCTCTGCAAAAAACAGGGGCCGAGAGGAGGAGGAATGGGTGAGCATTTAAGAAAAGCAGCAGCAGCGTTTTCAGGGAGCATAACATTAAAACAGACGGAGATAGATCCTCCAAACTCATAACAATAATCTAAAAAGATTCATCAGCAGGCAGCAGCAATCATCAGACCGTTAAACAAGGGACTTGCCACGTCGTTCACATAGCAAGGCGCCATCTTATTGCTGTCTTTAGGTCTCCTGATCCTTCTGTCGTTGGAAAGTACAGCCTAATCTGTTTCGCATGGCTTCCTCAAACTTTTTGAAAATCCAAAATACAAGTCATACAGGTTTAAATAATCTTGTCTTAAGCAAGATTCTGCTCATACCCAAATCATAGGATCTTACAACCCATTTGCCTTATATATTGCTGCTGAAACTCACGGTGGGATTCACCATCATAAGATAAAAATGCACATGCTCACAGGGTACAGCCGTTCTTTGATTTATGAACCTAATTCCTTCCCTAAAATTGGTTTGGAAGAGGAATATCTGTAAATCAACAATATTCTGGATCATATCTTGTAGGAAAAATCATTACTTGTTCCAGACCAACACAAGTTAATAAAAAAACCTACACATACACAGCCATTAAAATGCTATCCTGTGCTTTGCAAAGAGCCGAACTCTCATAAAATGACTGACGCACAGTAATCATAGCAGCGTAAACGGCCGTCCTGGGTGACTCACTGGGCAGCATTACTGCCCAGGGCTTCAGGGATGCGGGTTTGAATCTGTGTGTGTGAGGTTTGCTTGCTCTTTCCATGGGACGCTGGATTTCTCTATATAAACTGGTGTCGCTAAACTGTCCACAGCATGGCTGTTTCTCAATATGCATACTTGTGTTGTCATGTATCCGTTTTATATCATCTTCCATTGCCGAAGACCAGTTCCAATATTAAGAACAGAAGTACAGAGGTGCCAAATATCAAGGATGCATCAGTCGCATCCTTACCAACCAATCCCCTGATTCATTTCACCACAAGTTCATTCTGTGGAGGAAAGTTAGCAAGATCGCTCTTGCCAAGACCACAAATATGATCTTTGTGATCTTGGAATTGAGAAACACCCCATGTCTGTGCCCTCCAACAGCCTGGCTACCTGCTCAGGGTTACCCCTGCCTTGGGTCATGACTCTGTAGTGTATGAATTCCTGAAGGGTGAATATTTTGCCTTAATACAATAAGTTACCCATCAGCCAATCCAGAACAGGGTCACGGGGGAGGAGGAGCCAATACCAAGGAGCGCAGGGCACAAGGCGGGGCTACAGCCTGCATAGGAGGCCAGTCCCTAACCAAGCACTATCACGCACACATTATCAGCAATTTAGAAGCTTATGACCTGTGCTGAGGCTGGAATGCCTAAAAGCAGGAGATGTGAGGCAACCATGCGGCATGGTGTCCTCTGAGCCACCTTCTGCCTCAGCTATAACTCAGTAAAATAAGGTAACAAGTGTAATGGATCTGATGAGCGAGCATCATGAGCCAGTGAAGATTGGGTGGGGCGCCAAGGCCATCAGAGCGACGTGGGACGTGGGGGGGCGACTGATGGGGGTTACTTTAAATTTAAATCTTTAAATTCAAAAGATATAAAAATAAAAAGACTGATGAATCAGTAACGGTAGTCACTTGGTTAAGAAGGTCTGCATTGTGGACAACTCGTACTTACAGATGGATTGCCATAAAGTGTATTATATAAAAGAATCCAGGTTAAATACAAAGCTTAATAATGATACACATACTAACCTTGAGACATCCTAAAAACATGATGCAGCTTCTGCGGTTCGTTGGCTTGAGGTACAGTACAGTAACAAATGTAGTTACTTTCATTACTAGTGTGTTATTACCATTATATTATTATGCACTGTATTATTGTTCCCACTTACCTACAAATTCACCTTAAAGACAGACTAAGGGGGAAGGGATATCATTAGTGACCTGGGGCTGCCCGTACTGCACATTATCCCTTTAACACGTCAGCCAAGTATCACTGAGCACAGCTACATACAGTCACCTTCTTTCCTAATTCCTACTCCTAGCATTTATCTCCATTCCTTAAAACTCATAACACTAATATATTGTTTGAGCATACATTTCTAATGTTGGTAGCAATTTCTTTGTTTTCCTTATCTCTAGGGTGTAATTCTTTATATTGCCACATTATCATGGTTAAAAATAAACCTTTGTGTTTCCCAGGTGAATGCCTATACATCTGCTGTATTTAAACATTAATGCATTATATTATTTGCTATTTCACAGGCTTTATCCATGTGTGACTATAATAAAATAGCTTTGAACTGTAAATAAAGGACTTCGAGATAAACAACAAAATGTATTGACTTCGCTGATCTGTGTGAGACTTGATTATCTTCCTCTGCGAATATGCCGTTCTATTTATTTCAGGTATTTTCCATCACTCTGTGCTGAGAGATCCTTCTCCAGTGGAATAAGCTGGGCGCTTGTACCCTGCGGAGTAGCCGAGAACCCCGCACTGAGCAGGTAGCCGGGGCATCTAAGCCTTCAGCAGAACTGTGCAGATTCATGCAGGCCACTCAGCAAACTACACAGTGCGACTGGAGCCTCAAGCAAGAGTGGTGACAGAGAAACTAAACATGCCCAAAGAAAACAGGCACATTGTCCCTTAGTGTTTACTGCCAGGCTGAAGAACATAGAGTTCGGAGGGGAGAGACAGACAAACAGATGATGGACTGAGAAGAAAAGACATTTCACAGCCAAAAATACCACTATGCATGTGGTATGTGAAACCAGTGCTGGGGGTCCGTGGCAGTAAAGAGAGACAAGGGGACTCACCAGATTCACAGCAAACGGAGACCCTGAGCTTCAGGCAGGGCAGGGGCGCCCCCCCCATCCCAGACAGCGCTGAATGGATGGACAGATGGACAGACAGACAGTCATTACTCTGGTGTACAGCTTATTACCAAAACTGTGTTAAGACTTGAGGGAAAAAACTGATTCAGCTACAATTATTATTTCAAGTGATAAACTAAATGACTGTAGTTACCACTGCTGCAGTGGACACCCTTAAGCTCAAGGCAAAAATCACTCACAAAACAGAAAGAAGTGCAAGAACAGGAGAATGAAAGCTAACAGTTACCGTCTCCTCTGGGTTCAACAGACACAGACATTTCTCGATCATGCAATGAGTGGTCCTGTGTGCAGCCCTGTTTGAGATGCTCTGACGCAGGGTGCAGAATGGAGGCAGTGGAAAAGCAGAAGAGCTCGATGAATAAGGAGACTTATGATGAACAGAAAACAGAAGGGACTGCAGGAGAGCTGTAAGACAGCTCCAGGAGGAGTGGAGAAGATGAAAGAAGACAGATTAGCTGTAGGACAGCCTGTGACTCACAGCTGTAGTAGTAGTGGTGCCCAGGCCGGAACTCCAGGCCCACAGAGAAGGGTGAGAACTTCTGGATCTTCTCAGAGAAGCGCACTGGGCCGAAAGGGGCATAGGGCCGGTTGCACTCCCAGCGTTTGATAGCGCGCTTGGTCTCCACGCAGCCACGGAAATGCTCTTCCAGGACCTGATACAGCGTCAGGATTTCGACAGGTCTCTGCGTGGGTGATCCGGGGGGGTAGTGAGGGCAGTAGATGTCCAGGTAATCGTTCAGGTCCACATGGACGGTGTAGTCTCCCTGCATCAGTCTGGTCAGAAACAGGAGAGAATGTTAGATGGTGGGCTTGGATGTGGATGTGTTCACAGTGTCAGAATATGGGCTGGAGAAGGAAGTGAAAAGGAAGAAGGCAAAAGGACGGTAGAGGAGCAGAGTCAGTGGTGTACGTCAGCAGAAACGCAGATTCATAGCTGTGTGAGCCATCAATAAACCTGACGAGACTGATGGACTCCCTCACGTGTGGGTGTGAAAAGCGATCCATACAAATTTGAGGCGATCCATACAATTTCAGTACACTAAACCAGACTCTTATCAATTACATCTCTATTAACTACAGAGGGGACTGCAGAGAGGCTTGAGGAGCCTGAGAGGGCCGGAGCTTAGGAAAGGCTTGCTATACACATGGGGACCCGTCCTTTTAGCTGGCCAGGGCCCAGGGCCATGAAGCCCGCTGTGGGCTGCCAGTAAGCCGTGCCTGCTGACTGCTGAACCCCATCCAATCTATCAGGCAAGGCCAGGTCTTAAGGTTCTCCTGCAGGCTGGCCGTGACTCACAGCTGCACAGCCAGCAGGGAAAGACACCCCCGCTGGCGACTGCTCTGATGGGCGATGCCAGGCGAGGTGAGGGCTGCGTGACAACTGGGCTGACTGCCCTGCTCTTATGGCTCGTCACCTGCTGCCATCCACGTCGTTCCCAGCCTGCAGGTACCGTTTCCACTACTAATGACACCTGACTAATGACTCTCAGTCACATGGTTTGCTGGTGGGGGTATCAAGGAACTTCTCGGCTTTAATCAGAAAATGAAAATATTAAGCGACGGATCCTTTATCAGATATAAAAGTGGTGCCTTAATGGTGGGATGGGCCAGGACATAAATTGCTCATTCTGCTGTAAATGAAACGTAGAAGCTTCCAGCTACTCAACCGTAGAGCCACGTAGAGCCACTGCCGTTAATCGGCGTCTTACAGCACAGTCATCTCAGCGAGCCATGATCTACCAGCTTGCCTATCTTCAGCCTGCGTTAGGCTGAACTGACCAGAGTCAGGGGTCTAATTAACTAAATCTGCAGCACCTCATAAATCATGGCATTCTTGGTAACCATGGAAACCCACAGCTGTGGTGAAAGCTTCAGTAGCAGCTCCAGAGTTCCCCAGTTCCCTCAGCCACCTCTCGGGCCTGTCTGCCAAAAGCCCGGCCTGCCTCTATGCCATCGAGTCCTCCTGTCGCCCTGAAGGAGGCTCCGTTGAGACAGGCACCGCAGCATTGGGGGCGTACCTAATCAATAATCAAAATCAGCGCCCTAGAATCAACCCGGTGTGGACAAACTACGCCTGTCCCTGACAGGAACAGTATGACTAATCTGCGTTAAGTGCCAAAATTCCATTGCGCACAATAAAAGACGCTCTACAGTGCCCTGTAGCAAATACGCCCTGAAAACATCCCCCAAGGCTGGATGATTCCGGAACTCTGACCCCCTGCTGATCCTCAGAACTTGGCTTCCAGTCCCCCCAGTTTCTGCAGTATTTTATTTGTGTCCGGGGGGGGGGGGGTTTTGGCATGCCTTGGCTTGGGCAATATTGTAAGACATGGCTCTTGTGGTTGCCGCTGCTCTCAGGATTTTTACTCCAGTTTCTTGCTCTTATGTGGCCCATTGGCTTTCAGACAGCTTGATTCTTGGCAAAATATGGAGCTCTGAGGAAAGGCACTCTTGTTCACTGTGTGTTCATTTCTGATATTTCCCAAGGGATCGGGAAGCATTGTTGCTTTTGCGTGTTTTTTTCCCCAAGGGTAGCAGGTACTTGAATCTATGGAGCTGGTTCTTTTTAATAAAAACCAGAGACTAACTTCTATTCATCCACTGCAGTGTTGTGTAGTGGTGGAAGTGTGGGAGGACCCGGTGTTACAAACAGAAACTGGTTGGGGCTTGGTGACACCATTCTGGATCTAATATAAGTAAAAATGGGGTGAGGTATAGAGTGGGTGGGGCCTTTGTGATACTGGGAGAGTGCCATCTGTGACATACCGCTGGGGTTTTCTTTGTTCATTCCCTAGTCATCTTAATAGCCCTACAATCTCACCTTCAGACATGTGGTACATATGCAAAGCGGACCAAACAAAAACCACCGTCTTTGCTGTTCAGCTTTTCTGAACCTCTTTAAAGGTCAAATGTCGGCTGCCCAAAGGAGGAAAAGGGGCGATTTGCTGAAACAGACAGGCCCACACAGAGTGAAGTCCTGCCCCATCTGGAACAAAGTGCTATGGGCCTGTTCGGACCCGTTAGTGCCCCTGCTGGCCGGATGTCTGTAACCCGGGCTTCCCCCCACAGAACCACGATGGTGTGCTGTAAGAAGCAGGATGAAGCAGGATGACCAGGGCTTAACACTTAGTGAGGGTATACACTTAATGATTATGCTGCACTGCAAAACATTTTTTTTGATCCATTAATACATTTATCTTCAATAACTGTGTGTCCATTAAGTTGTAGCAATCACCTATGGTCACGGTACAGACCACAAGGCAGACGACACCCTGGATATAAGGCACATAATCGCAGACTATCACACAGGGTAGTACAAACAAACCCAACAAAACTTTGGGAGGGAAGCTTCACAAGATAAAAGAAAAAAAAACACCACACACACACACACACACACACACACACAATATACCCAGAAGGTGTGATGCTATAGGGTTATTCGCCACACCACCTTTAATTTAATGTCATATATCAGACTGATTCAAGCTCACTTCACATTCAAAATCACATCTGCCAAAGGTCCAAGTGTTGAGCTCAAAGGTTATAAAGGGCTCAACATCTACACGTTAGGTCTATAACCAAACTGGTGTTAATGCTTATTTCAGATGTGCTGATTGGCCGGCTAGAGCGTGAGGTGCGAGACTTTATGGAGACTGAGGTTGACCCAGCCTCTGTCACATTCAGCCCATCTACATTCTCATCATCAAGGTACCATCGCCAGCTCTGCTGCAGTAATCAGAGATAATTAGCTCATTCTGTTTTCTTTCACCATAGCAATTACCTCTAATTACATGTGCTGCAATCTGTACTCGTTAAAACATGGTGTGCTTTGCTAACTAATTAAAAACCAGCAGAATCGTGGTCAGTGACTTCCTATATCACAATTTCTTTGCCTCAGTCTTCACAGAAGCTGTGATTCATTCTTCACATGCCTGGCTGTCTGTAATACCACAGCACACATGTGAAGGCCTTGGTAGCCCCCCCCCCCCTTCCACACGACGCAGACAGCATACAGGTTTACTGAGAACTTAGGGAGCTTCTCCACTGCACCAGGTACCATACTTTTGGTACTTTTGCTTTTCCATTGACTTCCAGTTGAGTACCAGTACCAAAAGTGCCAAACCAACTGGGGTGCTTCTTTGATATTTTGGTACCTTGGCTTTTACTTGAAATGCTTTCTTGTAGATTGATTTTGCAAATAACCTCTGAAACAATACAAATGCCACCTTGAAAAGTTACAAACTCAAAAAACAATGATAAACGATACGCACGCACGCACACACACAGCGATCTGGTTGGAAGAACAGATACAACAAAAAGATTCACATGGCATGACAAGAAAATATAGTATTTCGTTTAATATGCTAGGATGTGTTTAAATATACTACAATTATGATTATGTGATTTTGTTGTATAAAATATTGGGGTATTTATAAAGCAAAAAGAAGTTCATAATTTCTCACAAACCAGTCTAGAGTGATTTAAACAGCAAGGGTGAAAATGATTGTGATTGTTTCAGAACGCATGCAGAGCTCATGCAAAAGCTGCAGAGGTAAAACTTTAAACAGATTTTTAAAGGTTCGACATGTTTTCTATGACAGTAAAAAGTGAACTTTAGCAAACTTTAAAACTCTGTACGCCATAACGTCCACATAGAATTGAAATTAAGAAAAAGCCTGATTTTAATCTAGTTACTAGCGATGTAAGAACTGCATGTGCTTAACATGCGATGTTGGTATTACTATTGCATATTTTCCAGCCCTATAATACACTACAACCATTTGTTGAATTTAGTACAAAATACCCTTCCTCACGTTGTGATGTCATTTGGGGCCGGTACTAGTTTTTACACCAGTGGAAAACCAACACTCTGAAGTACCATACTTTTGGTCTTTCTCGAAGTAGATAGCATGGTACCTGGTACGGTGGAAAAGCACCCTTTAAACCTACATTTAGTGGAAACGCAGCACCCACACTGTATTCAGGACAGAACAGTGCTGTCCTCACACCAGATATCTGCCAAGCCTGTAATTCCTAACAGATCCAGGTATGACTCAGGTCAGAAGCATGCTCTGAATTAAAGGGCCCTTGGCTCTTCCAGATAAGCACTTTTTCCACATTCGCTGAGGCCAACACACGCTAAAATACATACCTCTAATAATACAGATTTTTCAGCAGAGGGGGTCAGGATTTCCCTGACTCAGCTAATTAAACCTTGGCCCACCCCAAGGCTGAGTAAATAACACAGAATTGTTTTTATTACTGCAAGTATGACACAAGGCAAATTTTAAGATGGACTTTTTGAAACGTTTTTGAAGCCTCACGCCCCAAATGCTCTCCTGGCCACTTAACACACACCCTACTTGAACAATATGTGAAAAAAAGTACAAGATGGATTGTTAAGGTCCCTCCGATTACACAGGAAAAACCCAAAATGGGATGGACTGCAATGTCAATCAGGTGCCTTGTTTCCCATTGCATTAAACCAGGTAGCAGAGGACTGCACTGGACCAGTCCCACTCGCTATGGGGTTCCAAGGCATATCCAGCACTAACCCCCGGCCACCGACGCGCGTCTCACGCTTCGTTGACTGCGGTTAACATTGGCTGGGAGGACCGTAGCAGTTTGTACTGTAACTGGGCCACAATGACCCTTAGTTTCATCAGTACTTTTCAAGAGCAAATTCTTGCTAGTGTGAGAATTTCGGCAGATCGGACAGCTGCCTAAGCATTCCTGCAAATGCCAGCATGTCAAATTCCTCGCAGCTATAACCTGATTTCCACTGTAGCTTTTTTTAATATGGAGTAATATTCTCAGTGCCTCATTGTCAATGCTGGAGCAGCTAAGCACAGATACATTTTGACAGTCTGCTCCCCTGCGCCCCCACCCCAGAGGCCCCAACCCATATCAGAAATGGTAAAAAAAAATCTTTACCTCCGAGATGCCAACCTGCATTAAAAACAGGACATGTCCTCACCCCACAGACCCTAATCAGTATCAGAAATGGGTCACGCCATTGCCCCTTATACCCCAAAACATATTAGAAACTGCTTACATTTTGAGTACTAAAAATAACTCTTTATGCAATAAGGTATGAGGTAATTCCCTTTAATGTGGTCAAATCTGAAAAATAAAAAAATACCCCAATTATTCACAGATTATTCTATTACAACAATTTCAAAGACCTACTGCATTAAATATAATTGCATTTTGACTGCACTAAGTATATAATAGTTACATAATGTTTTAAATTGCAGTACCTTGGCATGTTTTATAGCATGTGGAACAATGTCCCCAACTAAAATTAAATTTTTAAATTAAAAATCTCACATTATCTAAGAAATTACAAAGCTTTGTATATATAATTCCTATCAGCAAGTGAAAACCACACATATAATAAACTCTGAGATATGACCAGACACATTATCTATATAAAACTCCTCAATTAATGCTAATCTTGGAATTGTGTGAGGTCTTGTAGGCATATTAAACCTCTTATTAAAAAGTCAGAAGCACATACTACATTCTGCCTTCTGTTCTGCCAGCCTACCTTGTGGATGAAAATGACGATAATTTGTATGGATGACTAAAGTTTCTATAGAAACAAAGTCAGGTTCATCCCTGAATCTCGCAGGCTCCATTTGGCAATGCATGCAGAGGTTCACACAGCTGCATGTTGCAACCCCTACCAACAGCGTCAGACCAGCAATCCCCATGACTAACTACTGCTCTTCATTAACAGAGAAACTGTTAATTATACCAGTCCCTGAGGTGGCAGTCAACATCAGTCAAGAGTAGTTGCTACTAATTGTAAGCTTGATTTGTTGGCTCTGGGTGTTTAAGCAACACATCCAGAATAGATGTTTTCATCTTCCATGTATAAATTCCAGAACTGTTTTCTTCTGGATATAAACATTTTTTTGAGTTTAAAAGAATTTAGGTACTTATTTATATAGCTGAGCTGACTTCCATGAAGAAGTCTGTGGTTAAATTATGTACCCTGGACAGTTGTTTTTAGGTACCTTACCTAAAAATAATAATAATAAAATACACAAATCCAGTTAGTGTTATAATATTGTTATACTGGCTTATATACCTTGATAACTGAGCCTCCTTTAACTGCAAATAATCATTTAAACTGCCATATGTATGTGTGCATCCAAGGGAATGTTCAGAATGTTCATAATGGAGTGAATTAGAAGGAAGTTAATCTTCTGGCCATTTCCCTCTATTCCCTTGGAGCAAGCAGTGCTTGTGTTTGGGTGAGAAATGGCACTTATTCCAAGCAGGCTGTCATTTTCTGGTCAGAGGAAAAACAGCAGAGTCCTGCACACAGATACCTTACTACAGCAGAGTCCTGCACACAGATACCTTGGATGCCAGCAAAGAAAGACAGATCTGACATGGCGGGGAGGGAAAAGTAAGATTAGGAAAGTTTCTCTTCTGACCCAAGGAATGGTTTGTAGCCGTGGCCGTATGCATTAAAGATACCTCACTAAATATCCAAACAAACACTTCTATGAAGTTATTTATACGTTATGTATTTATTTCACATTCTGCTGCAGCTCAGGGTAAAGTTCTTGTGGCCTCTGACCAAGAACAAAAAATACACAGGTGCTATAGGAAAGGAATTTTTATATTATATAAATTTTAATTATTTATATACATTAATCATTCTGCATCCACAGTAAAACATAAATTCTACTCATATTTTAATGACCAATTTCTACTTTATTTTGTACTAATGACTATGTTCCCTTGTCTGTTTGCTGCTCTGGGTGAGTGAGTGGATGCGTTATCTAGGAATGCGTGACGTAGCAGATCTCTGAGCAGCAGGAATGGCATGGAAACCTTCAGCATGAAATATCCTACCATCCTACTGCATCTTGTTTTGCAGCCAATGCAGTTTTGAAGACTAGAATTGGCAGCGACTGCTCTCTCTCCCTGTAGAGACTAACCACTGTTTTTTTTGTACAAGTATCTGCCTGCCGTTGTAGGCACCATGTGTGCTAAGACCTGCTTTATAATCATTTACAATGCTGAAAATTAGCAATAAGAAAAAACGAACAAATCATGAATTAAGAAACCATAATGATCACACAATTTTTGTACTTAATTCTTAAACGAACAGACTTAACTTTTGAATATCTTTAAGTGTATTTTCTGTTTATTGAGGTGTTAGGTGGTAACAGACTGTTTAACCTCAACGGATTAGAAAGATTTTAAGGAAGAAGAGCAGAACATGCCAGATTAAAGTGAGAGTCTTTTACTACCCAATAAGAGATTCTATGAGGATACGGCAGCAAGAAGGGAAAGTGGCAGCACATTTCAATGGGGAGTCAGTTTGAACATAGTGGCTTGGCTTTGAACACCGAATATGACAAAGAAAAACACGAAGAAAGGAATGGCCACCTGGCATCTGCTGAATGCTGCAAATGCGTCCCAACTTGTAGAGCCAGTCTTCAGCGATGCAGGAACACATAGATGTTGGCAGCTTCTTTCAGTCTGATTTTTTTTTTTTGCTGTACTGTCAGGGAGGGGCGGCATTAAAGTGTAGAGACGACCTTTGTGCATCTACAGCTTCTCCCAAAGTCAAATTTGATGGGGAGAGGAAGAGACAGGACAGGAATAACTGTGCTGTATAATGCGGCAGATGGGCCGCTAACACAATCACACACGTGTGGACCATTTAACAATGGATGGCTGCAGCGACTGCACCCAATATCAGTAAATGATGCCTGGCTTTTGTCATTCTAGAAGCCATTGAAGTTAATGCTCCAGAAAAGGTTTGGTTCCTCCGAGTGGCAGCTGGACCTTAGATCCAATGATAAACTATTTGCAAAAACCCTACAACAAGACTAGAGATGGTAGATCAGTAGGTACATGCTTTAAAGCAATTAAGTGCTCATTCTGATTGTTAGTTGAAATTGTTAGTTATCTGTAGAAAGATAGAACACCAGAATGTGCGTCAAATGCATACTGAGAATTTTTAACTGCATGATACTGAAATATCACGTTTAAAGTTCTATATAAATTAACTCCAAGCGTTTACCCTGAGTTCTCTACTGCACCTTTTCATGGATGACTTCATTCCCTTTCTATTCGTTTCTTCTACTTTAACTACACCTAAAACATTTATAGACATGAAAAAGCTTGATAAGGACATTGGGAGTATTTTATAAAATCTAACTGTAGAATAAAAGGGAAAAAACACTAATGCCAATAATCCCTAAATTTCTGTTATCCAGCAGCATAGAAAAATAAAGTCAAATCAATAGTTCATAGTACTTTGTGCATAGTCTAGTGAATATCTACATTATACAGTGTGGCACGGTTTTATATCCTTTTCTCAGTACTTAATCCATAAATCTGTTTTATAATATGGCCACTTAGTCATATGATAATCACTGATGTTTCTCTTTTCCATTTTCAATATAAATAAGTGTTATAGAAATGAGAGATATGGACACGAGATTTTAAAAATCAGTTTTAAGCGCGTTTCTGTTAGTGCTCCATAGACCAATCTCTGATATAAGCTTGGGTGAAATTAGGCCTACAATCGCCTCTGCAACCAAATTAGATGAGTGGGTGTGGGTGCTATCATGATAAAACTGTACAATGCACCCCCCTGGTCCCCACAGCATTTTTTTTACTAAGAATTAAATATAACAGAATAGCAGTACTTTTAAAATACCACCAAAACACTGTTTACTGCAATCTATGGCCTTTGTGAAAATTAAACCTATATAACGCCCAAGTCTGTGATACCCCAAAAAAATTATCAATGAGATGAAACAGCAGTAGCAGTACCAACATGCAAGGTGATGTAGTTTTTCATAAGCAGTGTTCAGTAACAAAGATTCCTGTAATGCCTTGAAAGTAAAACAGCTACTGCCAAGACTGTGAAGTACTTTTAAAGCACAGGTCTATTTCAATGGCACCCTGTAGTGTACAGGGTGTGGAAACCACGATTTTCCTCCTGCTGACAACTTCAAAAGAAGTAGCCGTTTCCTTAACTTCTCAGTCGGGGAGGGGGGGGGGGGGGGTTAACTTTCATTCATAATAGTCAATCAAATGCTCCC
>JAODUD010000046.1:10547969-10557993 GCA_026784285.1 Stomatorhinus walkeri | reverse complement strand
CTGGATATCCCGCTCCGTTGCCTTGTTTGCCCGACGCCGCTCACATCCAGGCACGCTGCGCTAACCCGCTCGTGACATTATGCAGCTGAGTCTGCCTGTAATGTACTTTGAGGATTGGGTTCAGTCAAATTGAGATGTCAGTACAGAGATTCATATTTACCCAAGAAGTTAGAAGCAATGGATGGATTTCCTTCAGGAGAAACCAACTGAACTGATGTCGCTAAATTGCCCACAGTGTGTAACTATGTGTGCGTTTAAAGTCATGTGAAAAAATTAGGACATCCCATTAAACATTTAGTTCTTCATTAAAAAATATCAACATATTAATATTAAATCTTTCAAATCATATCTGTAGATAAAGGTGATGTAATTGTATCACCTTTGCAAAAACAAGAAACAAATTCACTTATTTAACAGAAGAAGTTAACTATGATGCCAGTTTCCACTGAGGAAAAAGTTAGGACACGCTCACATCCATTACTATTTACTATTTCAGGTGCACCAAATCAGGTGAAAATGATTATGAAAATGATTGTTCCAGGGCTTTTTGGTGGAGCCTGTCTTATTTAAACCACAAACGTTTAGTTTGGTTTGCTCTTGATTGTTGAAGTGAGTGGGATCACCATGGTGAGATCCAAAGAGCTCTCTGAGGCCTGTACTGTAGATGCATATGAGTCTGGCAAGACTGAAGATTGCCAGAGACCACCTAGACAAAGACCAGGACTTTTTGACATATCAATCTAAAATTGAATTAGGACAGTTAGTAACAGAGGACAGTTTGGTGTAAACCAAAGACAGATTTTGAGCAAAAGAACCTCATACCAGCTGTGAAGCATAGGGGTGGAAATGTAATGGTTTGGGGCTGTTTTGCTGCAGCAAGACCTGGTCAGCTCACCATCATAGAATCTGCTATGAATCCTTCATCGTATTAGAGGGTGCTTGAGGACAATGTGAGATAATCTGTCCAGAAGTTGAAGCTGAAGTGGGGGTGAACCATGCAACATGACAATGACCCAAAACATTCCAGTAAATCTACTAATAAAAGGCTTAGAAAAAAAAATGAATAGTTCTGATATAGCAAAGTCAAAGCCTGGATCTGAATCTTATTGTGATGATGTGGGGCGATTTGAAATGGGCTGTGCAGGCAAGACACCTTTCAAACATCACACAGCTTAAATAATTCTACATTGGAGAGTGGGGAAAATTTCCTGCCAGCGATTTCAGAGATTGATAGATAGTTTTGGAAATGTCTTATTGAGGTTATTTCAGCCAAGGGGGACATACTAGCTATTAGGGGAGAAGGTGCCCTAACTTTTTCCTTAGTAGGAATTGGCATCTTAGTTAATTACTTTTGTTAACTAAGTGAATTTGTTTCTTGTTTTTGTATAGGTGATGCAATTACGTCACCTTTATCTATAAATATGATTGAAACAAGATTTAATATTGATAACTTCATATTCCTTAATAAAGTACTAAATATTTAATGGGTGTCCTAATTTTTTCACATGACTGTATATGTGCCCTGAGATAGACTGGCATCCCATCCAAGATGTACTCCAGCCATGTGATCTGTGATAGACTGGCATCCCATCCAGGGTGTCCCTCAGTCTTGTGCCCTAGGATAGACTGGTATCCCATCTAGGGTGTACCCCAGTCAGGAGTGTGTCACTTACGATTGGCTCCAGCCCCTCCTATATCCCTCCATTCAATTAGCATTTGGAAGATGAATAGAAGACAGGTACAAGACACCATTGAAAAGGATTCAGGTAAATATGGATCTTAAACCACATGGCCCGATTAGGTGCCTAATAGCCCTAACCCACATAAATATACATGAAACATACATTGTTTAATGAAGGAAGGAAAAACATATGGTTAAGTAACTAAGGACCTGTGCTTGTGTCTGAGGAACAGTAATCAGGCTTCATGGAGTTACATAAGAGACTCCGCAATGGGAATACTTAAAGTTCCTATTTATTATATCCACTCCACGCGGCAGAGGATAGAATAACTTGCACTTGCATTCATCAGCAAACGCTCATTCGCAATTCCCTGTTCGTTCTGTCTGACTTTCTTGCTTCATGTTAAAATTTCAGCACAACTGCCTGCCCTGAACATTAACAATCATGCCAACAATCTTTCTGAAATCATACGTTAATAAAAAAAAAAAAAGGGTTGTAAAAATGCAGGGTTGCAACAAATAAGTATAAATCCATTCATACATCTTGTAACTGCGCAATGCTGGTCAAGGTTATGGGGAAACAAGTCAATAGCTAACTAACCAGCATAGACTTGGAAATTGTAATTGTTGATTTTGTCCATATAAGACAGCCTATCATTCCAACAAACAAACAAGATCCCGACTCTGCCATTCCAGTCTGCAAGACCTCTGACTGACATTTGAATAATCAGGGGATGGAGTTAGGCTGTATGTTGAGAGGCTTGCACAGTTGGACCATGTTCAAGTAATTTCCCCCTGGTCTGCGTGCTAACTCCTGATATTTCCCCAGCAGGGATCTGAAAAACTGAAGGTAGTGAGCCATGAACAAAAGGCAAATTGAATCCAAAGTTGTTTATGTTTTCTAGTGATGATAATTCCTCCATTTATTACTGAGGACTTATGAAGAGAGGAACCATGGGTGAAAATGTGAGAACCGTGTGTCATAAGGCTTTCCTTTGGTAGTCTCTCATTCTTCTAATAAAGTGAAGGACTGCAGGCCCATGTTAGTGAGAGATAAGCAAGGATTTCTGCGTTAACAAGAAATGTTCTTTTTATTTAAAAAATGCATGATTGCAATTCCACACTCTGAGTCTTACAACCCTCCTAAACAAGGACCAGTAGTGCCCAAATGTAACTGATAACTGTGTAACTGGTAAATGCGATTACCTCATACATTTCCTGCACCATCCACTCCAAAATCAAACTGGATCTGTCGTGTACTGTTCACAGAACTGGTGAGCTGGATTTATTGTGTCTATATGGAAGAACTGGCACTGGATGGCTCACTGGATCATTCTCAGTGAAATCTAACAATGACCACTGTTGAGTGCTGGATAACTAGCAAAAAAAAGGTTTTGGTTTATAAACATTATAAAGTCTGAGATGTGTGACAGACTGATTGTTCTATATATCACTGTATAGGAAATTCATATGTATTTGTTTCGTATCACTGAAACTGAATTACCACCCCCATGTAAATGTGAACACAGGAGACTCAATTTCAGTGGAAGCTAGATGAATCTCAAAGCAAGGTGGAAGGATGGTGCACCATACTGAATTTACCCCCCTAAAACACTCCTGTTTATTCACTCCAGTGACCATAATCTTCAGCATTTATACCAGGACTTTGGGGGTAATAAAAGACTGACTGAATGACATGCTTGATAGCCTCGCACTTTGGGAGTATTGGCTGCGTATACGTGTAGCTCACCTACAGTGCATCCATGAGTATTTATCACCTTGGAACAGAAAATGATTTAACCCGCTATTTCTAAAAATCATGTTTATAAACCTCCGGAAGAAGCACTACCATATTGTGAGTGTGTTAGGGGGTGTGGCAAAATTCTAGAAGAATGTAATTATTTTTTGTTTATTAGATGTGGTTTAATTTAAGCAGCATACACAGGTTATATTTATCCATTTATCAACTACTTAAGGTAAGAACTTTACTCAGGAGTGAGACTATAGTGCATGTGTCAGCACTTGGGCTTTGGGCCAGTTCTTTGCTGGCCCTGAGAGCAGAGAGGACATGAGAGAACGTCAGCACTCGAGCACAGAGGTTGTGCTGCAGAACTCGCTTTTCAGACCTTGCTTTTGTTATATCTATCCCCATAATGTTGAAGGCTGTGATAGGAATCTAGGGTTTTCTGGAAAGAGAAAGACAATGGGAACAGGTATCCTCAGTATCAAACAGAGCTGAGGTCACGTAAGGCCTAATCAGTTTTTATCTTTCGATTATGTTAAAAGCCAAAGAAACTGAAGGAAACTCAGACATGAACAAAGGCGACCGCAGCACCACCTTGTTGCCCCTTTTCGGTGTGAATAGAAGGCAAAGTGATTCAAGAATTCATTGTAATTGCAGCCAGATTAAACATGCCTGTGCGTTTAGGCAAGAATTCCCAAACACACCCTGAACTCTTTATAAGCCAGCAAAATACTGGCAGACAAGCCATATTAACAATAGCAAGGCAGCAGCTCACAGTGCTGCTGAATGGATGTCAGTTTGTTATCCTTCTTTCTTTTGATTTATGTCTATTCTAATTCAAAGCAATAACCAATAGTATCTCTTATATGCATCGTTTATAGTGCTTTGTAGATATTTATCATTTATCCAACAGCTTGTTGCAGCCCTTAAAAGATTCTGGTAAGGTAGTCTCTCTCACACTATCACTATTGGATTTGTAAATGAATTATGTCTCATAATTTCTGAGTTTGACTCCCCTTTACTCTATATTTTTTTCTAACAAAACACTTAAAAGCAGTTCTACAAGCAAGCTGGATAACACCTGTTAGTATCACTTGAGAATGAATACACACCCGGTGGAATCTTTTTAAGAATAGGGTTGTGCCTAAAAGAGAAATTTTATACTACATTAAAAAGTCAAATACAGTGGGCTATTTATATCCTATTTATATATTTCTGTTTCAGGTATCAAAACTAATTACTAATCATATGTTTTTCTCATGGTTAACCAATAGATTCTCTTCGTTGTGCCAGATGGGACACGGCTAAATAGATGGAACCTGTAAACATGAGTGAAACCCCAGAACCCCAGAATGCAAAACATGTAGAAGCTGATACCTCCAGCTATTCACACACTGCGTTTACATGGAAATATGTGCTGATGACCATAATGATAACGATGGTACGTAGCCCAGTCTTACCAGTGTCACAGGGCTGGCTTTGGTTAGACTCGGTGGCAGAGGGCATCTCTGCAGGCATCACACATACCTGGGTGTGGCTCATTATCTCAGTTATGATCAGGTGTGAGGGCTTTGGAAGAAAAGTCTGCAGCGAGCTTAAAAGAGGGCTCTTTGAATCTGGACCACGATTCCAGATCCAGGCCGTGTTTTCAGTTCTCCCAGGCTTCTTACTGATTCTGATTAGTCAGAGGCTTCACACCTGGCTCCCAGGTAGAGGAAGGCTGGAAAAGCAGTGCTCAAACCTTGAGGACCATGATTTGAATAGCCCTGGCTTAAAAGAAATCAGGGAGAGTAAAAGACAAAAATAATGTGGTTTCTCTTGTGGCCTTTCTTGTGTGTACAGGAAAAAGTTTTTTTTGTGCCTGAAGGGAACTTCTCTTTTTTAACAGGAAAATGTATTTAGTCTTCCTGGAGCTTACTGTTCCCCTTGACTAGACACACCCAGTGCGCCCTGCTGTCTGAGGGCTGTAACTACACACAGCACGTGCTGGTTTATCTGCACTCCGCACCTCTGTAACTACACACAGCACGTGCTGGTTTATCTGCACTCCGCACCTCTGTAACTACACACAGCACGTGCTGGTTTATCTGCACTCTGCACCTCTGTAACTACACACAGCACGTGCTGGTTTATCTGCACTCCGCACCTCTGTAACGGCACACAGTCTGCATATGGCCAGATTACACATGGCAGCTGCTGGTATATTTCACCCCCAGCCTCTTTACCTGCATGTGCTTCCCAGCTGTACCACTGCAAAGCTGATTCTGAAAGGCAGCATTACTATTTTTTTTGTCGTTAAGGGATGAGACTGAAAGCCCAATCTTTTGGCCGTGTATCAGGAAGGGTAATCTCTCCTCATTTGGGTAATACCGCCTTTTGGCAGGGCGGGCTGTGAGCCAGAAGATCAATTAGAAACCTTGGTTAATAAAACCTACTCTGCAGCTAACTTTTAAATGATAATATTCAGGATTTCCCAGGAAAGAGAGCCAAAGGCCCAGGAACAGTACAAAAAGCGAAGTAAACGGCTCCCCGTTTGGGCAATTAAAGAGTGAGTGTCCTCATGAAGGCGTCCCGACGGCCACTCTGCGCCTCTGGATCGATCAGCCAGCAGAGAACGGGGTGTATACAGCGATAATCTCACATCGGTCAGCAAACCGGCCACATTTGTCCTCCAGGGCACTCAGCGATTACCTGAATGTCTAATCAGGTCAGGTAGCTGCCTGTTTCCCCACGAATCACAGAAAAATCACCCAACACAATCACATGTGTTTAAAATGGGATGACAACTGTGTGACCCAAAAGGTTTTGAACGGTGTGTGTTTGGGGTGGGGGGGAGTCAGAAAGGTCCCACTGTGTCAGTCAGGCTCTGTCTCTGCACTGACAGCCCGTTGGTGGCGGGGGGGAGGGTTTGTGTTTGCTGCCCACCCTGTAGAGACCTGTGTTTACAGGAATTCATATACCTGAAGCAGCCCTTCAGACCTCCAAAAAATAGCAGGATTGTTTTAAATACTGTAGGTGAGAGTGATATACACAGACCTGTCCGTGTACAGGCACCCTACCTGGAGGATGCATTTTCCACTGAAGCGCACAAACAGGTTGTGTGTGGAAGCAGCAGCCAGCAGACATGGCTATCACTCTCTACTCTGCCACCCAGAGCCACTCATGAGGCCCAGCTGTGGAAACATTAGCAGTACATTTACGCGCCATGCAAGAATAATGTAGCTATTCAAGGGTCCCCCACTACCACAAGCCTCAGATTCCGCCCTACTGATCTATGACAGCAGGCCAGTGCAAATGAAGTTTTGGGTAAATGGGATATTGGTTGCTGCCGTCCAGGCAGCTTCAATCGATCACCTGTCAGTGCTTTGTGAGGGAGGTGAATAACTCAGCAGTGCTGTGGCTGCTCCCAGAAGACATAATCAATCAATCCAGAGTGTTGCCAAACAGACCTGCTTCTGCAGATTAAAATTTCATTTCTAAGACATGTAAGAGTGATGCATGTAACAGAAATTGCTCTCTGTATTTCAATAAGCATGCCACCATGTGAGTGATGACCTTCCTGGGCTCTCAGTTTGTCGAGACTAATGACCAGAAGTGCCACTGAACCTCATGTTCGGGCTACATTGTCCAAATGAGCACCTCAGTATCAAAGCTGTGACTTTATAGCCAGATCATTGCTGGAGCTGTAAATGTTTCATCATAGCAGCAGCACGAGGGCTCACTGCCGTCAGGTCACCTGCACCAGGCACGTGGGTGCAGGGGGGGCATGTCTTTCACCTTCTTCGTGGAGCTCAGCTTTTCAGGGACATTTGTGAAAATGCACATGGTGTGCCCTCGTCACTTATTTAACAATCCTTTAGTGAAAAAGTGGCTCAATCGCCAGATTGTTGGTACTAATCCACCTGTACTTGTTCCACAAACAGAAGAGTAGAAGTTAGGCAAACACTCCATCACGCTATTTATATAATTGTGTTTTTTTGTTTATAGATTAAATACTCCTGCTTCTCTCTTGCTGCCTCTCTCCATTGTTTAATATTTTATGTTGTTGAGCTGCTGCTATTTTAATCGCCCCCCCGCCCCCCATCCTTCTGTGATGTGGAGGAAAGCGTTCCAGTAAGACTCCATTCTTCCTGCCCCTGCCTTCATCTATCAGCACTCCCTCCGTTCCCATGTTTAATATGCTGCGCCTGTCACTGGCTTCTTCTGCCCCACTTTCCCGGCACTGGTCCGCATGCCCGTACCTTTCAGGACTAGTATGCCCACTGTAAGAGCTCTTTCATGGTCTTTTTCCCTACGCCAGCCCTGTAGCTCCGGCTGTCATGCTACGCGTGTGTCATAGTGGCCCGTGTGCTGCTTGCCTGTCATGGACGCTGACCTCAAGGTTGTCACTGCAGGTAGATCAGTTTTTAAGGACGATACTTAACCTAAATCACTAACCTAAATGGTGGGCAAAATACTTTGCTGTATAAATGAATGAAAATTTTTTTTTTTTTTACTTTTGACTTGACCAAGGGAGTCATAATGAGAGAGACCCACTGGTGATTTAATAGGGATGGAGGTGATCCTAAGATTATACAATTCCTTTGTAAGACCCCACCTAGAATATTGTGTGCAGCTTTGGTCAACTTACTTTAAAAAGGACATTGCTACCTTAGGCCCTGTTCATACTTGGTATTAATATACATCCTGGGTGATTCGATCATAAGTGGACAGCGCTAAATGTGTAAAGTGTGAATGCACCCAAAGCGCATTAAAAATGCATTGAAGTGCAATCACTCAAGCCACATTCAGAGGTGGATGCATATGGCCATATGCTTATAGCAGTGTGAATGCGAATATGGCCGGGCCACATTTAAGGACCGCCTACTCAAATGATGTCCTTGTGTTAGTAAAAGTACATACATACTCATTAAACATGCGAGTGGTCTTTGACATATGATTCATGTCAGAATGTAAGTTAGTACAGAGTGGGCCATTGTGTACTAAAATACACTGTGAACAACAGCACATCTTTTTCCCTATAACACGAAAATATAAGTTTGAATCTACTGGAAGTTGGTTTAACATTTGACTGTCATGACCCATTCCCACGAAAACGTCAAAGTGTGCATCGTTAATGTTCTGCACTAATTCAGGGAAAATAAATAGTGTAAGAAATGATTTATTAAAGATTTTTTTAATTTGCACATATATTATCATGTAAGTTAGATCATATATTTAATGTGCACTTTGATAAAGCTTCCTTATTTATGTCAAAGCTGCTCTATGCTTTATTAATATTGGTGAAACGTCTTTGTAAAAATTACATGAACACAAAACTAAAGCGATAGCGGTAAGAATGTGCATTCAATAGCTTAGATAATGGATATATTACAGTTTTTTTATGATTGTTTACACACAATTTGCAAAATTCTACTCCAAGGAGCAAAACACCGCCACATATTTGCACAACATTACACACAATGTCTGCTTCACTCTTTTTGCAAAACATTACACACAGTGATTTGTAAAACTCTACACACATTTCGACACCTTAGACACAGATAAGGATTGTGAGGTTACTTCCTTGTCATTACAAAGCCCCGGATTGCCAATGACCACACTAATGAACGAATTGGATAAGCACATCCACAAGGTGTGGAAGCACACATGTGCTAATTTGAAAATGCAGCACTCAGGTGTGCTATAAAAGGCAGCAGGTGAGTTCACCTGTATTCATCAAAAGTGGAAGGAGCTAGAAGAAGAGTGAGAATGAGAGGGGGAGCTCAAAGAGGAGAAGAAGGGGGTAGAGGAAGAGGAGAAGGAGGTAGAGGAGGAAGCCCAGGTAGAGGAAGAGGAGATAGAGGAAGAGGCCTAGGTAGGGAAGAGATAGAGAAGGACTTGAAGAGTTGATAGAACCTGAACAAAGAAGACAAGGAACAAATTTGACTCAAGAAATCCATGCAACACTTATTGACCATGTTATCAACCATGGACTGACACTGGTGGAAGCTGGACAAAGAGTTCAACTAAATCTCAGCAGAAATACTGTTGCGTCAGTAATTCGGACATTTCATTGAGAAAACAGGTAAGCTAACCACACAGTACATTGAAACTTAAGCTTGCTGTACTTATCATCAATATTGTTTACTGCGACATTTGACAGTAGGCTGCATGTTTATTTTTTTATATATACAGTATATTTTTCACATAGGATTGAGGATCGAGGACACCAAGGTGGAAGGGGCCCTATGTTCACCCGTGCACAAGAGGCCGCCACTGTGAACATGGTTATGGCCAATAATTGTATCAGGCTGCAAGAAATCCAAGCCAATATCATCAAAAATGACCGTATTTTCAATAACATCCAACGAGTCTCTCTGTCAACATTACCTCAAATCCTCAAGAAAAATCAAGTACACATGAAGCAACTGTTACGATCTGCCTGTCCGAGCCTCATGTGTGCCACGCCCCCCTTGTTACCTTGTGTTCTACCCTGATGGAATCACCTGTTGTCAATTCGTGCTTGATCTGTTTTGTATCAGTTTCATGCCCGTCTCACGTATTTAGTCCGCGTCTTAGTCAGTCTTGTCAGAGCTGTCATTGTGGTGTTCTGTGGC
>JAODUD010000046.1:10526605-10541963 GCA_026784285.1 Stomatorhinus walkeri | reverse complement strand
CTACCTCTACCTCTACCTCTACCTCTTACGTGTCCTCTACCTCTAACATCTCTTCCTCTCCCTCCGGCTTCCATTGTTCTTTAGTGTTGGTAAATCTGTGGAGTTTTATAGTTCTCACATTCTGATTGCTGAGTTAACTAATAAGCAGTCAGGTGCTTGACCGGGTGACGCTTGTTTTAGCCTAATTGGTACATGGGTGTGGCTTTTTGAATGGGTGTGTTTAGAAATGGCTAAAAGTGTATTGCTGTCAGATTCCTGTGTTTTCTGTAGGAAAGTGTGCGCACTCTAATGCAAAAGAAGTCAAGTTAATTGCTTTTTGTGTTCAAAGGTGTGATTTGTGTTTTGAATATAACAAATGTGAGGAGAGATTTTGCTCTCTGAGTGTCAGTTTTTGCAGTTGAGCTTTACATTAGATTTTAGTGTGTTAGCAATTGGAAAAAACTGTAAGCAAACAAGTGTTTGCACACCTGATGATTGTGTTGAACCAATTGGTTGGACGGTGTAGTAATTTGACAGTGCTTTGGTATTGCAAGGAAGTGACTTCATGATAGATTTTTGTGTGTGACGTATGTTAAGTGTGTTTAGTGTTTTGCAAATCACTGTGGGTAGAGTTTTGCAACAAGTGTGAGGTTGACAATGTGCTTATAGCTGTGCAAATATGGGCTGATGTTTCGCTTCTTGAGTGTAAGGTTTTGCAGATAGTGTACTACTTTTAATTTTAGTGTGTAAGCAATCCAAAAAAACTGTAAAAGCTCCCCATGCGTGTGTAAGTGAGTTTATTCTCACTTACTGTTTTACCGCTGCCCTTTTAAGGAGCGTGCAATAAAAGGGTCTGGTAATAACTAAACTTTGCCATCCACTTGATGATCTCATCGCCACTCGAACGCCACAATATTTTATTTATTCAACTTGTGACATATTTTTACTTTATTATTAAATCTGGGCAGGAGATTGATCTTCTGTTTTTCACAGAATAAAAAACATGTTGTAACCGTATTCCACTAACAAGCTAGCAAGATGTTTCACCTCTGGCACCGCCGTTATTAGACTAACTATATCGGTTATAGATTGAATTTTCCAGGTATATGGAAGGTTTAGAACCCATAGTTGGTCCCACTTTCGCTGATGTTATGGTGCCACATTCTGAGCCCAGCTTTTCTGTGGCACCGTGCTGCGGGTGTTTTTTCTGGCCCAGAGCCATTTTTTGTGAACCGGTGCCAGATTGGAAAGAGTCCGGAACCGGCACTGGCACTGCGTTGGTGGAGACAAGGCTCTGATGTAAGTATGAACTAGGGCTGGAAACCTCAGAGCAGGTGTAGAATGTGAGGAATGTATTATGACGTGAGGTTAGCAGAGCTGAATCTGTTCAGCCTCAATCAAAGGAGACTGCTGTAACCCATTTCCCCATCCCCCACACACACTCTAATAATATAATAATTTTAATAATACAGTCGCAAAACTGCAATCCAAATATTAACTTTCATAGGCTCCACAAAAAGGAAGAAAATGACAAAAAAATATGACATTGCCTAGCGTGTGAAAGAGTGGTAGGCAACACCTATGCCTACAGAAATGGTTTAACCCTAGTTCTCAGCAGCCAATGACACTCACCCATTCAAAATGCACATGTGGCCAAATGGCTCAAAAACGTGAATTTTAACACATAAAATGCATGTAGAATGCACATTGACATGTTTTATATGTGTATTCTATGTGTTAAAATTCACACGTTTTCGACCTCTTTATATAGCGTGCGCATCACGTATATAAGGTTCTAACAGGTCTGGATGCTGCTCAACCAAATAGAACTTAGTGGGAGAACATTTTAAACTGGATTTGAGAAAGCACTTTACACAGCGTGTAGTTAGAGTATGGAATATTCTTCCTGTTAGTGTAGTGCAGGTTAAAACCTTGGGTTCATTTAAATCAGAGCTAGATAAGATTTTAACAACTCTGAGCTATAAGTTGAATTGAGCTTGATGGGCTAAATGGCCTCCTCTTGTTTGTAATTTTCTTATGCTCTCAAAAGTTCCTGTTGAATACCTCTCTCATTAGAAATTGTGTTTCTGCAGCCACCAAAGTCTCGTAGAGCTCAGATATGATAAATCATTTGATGGTTTTTACTTTTATTAAAAATAACTTCCACATACTTGTGATTTAAAAAAAATGTTTAGATTAGAGGGACATTATTGCCTTCACCTGCCTACTGCAGTGGCTCAGTGACTGAGATGTGGGTGAAATACAAACGACTTGTGATAGCTGAGTGTGGGAGGGGTATTTATGTGCCATTAATCAAAAAGTATGCAATTTACTCTGACGCCCCTGTAAAAACAGCTCCTTGCTTTGAAATGTAAAAAACCACCTTCAAATGACAGGAGTCCAGTTTACTGAATTTATGGGCAGATAGATGCCAGAAATTTCCATATCCACTGAAAAACTTAAAATCACATTCTTTAGATCAAAAAAGGACAATGACAATCTAATTAGGGTGCTTTGCTACTCCAATTTGCATTCGATTCACGCTCCAGGACATATGGAAGAGACCAGGCTTTTCAAATTCACAGTGGAAGCACACGACCTCCACCTGTAAAAGGCAGGGACCTCATTTTCAAGGCCGACACTGAAGTGAAGCGGAAAGATGGGAGGTTTCACTCCCTTCCCACCACTGCCCCAGCTCATAGGAAGCTCTCCGGGAGAGACCTCGATGTCCACCTTGTAGCCCTGTGATACAGCCACGGCAGAATAATAGCACAGTGAACAAAAACAGCACATGCCTGTGAGCCCCCCACTCAGTGTAGGCATTCCTTTAGCGCCCCAGGTAGCACCATAGAGTTAGCTATTGCTATTCTAAACAGGCGATAATTTCCCTGGATTTCTAAAAAAGACAAACATCATCTTTCAGTCTTTTATTTACTCACCTGCATGAACAGAAAACAGCTCAGATAAACATTCCATGATAATACACGGGATAAAAATCCAGGGAACCATAAACCAAGTTTGTGGTCTGGAACCCTTTGAAACCACCTGAAGTCCCTGACAGTGCGGTTGCAAAATTTATATCCATCCATCAACCAACTGCTTATCACAGGGTTGCCTGGAGCCCATCCCAGACAATGCATGTCGCATCAGCTTGGAAACAGTCCATGCAATGGGAAAGAGACTACCTAAAGGAAACCTGCGCAACACAAAGAGAGCAGACCAGCTCCACATATAGTGCATAGCAGAAGTCAAAGCCCCAGGCCTGGGGTGTGACGCTACCCAACGAGCCTCCCACCAAAATGTGAGCCAGGTTTACACTAGAAACGCCTCTGATCAGCCCTGTTTATTTGTACACATCTTGATTGTTTGTCACCCTTGAACACATCAAAGGTTTCATCACCCACCAATCAGTACACTGCCTGAATTCTAACTGCGCTATTTCCTTGGCAACCATAGAATCAAGCCTTTCAAATGCCATGTAGCAATCAAAGGTATATGTTTAACTTTAGTTTCTGTCACAGTTTATAGATGCATGCAGCTAGATATTCAACATATTTGAGATTAGCTATCTAGCTCAACACTACAGCAGCATTTACTCTCTTGGACATTAAATCAGAAACCTTCATGCTATGAAGCTTTAATCACTACTTAATCACCTGCTGACCACAAGGAGGAATTTTCACCACAAACTGAGCAGAACCCATGATTATTAGAAAGCAACTGCTTTAGCCATTAAAACCTATTTAAGATACTTCAATCAGCAGCTGCTTACCTTATTTACAAGGGATAGTTATTTGTAGTACTTTGCATAAGTGATTGTGTCATGGCAAGAACTACAGCAAAGTGTTACGGTAAAATGGTTTAAGACAAGCAGAGGAATAGCAGAGCAGCTCCCATTACATTTGTGTGTGCATCTAAGTCATGCTTGGTAATACATTATCTGCCTCACTTTTGCATTATATTGACCAAAAGCACCTGCCAAATAAATAAATGCAAGTGTAAAAGATAAACGTGGACATCCATACTAACGGGGCTTAAGGCAAGCAGCCTGCATAGTTTGACCGCAGGATATGATAGCCTCCAACATTTACAGCACTGCTGATCATCCAATCAGTAAGAACCTTCCAGAGTGGCGCTGGGTTAACTGTAGCGTGTAAAGAAAGTAATGAGCTTAGCAGAGACGCTGCTGGAGTTCAGGGTGCTCGCTCTTAGCGGTGTCTGCCGGCTGGGTAGGCGCTGCGATGGGCTGATTGTGATTTAGAACGGAGCAGTGCAACTAGGTAACGCAGTGCAACTATAGGCGAAAATCAGAAAAAACCTTTAATCCACCTTCTAAATGCGTATCAAGGTCAGGATTCACAGGAAGAAATTTAACTTATTTTTATTAAATTAAAACCACAGAAATCCCAACAATAGTATTTTCTTATATTGCCTTGGACCAGAATAAAATGTGCAAACAGCCACTGATGTCCAGATTAACAAAAACACTGAAACGAATAAAGCAGTTAACCATCTTAAACTGATGAGACGCCGCTTTCTATCAACATGAATGTGGGAGAAAAATGTATAGAAAAGCTTTGAAATGAGACATTCTGTAACGCAGTAAGACGCTCTTCTGTCTTCTTTGAAATCTAGACCCAATAAAATACCCTACATCACGTACAGAACGGACTGACAGCTGTATATCATCTGTGTAGGTGGGCACTTGAGGAACTTATTTTATGTTGAACTTAGACTGAATTACATACCGTAATAGATAGGGCTGTTATTAAGATGATTTTCATTGTGGTCTCGGAACATTAAAGCGCAAGAAATCTTAATGAATACAGATTGATCTTCTTCCCTATGGTCAGATAGGGTTCGGACAACTAACAAATAAATAAGAGGGAAAATAATTGCATGCACAACTCACCAAAACATCAATATGCAGTTTTCAGTTCAATTAAATTTTATTTATATAGCGCTTTTAACAACAGTCATTGTCACAAAGCACTTTGCATTTAACCGGCCAGAACCCCATCTGCTTCACATACATTAATTAATAGGAAAACATGACTAGCCTATGTCAGTTTGATGACCAAATCTGTATTTTTACTAGACTTGTGTCATTTATGAACGATTCATTTTTTGTAAGTCAGCAAAACGATTGCACTGGTTCGTTCAGTTCGAATGACAAGAGTTACCATTCAATGAGTGCATCACTGTTCAGTTTGTTTAGGAGTGAACTAGATCATGTCGTTCACGAACGAATTTGCTAGTCAGTACAGTTAGCATAATTAAATTACTGTACGTAATGCTATACCCTTTCCATATTCCATCCCATCCCATTTTCTGCCGCTTATCAAAGGTCGGGTCGCGGGGGCAATAGTCTAAGCAGGGAAAGTTATAACCTATAACGCATATATTAACGTTGTACGTTGATTAAAATGAGTAGTATAGTTTAATTATTAATATATAATCAGTTTAAACAACACAAAATGGAACGCAATATATACGTTTAGTTGAATTTTAACACTGTATGGGAAAAGTATCAAAGGATGACCCCCCCAGCTCCGGGGGACACGTGACGGGAGTGAATCAATGAACGATTTTGAACAAATTTGAACGAAGTGAAATAGATCGATTCCCTGAAAAGATTCATGTTTTCCACCTCTGCATAACAGCTCCATATTCACAATACGCAGGTCCAAGCCCACTGGGACTGCGACAATCGCTCACACTTTAAGGTTTCATTACTCCGGGAAACTGCCGTTTAATTATTTAGAAATCTCACTAACGGGACGATAGATAAATGGTTAAATGCGGACCGGGGGCGGGGGGTGGAGTTATTGACTGAACGAGTACAACCTGCCTAAGAAGGACGCGGAGGGAAAGGGAGCAGGACCGGAGCGATGGACGGGAAAGTGAGATGCTGCTTTATGAGCGGCCGGTTACTTCCTAACACTTATTAACACTGCTGAAACATTGTGTCTTATATGCGCACCAAGTACATAAAAAAGCAGATCGCTTTTGTTATAAAGAGGACAGTTTTACTATGTAAGAAGGGGGAATTGCGCTTTCACTTATCCACATTTGCTGGGCAGCATTTATTTCATTCATCGTCGTGCTGATGCGGCTCGCCAGCTCGTCGCATCTACAAACGGACACACTCTGTCATCACGCTTGCAGTGCATTTCCAGCATTAATGGTTCGGCCTCATTTCCCCGACTTATACCATTAATGCTGTCAAAAAAAGAACCCATGTTTCTGTAAGCTATTTAGATTAGGAAACCGGGCGTCTGATGAGCAACTTGGCAGGAGGGGGGTCGCCTTGATGGGTGTTGAATTTAACAACGAGCCGCTGAGCACATCGCACAGATTTGCCAGAAGCAAAGAGGCACCAGACTGCCTAAATTTCGCCTTTTCCTCGGAGGGATCGGACGGACTACAGCGTGGGATCGGGTGACTGCCTGTCAGATTAAGGAGAGCGGAGGGGAGAGAGAAAGGATTATGGCTCTCGTTTCGGTCTCTCTCTTTCTCTTAACGCTCACCTGTACAAACTTCTACCTGGTGCAAGCGAATAGCCGACATGCCGTACATTGGAACAGCTCCAACATACAGTAAGTTGTAGCAGATAATGTACTGTAATATATTACCTGTTTCTAAATGCAAAGTGCGCTGCGTCTGAAGGCAAGGTTTTTTTTTATATAGTTGTAGTCCATGGCTTACCCTCATATTTACAACAATTCAGTGAGTCTTAAATTCTGCACTGCCTGTCATCAGTGAATGCTTTTCAGATGCCTTCGGTATGACTGAGCCTAGTAAGTCATATTTTAATGATCTACTTCCCGATTTATGTCTCCCTTTTGTTGTATATATTATTTCCCCCCAATGTGGTCCAGCTGTTTTTCCTCCTGTATCTCTTCATCCTGGTTTCATCATGCTTTCATCTATTCAATGGCCCATCTCAACCACTACAGCACTGACAACATGACCCCCAGCTTGAGCAGTCCTGTTCAACACTGTATGACAGCCTGCCACAGCAGAGACCTGTCCGTCCAGTGTCTTCTCACCTACCCCTGTCATTTTCATTTTCAGCCTCATATTTCTCCTACTTGCTGCCATAGGGGCTCCATCAGCCCAGTGCATTGTTATCCAGGCTGAAATCTGCTCACCCATCTGCGTCCCCCACACTAACTCCGCTCTGGTTAATATGCACACTAAATCCTCTCCCTCTCTCTTTCGCTCTGCTTTCATTTTAGCCTTTAATCTTCTCATCCTTTTTAATGTTTACTGCAGCTTATTTTAGGATTGTTACCTATACATTTCTCTTAATACACAAACCCAGATGGGCATACACTTACAGTCAGTGTCATGTGAATGATCCATCCATACCTTAGGGTATCATTTTATAAACATTCCTGTATGTTTGTCCATGGGTCATATAGATGTATATACTCGTTGGGACAGTTTTATTTATGAAATGGTGATATTAGTAAACAATTAATGTGATCTTTTTATTTGACATAGTGTTGTTTTTGCAGACAAAGAATGTTTTTTAAACAAACGAATGCAAGATGTAGTTTTTCCATAACAGACTTATGAGTGTGGCACAGGGTTGATCACTAACGCGCAGCAAGTGATGGCTGAGAGTCCTTCTTCAGTTTTACATTTGCTGGGTGGATTGGTGCTCTGCAGATGGCGCGTCAAACGTGGAAAGTTTCAGCAGGTGTACTTGTGGTGCCTGAGTTTATGTGCAAACCAGCATTGTCTTTACTCTGCCTTTGTTTAGCAGCCGCCTTATCGCTCTCTCTCTCACTGCGATAAAATCTGAAAAATAATGAGAGAATTGGCCTATTTTGCAAGCGGCTCATCAGACTAACCCGCATGGCTCATCTGAGATATGGCAGGAATACCAAATGAGGGTCGAGTGTAAATACGCGTGAGGGTGTCTGCAGTATTAAACAGAGACAACGTCAAACAGGCACATTACAGATGCCTACAGCAGAATCCCTGTTCTGGGATGATGCACGATTACATGCAGGCTGCCATCTAGCATACCTCTGTTTTCCCAATATGCACAGCACAGCACAGCACAGCACGCTCTGGGTACGTGCTCTGCTTTCCTCCACTGTTGTCTTGTGTGCATTGGAAGATGTTAGCAACTTAAAATGAACTTAAACTGGTCACATCATGCTGTTTGTTATGTGAAAGTACATATGTTAACATAGTAAACCAATGTTTCTAAAGGTAATATGAGGAAAGAAGGACTCATGCTGAATGAATCCTGAGATTCTGTTTAATTAGTGCTGTGGTATTTATTTCAGTATTGTGCTGTTAACATTAAGGTGCAGCTCAGTTTAAGATTGTTAATGTGTGAGCTGCTCTCTCGCTACTGAAAATGTCATTTCATTTCATTCATGTCACTTAATTTACACAATTTTGTTCTCATTCCTCCTTTTTGGTGTTTTCACTTGAAATCTGAGACCACAATAGCAACAGTATATACGAAGGTTGACAGCAGAAAGCGATAATAACAGTTCACACCATTGAGTAAATGTCTCCCGGTCGTGGCGGCGTTTCTCTTCCCGCTTCTCACTGTGTGCTGTCAAGCTCCTTCTTACGCTCTGCCTAATGGGCTCGGAGCTCCTCACATCCTGCTGTTGCCCATCCCTCAGTGTCTGCCACGTTATTAAATGTGAACCTGATTTACTCCATTTTCATGGGGGGTGGGGAATATGGAACTTGTGTGTTTGTCACTGAGGTTGAGAATTATGTCTATCTCCAAGTTCCTTTTTGCACAGCCCTGCTCTGATTACATAAATCAGATACATAAATCTATTGGCTTCAGCCAAAGATTGTTTAAAATATGACCTAAAGTGACTTCAAAACTTAAGAGTTTCTGTCAGTTTTAGAATCCATGTCTGCCCAGGGCACTGAAGTTTTAACAATTTTAAGAATATTTACAGTTGGTGAATTGCAGGCTGAGGTTAATGGGTCGGACGGCCTGTTCGCCTTCTCTGCTGTGTAACTGTGTGTATCTGTGTGTATCTGTGTGTATCTTTGTGTAATTGTGTGAATCTGTGTGTATCTGTGTGTATCTTTGTGTAACTGTGTGTATCTGTGTGTAACTATGTGCATCTGTGTGTAACTGTGTGTATCTGTGTGTAACTATGTGTATCTGTGTGTAACTGTGTGTATAGGTGTGAATGTGTGAATCTGTGTGTATCTGTGTGTAACTGTGTGTATCTGTGTATCTGTGTGTAACTGTGTGTATCTGTGTGTATCTATGGGTAACTGTGTGTATCTGTGTGTAACTGTGTGTATCTGTGTGTATCTGTGTAGTGTTAATAAACTTCCAGGTCGCTCCACTTTGCTCCCGAAGACCACACACTTGCTGTTAAGGTGAACAGTTGTCTTTAAAATGTGTTCTCTGTGTGAGTGTGCATACGTAGTGATTCCTGTGATGGCCTGGCGTCCTGTCCGAGCTGTTTCCTGGCTCACACCTTTGGTTTGTTGGAATTGGGGACAGGGGCAGCAATTTTAGAAGGACAAGTGGCTGCCAAACCCCTCTGAGTGGATGTTGCTGTTTCTTTGCCATACACTCTTGTTGTCTTTACCTTCACATCTTGTCCACATCTTGTTTGTATGTGGGACTGTCCATTCATTTTTTTAGGCATAACCCTAATCTCAACAATGACAACCTTAACCATAAGTAAACAAACAAAATACAAGACAGTTGAATTTTTTTTTTTATAAAATTGAACTTTTTTTTTTGAGGACCGTTAAGCATTCATAATGTAACACATGGCTACAATGTGTGCTGCCTTTTGATAAATATTTATAGCCATGTTAATAATGGTTTATGAATACATTATTATTATTTGTCATGAATGTATTTATAAATGATTAAAAACATAAAAGGTAAAATGTTACCAAATAAAATCCTTTGCTCTATAGCTCATTATAAGGCATGATACAAATTCATATTTAAAATGGTGAATTTGACTCCACCGTCGGAAACAAAGAGCATGTAAAAAATACATTGGAGTCTTCAAAATTCTTCCTTAAAGGTATTTATAAGTCGATTTAAACAAGGGAATTGAAACATTTTTGTCATTTTGTCTGCATCTTTATTTCAGTTTCTAAAATGTAAATTAAACAGAAATCTTTATCTAAAATCTATATATAGATCATGAAGTCTCATTAGCAACTATTCTGAGCATGTGTTTAATCCACAAATCCAAACTTGTAGAATATAACACTGCTTGGCTGCATATAAATATTAACTGTAATTATTGTTCAACTTCATTACGTATAAACAGTGAAGGAATGCAGAAGCGACTTTCTGTCACTATCAATGAAATGCAACCTACATCTATAGTTTACTTTCCCTTTACCGTTTCGCGATGATTAACTTTTTGCTTTGTAACTTTCTTGACCCCTTTCTATTCATTCCTTTAAACAGATACAGGTATAGTACTTACTTATATTAATTTTGTGTCATTAAATTTTGGCATTTATTTATTTGAAGCATATTCAAAGTCGAGGCTGTTATAGCTGGTGTACCATGGCAGGGAAAATCCCGCTGTCCTATTTTATGTTGTTCCACTTAAACAATTATTTTAACAATAGTAAGCTGCTACCTTATTTGTCATATAATGAAATTGTGTATCTGACCAGCAATAAATTGTTTTCCTGGAGTTGAACATAGTCATAATGTATTTTCAACAACAATTCAATAACATGACTGAATATGTAATTAATTGCAATTAAGAAAATTAATCGGCTATGTAAATAATTGCCAAATAAAAGCCTTTATGTGAATTGGTGAATGGTGTGTGTGTGGTCCAGGAATACATTACAATGTGGGGACCAGATATCCCCAGGATGTGACAGAAACCTGTTATTTTAACCTTTGTGGGGAAATTCAATTTTATAAAAATCTGTCACTGCAATAAAAAAACTAAAAATACCAAAAGTCTAGTATTTAGTTTGTTTACTTATGGTTAAGCTTAGGGCTGGGTAGGGTTAAGGTTGCCATTATTTGGATTAGGGTTCTTCCCCATGAATTGAATGGACAGTCCCCACAAAGACAGGTCTCTGAGCGTGTGTGTGTGTAGTTATGTGTAGGTGTGTGTGTGTATAAAACACTACACAAAAGGCAGAGGACACCTTGTGCAGTATATAGAGGACACCTTGTGCAGTGTTCACTGTCATAGGCTGCAGGCTTATTGTGATCATGTACTGGATAAACATCTATGAGAGATTGATGATTCTATATATGTATGTATGTATGTATGTATGTACCATGCAAGTTAATATGCATGATGGGGATTTGCATTCCTGACATGGATTTATTGGAAAATGCCAAAGTCTCCCAATATATAGATCTGCTGTTTCTGACCTGTGGAAAAATAATGGCGTGAAGTCATGAGCGGCTTGTCCTAAATGCATCCACTACCAATTTTTTAACTTAATAGCAGAAATTGGTTTCCTAATACCAGGCAGTGTAATGTGATGTGGCTTTTCTAGATTCTTACTCCTATTAAAAATATGAAATGCTTTAATTTACGAAGGGTACATTCAGTGCATGTGGAAAGTGAGCAGAGAGATTATTTCTGCATTTTTATGCTTTCTCGCATCACTGGCACTCTGTCGTTGATACTGCAGATGGCGTGTGAAACGCTGAATGTCTCTGCTTCTGTGATGCTGCTATCTGCACTTGCTGGAGAATGGTATTGTCTTCTCCCTGCCTCTGTTTAATTCTGCCTGCCTTATCTCTCTCTCTGATAAAGTCTGGGAATAATGGGGAAATAGTGTTACTGAGACACCCGCTGTGACATTATTGTTGGAGAATTCCTTTTTATCCCAAGTCTTTGTGTTAATTCCTGTTCGTTTCTGGTCCTATGTGGAAGTGTAAGATTTTATGCAACTGCAGCAACAATAAAGTCGACAATATATATGAAGGCTGACGGCAGAAAGCGATAATAACAGTTCACACCATTGAGTAAATGTCTCCCGGTCGTGGCGGCGTTTCTCTTCCCGCTTCTCACTGTGTGCTGTCAAGCTCCTTCTTACGCTCTGCCTAATGGGCTCGGAGCTCCTCACATCCTGCTGTTGCCCATCCCTCAGTGTCTGCCACGTTATTAAATGTGAACCTGATTTACTCCATTTTCATGGGGGGGGGGGGGGGGAAATATAGAACTTGTGTGTTTATCACTGTGGTCGGGAATAACATCTATCTCCAAGCTTTGCTCCCCACAGCCTTACATGGATTACATAAATCAGATAAGTTAATCATAAATTCTTGGGTTTCAGCCAAAGGCATGATCTGGTGCATGGCTTCCATTATTGAACACCTTTTTCAAGAGTCTGTTCAAGGTTTGGAGATCAGGGTGGGACATTTGAATTTTCTATAAATACAAACACCAACTCATTAAGCTAAGTGTAATAAGTGAAGTCATAAAAATGGCTGAATTTCCTTAGTGCTCTAATAAGGGCAGCAGTAATGTAGCATTATTGGGCTGTTTAGCACGTCTCATGGACAGAGGTTGTGCTGGTGGTGCCGGGCAGACAGACGCGCAGCCCAAAGCAGCTGCGCATCAGTGAGTCATGCTCGACAGCAGGTTGCAGGTGCTGCCTTATGCGATCTGGCCCCGTTCCTTTACAGAGCATGGCCATGTGCCGGATGCACCCAGGCGGTATAATGCGCCTCCTTCCTGCTGTAGGAGCCCATATTCCCCTTCAGCTCCTTTCACAGCTGATTGCAGGGGTCAGTGTGTCAGGGCTCAGCCATCATGGGGGCTTTCACACTCAGCGAGCACGCAAAAGAGCCACAATACGCACCATTGCAATTGAGTGCTCATCACGTCGGGTGGGGGGGCGCACAGCTTGGTGTCCTCCTGTGGTCAGGTTGCTTTTTCTGATAGCTTTGGGTTCCCACAGTGATTAGAAACTCCTGTCCAGACTGTCACATTAAAAACTTCCTCTTTTATTGCTTTGTCATTTGTAAGAGTTTAGCTTGGTTGCGCCTCCTTCAGAAGAACGCTGATGTCTCTATCTGTGTGAGCTCTATCGACTCAGTGCCTGTGGATCCGTTAGTAATGACTGTCTGTTGAAGCTTCTCCATTCGTAAAGCAGATCTTTTACCTACTACAGTTTGAAATGTACAGATTTTACATTAAAACATGAACTATAGTAAATATATTTACATATATGTACTTTTAATAACCAACAAACTAAAATGGAAAATGAAGGATGGGAAGTTGTACTGCAAAAAATGTGCACATCATGAATAGAACGTAAACGACAGCATCATGTTACATTATACCGCTATGGCAATGGGTATATGACAACACTCCAGGTTTCATCATTATTAAAATATGTATCATTATAACATATGTAACATATATAATATACTGTATATAACATATGAAACCAACATTACGTAAAAAACTGTGTATGACACCATTATTCCAGATTTCATCGTTATAATAAAGTCTACACAACATCATCATTTCAGGTTATACCATAATAATGTGATGTGCGCAATACCCTGATTTCAGATTGCATCATTATAGCAAAGTGTCTATGTCATCAATGAGTGTATGACATAATCACTCCAAGTTCTGTGATGATAAAATGGCAATTTGGCACAAAACTTATGATGTCAGCAGGAGGGACTAAGGTCTCCCAGGTGCCCCCTGTAGGTCCCATATTTCAGTATGAGGTCCTCAGATGACGGTGGCAGTGTGCTGACTTAGCCGCTACTCAAACATGCTGAATGTGTTCTTCTCATGATAAGTGGGCCATCTCCGTTCCTTTTCATTCTCCCCTTTACTTCCAGAAGGCTTGACATTTAACAGGTTAGGAGGCTGAACACAAAATCTCCCTGGTTAATGAGCCGACCTGGCGCCCAAGCAACAGTCAAGCCACTGGAGTATGTCAAGGTCCTCCATAAATTATAAATCTATGAAGGTAATGGAAAAGAATGGTGAGCTTGCTAGTATACAAAATATAGTAAATATAGTATGATAAAATTTTCTTTAACAGTATATTATCCATTAAATACATGGAATTATAAACGGCTCAAGACGGCTTCAGTAATCTAACAAGGACGAAGAGTTACAGTGAGTAGCAGCAACTTCACCCTGATGTCGGCCACTTCAGTTAGATTGGGTCTAAAGTGCAGCCCCATTGCTGCAGAAAAGCTGCCTTTTAACTGCTGCTCAGTGCAGTGGCCTTATTGCTACCCATAAGCACTGCAGTGTGAGATTAGCTTAAACATGTCCTGTGCAGTGGCCTTATTGCTACCCATAAGCACTGGAGGGTGAGATTAGCTGAAACATGTCCTGTGCAGTGGCCTTATTGCTAACCCTAAACACTGCAGTGTGAGATTAGCTAAAACATGTCCAGTGCAGTGGCCTTATTGCTGCACCTAAGCACTGCAGTGTGAGATTAGCTGAAACATGTCCAGTGCAGTGGGCTTATTGCTGCCCCTAAGCACTGCAGTGTGAGATTAGCTGAAACATGTCCAGTGCAGTGGCCTTATTGCTACCCCTAAGCAGTGCAGTGTGAGATTAGCTGAAACGTTCATTGTAGGGGCTTGGTAATATTATTATACCTGTTAGCCGATGCAGTTATTGTGCAGTTTGTGCCTGGAGATTTAGCACTTTGAGCTGCTATTTAAAAAGCAGCTCAACAACAACAGTAACAATAAGGGGAAAATGAATAGCATTCAAAACAATGTACTCAATGAACGCACTACTCTTTCCCACCTAAATGCAAACCACTTCATTTAATTGTGAATATTTTTTATCAACATATGCTAGTGCTATTTTTTTCCAAGGTTTTTTTCAAGGATAGCTAAATTCCAATATAAAGAAAAAGAAAACATCTCCATATTGCTGCCTTAAAAATGACATAAATGTACCATACTTTCATTGAGACATCTAAGAAAAGATATTTATGCATGTATGTAAAGAAGCAGTTCTGGTAGTTTTATTAGGATCAGAGATACTCAGAGTGGTGATGAAGTGAGAGTGTACAAGTAGAGCTTTGCTTAATCGGGACCCTAGTAGCCGCTGGATAATATTTTCAGATTCCTTAATTTACCTTTGTCTTGAGGTACTTTTCTCCAAAAAGTAATTAAAAATACAAATGTAAAAGGCTACTTCTTTGCAAGTTTTAAGAAATATGACCATTTTCTATTCAGTAGCATGCTCTTCCTGCACAAATCAGCTCAAGAACAAGCTCAACACACTCACACACACACACATGCACACACACGCACACACACACACACACACACACACACGCTGATGTAGGGTAAACATATCCTTATGGGGACCGCTCATTCATTTCAAAGGGAAAAATGCTAACGCTAAGTATGACAACC
>JAODUD010000046.1:10486383-10500675 GCA_026784285.1 Stomatorhinus walkeri | reverse complement strand
CCCCTAGACAGTGTGAACTAGCCAAGATAAATCCAGGTTTCCTTATAAGGAGCTGCTCCAAACAGCAAGTCTACACAGTTAGCCAGATATCTTTCTATAAAGTTTTTTCAAAATACGTTGACAGGAAACCCGATTTCTGGTCACATATTAATGTCCATGGTTCATTGGTTCTTTGGGAAGTTGTATGGATTCCAGTCAAGTTCTGCCCAGGAGCCCCAAGCATCCAGTGACCCACAGAACTGCATACGTCACACCATGCCAGCGCCAATCTGCGGTAAACTGCAGCAGCCGGAGAAGCAGCACACACTGTGCACAGTTACCTGCACTTCGCGGGCATGGTAGGCGATGATGAGTCCCAGTAAGACCACTGTAGACAAGCTGATAAGACACTTCAGGGCCAGGGAGAACATGGAACTCTGTAGAGGAGCAAACACAGAGGTTGAAGTACCCCCCATTTCTGTTAATACCCCGCATCCCCACGTTAAAGTAACTCACACACACACAAATGTTAAAGTACCCCATACACATTAAAGTACCCCCTTAACATACACAAATGTTAAAGTACCCCCCTACACACATTAAAGTACCCCACAATACCCATGCATGTCTCCATCACAGGTCACAGGAAACCACATTAACACCATAACAAAGTTGCTGCTACTCAGAGGCACCTTAAACTTCTCTCTGTTACACCCCGTTCTGCATCAGCACTTTCACACCTGTCGCATTAGTCCTACACGGACATGCATCATTACCCCTGAAACTGCTATGATACACATTCCCCACAGCCCTTAATTCCCGTGACCTTTCACTTACAAATCGTTCGGCACGCGCCTCGCATCACCCTGGCACTGTGTGCGATCCGAGGTGCGTCCCTTGCTCGCCGAGTCGTGCGCAATCAAGCAAAGAAGAAACATGGTGGGTGGGAGAGGGGGCAGAGCGAAAGGAGGTCACCAGCACCCCAGCCCTCACGGGGGGAGGAGGCTGTGTCCTTAGCACAGGACATTGTGGCGTTCTGCTGGAGGCAGTGAGACCATTGCACAGGTGTGTCCTCTATTGCTGTGTTCATACTATTAACGTCGCAGCAGAAGCCTAGAGTGCCTCCCAGGACCTTCTGCTTGGTCATTAAATCTGTCATGCATCCCTAGTTACCCCCAGTCAGTGCTGGACTGCGGTGACCCGGGCAAAATGACACCCGCATCCATGTTTAACTTTGAGCCTAAACTTCACGACACACACTGTTCTTTTCCACAGATAAACACACATCCTGTTCAGGGCTTTTGGCGTCACGATGCTGCGTTCCAGTTTATTATTAGTTATTTTAGGGGAAAAATTCAAATTAAAATCCCCATCCCAAAAAAAATCAACAAACACTGACTTCCTGTAGTTTCGTGAAAATCACTATAGCTTTTCACAAACTGAACTTAATTAATAACTTAATTATAGATAATAACTGTAGTGTAACACATAATCTGCTGCCATCTTTTGTCTTGCAGTAAATGACAATGTAAAATTCCAGAGCCATGAAAGGTCCTGATAGTGATTCAACCTCAGCCATCATCAACTTTTTTCAGGCTATGGGTGTCACCACAGCAGATACACACAAACACACACAACACCATCCCTGCTGCTGCCAGCATTCACAGCATGGTGGGTCAGTGCAAAGTGTTTCAGAACATATGCTGTTCTGGTTTACAGTGATCTAAGGTTATGACTGTTGCGATTGCACCATCTTTTCATTAAATTTAATGTATTTTAAATGTTATTCTAAATGCAAGCACCTTGTCTATTGTAATAAAATGCATTTACTTTGCACAGCAACCCCCCCCCCCCCGCCCCTCCTGGGCCATTAGCATCTAATGGATGAAGCCCGAGACAGTGAATTAATCTTCAGTCAATTATCAGGTGTCGGAGAAAATGAGGCTTTAGAAGGTCCCGTGCAAGTGTAAGTATCCCAGACACATTGTGTTCTTGGTTAAATCAGAACTTCACAAGAACCTGACAGAACAGCCAGCAGTGCTAGCGGACCTTTGGACAGAGCGATTACTTCATTACGAGTACTGCCCAGAGCCTGCCATACTTGTGGGGTCATCCCTCAGTCTCTGCACAGACTCACTCACAGCCGTATGCTCAATTACATACTGCCATGAGCCATTACGTTCTGACATGTTTTGATGGATGGGGGGGTCTACTCCCTGTGGAACACTAACAATCACACAGGGTTAGTCACATGTAAAGGTGAAGGTGCAATCACACAGGTTCACATCCATATCCATAGGCAAGGGGCACCTGAACCACAGACTCCCAAGCAGAGTGTGCAGGTGAGAGCTGTGGGGTGGGTTGTGTGGTTATAAGCGCATTTAAATGCACACACGCTAGTAGACACTCAGCACACACATAGATGCATATCAGACATGCAAACTACCACAGCAGCGAGACCACTAACCAAGATGGGATTAATGGTTAAACTTTGGGCTCGTTTGCATAAGAAACAATAAAAGCTATATTACTATATAAAAAAAGCTCTGTGTACTGTACTGTGGAATCACTGATCATATACTGAAGTAGCTCTCAAAATTAGCAGCAATTTTTGGGATTTCTTTATTTTACTGTTAGGTTGTAATACAAAACAACTTGAAATCACCCCACTGCTATTCAGCTAACAGACTAATTGATGTTCTGTATAGTTATTTTCACTTCTTCCTTTTCTGATTGCCTGACTGTGTGTGTTAGAGACAAAAAGGTAAATGGTTACAATGGTGTGAATGCAGTAATGCATTGTGGCTGTGCTCATACCTACACACCCTAACTCTCTGGTGCTTCTGTTCATTGTGCAAACCCCCTTGTGTCTCCAAATCCATAAGACTCAAATGTCCTCCACACTTCACTTTCCCACCAAAGGAAATCTTATTTCAGCTCCTTCTCCAAAGTCATCAGATTGTCATTCTTTACCTCCCTCAAACATGCCCTCTGTGCTCTGCCCACAGCATGTTTCTCATAACAGAAAGAGCCAAATCCAGTGTGGACCTTTCAGATAAGGTCATACTTTTTAACACACAAATATTTCATTTTGTGCACAGTCTGCGAACTCCTGGAACCTCTACAGTCAACAAGTCTGTAGACAATGCTCTTAACACGAGTCTCCACTTTATTTACCAACATTTGGACACTTTCTTCACACAATAAAGCCAGAGCCGTTATAAAACAATCTAGCCTCACTAAATCTGCTGGCCTCCATCTGCCTCTGGGTCACTGACTTTTGACAAGTTTGCCGATGACACCATACTGACTTGCCAGATTTATGACAACAAGAAGACTTTGGAAAGTGAGGAAAATGTTAAACTAAAACCTGGTCCTCAAGACCCAAAAAATACAAGAGATGATCATCGACCTCACTAGACATTAATGGCTGTATTTTTGCTCAGTTGAGTCATTGAGGTACTGGGCACTTTCTGATCTATGGATCTGAATTGGAAGGTCAGCAGCATTTCCACTGTCATGAGAGCCCCTTCAAGCTTCTTGCACAAGTAACTCTAGTGTAAGTCAACACTGCCGTCATTCAGTCCATCCTAGCCTCATCCATAATGGTGTGAAAACTTAAAGGTGAGATCATATTTTAGGGGGAAAGAGGAAAACATGTTAAAGGGGGAAGGAGGGAAGTGTATGAAAGGGGGAAAGAGGAAAGTGTATGGAAGTGGAAAAGAGGAAAGTGTATGGAAGTGGGAAAGAGGAAAGTGTATGGAAGGGGGAAAGGGGAAAGTGTATGGAAGGGGGAAAGGGGAAAGTATATTAACAGGGGAAAGAGGGAAGCATTATCAAAGGGGGAAAGAGAAAAGTGTGTTAAAGGGGGAAAGAGGGAAACGTATGAAAGGGGGAAAGAGGGGAGCGTATCAAAGGGGGAAAGAGGAAAATATATGAAAGGGGGAAAGAGGAAAGCGTATGAATGAGGGAAAGAGGAAAGTATATGAAAGGGGGGATGATATTGTCAGATCAGCAGAGAAGATCTTGGCCTGCAGTCTTACACCTATACAGGACTTGTGAGCGGGACTATAATCAGTTGGGACTCATCAGCAACCCCTCTCTTCCTGGTCATCACCATTTCCGTAGCGGTCCAATCGGAAAGTGCTGTAGTACCCATGAACTGGTGATCTCCTCAACCTACATCATAATTGCACTCTTTGCTCTTTTTGCACAACAGGTTTTCTCACTGGTGTCTGACATAACAATACCTTGTTCTTACATATTGTGCTACAGTTTTTACCCTCTAGATCAGGGGTCACAAACATGGTGCCCGCTGATACCAGGATGCCCCAAGGACCACATGAGTCGCCCGAAGACCTGTTCTGAAAAATGCACAACTCACCAGTGAGCAGCATCTAAAATTTAATTTTATCCTGTTACTATTCTTCTTTAATCACATTTGCATTTATATAGGTTTGAAAATGACAATATCTAAAAAAAAGCATTTAAAACATGTTTATCATACATGAAGTTTAGATAAGTTTAGGAGGGTGTTTCAAACTGGTAGCTCTTCGTATGGCTCAGTACCCGTGAAGCAGCTCTCAGTTTCAAAAAGTTTGGTGACCCCTGCTCTAGATAGTATATTTATTTAGATTCTGTTCTTCTGTATGTATGTACAGAACTTTCTGCTTATATACAAATGTAGAATGTATATTGTTGGAAAGTTTTTCTATGTATTTATTTAATGTACTGATAAGAACTCATGACCTAAGACTTTCATTCACTCGTTCAAGACTTGTCATATATTTGTTGTCTTTACTGTATTTTTGTCTGTATAGCCGTATCTGTCTGTCCTCATGTCTGCACCTTACGTACAAAGTAAAAAGTAAAATTCCCTGTGCAAGTTTTTGCTTAGCGAATAACCCTTAATTCTGATTCTGAACTGGCATGATATTACCCATCATTTGAATCAGGAGACCTGTTTCTGGGCATCTATGGGATATCAAAGTCTCTGTCAGCTTCCCACCTTCAATTCGCTCACCTTGCTGTAGACTCCCCATGAAAGCTCCGTCTCGATGACCATGACCACGATGCCGAACATCCCAAAGATAAGTGCATAGTCACTGAGACGCTTCCTCTTCTCAAACAGCGCCCTCCGGTGGCCCAACTTGTACCCTATGTTCTGGTGCTTTCGTTTTTGTACCTTGCGAGCAGTACTACTGCGTTTACTTCCCCCACCCCCCACGCTGCTACCCCGACTGGCCTCGCCACCTGTGTTCCTGAGTGCCCCCTGGCTGTGAGACAAGGTGTGGTTGGAGGCGATGGTACAGTGAGATGAGTCCACTTTAGAGGAGATGACAATCTCTGGGGGGTTGTGCTGCTGGCCCTGTGACTGGAGCATGGTTCCCCGGTCCCGTGTGGTCACACCTCCCTCTCTAGCCTCCACTCCGCCCTCGGACTCAATGAGATTCCTGCGGGAGGCACTGAGCCGGCTCAGGGGCTTCATCACACCCCCACTGTATTTGCAGGAGCTCATGGCGATCTCAGTGAAGGGGTTGCTGTCCCGCCGATGCACCAGGGGGCTGGCCTGTCGGTGTCGTGGCCCCCGGTCACGCTCGCGCTCGGAGCAGGGGGAGTGCGGGGAGGGGAGGAGCCCCCCCGGTGTAGGCAGTCCCTCACCTAGGCTGGGCTGGCTGCCCACTGGTGAACTGGAGGGACACAGAGTGTTGGGGAGTGGGAGGGGCAGGGAGAGTGGCCCAGGACTGGTCTGGACGGGGGTCCCGTTAAGCCTCTCTGCGCTGGCACTGCCCAAGCATTTGGAAGGATGGGCCCCTGGGCGGCCGTCTGTAGTGTTCAGGGCCACGTTTGGGGGGCCCGGGGGATGCAGACCCTCTTCCTCACAGCTACCGGCCAGAAAAGCCAAGGTGAGAGCGGGCGGGGGCTCCATTGTGAGACGGCAGGCTCCAGCTCGTCGTGTTGGGGCGAGATGAGAGAAATTTGGGTGATGTCCAGATGGACAGGAGGAGGGAGAGAAGGGAGCGCAGCTGGACAAAAAGCAACACTGGCTGGACACGGCAGCTGCAGCGTGAGGCAGAGACAGCTGCGTGGCGGTGAGCTCCTGAGGAGGTCAAGAGATTGGGTGCTAAGTTCATGTTTACCATTCTCTATACTTAATGCAAGCACCACCCCCAACTGCCAGTTCCACAGAAATAATAGTTTAAAATGTTATTTCTTGTTATAGTACAATATTTCACCTAACCTCTTGGTCATGGTAAATGTTATTTAAACCCTAGAAATTAAACAGCTTCCATTAATTAGTATTAGATATATTCCAATAAGTTGAGTACATTCACTGTTGCCCCTAAAATAAAATGTACGTCTATACACACAACCACACACACACACAGACACACAAATATATGTATATATATACACACACACACACCAATGTTCTTTGTTACGTTTTCTTTCCGTCGTCCATTTTCATTTCACAAACACACATTTTTTCCTCTCTCTCTCCATTTCTCAGATCTTCCTTCTTTATTGTCAATGTCTTACCTCTTCGCTCCGTTTCAATGTCTCTCAATTCCAGCTCAGCTGTTGATTCAAACGTTGGGAAAAAATATTCGTCCACACTTTTCCTTTTCATTTTGCCATTCCATCGTTCTTCCTGAGACGGTCAGTGCACTGTCAATGTTTGCGAAACAAATTAATATTATGATCGATCGTTCGTCTTATATAGCTTTCTTAAATGTATTGCTTTTCCATTTCTGCATCGTACATACTTATTCCATTACTAATATAATACGCGTAACAACGTGCAGCGGCACAGACAACCTACGAGATGCTCTAAGCTGTGCCTACAGTTAATTACATTTTTACAGTTATTACTTCTACTTTATCGTTTTAATTATATTAGATTAAGATGACAGTATTGTTCTTTATGCATTATTAAAAGTACATCAAATCAGCGTCCGTTATATATGAAAATAGAAAAATCTGTATTTTATAGTATAAATATAAATGTATGAAATATGTCCCAATGGTCGCAAGTCAGCCGCTGTTATCTAACTGAGGCTCTGTACCAGTTCTCCTCTCTCAACTTATGACTCTCTGTCAAACGCCGTCGCCCTGCCCACTCCCGTCCGCCATTGGCTAAACGAGGCAGCGCGTATTTTTTTGCTTTGACTTTTAACTTATCTATTGCCTTTACCTCCCTTGCCTGCATTTTCATTAAAAAAAGACAGATATCAATGATTAAAATGAAACCAATGGTTTAAAAGTATCATTTGGCTGTGTATCGCTTTCTGTGAACATTTTTAATAAACAATATTATTTTGATAACACAAGCTATTTACATCAAGTAATTCATTGTTTTAACTACGTGACACGATTTTTGCGCTAAAGACTGATGATAGAAATAATGGATACACTACTTAGTAGAGAGAAAATGTGAATAGAATTATTAGAAAAAACTAATAAACCGATGATTTAATACATAAACAGAATTCTATTATATGAATTAGCAGGGTAGGCAGAAGCCATTCACAGAAAATAATAAAGAACAATGGTGGTGATATGGTTTAAAGCATGACCTTGCCAGCCATCATCTATAAGGGGTCTTGCCATTTGGGTCACTCCAGTTGAAATGGATAAAGTTTTTAAGGTTCTTTGGAAAAAAAGCAGCCATTGAATGTAATAAAAGGATATTTCAATGCAATTTGTGCTGGTTAGTGCAGCGCTGACAAAGGGAAGGCACACGATTTCCCATCCTAAACATTTTTTTAAAGACCAAAGTGCAGTTGTGCTGACGCAGAGGGACACATTTGGCACATGGGCATTGATGAGTGAATCCCTCTAGTGCTTTCCTGTTGAATCTCTAGTGATTTCCAGAAAATCTCATCAAGCGTATCACTAAAAGTCCTCCTGTCTTACATTCCTCCCCCCCCCGCCCCCCAACACCCCACCCCCGGCAGGCTGGTCCAATCCAACTCGCAGTCCTCTCTTAGGTACATTCGCTGTGGCAGTTCATGCCATGCAGCTCCATCGTTTATGTTGTTTCACTCATTTGCATTCTTAAAATACGTAACTGTATATAAGGGTATTACACGTCTATAAAACCCTCTTGGATTAAGGCAATTATGCACAACAAAGGACATAAGTGGAACAGACCATGTGCCATTTTCTAAGTTTAGAGGAATTTTGAATTAAAGGTTGTCTGTCCCTCATTCACCCTTGAATGTGTGGGCAGACATAGCGCAATGACAGTGGTAAGTCATATCCACAGGCATTTTAATTGTGCATTTTTAATTTGCACTTTGCAACTGTGTGAGGATAGGGAGCAAATTTGGGAACGAACAGAGTGGGAGAAAAACTATAGGACAGAAATGAAATGGTAGGAAGAGCAGAGTAAACAGAGAGGAACAGAAAGTCCCTAAGCAAGCATACATGCTGCAAAAAAAGAAACATTTCAAGGGTGGAGAGCCGTGCAAGCTGTGTAGGTTAAGATGGAGGATCGCAGAGGCCACCAAAGACCAGGGAACAATAGCCACATGACAAGCAGCTGTCAGGCAGCTCCATAGAAAGGGCAGCTATGATGGGTGGAAGGTGTGAGAGGAGGGTGAAGAAAAAGCAAGAAATGAGGTCAGATCAAAGGGGACCTCGGCAGAGTGTTTGCCAGTGCATTGGAATGGGCAGTGGAAAGGCCAGATCTACAAAAGTGTGTGAACCACGTTAGCATGATAACCACCTTAAGGTGAGATTTTAGGTATTAGGGTTTTTAGGATTTTTGGGATTTTTAGGAATGTAGGGATTTGGGACTCAAATTTGAGTCAGAAATGGGGGAAAAATAGGAAGCAGAAATGGAATTTCAGGAAGTTGCATTTAATGAGCAACTGTGTAATTACATATTTAATAGGTCTCCTTAGCATATATGTCATATTATAAGTAGTGATATATGTTTACATTCCCGAATACAATAAAATATTGAAGGTAATTTTCAAGTAGATTAATAGCTTATGTAAAGTAAATGAAATAAAAACAAGAATTTGAAGAAATTGTGGAATGATGTATGACTGAGATACAGGCAGTATAACTGTATAACCAGGATACGTGCAGGAATCCATGTCATGTCTGAAGGGGAAGCAAATCCAGATGCAGCTGGAGGGAGGATGAAAAGGGGCTTTATTTGGACTTAAACCCAAGGAACTAAAAAACCACATGCCACAAGAGAACTAAACAGAGAGCAGGGAGCAATAGGGATGGATCAGGGTGCACAGATACACAAGGAGGCCAAAAAGGTGGGTGGGCACTGTTTTAAAAGCATACACGCAGGGGCATACCTGCGAATCATTGGCCCCTGACAAAATGTCACCTTGCCCCCTGCCCCTGCCAAATTTTACATGTAATTTTATGCATTCAAGGGCCCCTATCAAGTGCTGGGTCCCCTGAATCTCCCAAGACATCCATGCCCCCCCCCCCCACACACACACAAGGCATAAAAAAACATAGATAACCTTATTGAGGAAGCTTGTTCATTGATCATATTACCCTGACTGCAGGGCTACATTTCTATTAAGTATTGGGTAGACACGGGTATACCTAAATTGACTGGCACAGCAGGAAATGAAAACGAAAGAAACATTTTTTTTGAGAAAGCAGGGTCACTCAGTCCCTGGAACAATTCAGGGGCTAAGGACCTTGAGCAAGGGCCCATCACTTGATTGATGCTGGGATTTAAACCATTAATCTTTTGATCACAGATACAGCACCCTAACCCATTGAGCCACACACTGCTGCTCACCTCAAAATAATGAGTAATTAAAAAAAAATTAAATCCCCTGTCCCAGTGTGAAACTGTGAGACTGGTGCTTTAGTTCCCCATATTAAAGGATTGTTTTCAACACAGCCAGAGGCAAATTAACTTTTTTAAGGAAAACACGACCCATGAATGCGTGGTTTCTGGGTAATGTGTTTTAATCAAATTTAAAACATCATAATTATACTGAACAATAATATGCGTAATGTGAAAAATGCACAGGTTCACATGATCTTAACTTGATCTTGCATAGCTTGTATTGTATAAAATTATGAAATTTTTATCTTTTTATTAAAAACATAATATTATATATGTATAATATTTAGTATATTAAGGCAACCTCTTAGAAGTGGAATTTCATGGAATTTAGTCAACTTCTGTTTTCTGTAATTCCAGTTCAATTTCAGTTCCCTTGACCAGGGAGAAATTCCAGCTTCAATTGCAACTTAAGCAAATGAATTGGAATTTACCACGCATTATTAAATCAGTTCACCCCCCAACTGTGGCTGAAAAGGTGCAAAGACTTGTGCACCATCGGAAACAATTAAGAGGCCTGTACAATATGCCAATCAAATTGAAAGCAATGATGGAAATTAACCATACAGAGCAAATAGGCTAGGGGGATGATTTGTTTGTAATATCCTCAATAAATATTGTGAACAAACTTCTTTATATTTTCTGAACATCTGGCTTGCTTTACGCAGACACATACACAGGTGAGAGCAGGCTTGGGAGTCAGTGTTTGGCCTTACAGCCCACAGACATGTGAATATTCTGCTGAGGCCAAGGGTTAAAAAAGACAACTCATAACCCACAGTGCCCCAAGCCAGCCGGAACAAAAGGGGCGTAATTAAGTTTCAGCATAACAGGAGTTAAAAGGGTGAGATGCATGCACTACAAATTAATCAATAGATCAAGCCATAAAATGCAAATTCGAGGTACTTTTGCTTAATTTAGCCTACTCAAATTATACGTGGGCAAAATCAACTTATACAGACATGGACAGATTTGTTGGTACCCTTCCACAAAAAACAACAAAACTATCTCTGAAATAACTTGAAACTGACAGAAGTTTAATGGCATCTGTTATTGTTTATTCCATTTTAACACAAATCAGACTTTTTTTGATTATTGATTCAGATGAATATTTTATATAATTAAACAAATGAAAATGGCACGGACAGAAAAGATGGTACCCTTAATTTAATATTATGTTGCAAACCTTTTGCAGCAATCACTGCCAACAAGCAATCTCTGTACTTCACAGTGAGACGTCTGCATCTGCCACCAGGTAGTTTGACCCACTCTTCCTCCCCAAACTGCTCAAGCTGTCTCAGATTTGAAGGGTGGTGATTTTCAGATGTTCCCATAGATGTTCAATGTAATTAAATATTCTATGGCTCATGGAGGGCCATTTAAGAATAGTCCAATGTTTTTTTTTCAGCCATTCTTGGGTGTTTTTAGCTGCAAGTTTTGGGTCATCATCTTGTTGGAGGACCCATGACTTACGACTGAGGCTGAGCTTTCTGACAGTATGTTTCTCTCCAGGATGCCTTGGTAGTCTTGAGACTTCATTGTGCCCTGAATAGATTCAAAGCTCCCTGTGCCAGATGCAGCAAAGCAGCCCCCAAACAAAACCGATCCCCCTCCCTGTCTCACAGTAGGTATGGTGCCCCCCCTCCATGTCTCACAGTAGGTATGGTGCTCTTTTCTTTTAAAGCTTCATTATTCCTTCTGTAAACATAGAGCTGATGTGACTGGCCAAAAAGCTCCAGTTTTGTCTCGTCAGTCCCAGACACAAACATGCATTTTGGTGAATTTCACTCTGGCTTTTTTTATGATTTTCTGACAGGAGTGGAGCCCTCCTGGATCTTCTTCCATGGAGCCTATTATTGTTGTTCAAAATGGTGCAATCAGAAAGTGACGTACCTTAACCTTGGAGCTCTGCTTGGATGGTTTTGGATGGTTTCCTGGGATCTTTTTCTACCATCCGCACTATGCTTCTGATCAGCCTGGGATTTCCTCTTGTTTCCACGTCCTGGGAGGTTGGCTACAGTCCCATGAACCTTATATTTTTTAATAATATTGGCAACTGTGGTCACAGGAACATGAAGCTGCTTGGAGATGGTCTTATAGCCTTTATCCTTAACATGGTTACCTATAATCTTCTTTCTGAGCTTCTCAGACAGCTCTCTCCTTTGCTTTATCTGGTCCATGTTCACACAATGATACCAAACAACACAGTAGCATGTTCTTTCCCTTTAAGTAGGCTGAATGGCTGATGAAAAGCTTGAAGGCACCAGTTATACTAATTAAGGTTAAATACTTAGTTTGAAACATCACAATAATGCAAGGATAAGTAGTCTCTTTAAAGGTACCAACAAATCTGTCCATACTATTTTAGCATATATTTGTAAAATAAACAACAAATCATTTCTTTTCACAATTTTATTGGTTTACTCTACCATATACTAAAGGCATGCAGGTATACATTAGACAATCGCTTTCAATTGAATCACTTTTCAGGATAAATGAAGCATTGTTTCAATGAGTTGTACCAACAAATGTCTCCACATCTGTATGTTTCAGTTCTGTTGTCTTACTTTTATGTTTCATTTTAAAATACTACAACAGAACTTTTCAAAAGCTCATACTTCTTTGGAGTCCACAGATGATTAATCCTGACATTTTCAATTGCATAACAACGGCATAAGGATACAGCGGTGATCCTGTTTCCTTTCACAGCTAAGCCCTGCCCATTAGGCTCGATCTGGTGATGCCAGAAGTGAAGTGTGACCGGTTGTTTGGCATAATGGAAGCAAACCACGCATTTTCCAGTGCAGAATTGTTTGTGCCATAAAATATTCAAAAAACCCATCTGTTCGAGTGGCCGATGTTATTATGTACATCAAGATATTTCCTGTACTCCTTTGATTGTACATGTTGACTTTCTCCAAAATAATAATAACAATGAAAAGTGAAATAGAATTTGTACAATGCATAATGCAGAAAATGTAACAGACAAAACAAATTCACTCACTTGAGTGGCATGTGATCCTGATCAGCATGAGTAAAAGAGGGTCTGAATTAGTTATACATAAGTTTGACATTATTCCTTCGCAAGAAAATCCATTAACTTCCATCTGCTTGCTGAAAATGCTATCATACCTTCTCCAGACAGCCCCAAGTCTGGTCAATGAGAGTGCCATGAAGTTAGGCAACTCTACTTCATAAGTCATCTGAAAAAAACACGTGCCTGTCATGATGAGATGATGTCATCTGAAAAATACATGCGCCCGCCATGATGAGACGATGTCATCTGAAACATACACGCGCCTGTCATGATGAGATGATGTCATCTGAAAAATACACGCGCCTGTCATGATGAGATGATGTCATCTGAAAAATACACGCACCTGTCATGATGAGATGATGTCATCTGAAAAATATATGTCCCTGCCTTGATGAGATGATGTCATATGAAAAATACATGTGCCTGTCATGATGAGACGATGTCATCTGAAAAATACACGTGCCTGCCATGATGAGATGACAGCCATCTCAGCAGAAATATTGGATCATGGACTGAGAGATGATCATGCAGAATAGGAGCTTACTTTGCAGTTTCTAATGGAATAAGAAGAACTATGCTATGCCATGAACAGCATCTAATAATTATGGAACCAGATATTGGACACAGGTTGTTTTTTACTGTAACTGAACACATGTGAAGTGCTTGGTGGGGAATAATGTCTCAGACTGAATCACACCTTTTCAGATGGCTGAACATCAGTTGGTTTGTAAACAAGGACAAATAGGCAGAAAGTAACATGTTAGCTAGGTGGAGGCCCGTCTGTGGTACCCATGTACATATAATATCTGCAGTAAAATATCCAAGTGTTTAAACTGATCAGAGAGTTGTGAGTTGTTGCAATTAAGAGCATCAGCTACATAACTTAATTTAATATAAATCTCTCACTCTCTCTCTCACTCTCTCTCTCTCAACAATGGGCTTACCAGCGTTTCTCATCTCTTCCTATTTCTATCTCTTTTTGCTTTTCACTCTTTCGAACTCTCAATCTTACTCTGTTGCTCTATCTCTCTCCTTCTTTTCACCTGTGGGTCTTTTTATGTTCAATGTTTTTTTGTTTTAACTCCTTTTTCATCTATGTGTATCTGTCAAACTGTGCTAAGGGAAATTTACATGTTATAATGGGAATAATAATGGTGAAGCTGTCTCATAAGAGGATATATAGAGATTTAAATTTATTATTATTATTATTATTATTATTATTATTATTATTATTATTGTTGTTGTTGTTACGTGCCGTAAGTTCGGACACGTTTTCAGTTTCTCCGGTCCTCCATTCCTCATCGTCATTCCCCGGGTACATCTCGGCTCCGCCTCCCAACCAGACTCCGCCTCTCCAACTCGACTCCGCCCTCATCCCCTCCGATGCCCTGCTCGTCACTTCCGGTCCGCCGCATTGATGAAGCCGCAGTTTGTCGTATTC
>JAODUD010000046.1:10467291-10486283 GCA_026784285.1 Stomatorhinus walkeri | reverse complement strand
GTATATTTAAAAACCCGCGAAGTCGTGAATCCGCGATAAGTGAACCGCGAAGTAGCGAGGGATCACTGTACAGTATAATCCTGGTATAGTGGTAATTAGGTGTTGCATTTTGCATGGCTAACAATTTAACTTCAAGGGCAGTAATTTTTCTTTTGTCAACCAATATAGAATAAAATGTCAGCCTGAGCCTGGCTAAGGCCTCTTCCAAGGCCAGACATAAATGGAATGTCTCAGTCTGACTTAAACCAACTTTTATGATGTGATACTGGGTAAACTAAAAGACACAAACACACAAACACACAATAAACACACAGGTACACTGTGTTACACGCAAATGCGCAAATGTAATGTTTCAAATGCATAACTAAGCAACTGGTGTCAGCACAACAAGTACAAAATAAAGTCATGACACTACAATGAGTCTGAGCTGTCCATTTGAAAGAGTTCCTTTACATATTAGCAGGGCTGTCAAATGACTATTGTATAAAATTGGGATTGTGCACCTTTTCAATTGCTTGATAATTAAGCTGCAGGTCTCTTCATTTTTGCAATTTAAGAAAGTAACGGAAAATCAAGCACACTCCAAAATCCCTGCAAGAACTTGAAATTTTTCAAACTGTAACTTTTCCACAAGAAACTGCCAAATCAACAGTCCACTCGCACTTGGGCCATGACACGTCCTGTGATGCTATCATAATGCGCATTCATCTGTGTTTTTTGCTAGGTGTCACTTGGGGAAAATGAGCACAGCAAACATCTCATTTAGCAATAAGTTGAGCTATTATATGGAGCACAGATAAGCATAGTTCATAACACATAACACATTACACAAACAATGGGGACTTTCATTGTGCCAGAGGTTGGAATAACTCACAGCAATATTTACGTGGATGATTACCTGCTTTTAATAATACAACGTAACAAGCAAACCTGTACCCCTAAGTAGATGTATGTTTTTTTTTATCATGCTGGAACAGATAAGGGTCTTCCCCAATCTATGCCCACAAAGTTGGAAGCTTAGAATTGTCCAAAATATCTTGGTATACAGTTTGGGGAAGACCCTTTTCTGTTCCAGCATCACCTCTGCCCTAGTGCACAAAGCAAAGTCTATAAACACACAGGTGGGTCAGTTTTATGTGGAAGAACTTGACTGGCCCACACAGAGCCCTGACCTCAACCCCAATGTACACCTTTGGGATGAACTAAAACAGGAATTGCAAGCCAGGCCTTCATGTTCAACATCAATGCCTGACCTCACAACTTCTCTTCTAGAAGACTGGGTAAAAATTCCTACAGATACACTCCAAATTCTTGTGGAAAGCCTTTCCAGAATTGTGGCAGCTTTTATAGGGGCAAAGGGAGGACTAACTCCATATACAGTGGTACCTCAGAACTCAAACTTAATCTGTTCAGAACTCCAGATCGAATCCTAAAAAGTTTGGGTTCTGGCTGAATTTTCCCCATAAGAAATAATGGAAAACCAATTAATTGGTTCCCGGCCCCAAAAACTTACACCTAAATGTTTTTTTTTTTTAGCATTTAAGCACAAAATGAACCGGATAAAACAAGAAGAGCATATATTGTACTAAACACATACAAGTACATTTATCAAAACAGTAATGTGTAAAGTAAGAAAATAAATGTGTCCATTGTGTACAGTTAAAAAAAGAATGTGTCCTGCTCCAATCGTCCACGTTTTCCGTGTGCCACGCCCCCTCGTTAACCCTGTGTGGAATCCCCATGTGTTCATCTGTTTCTGATTGTTGTCATTAGTCCTCTGTATTTAGTCTGCATTTTATGCCTTGTCCCACGTACACAGATATTTTTTAAAACACTGTTTTTCCTCCTCTGTTTAAAAAATAAATCCTTGTCCACGTGAACACTGTCTAAATGCGCTGTCAAAAGCATGCCAAAACAACAGGTGGCATTATAACTCTAACCGTACTGCCATGTTAGCCAATCAGAAGCCTAATTGTCAGTGCTGTTAAGTTGAAAACCATTGCGGCACATTCTGACGCTTGTATTGATCAATATAATGCGAGAGTGACTCAACATTTATCTGTACACATGTAAGAAGTCCTGTCAGCAAGGTTAGCACAAGCGCTATTTCGGCTAAGTCCACCATTGCTCAAACTCGCCTAATGTATACAGTAAGCAGCGCACACTCTGACGGTAAACAAAATGGACAACGGCGCAAAATCTGACGTTTCGAGCCAAAAACTGAAACCCTGGAGGGAGTTTTGCAAAAGCTCCGTTTTCAGTGACCTGAGATGCCATTTACGTGTGGACAAAAGCCCAAGACGTATAGAAAAAGGTACATTTTAAAATATACCCGTGTACGTGTGGACAAGTCATCACTTTGTTACCCCAGGCCGGTCATTGTATTGGCCATCTGTGTTTTGCCTCCCTTTACCTGTAATTACCTGTAAGTATTCTGCGATACGCTGATGTCTGCGCCTTTGTCTCTGTTCTGTCCCCACTTGGCACGACAATATTATTATAATTAAATGTATTAGTGGCTTATTATTAATATTAAAATAATTAATAAGAAATCTTTATTTTTAAATGTATTTTATTATATAATAATTACTGTTACTGTCTATCATTGTCTAAATGTATTTTTACTATCTAAATATATGTATTCAGCTAGTGTAAACATACACGATGCACAGCGAATGCGAGGCTGAGACTGAAGCGTTACCTTTTGTTTCCGCTGAGAGGTGTCCCGTGTCCGTGACTCAATTCCCCGCACGTACAAATTATCTTAGGTAGGTGTTCACGGTTTGACTCCTGAGATTCAGATCGAGTACTAGGTCATTTTTTTCCGAACTGGTTGGTTCGACTTTTAAGAAATTCGAGTTCTAATGAGTTCGAGAACTGAGGTACCACTGTATATATTTTTTTTATCTGCCCACCACCACCCCCCTCTTCGGAGGACAACTTTATTTTAAATTAAAGTTACAGTGTAAAGATATTCAATTCCAGTGTGGCCATTCTGAACTCACCCGCCCTAGTACTGTGATTATACAAAAAAAAGAACTGGCTATGTATTTAAAAGTTCCTGTGGATGAAATGCTGGTTTAATGGAATCCATGATACCAAGTACTGTAACAATTTGTCCTGGGCTGCAGAAAAACAGCCCCATAACAAATCCACTGCCACACTTCATAGTATGGATGACGAACTTTGCTGCATGCCTATCATTGTCTATGCCAAACCTACCTCTGGTGTTTGTTCCCAAAAAAATGTAGGCACTTAAGTTTGCTACCACTATTTTTGTTTCATCTGACCACAGATATCAGTCCTACTGAAAGTTTTGGTAATTTTTGGCAAACTGTAGGGAGTTTTGATTTGTTGTTGATTTTTTCTGGAAAACCTCCCAAACTACTTGTGGTTATGCAGGTGGCATCTAATTGTAGTTTTTGGAGACTTTCTGATCCCAACTACCATCTCCAATGTTCCAGCTGTGATTCTTGGAGATTTCTTGGCCACTTAAACCATCCTCACTGTGCATGAGAATGTAAGGAGCACATACTAATTACAGCATGTTGCCATACCCACCACACAAACCACCTCAGGCATGAGAGCCTGGGGGCAGTCAGGCAATGGGTGATACCTCAGCACCACACTAGTCTGAAGGGACCAATGGGAGTTTCTTTTTCTGGTGGCTGGAATCCTACCACCGATCCCCCTTATAGGGCTGGATGTAGAGACATCATACTTAGGACAAAGCAACTGCAGGTTAAGGGCCTTGCTCAAGAGTCCAGCGGAGTAGGATCACTCCTGGCATTCACAGGATTCAATCCAGCAACCATCTGACTGCTGGGATTCAGAGCCACCACTCTGTCTGCTGAGCATGTGATGAAGTACACATGATCAAATATAATAACTGCTTAAAAGACAAGATCTCCAAGCTAACCCCCACCCGCCCCATTTCTCAACTGAGCACAGGTTGCCGACTGGCTATAATGCACACACAACATATTCCACTTGCTCACAACAAAAAAGCTCTAATTCCACACTACATTAACTTTTTTAAAGAACCAGAATCTGTTTTCAAAACCAGGAACTTTTGTTGTGTTTACACCACAAGAACTTAGCCTGGTGGGTATTCTCTGTACGTTGCTTAAATCATCCAAGATCAGAAGCCTCATCTTGGATCAATTAATGGCGGTGAAAATCATCTGGTTAATTTGTTTCTTGAAACACACTTCATGAGTAGATTAGCTTAGCTGGATCCATTCATCCGAGATGATTGTGCGCACCTGCAATGCTTGAAAAGCCCATATATAGTATGTCTAAAAAAACTTGATCGGCAAGTCTCTCATTGGCTTCCACAAAAAGTTAAGAAACAAGGCGCAATTTTTCACGCTATCCGGGCAGGACCTTTTATTAACGGGGTATGATCAATTCAAAGATTTAATATGCCAAATCATCAACAATTTCATCTGGCTAAACAAGTACCCAAACCAAAAAGAAGGCAGGCAAAAAGTGTCCGACAAATGAAATGTGTAAGTAGTTTTTAGTTATTGCATTTATCACTTGAATGTATTTATTGATTGTATTTTTTTTGTCATAATTGCTAATCAAATACAAGCACATCATGCAGGACTTGGGGACAAGTTACACTGAAGTACAAACATGACATTTCGTCCATTTTATGTAAATGCAATGTAGTAAATCTTTAATATATATACAACATTCATTTTGAAACTAATAAGAAGAAGGCAGACAAAACCTTTGGAAATTCTGGGTAATGAGAATATTACTGTGATTTTATAGAAATGTAGTTTTATTGCGTATAGATTACCTGCAATGGCATGAAACACCTCTTTAATTGCCTGCACTCGCAGGTATCTGAGAAAAACAATTGCAATTTGCCTGGCAAACTGTACTATTTGATATATTTTCCTCATCGCCTAGAGTATACAAAAAAGTGCCGCTTGCAAAATATCTCAAGGTAATGCACACTGTCTGTGTGGCTGTGAGAGCCCAGTTGGACTTCTACTATACAGAGCTAATAAATATTTAAGATATAATACTCCATCTCAGCAGAAGCAGTATCTTTCAAAAACAATATCATCTGGCAACAATAAAGGATCTTGCCGATAATGCAAAACCCTCTCAATGTGAAATTCCCTTCTTATTTGGGCACCGACTGCAATTGGTGGCTCATCCAGGAACGGTGAGGCCATGACTGAATGGATTTCCATGCACGGACAATGATTATGTCTGCGAGCTAATCCTTGTTTACACAGAACAAACCTGCTCTAAGTAGGTTTGGCGATTAGGATGTGTTGCTATAACAACACATCCAGCAAGAGTTTTGAAAAACCGACAGATCCAGGACCATGTCAAATTGTCAACAATGTTATCTGGCTAAATGAGTAATCCATGTATGGAGAATACCCCGATTGTAGTTCCCCTGAGGCTGTTCCAGAACCCTTTTTAGTCCTTACTCCAGACTAGGGAGGTGGTCGAATAGGGGCTGCTTTCACAACCAAAGCTCCTGGAACATCTCAACCAAGGACTTTTGTAGCTCCAGGCCACTTTCGTGTGTTATTTTCACATCTCACAATAGGAACTGGGACCATTATGCAAAATTATCATGAAAGCTGCAAAAAGCTGGAAGGATAAACTTCACCCATAATTTAACTATATCACCACAACAAAATAATGGGGGACAGACAAGTTTCTTCATTAGTTATTGGGGGATTGAGTGCTGTCAAAATGGGTTAAAGATTATTATTTATATTTTATTTATATGGCTCATGACATGTTTAAAATTTATTATTAAATTCAGCCAGTATATCGATCTTTCATTTTCCGCAGAATAAAAAACATTATTCTGCTAATAAGCACTGGGACGTTTGACTGCTGGCACTGGCAATATTAGACAGAAGAATATTGGTTATAGATTGAATTTTCCAATGCAGAAATATGGAGACATAAGCAAAAAGGTATTCACTGATGCGCTAAATGTTATTGAGGTACAAAAATAGTTCCATCTGCTCAACTTTCACTGCTCTTTTCTCCAGCGCATGATTACCAAGTTAGAATATATCAGGGAAAATCAGGAATATGAAAAATAACAAGCTTTTGTATGATTCACAAGTAATGGGTTTTTGACAATTATTCTATCAGATAATTTAAATGTTAGAGGCCCATTTTGGGGTCCCCCTTCACCCAGGGGCTGGAGACCACTGACCTGGTTTCCCCCCCAGAATAGCATATCTCATGGATTGAATGAGTTTTGGAATCTTGCTCTTCAATTATGGCTCACATATATTCCAGCATATAAAAACACACACATGTATTTGTATTCATATCTTTGAGGGGACTGTCCACTAATTTCTATGAGAAAAACCCTAATACCAACAATGACAATGGTAACCCCTACCTAGCCATAGCCTTTACCATCAGTAACAAAACAAAAGACTTTTGGCATTTTTAGTTTTTCGATTACAGTCACAGATTTTTATAAGTTTCATCTTGCAGGGACAAACTCCATAACCCACAACATCAAAATAACAGGTTTATTATCACATTGTGGGGATATACGGTGCTCACAACGTAATATACACATAACCCACATACATGCATCTTGGCGTATCTATCTAAATAGGGACCTTTCATTCATTTATATGGGAAAAACCCCAATCCCAATCATGACACCCTTACCCTACTCAGCCCTAATATCAACCAAAAGTAACCAAACAAAAAACAAGGCTTTTGACATTTTTACTTTTTTGATTGCATTATCCAAATGGGACCCGAAAAATGTCCTCAAACGTAAGAAAGTTTCAGGTTTTACCACACTGGGGAAACACAGATAATGGGAGAAGCAGATAAAAACAGGGACATACACACCTGACTTGATGTTTCCATCATCCCGGATGACCCCTCCCCAGCGGGAGTACAGTGACAGGCCACAGCCTTCCCTGTCACCTTCTGCCTCCCTCTTCAACATCTCCTGTTTCTCTCGAACCCGCTCCCAGTTTCGCACAAGAAACACCCCGTGCTTCAGCACAAAATTCCTGTCAAGATGAAAACAGTATGTTCATTAAAGCACTCATCATGTCCCTGAGGTGATGGCCAGTGAGCTGGGTAGTGGGTTCCTTGATGCTGGCACTGGTATATGGGCCTTGGTGTTCAAGCCAGACAGCTAAACATCAGCACAGCATCAGTGAATGGAAAGAGTAGGGAGATTCAGACAGTGTAATTGTGGAACAGAGAGGAGCAGGTCAAACAACCCGAAATGTTTTACGGGGCATTAAATCAGAAAAGAATGTGCTGGGCGGGGTTGCTTATCTCTACTATCTCTGTTTATGTACAACAATCCAGAAAATTGCCAGATATTATGGCAAAATGGATATGTGCATCAAAATGTCCATTATTAAAGAGACAAAGTGATTGTTGATGTGAGTTTAAAAAAAAGGTAATACAGCAGTCTCTGGGTTACGAATTCACGACTTATAAGAACATAAGAACATGGACGACTAGGGCTCTCATGATAACCACAATACTGTGACACTGATAAGCCAAGTGCATGGGATGTCAAACAACCACCACAACCGCAAAGTTCACAAACCACAGAATCATACTTTTACTTATATGGATAAAATACTTAAACTGTAAGGTCGCTGCCCAAAATGATTATGTGTTTTTTGGCATTAGATGGTGTTTTTTGCTTACCCTGGCATGGTGATTTCAAAGATATAACTGTCGGTAGCATTCTGTAAGATTCTGGGATAGATCACTTCAGTCTGTCTGGCTTTGAAAGGTGTGAATCATGTGTATATGAAGTTTACATATTGAAATTCATGTAAACACGGATGACCTCACTGACCAGGAGTAAGCAGGAGTAGTTTTTTCTAGGTATACCCAATTTAGTTTGTTTGAGTAAAGGATTATGGCAGATATAAATCATTGGGTCCTTATGGAGGTATCACTGCCGATGTCAACATAATTTGGGTGGTGGGGGCTTTGTTATTCATATAAACAAAGTGGACATGCACAATTTGACTGGTGTCCATGTTGAAATATTATAAATATTTCTTTTAATAACATTTAAAAGACTTAAGAATGACTGGAACTTTTATTTTTTTTTATTTAATCATTTTCAGACTTCCCTATTATTTCAAAATAACAATGTTTTCTGTTTTTTTAATATTTATGGCCAACTTCTGGAACTGCAGACAGGCCCTAGAACACTCATATTTACAAATCAACCAATTACTGAATAATAACTTAACAATTGAGTACTTATAAAACATTAAAATCAAGATAAATTAATTTGCAAAACAACAACAAAAAAGGCAATAATACTGCATATAGCAATAATGAGCCCCCCCTAAATCCTCGCAGGAGAAATTCCTTCACCGCATCAGCCCTATGACTCATACTTACAAAGGAAATGCCATAAAGCCTATTACATTAAAATACTGTAGTATTATTTTTCCGACTTACCAAATTATAGACAAACTTAGGGAACGGATCTTGTTCATAACCTGGTGACTGCCTCTAAAGTAAGGACTTTGGGTCAGAAGAACAATCAGTCTGATATATATGTTCTTTTTTTCACTGTGATAACTTATCTCTGATCCTGTGAGATTAGTTAAAGCAGGATCAGTACATATTATCAGCCAACCTAACATTCAGAGACCAACACTGTCCAGTATTTTCACTGCCCTTGTTACCAGGCTGTCTGTTCTCCAACCACAATATCACCTCTTAAAGATACACATACTGTATCTCCCCAGCCTAGCTGTGCTTCTTTCTGTACCTCTCTGTTACAAATAATAAGCCGGTGAGAGAGGCACTCTGGTTAAGCTGGTGTTGTACCTCTTTTTCTTTCTGTTTTTTTTGAGTATGTTGTGTACTTTTAAAGTGATGCTGTACCTCTCCCTGTTGGTAATGGTATAGCAGGCTGTGTACTGTTAAAGTGACACTGTACTTGTCTCGTTTGTTACTTGTTTTATGAGTATGTTGTGTACTCTTAAAGTGATGCTGTACCTCTCCCTGTTAGACATCGGCTTCATGAGCATGTGAGAGCTGAACTTCCCACTCTCGCTGGCCTCTTCCTCCTGTCAACCAAAGAGGGAGTTTAAAGCAACAAATCATAATTTAATTCAAAATAATTAGGCATAAAATAGGGATAATAATGAGCCTCTGTCTCTTAGTGTGGGTTTAATTTGCAAGGGACCAATTGCAGATCACTCAGCTCACAAGTATCCTTATTCTGACACAAGGTGATGTATGGTAACTATATTTGATTATACATTTCACTGCTATGAAAATGCCCTTAGTCAATAGTAAAACAGTTTACGACTCATACAGTGGTGTTTGAGTCTTGAGTCTTTGAGTCTGGTTCCTCCCAAGGTTTCTTCCTTCAGGGGAGTTTTTCCTTGCCACTGTTACCTCTGGCTTACTCAGGGGGGGCTTTGGGCAGGGATAATGTTGTGAAAATGTGCTATACAAATAAAACTGAATTGAAATAGAACTGAGTATCCCTTAGGTGCTCATTAGGTGATCATAATTCTTTTAGCGGCATCTGATCATTCACTTATAGGCCCAGATCCCAAGACCAGTTGGTGATATTGCACATATAAACATTTATACAGAGGTCATGTGACAAAGTGACAAAAAGGCTTTTATGTTTCAGACCCCCTGGTACAGTGCTCAGGCTACACGGAGGGAAGCTGCAGTATTACAGACAGCTCAGTCGGGGGTGTTCCACTTCTCCATGGCAGCAAGCTGCTGGCTCACTGGGTTGGCAAGGCAACAGCACTCTGTTGCTATGGAGACAGCACAGCTTTAGGGCCCATATAATGCCAATGCGTCAACTGGAAAATCTGGACTTTCCTTTGATCCAAGATTCCAAAAATAGCACGGACTTTCACAGAATCTGTCTTCTAAGCCTAAAATGGTGTGCCCTGTCAAAGCTCAGAGGCTCGCGAACTGCCTTGCTGTATGCAGTTTGTCTGACAGGGGGAGGGGCAGCTGGTGAAGTGTGAGTGTGGCACAAACCCAGCAGGCCACGCCAGCCTCAGCCTCAGCCTCAGCCTCTCCCTCCCTCCCTACCTCACTCACCCGCTTCTTTAGCTGCTGCTTCGGCTTCCTCTTCTCTTTGAGGGTCAGCCCCCGTCCCGTCTTCCCTGGCAGGGCGCTGACCCGCTGGCTCTTGCCCCCAATAATGCCCCGGCAGTATTCCGAGCCACACCGGCACACTTGCTGCATAGGTAGTTGCGGGCGGAGGGGATAGAAAGGGCAGGAGACAACACTAAGAATACATCTCTGTACGATTTTAACCATATTTTACGATGGTCTATCAGCTACAGGGGCCGCCTTCACAGTTATACATACTAAATATCATGCCTTGCTAGCAGCCACACCACCTGCAGTTCAGACTAGAAAATCCAACTGGAGCTGAGCAAGTTTGGGCTTGGCCTGTACTTGGATGGGAGACCAAATAAGAAAAGCTGGGGTGCTGCTGCAAGGGGTGTTGGTGTGGCCAACAGGTTAGCCCATCATGTGGTCTTTGTCGGTCCCAATGAAGGGGACGCTTCTGTAAAAATGGTGCCATTCGTTGGGTGAGATGTAAAACCAAGGCCTTGACTCTCTGAGATCATAAAAGATCCTTCGGCATCTTTGGAAAGAGTAATGGTGGTACCCCAATATCCAGGCTAAAACTGTCCACACTGGCCTTTCAAATCTGGTCTCCTGTGTGGTGAGCAGAATGGCTGCTGTTGCATCATCCAGGTCGGTGCTATGTGGTGGTGGTAGTTGAAGTGGATCTCTACTAGTTCTATAAAGTGCTATATAGATGCAACCTTCATTCATAAATAACCACATTTTCCGAGACTGATCCTGTCCTAGAAGCTGGATGACGGATGGGAGACAGAGAATGCCTCATAATGAAATTAAAGAAATGCGTGATGTTCCCTAGGACTGGTGAAAGGAGGGCAGAGGCTTGCACAGGAGTTTCACCTGATCGTCCGTGTTGAAGGAGTGGAAATTGTAGTCGTAGGTGAGTTCTGTGCCGCTGCTCATGTCCTTCAGGGCGAAGAGGCCGATCCGGTACACCCCGTTGACCGACCTGTAGGGGGCAGGCCAACCAAATCAGAGTCGCTCTCATTAGTGCCTAAGGGTGCTTTCACTTTGCAGTGAAAAATATGAGGCCCCAGGATTTCTAGAAGCCTCTCTGACAATCCATGAATTCATATAAATCCTTTGGTATAACTCTGTATCAGTCTATAGGGACATTTGGCCTCAACAGTGAACAAGGGCAAAGGGAACTAATGGTGTTTTGAAACGTGCCCATAGCTGGCAGAGTGATTTCACCTCTGGGTCTGTGAGCTTGAATGACACTGTCGAACCCTGCTTTCTCCAAAATGTATGTTGCTTTGGATAAAAGCAGCTGCTAAATGAAGAAATGTAAATGTTTCCAAAGTGTACATCCTATACGAAATTAGAGTAGCAGGCATTTCAGATGGCTGGTGCTGATTAATAAAGACTGGCCCTGAACTTTGAGCCCTGTTGGTATGACAGAGACCATGCACAGGAAGCAGCTGGATCCCTATCATGTCCCAGGCCATGCCCTCCCAGGCCCCGCCTCCTTACCACTTCTGCATCTCACAGTTGGGCTCACAGCTGTGGTTGATGAATCTGGCCTCATTGCCCATACGGTAACTGTCGATCACCATACCACTGTCCAGGTTCAGGCAGTAGTGGTCGCTATGTGACGAATACTGTTCTATCATACGGTTCCTGTGGCCCAGAAGACAAGCACATCTGGTTAAATTTCAGGATGTTCTTAATGGATTTACCAAGGGGCATGGCTAAGCTCACTTGCTCATTCAGCTAGGCCCTCACCTGAACTCCTGCTCGCTGACCACCTCACCCAGGTATTCGATGATGAACTGGCCGGCCCGCAGCGGCTCCTTGGTGCGGATGCCCCAGCCCTTGCCCTCGGCGCGGAAGCGCTCCAAGCACTGCACCCACTCGTGCCGCTGGACGCGCTGATTGTCGCAGTGCTCTTCACAGGGGCATGTACTTGGGGAGCACTCTGCAAATATCATCCTGAGAGATTGGGGGTGGGGACATGGGAGTGGAGAAATAGCAGGAAAACTAAATAATTGTAGAGCATCATACAGGGATATAAAGTGGGAGCTTCATGTAGCGATTATTTACTGTGATGTGTGCTTATACAAGTTAAAGATCAGATACAGACTATAAAGGAAGCTGGTAAACGGCGGCAGCACTGTATTCCCAAGACAGACATGTAACCATTATAAAAAAAATATAAATCAAAAATTTGATGTAAGTAACATTCGGAAAAGGGTGGATGAAGCCGCACCACTAGGCATGCGCGTATGTCCTAATGTGAAGCTGGGTTGTTAATGTGAATACAAGCATGCACACATATTTTTTTAAATGCTGCACCATAACGGATATTTATTTTGTTATGCTTTGTATTTTTGAGACAATATTTGTCTTGCATAGTTCTAATATGAAGCTAAAAGCTGCTAATGAGAATACTGTACTGATTAATTTTATAAATGTGCACCTTAATGGATATGTATTTTATTTTTATTTACTTGAGAGAATATTAAAATTTATTTTAATTCATTTTTAGCTTTTTATTAGTAGGTTGCATCTGCATTGACTTTTTAAGAAAGACAGCCATACTTTGTTTGGTGAACCACTGATTAATAAAGAAAAAAAGCAATTTACATTTTATTTCTTTTACCTCCACTGTACCGAAAATGTACCATACCATTACTTCAAAACCAAGGTACGTACCGAACCATGATTTTTGTGTACCATAACATCCCTAGTGTTTACCTGTTCAGGTGAGGAGGGTATGGCTGTGTTCACCTGTTCAGGTGAGGAGGGTATGGCTGTGTTCACCTGTTCAGGTGAGGAGGGTATGGCTGTGTTCACCTGTTCAGGTGAGGAGGGTATGGCTGTGTTCACCTATTCAGGTGAGATGGGTATGGCTGTGTTCACCTGTTCAGGTGAGGAGGCTATAGTGTTTAAAAGGGTATGGCGCTCACCTGTTTAGGCAGTCCTCTGTGCAGCCCTTTTCACTGGGGTCCTGGGGCAGGTTGCAGTTACAGGTAGTGGCTTCATACCCAGATGAAGGCTTCACATCCACATACACATCTGCATGTAAGACACACACAAACACATACATGAATGCAACAGCTGGTTTGGACAACATGGCGTTGTGGGAGCAGGTTTGGTACTCACTGGAGCGGATCTTCTTGTACAGTGGAACGTCAGGCTTCTTATATAGCTGGAAGAGACATGGACACAATGACAGTGTTACCTACATATGATGATGATGCTGCTGCTAGCTGCCCCTCCCCAGGCCTCAAAGGCAGGAGTCAGACCCACCACCCCACTATCATACCTGATCATGCTTCCATAACCACAGGATGTCATAAGGCAGCTGGAAGTCTCTCCGTTTTAGTCTCAGGTGTTTCCCTACCAGACACATTAAAAGTCTTCGTCAGATGAAGCTGTGAGCAGCTCCTCTCAGCTAGGTCTGGCTATGACCGTGACAGGCAAGACGACAGCACTTCTCCTGACACCCTTTGAATTCAGATCTGATGGTAAAACAACCCGCCTGCAGGACTTGCTCCTTTTCCTCATAAAGACAACAGGTTGACAGACAGGCAGAGAGACTGACTGAAAAAGAGATATTCAGAGCCTAAAGTGGACAGATATAGACTGATAAAACGGAGGCTGAAAGTCACAAAAATAAAGCAGATTAACAAAGACATGAAAGCAGGCATTCTGATAAGACAGACAGACAGAAAAAATAGCAGATAAGCAGTGATATTCCAAAACAAACACAAAGAAAGCCACAGACTGACAGAGAGAGACAGGAAGGAGACTGACCGACGTGGATAGGTGCTGGGAGGAGGCCGTATGGATGCTCCTCGGGAATATACACCAATCTTTCCTTCTTCAGCTGCAGGATCTGGCTACGGGGGCTGGGGGATGGTAATCAGAATAAGAGGCAAGGTTCAGCTGTGTGGAGAGGGATCAGGGAGGACCAAACAGAGACATCTGCACACAGGCCACACCAGACCATACAAACAGGGAGGTCTGCTAGCAGGCCTCACCAAACCATACAATTAGGGAGGTCTGCTAGCAGGCCACACTAGACCATACAATCAGGGATGTCTGCTAGCAGGCCACATTAGACCATACAATCAGGGATGTCTGCTAGCAGGCCACACTAGACCATACAATCAGGGATGTCTGCTAGCAGGCCACATTAGACCATACAATCAGGGATGTCTGCTAGCAGGCCACACTAGACCATACAATCAGGGATGTCTGCTAGCAGGTCACACTAGACCATAAAATCAGAGATGTCTGCTAGCAGGTCACACTAGACCATACAATCAGGGATGTCTGCTAGCAGGCCACACTAGACCATACAATGAGGGATGTCTGCTAGCAGGCCACACTAGACCTTCAAACAGGGATGTCTTCAAACAGGCACCCAGACTCACTCAGTATTTTTGTAGACATCCGAAAAGAGCCCCGCCTTCTGAAATTTCTTTTTGGGTGGCCTGGGTGCCCTCTTCTCCCGTTGGCTGGGCAGAGTTGTGGGTGGGGCCTGCTTGAGTGCTGGCAGATCTGTGCTTTCTGTGGAGGCACAGCCTTGGAGATCGGTGCCCAGAGCTCTGAGAGGGATGGAAACATGCTCAGTCTCCAAAGAGGTTCCTGTTGTACATTTCAGAGTGACCACGGTGCTTGTGATACTTCTCTGAAAGTCAGCAGTTTTAATTATATGTAAAGTCTGCTATTAAATCCTTGTCTTATGCTGTATTTAAATTATTTAAATTACTGTATTTCAAGAACATTTTCTTGGAAACCTGTGTAATTTGAATCCGAAAAAGAAAGTGAGATCTTTCATGCTATGAAATATTTTAGTGGTTCACGAAACATCAAAGGTGAGAGAATGTTTAAAAATGACAATATAGATAAAACAGTGCAGTAAGGGCACAAAGCAGTAAAGTGATGTGCAAGAGTCAGAATGGAGTCTCTGAGGTGACTCTTACCTGTGCAAGTGTTGCACCTCCTCCTGGGGGAGCCACCCTTCTGCAGAGTTCTTCTCAGACGATTCACCCCTCTGCTCAGAGTCCACCTCCTGCTCAGGCGGTTCATCCTCCTGCTGCTCCTCACCCTCTCCCTCATCTTCGTCTCTGTCTCTTCCCAAACGTTTCCTCTTTTGACCTTTGCCACGCTGGCCCTGTACCACCGCCTCTATCACATTTGAGACAGTGTCGTCTGCAGCTTGGCCGGCCTCCCCAAGGCCAGGTGGAGGGGTCACAGACTCTGGTGGGTGGCAAGGCAGGGGGTGCTTCCTGGGCCGCCCCGGGCGCCGCTTCTTTACCATGTTGTTGCCAGTGCGCGCCTGTCGCTGCAGTTTCTTGGCCCGGAGGATTTTGTTGACATGGGTCAGGCTGCGCTTGGTAGAGAGGATGCTGTCACTGGCCAGGCCGGGGGACCGGGGATATGGGTACAATGAGGTTGGCAGCTGGCTTGGACGTGGAGATGAGGTGATGGACTCTCCACCACTAATACGACCCGTCCCATGAAAAGCGGGGTCAGAATAAGCCGGCTGGGGGGAGTGCAGGGAGGGGCTCGCTTGCCGACTTCCGCTGCTCCCCCTCTCGTGACTCGACGGCCTCCCAGGGCCTTGGCCCTCTACACTGCTGGACACTTCAGAGGTGCAGCATGGATGACAGGCAGTGCAGCATGCGGGGGAGGGGGCACACATCTGGCTCACTGGGGGGCTAGTGCTGCAACAGGTGTGCAATACCCCTCCTGGACATTCAGGGGTAGTAGAGTGACACCCACAGGTTTGGGCACCCGTCACAGATTCTGCAGAGGGACAAAGGAAACACCAGAACATTCAGCTGATTACATCATCATCACAAGGAAAGCCCCGAATGACTCATACTGAATGAGTCACAAATGGTTAGACTAATAACTAATAATATCTTATATATTTCATCATTATATAGAAGCAGAAATTCAGTAGTTTTTTAGACTTAAGTCAAAAATGATTTCTCTCTAGAGAGCAAAGGCAGATGAGTGAGTGTGGAGCCAGAACAGACCAGAGCACTGTACACAAGGGTCACGTGTTAGTTTATCATGAGGTTTATACAGCTGTTTGAGCACTTGAATCTGATTTTAAATGAATAAGAGACGGTTGAGCTCATGAGGATCATCCTTAAACCCTAGAATAAACAATGTCCACGTTAACATGTGCTTTACTGTGATGTAACAGTAAGATCATTACAATCACCTGAGATTGTCACCAATGAATGAGAAGGCATGAGCAAAATAACATCACACTGAAGTCTAAGGCAGCAAAAATTTTACCAAAAGAAATACTCTCCTCGCAGCTCCTCTTCTAATGTCTAATGTCTAATGTCCTGGTTCATACTTCCTGCAAACACAGCTAAACCACGACACACACAATACAGTGCTGGACCATCCACGGTCCTGAATGTTCATAGTTATCACTAGTAATGTGGATGAAACCAGTAAAACTGAGTCTGATTCAAGACCAAGACCTTAAAGCGCAGAGTCCAAGTCAAGACCAAGACTTTGGTGGGGGCGAGACTGAGTCAAGACCAAGACCTTAAAAGCCAACATGCCAGGCAACTGTCACATTAATGTTGAATGAATGTTATATTAAATATGAATTTTACTAAAACTAACCATTAGCACAGGATGATTTATTGATATCAAATCAAAATCACGATTTGAAACAACACAATTAGCAAATCACAAAGGCTGCGATTTAGGATATAAATTATACACCATGTCAGACCCAGGGTTTAAAACTGTTGCGAGAATAGTTTTACAAATTCATGCTGTGCTCCTTGTGTGACAGTCACTGTCACCAATAACAAGCGCCGTGCTTCTCGCGTGACAGTCATGCTCACTAATCAGAAGTGGCCCAAGAAGACTGCGTATAGGCCCACAAACAGCAAACACGTGAAACCCAAGGAATGTGTTGCATTCGTGGTGCAGAAAAAAATACTGATTCCGCTACTGAGCTATAAGTGAATAGCCTTCTTATTTTATAGTCCGAGATTATTTCAGAAAGGTCCTATCATCAATAGAACTGGTGACCTCCTTTTAAACACCAGCAGCGACATACTTCAGCATATCGTACCTTTGTTTTTAATGGGCAATGGCAATAGCATACCACTAACCCATGAAAACAACAATGAGACTTAGGGTTGCCAACCATCCCATATTGTCCGGGACATCCCGAAATATGGGTGATTTTGATTCGTCCCTTCACTGAAATTACGACAGTCAGTAATCCTCACAGCAAGAGAGTCAATAACCTCCAAAAAAGCTGTAAAATCCATAATACAGTTGTACGTGTTTATGCCATAAATTTTTATGCTTATTAATTTAAGTATTTCCAAAGATTAGATTCATTTACTTTTCACTGTTACATTTGGGTATGTGCATGCGCTCTTATTATTTAGAAAAGATACAAAAAGAGACACATATAATGTTTATTCATTCGTTTTGTATTTGTCTGAGTAACAAAGCAAAGGAATGATAAGCCACTGGAAAACTGCATTTTACTTCTAATTTCAAATAAAACATAGGGTTGCCAACTTTGGCCAGCTGCATGGAGTGAAATTTTCTGTTCTCTGTTCCGCATATACATTTACATGTATGTAAAAGTTTTATTAACTTGCAAATGGTCTGTAGGGTTTGCAAACTGCCCTAAAATTTTTGATGCAGCTAACTTTAAGTTCAGAATGGAATAATATAGATTTGCTGTAAGATTTCTTGCGTGAGAGTCTGAGTTTGCAACCCTGAACACATACATTTTTTTGTTTCACCTCAATTGATTTGTATAGAAAATAACCATATACAAGTGTTAGATTTGCTGCACGTATTAACACTAATAATACATTAGCGCAAACAAAATGGCTGCATACACCGAAATAGTTATTGCTTGTCTATTGCCGTGGGAATAGGGGCTTCTAGTGTTATTAGGGGGGTAATCAGCATTACTTCAAAGATCGCTATTGTTTTTCTTTTTGCTGAAATTGTTTTCATTATTACTTTATTTAACCTAGCACACCACATCTTTAAATTCTCATCCTTGCATTAGAATATAGACCAGTTATTATTTTGATGGTATCTCATGTGGTAATGCTGTGTCATATGTTTTAAAATTACTACATACTGCATATTAAATTGAAGCTTGACGTAAAAATTATATCGTAAGTCAAATCGTAATCGCGATGTTTGTCAGAAAAATCGCGTTTTCCCCAAATCTTTCACAGGGTTTTTCCTGCGTTCAAATTTGCATGGCGGCCGCCTCCAGCAAATTTTGTGCCGCCCCAGCCTGATTTCACTCTACCCCCAGCTATTTTGATGTTATTTTAACTGCAGTTGCAGCATTGCGCCACTATGGGGGCGCTGTATCAGCAGCGGTGCGCCGGAAAGCGCTAAAACAGCTGCAGAAAAAGAGGGAAAACAACTCTTATCGCTAGTTGGTGCTATCGGCGTCCTGAATTTCCCCCGGCTCTTCAAACAGGCAAATACAGGTTTTTTTTATCCAAGCATGTCATGTTCATTTTTTTTTTTAAAATCCTCTGTATCAGAGTAACATTAATGGTTTTTAGCGTTGCAGATATGGCTGGGAAAATCAACCACTACTTTGTAAAGCGACCTCGCGAGGAAGAGCGTCAGGATTCCAGGTGAAACAGTGCAGACAAATTAGCGTAACAGGCAGTTAAAAAGTATTAATTCATGGTTGTGACAAAATGTAAAATTATGTCAGGTCGGAACGTAGTTCGCAGGCAGGGACAGGCGAGGGTCAGGATGTAGGACAGGAAGAGTCTGCGAAGCGAGGGCACGTTAGTCCGTTTCCAAGTCATTAAGAGCATAACGCAAAGCCAACGTGTACGCAATTAAAA
>JAODUD010000046.1:10421065-10457391 GCA_026784285.1 Stomatorhinus walkeri | reverse complement strand
ACTACGGAGTCGGCGATCGGGAGCTTCTCGCCATGAAGCTGGCCCTGGAGGAGTGGCGACACTTGCTCGAGGGGGCTTGACACCCCTTTGTGGTACTCACTGACCATCGTAACCTGGAGTACCTGCAGACTGCCAAGCGTCTTACCTCATGTCAGCGCGATGGGCGCTGTGGTTCGCCCGCTTTTCCTTTCGGGTAAGTTACCCGCTGGTAAAACTGTTATCCTCACTGTAGTGGACAGGTTTTCCAAAATGTGTCGGCTGGTGGCATTATCTAAGCTCCCCTCCTCAATGGAGGTCCTGATACATGAAGTATTTCGATTTACAGGTCTGCCTGAGGATATCATCTCCGATCGAGGTCCCCAGTTCGCATCCCGGGTGTTTAAGGAACTCACCGCCAAGTTGCAGATATCGCTAAGTCTCTCTATGGCATATCACCCTCAGACTAACGGTTTAGCTGAAAGAACGAACCAGGAAGTAGCCAAAGCCTTGCGGCTTCTTTGCCGGAGAGACTCGAAGAGCTGGGCTTCTCGATTAACCTGGGTCGAGTATTCCCTCAACTCCCGGGTGAGTCCCGTGACTAATCTAACCCCTATCCAGTGTGTGCTTGGTTTCCAGCCGCCCCTGTTCCCCTGGGACTCCCCGCCCGGACCAGTGCCACGCGTGGAAACCTGGTTCCAGGAGTGTCGGGAGGTGTGGTCGCAAATCCAGCGTGCCCTTCATGGGGCAGGTGATCGCCGAAAGGCTCAAGCCGACCGCCACCGAGGTTTCGCTTATCGTCCAGGGCAACAGGTGTGGCTGTCAACTTGGAACCTGAGGATACCCGGATGCAGAAAGCTGACGGCTCGCTACATTGGCCCGTTCAGGGTTCTGAAGCGTGTGGGACCTGTCGCTGTCAAGCTCCAGCTGCCCCGGATCTACCGCATCGACCCCACATTTCACATTTCCCTCCTGAAACCTGTGAAACACGGCCCGATACCCACCGGCACGGAGGAGACTGACGAACCAGCCCCCCCGGTTGCGGAGGATGAGCCCTCCGCCCGAGTTCGTGCAGTCCTGGATTCCCACCGACGTCGCGGTCGGCTCCAGTACCTAATAGATTGGGCAGGTGACGATCCCGATGACCGCAGCTGGGTACCTGCCTCTGCTGACATTGACCCCGGAGTGATCGCTGCGTTCCACCTTGCGCACCCGGGGAAACCCGCTCCTCACCCCAGGGGACGTCCGCGGCGTAGGAATCGGGCTCCAGGAGGCGGCCATCAGGGGGGGGGTAATGTCACGCCCACACGGGGCGGCTCCCCGCAAGGTGACTCACATCCCGGATAATCGGGATCAGAGTTATAAGCATTGCCGCAACCTGAAGACTTCGCGAAGTATTGAGCCGATGTTCCCGTGCCTTACTGAGCGTTTCTCTCATCTAGCGTGTGCCCTCGCCTTCCCAGCCCGTCCGTCTTCCCGGTGTTGTTGCCTCGCCTCTGTTGCTTTCATTCCCAGAACCCGCTCCTTACCTGAACCTCAGTTCCCGTTGTTCCCTGCCTCCCTCGTTTCCCTGTCCTTCCGTGTCCTGTACTCGTGCCTATGTGTCGGACTGACCTTCCTGGCTTTAACCCACGCACCTGCCCCACGACTACGATCCCAGCGCACCGATCTCCAGTTCCGGTCTTACGCTCCCCCCCGGAGGGGCACCCCTCCGGGCGACCCCTCCCGGCTTCCCGGCTCCCGACCAGCTCACGTCTCTCCCCGCATTCCTGGATCCGCACTCCTCTCTCTCCCCCCGGTCGTGACAGGTACCTTGATACGACTGGTGACATTTAAGAAAATATATATTAAATCTAGCCAGCAAATCAATCTTTTGTTTTCCACATGTATTCCACTGATTAATCAATGTCGGCAAGTAATCAATTCCACTGATTACTCAATGTCAGCAAGTAATCAATTCCACTGATTAATCTGTGTCGGCAAGTTTTATAACTAGCTGGATTGAAAAGATAGGACAGTGCCGATTTTGGCACAATCGTCTACTGTTCTGTCAATTGGTGCAACAAAACTTGAGCTTACTGTGTGCTCACTGTATTATGCATCTGAAAGGCATGTATGACAGCTGAAAGAATGTAAATAAAATTAAAAAGGGTGCAAGGCACATGAATGCATTTAATAAGAAAACTGCCAACACCAAAGTAAAAATATGAAATCAGATTAGCAATGGCACTGTTACAAATTTTGGTATTTGGCACAGTTTTAAATTAACATTTGCAATTGGTTACAGAATGACAGTTCATTAGCAACATATAGAGTAGAGTTAAGTAAATTTGGAGTGCTGCAGTTAATCCCTATACCACATCTGTAGATGATGTAGAGAAATCTCCACTCCAAGCACAACAGTTTCTCTGTTCCGATCTAATCACCTTCTATTTATCAGTCTGAAACATCTAGTAGGTTATTCTCTGTAATACTGTAAATAAATCAATCACCCTAAGGCTATTACTCTCACTTTCTCTTCTCAGTGTTTAATTGTTATTTTAATTTAACTTTTTTCACATTAAGCACGTAACAGAGTGATGCAAATTTATTTCTGTAAAAAACATGCCACAATTACCCCAGTGCAACCCAGATTCCTGTGACCAGAGTAATTAACGTCTCCCATGTACCACCCCCCTCCAATGTCACTGTTCCTTATCGCGCCCCCGAAAAGGCCCCCTGGGCAGCAGAGGCAGCGGCAGTGGCGGTGGCCTGCTGTACTGCCTGGTTGGACATCACCCCTGTAGCAAACTCTGCCTGTGCCTTCTGGAAACTGGCACCCGTCTGCCGGTACAGAGAGTGGACCTGGAGCAGAGAGAGAGCAGAAAGGACACAGAGCGGAGGGAGGCCAGAAGGAGGGAAGGACAGACTGAGCTTTCACCCTCTGGTATATGAACGCAAAGGCAGATCAGCACTCTGGCAGGATTACCTTCTTCAGCAGGACACCACCGATGACAGTTTGGGCGGTGAAGCAGGCGGCGCCCAAAAGCATGATCACACCCACAGCTATGTTCTTCTTCAGGGTAGCCAGGCTGACGATCCAGCCACTGTGCGGAGGGCAGCACAGACAGGGGGAGGTGAGCTGGGTGAGAATGGTGATAGGAACTTGGGGTACAAAACTAGGGAGAAGGAAACCAGGTATGAACAGAACGTGAACAGAATGGCAAAAAAACAGGGAGGAACAGCCATCGAAAGGGAAACTGGGTGAGAAAGGAAAATGGGCTTACAAAGCCAGGTAGAAGGGAGCAGGATGAAAATGGGAACCGGAAATGGGGGGTAATCAGGTAAGAATGGCAAAGGACAAAGTGTGCAAAGCTTGGGAGAGAGAAACCGGGTGAGAAGGGGAAAGGGAGGGGCAACCATGGCTCTGATGAAGCATACCTGAATCCCCAATTTGGAATGCCAATAGTCATCAAGACGTACAGAACAATTTGCGCAAAAAAGATGAAGAAGAACGCAAAGAAATTGAAGGAGCTGTCACTCCTACAAAAGAAGGAGAATATGAATGTAAGGAATTATCATACTGTTATAGTTTAATGTAATGTTAAAACACCATGCAGTGTTTTATATATATTTTTATATATAACAAACATTTATACATGCAATTCAGATTCATTAATTCATAGATTTTACATAATCAGTCCCATTTATTGTTGAAGCACAGCAAATTCAGCTTTCATGCGGCTCAACAGCTATAGCACTGTGCTAACAATGCAAAGCTCATGCATTCAAAACTCACGAAGCACACATCAATCCAGTATTTTCCCCTGGGATCAATAAAGTTAAACATCATTCTTTATACCGTGCCGATCCTTGCTATTACATGCACAACACCTCCCCCTTACCATTTGTGATTTGTGCAGGTTTAATGGCCTATACCTGAAGGCTTTGTACACAGGCCTGTACCAACAGACGAATGAGCAGGGAGCGAAGAGGATCATCCAAAGGATGGCCAGGCCTAGCCCCACACCAGCCGACATGTCAACACAGAACTGGGCCAGGCAGCAGATGAGATTGAAGAACAGGATACAGGCTGTGACTATGACAGATGGAGAGACAAGGAGGAATGACAGGCTACAGCAGACTGAGTGAGGACAAGGCAAAAACTACGGGCTGCATAGTGCCGGACTCAGACCAGACAAGCTCTCCTGTCCTCATCCGGTGTCTGAAATAAGCGAAACATTTGGAACTCAACAAAGCCGCAGCTGTCCTTCAGGGCACCCTGCCCAGATCGGCACTCACAGATCCAGTAGTAGTACATGACAGTAACAGTGCGCTGGAATTGCTGGCTGATCTCAACTGTGATGTCCTGGTAGAAGCATGGCCCCACGGGGCAAAAGGAGGGCAGGGGGGGCCAGTTATTCTGCCGTGCTGAGGGCGAGTGAAAAAGAGAGTGTGAAGACCAATCCAGGGACATCAGGTTCATTTGCCTGAGCTGACTGTTCTCTTGACTCAAAACGTGATTGTCTGATGAAACTAAATTCATTATTGGAGGAGCAATCATAGCCCTATGCAGAAGCCTCCAAAATACATCTCAAAATTATGTCTCCATATCTCTTTCCATTAGATGGCACCAGACCCCCAGATCTATATGGGCTGGCTTTCCTGCATCACTTACTTGCTCCAGGTCCAAGGGCATGGGAGCCCAGTTCCCGCTCCCTCCGTTCCAGATCGCGGGCCTTCTTCTCCAGCTCCTCCTGTCTTCTCAGCAGCTCAGCCGTGGTTGCATTCACTGATGGCTGCTGGCCAAAAGATGAGTGTGAAGAATGAGGAAAGGAAGAAAGGGATGGAAAAAAAATCCTGCCAAACTCAATAATAACAGAACTTGCACCCATGCCACCCAAATGGAATGCATGCAACAATACTGAGACTGAAGCAAACGATCATGTTTACAGTATCAAGACAATTACACACAGAACATACACTGTGTGCAGAATTATCAGGCAAGTGTGGATTTTATTTGCATCTATTCTTCTGACCAATATTTTCAATCCAGATGAATCTGTAATTAAGAATGAACTGTCTAAAAGGCAGTACATGTTTAGAATTTTGTCTGAGTACTTTCTGTTTGGAGAAAAACAGGAAACAGATACTTTCCTGTGCAGAATTATTAGGCAAAATTTTTATGACTATTAAAATGGGCAAAAAAGGACCTTGCAGAGAGCAGAAAAACACAAAATTGTAAAGTGCCAGTCAGAGGGATGCAAAACAGTCAAAATTGCTAAACCTTTAAAACATGACTACTGTACAATGGAGGGTTTTGTACCCATCAGAAAAAGAGGATGGAAGAAGCATGTAGTGAGAAGAAGACACAAATTAACTGCCAAAACTATGTATCAAATTAAAGGGGAGACTTATAGAAACTCTTTCGAATCAAATGCCACCATTTTAAAAAACTGCAATCTGAACGGAATCTCTGGAAGCACTATGTGCAGTGTGTTACATGACATCGCTAGGGTCACAAAGGCTGAAACATAACCTCCGCTTGGTAAGGCATGCAAGCTAAAATGTCAAGAATGCGCACAGACACATCTCAAGAGTGATTTTATAAAGGTTTTCTGAACAGATGAGATGAGAGTGACTATTGATGGACCCATGGATGGTCACCTTCTTCAAGCACCAACAGGGTGGTGGAGGAATGATGGTGTGGGCTTCAGTTATCAGTGATGAACTTGTTGGATCTTTTATTCCAGATGGTATAAAATTTCACCACAAGATCTAAGGCCAATTTCTAGATGATACCTTCTTGAAACACTGGTGCAGGAAGAAGTCAGCAGCTTTCAAAAAGGATATTATGTGCATGCAGGACAGTGCCCCACCCCAAGATATTCTTGCAGGACAGTGCCCCACCCCATGATATTATTGCAGGACAGTGTCCCACCCCAAGATATTCTTGCAGGACAGTGCCCCACCCAAAGATATTCTTGCAGGACAGTGCCCCACCCCAAGATATTCTTGCAGGACAGTGCCCCTCTCCATGAGATGCATTCAGGATGGTGTCCCTTCCTGTGCATCAAAGCATTCCATAGATTGGCCGAGAAAGGTGATTGAATTATGACCAGGCCCCCATCATTGCCTGACATAATGCCCACTGAGAGCTACAGGGCCGGACTAAAGTATGAGATTTACCAAGATAAGCAGGATACTTCTCAGAGCAGCATGTGGGAGGCGGTCCTAGCTGATGTAGCTAATATAGGACGGGATCAAAGCAAAAACTTGACTGGTTCAATGGAGAACAGGCTCATAATGTTCCTTCAGAAGAAAGGTCCTTAAAGGACAATAAACTTGGTGAAGTTTGTTATTCCTTATATAGACTAAGACAATTTTATTATTACTTCTGTTGATGAAGTGAGAAAAATCCATTTAGTTTCTGATTGCCTAATAATTCTGCACACTAGCTTACCAGGGTTTTTCCTGCTTTCAAATTTGCGTGGCGGCCGCCTCCAGCAAATTTTGTGCCGCCCCAGCCTGATTTCACTCTACCCCCAGCTATTTCAATGTTATTTTAACTGCAGTTGCAGCGTTGTGTCAGCAGCGGTGCACCGGAAAGCGCTAAAACAGCTGCAGAAAAAGAAGATCGAAAACAACTCTTATCGCTAGTTGGTGCTATCGGCGTCCTGAATTTCCCCCGGCTCTTCAAACAGGCAAATATAGTTTTTTTTTTATCCAAGCATGTCATGTTTATTATTTTTTTTTAAATCCTCCATATCAGAGTAACGTTAATGGTTTTTAGCGTTGCAGATATGGCTGGGAAAATCAACCACTACTTTGTAAAGCGACCTCGCGAGGAAGAGAGTCAGGATTCCAGGTGAAACAGTGCAGACAAATTAGCGTAACAGGCAGTTAAAAAGTATTAATTCAGGGTTGTGACAAAATGTAAAATTATGTCAGGTCGGAACGTAGTTCGAAGGCAGCGACAGGCGAGGGTCAGAATGCAGGACAGGAAGAGTCTGCAAAGCGAGGGCACGTTAGTCTGTTTCCAAGTCATTAAGAGCATAACGCAAAGCCAACGTGTACGCAATTAAAACATTTTAAACATCATTTTAAAACAATTTTTTTGTCATTTTTCCAGATCTCAAAAACAGATGTATCATATTTTAAGTATCGGTTCATGGTATCTGTTAACTTTAGCTGGTACATGTGCTTTAGACGGTATCAGAGCCGATACCAGCATTGGTCCATTCCTATTTAGAACACTTAACTAAAAAATATTCTGCCTTTTAAAGTGAGGCAGTTGAATGCATGTTGTATGCTTGTGCTGGCGCCTGGTCAGGATGGTACCATCTCTGCCTCAGTTTGAGCCAGGAAAAACCCTGCTTACAACAAAGTGCTTTTATTTTTGTTTGTGAAAGCGTAATAACATTTTCTCTCTAAATACATTTACTTGGAGGAAAAGAAAACTTCAGAATTTATTTCTATAAGTCTCCCCAAATTTTGCAAAAAATATGTCCAAAAATAGTACTTGCCTAAGAATTCTGCACATAGCGTAAGACCATGAGACATTGACAAATCAGAGGGGGCCATTCGGCCCATCAAACTCATTTAGGGAAAACTTAATTAGTAGCTCAGAGTTGTTGAAATCTTATCTAGCTCAGATTTAAAGGAAGCCAAGGTTTGAGCCTACACTACACTAAAAGGAAGACTATGCCATATTCCATACTCTAACTACAAGCTGCGTGAAGAAGTGCTTACAAATCAACTTCCATCTATGGCTATGGGTTCTTGTATTTGAACTAATATTGAAGTATTTGGCTGAACAGCATACAGACCTGTTAGTATCTTAAATACCTGGATCATGTCCCCCCTTAGTCTCCTTTGTTCGAGGCTGAACAGATTCAGCTCAGATAATCTCTCGTCATAAGACATTCCTCTAAGAGTCATTCTTATAGCCCTACCAAATCAGCACACAATTTTCTAGGTGGGGTCTTACCAAGGAATTGTATAATCTTAGCATCATCTCCTTAGACTTGAACTCCACACACCCAGAGATGTAACCCAACATCCTATTAGCCTCTTTAATTGCTACCCCATGGAAGTATCAACATACACACCAAGGTCTCTATCACAGTCAGCTCCCTTTATTTCAGTGGAACCCATAAAATATCTGTACTTTATATTTCTGCTCCCTGCATGGATTACCTTAAATTTGTATATATTAAATTTCATCTGCCAGGTATCAGCCCAGTCGCTAATTAAATCAAGATCAATGTTCAAATGCCATTCTCTTTTAGGGTTTAAATATTGGAAGAAACCTTTAATGTCATCCTTAGCCTCCAATGCAATCTTCCTTTCTACATTCCTCTTAGCAAGTCTAATGTTATATCTTAACTCAACCTGTAGACTTTGATACTCCTGCTTTATTTTGAAATCGTTAGCTAATTTCCATTTGTGGAAGAGAGCACTTTTCCTCCTGACTTTATTCTTTATTTCTGTAGTAAACCACCTTGGTTGTAGTTTCTTAGATTTAGTTTTGCTGGAAACAGGTATGAAGTCCTCTAACACTTGCAACAAGGTGTTTTTTAAAAAATCCCCATGCCTCTTCAACAGGTTTGTTATTTAACTCCATCCAGTTTATAGTTTTTAGTTTCAGTCTCATACCATTAAAAGTTAGCCCTCCTAATGCTGTATATATTTGTTTTGGATTCTTTGCACATTAAAATTTACCTTAAATTTAACCATGGTATGACCATTTCTGTCAAGTGGTTCTAAAACCTCTAATTTTCCAATCCTATCCTGGTTAATAGAGAAAGACAAAATCAAGAAGGGCTTCTCCTCTGGTATGAGTATTAACAAAGTGAGTAAAAAACAATCCTGTACTAATTCCACCATCTCAAGTTCATTTACAGAAGAGACAGAGAATATGTCCCACTGTATCCCAGGTAAATTAAAATCACCCATAACCACCACATAATTTTTATTACTCATAATCCTGATATTGTTGTATAACATTCTGCTTTCCTCTCCAGCTACATTAGGTGATCTATAACAAACATCAACAATTAGGCCTTTTAAGTTTTTAGCATTTAGTTTTATCCATACAGCTTCTGTATTTTTATTTTTTATCAGTGACTTCCCTTGCCTGCTAGTTTTCTTTTACACCACATCCCTTCTTGCCTATATGGTTCCTACAGAATAACGTGTAACCATCCATATTATATTCTTCTACATCACTGTCACTCATCCATGTTTCTGTTATTCCTATAATGTTGTAAGAGTCTGATGAAATAAAAGCATTTAATCTCGAATTTTGTTTCTGAAACTTCTACCATTTAAGTACAGACCACAAAGGGTAGGCCTTTTACAGTGTCCACTTTCATTATTATTTGGGGCTTTCCATCTCCCCCCTCCTATATTCTTAACTAACCTCCTTGCCTCCCCAGCCCCTACTTCAAACACTCCTCAATTACTCTACACATATGCCTCCCCAATACACTGGTTCCCCTCTGGTTCAAATGCAACCCATGTGGCTTAAACAGGTTCCACCTGTTCCAGAAGGTCTTCCAGTGCCCCAAAACCTAAACCCCTCTTTCCTATGCCACCCTTTCAGCCACGCATTTAATCTCCTTATCTCAGCTAACTTAGCCTGGCTCACCCATGGCACAGGACGTATTCCAGAGAAAACCACTGTGGATGTTCTGCTTCTAAGCTTATCTGTGACTTCTATAAAGTTATCCTGCAGAACAGCCTTCCTGCCCTTGCCTATGTCATTGGTGCCAACATGCACCACGATCACTGGATCCACCCCGGCTGGGGCCAAAAGCCTGTCCACACGATCCTTGTAAATCAGTATTTCTCAAACTAGTCCTTGGGGAACCCCAGACAGTTTTTTTCTGGAAGCTGGAAGGCAGCAAAAATGTGAACTGTCTGGGAGCTCCCAAGGACTGGGTTGAGAAACACTGGTCTAAACAATGTTTGTTGATTGAACAAACGATGGCAGCTGACAGCTCTACAGGGGGCGTACCTGAGTGCTGTACGAGCCATAGTTGCGGGACTCAGTGGGCGTGATCCGGGTGGGCGGAGCCTGGCTTGGAACAGGAGGAGCAGTGGGGACTGTAGCAGAGTAGGGAGGAGGAGGTTGCTGCAGACACAATGAGAAGTGGGTCACAACACAAACTACAAAAATTGTATAAACCCTGTGGTGTTCGCAGTGTCTCTCAGACGGCAATGCATAGCAAAGATGCACTGAGGCACCATCTCACCATCGGCTTGTCCTCAAAAGGATTGTAGAGGTCTAGCGTCGCATACTCTGTGTTGCTGCCGTGCTGGGTCAGTGCAGGGTCCTGGAAAGCATGGACACACGTGATACCATCCCATTATCCAACACTGCTAAGTCTTTGAGAAAACATTTCAAACATTAGCTCCGAATCAAACTAATTTTAAGACTAATTCAGTTCCTGTGTATTGTACAACATAACAAACAAAACAGCAAAAGAGTCATTTTCAGGTAATCTACAGGAACTGAGTAAATAAAATAGAAAGACTGAAACATGGAACTTCTTATAATGCCGATCAAAAATAATTTCCCAGCCCAAGCTTACAAACAGAGCTCTATCTTCATAACATGAAAATAAAAGCAAAACGCAAGATTCCTGGATCAAATGATGTATAGTACAAACTAAAACAGCTTTTAGACATTACTTCCTGGATGTATAATATTTTTACCTGAAAAGGATTTTGATCATCCTTCGGTTCTGGAAAACTGGTATACTGCGACATAATTCCTACATCTGAGGTATAAGTCCCAAATGAATGATGAAAATGGTTCTATAAGCCCAGGAGACAGTCTGACGCAGATATTTACTCAAACGCAAAATAAAAATAAAAATCTCAAGACAGTTACCGATAAATGTATATTTAACTAAACAACGATTAGTGGTACGCTATATCCCTTTTGACCAACAACATGCCTGATTTACCGTATATGGGCAGTATATTTTTACGCTTGTCTCGCCTACTCAATGCAGCGCATACGAATGATTATGACAAATCTATATTTGGTTCTCTATCATTAATCGGCTAAACGTTATTTATAGTTTAAATACATTCCGCACTTTTTAGTTACCAAAAACAATATACAGCAACTAGTTAAAAAAAATATTCTAGTGCCTCAGTATTTTACCAAAGCGAGCCAATTACAAATCTTAACTGATAGCAGATATTTTCATTTCCTCTGTTTAAATATTTTGGATATATTTCATAATGATAATTTCAAGCTTTTTTGCTTCTTTTGCTTCCGTTTCTTTTTAGACGAAGCCCAGGATACCGGAAGAAATGTCATATGACTCGGGCAAAAAAAAAAATCTCGTGAGGAGTCTGGGAATGGAAGGGGTGTGTCTTCGTGCTGCTGGAGTAATCAATATCTTTACATTTTTATATCACAACATGCAAAACACAGCCAGCAAATACGGTATCATTTGAAGTCAACACACCTTAGAATTTTTATTACTGCAGTCCCCAAATTTAGGGCAATCGATGCAAACCATGCAAACTGCAACTTGACTTCTGTGGTGGTTCGAGCACCGCCGGGTCCGTTGGGTGAGCAGAGACGCACACGGGAGACGTCGGAGGAGTTTGCAAGTGCGACAAGTTTTATTTAAATATCTGATTGCAATCAGGGAGCGACTATCTGACATACATCCAGCATGTGCATTAAGTGGCTCTAAAGTACCTGTGTGCTCTGCTCTCTTATAACCTATTTGGGCTTCTCCCCCCTCTAGCCATTGTTCCTGCTACGTGGCCACCAATTTCGGTCCTGTTTTAGCCAGTTCTTTTCCACTCTCTAGGTCTTGTCCATCGGCATGCCAACCACCGATTTGACTTTTGCTCTAAATTCCGTTATGTTTTTCTCCTTGGTTTTTATCACCTATTTGGGTAGCAGCATTCCCTTGAAATAGCAAAACAGCATCTCAGCTATGTCTTCTGTCTCCTTCTACCCACGGCCCTGTGGTAAGGTCACTTGGGCCTGCCGGCACGCTGGTCAGAGCCTACTTTAAAACTGCATTATTGTAGAATTAACCCCTTAGTCCATATTCTAAAAATTGCATTATTTAGAGTAAACCCAACAATTTCCACCCGTGTACGGAAACTTGAAAGGGGAAATAGCGTGATTACCACAAAAACTTTATCTTTTTCGTTATGAGAGAACTTCTTAATGTAAGGCTACAATATCCTTAACCTCGAAACACGTTTTTCACGATTAACAGAACAATTTATTTTTTAATTTTTGATGCGAAATAAGCAGCTGGTTGGTTAGATGGATGACAGGTTATAAATGTTGTCAGTGAACATTTAGAATGGTCCGTGGCCGTGACCAGGATAATCAGTTCAAAGATGGATGGATGGAATGATAATGGAAATAAAGAACTGTTGGAGAAAATCAAAGTGTGAAGCAGTCCTGCAGGCACATAAATAAACGTAGATATTTCTATCCTCCTGAGACCCATGGGAAAAAGTGTCCTTCAATTTTAGGTTATTTGTCTTTAGAGGAAATAAGACATCTTACAATTTAGATTTCTTCAAATTTGTTTTAATTTTTTATTTCACAGCATGTCCTCTTTAGTGTACAACAGGAATAAATATGTTTCGTTACATCAGTGAAAAAAATAGATGCAAAAACAAAATGTCCACTACAATGGACCCAGAATCAAACATGCAATCCTACTGGTGTAAATCTACTGTAAATTCATAGCTGATGAACCACTATGCATATGGTCTGTGTAATTGCTGTTTTATTACAATACTAGTGTTAGAATTCATTTTAAAAATAGTAATATACAGTGTATGATTGTGAATGTGTGTGTATATGGACTACCATCTGGCCCAGAGTGAAACCCAGCTTTATGCCATTTTCTGCCCCCTGCGACCCTTAGCAGGATTTACATTGTATTAGCATTCATTTATTTGGCATACACTGTTGTCCAGTGTAACGTACAAGTGTTTCTAATATATGAGTAATACGAGGATACAGCTTTAATGGTTAGTGCTTTCTTCTCCTATAATGTTAGACTTCTAACAAGTACGACAGTCTAATATGTTTTATTTCCTGCTGATGCGTTTACGATGGTTCAATAGATGAAAGTGTTTAAGAAAAGTTTTAAAAACCTGTGGACCTCATAATATTTGTTTATTTTGCAGGTGCTGAAGTATGATGTTAAAGGTTTAGCACATCCGGTGGGCGATGTGTACCGAGGCTCGCTGCACCTCGGTGTCGGTCTCAGTCGCAGCGTGGCTGGCTTGCGCGGCCAAAATGGCGGCCGGGAGTGGGACAGAGAGCTGTGCTAGCGCTTCGTCCGCAACCTTCAAATCCTCTCTGGACCGCCGTTTCCAAGCAGTGTCAAACACTGCCGACTCCATTCAGGGGTTGTCTGCTTGGTGTATAGAGAACAAGAAGCACTACAGCCTAATCGTGCGGCACTGGATGAAATGGCTGAAGAAATGTGAGTTCCACGTACCGCTCGCTAGTCCTTTAGCAAGGCTAAGATAACCAGTAGTTTGTACTGGCTAATAGATATGAAGTTTTCAAGTTATCTGTATGATTAGTTTAAATGGCCGCGTGTTCTGAGTTCTTCTGGTATTTCTTGTGAATTAAAGACATTCGGCTTAAGCAGGTGTGTGTGGTGTCGGTGAAAGATCCGCCGGTGGTACCGCTCGGGCTTCAACCGGGGGTAACGTGAGACCCTGGTGCGGAAATCGGGCTACGGCCTCCGGGATGGGGTGAGGGCCGGCCGTATTCAGCTCCGGCTACTCGTAGTTGGCGGTTGGCAAAGTTTTCGTACTACTGTTTTGAAAACCGTTTAACCCTTTCACGTTTTTGACGAGTCAGCCCTGTGGGGGAGCCGTCATTCACTCATGTTGTAGTTAAATACTGTAAGGATAAGATATTACAGACGGTAGTGAAATTGACAATAGAAAGCGTGCAAGACTGTAGTCTCAGGAGGGTCTGGTCTGCTTTCTAGAGATGCATGTATGTGCAGTGCAGTGGTATGGTGGTATACAGTAGTTTCATGTTGTATGACTGGCATGGTGCAGGATAATTTAATTTAGTGCCAACTGTATAAAATGTGTTTAGTTAGTAGGTATGATTGTCAAAGTTGTTGCCAGTGCTGTCTGCTTTGACTGGTTACCCAGTATGGCTGTTCACCTTTGGGGGAATTATCTTGATTACTCCATATGATACTAGCAACAGCAGTCTGTAGCTGGATTCAAAGTATCTTTATGTGTAAAAACATTGACTTAAGATTTGTGATGTATGTCACCGATGTCAACTATGCTTCATGGTTTTTTACAACACATGAGTAACAAGTTGACCTTCATTTGAATGTGTTTAAGGTAATTTATTCATTCATCCATCCACCCATCCATCTTGCAAGCATTATCCAATACAAGGTCCCTAAAGAGGGTCACATAGAGCATGAGACAGGTAAACTTCCTGGACAGGATGCCAGCCCATCACAGGGCATTCATACACACGCTCCTACTCACTTTTTTGCAATGTAAAGACACCTGACTGCATGTATTTATAATGTGGGAGCAGACTTGAACGTACTGTGGAACCCGGCACAACATAAATAGTGTGTATGTTTGTCAGTATTTGTGGTGGTGGTTGTACCCTCGGTACATCTCAAATGCTCAATGTCATGAGCAGCAAAGAAATACCATTGATGAAGATGTTAGTCTGTGTATGTAAATTTGAATATTACTCTGTAAATTTCTAAAGTGATTCGTTGAATGATGACCCAGTAACATTTAAATAGTAGATCTTATATTTCCTTCCTAGCTAGCTGTTTAGCTAGCTAATGCCAAGGATTAACCTGCCAAAGATTTGGTATTGTTTTGCTAGGCACATTTGTATACTCCAACAATGCCTTATAATTAAGCCAGGGAATGAATTAGAAAGGATAAATTTGGGCTTTGATATTTTATGGGTAACATTTTCATCATTTGGAAACTTTTCATTAGTCAAAAACCAGGATGGGCATTGACAACATACACTGGTGAACATTATAGGGAAATTATTTACCCTGTTAGAAGATGATACGGCTAAGTGCGCTTTTCCATCGCACCAAGTACCGTACTTTCGGTACTTCCATAAAGTACCAAAAGTATGGTACTTCTTTTGTGTCTGTTTTCCACTGGCGAAAGAACTAGTACCAGTGCCGAATGACATCATCAGTGAGAAAAAAGAAAATTAACCAAGACTACATCGGTTAGGGGTTCTGAATGCTGATTTAAATTGCCCAGCCCTATTACAAGTACTACACATGTATTTTTATTATTAATTTAGCTTTAATAAACATCAGTCTTTTAAATTAATAATTTTTTTAATTTCATGAAATTACCTTTCAGATTTCTGAAATGCTTGAGTTCATTATAACGAATGCTTTCTTTCAATATTGTTTTTTAGTGAGTAATTCACTTCATCAGTATAGAAAAAGGTGGTTTGTAGACTGCAAAGTTTTGATGCCATACCGCAGTAACATTAGCACTATACAGAAGCTCTTGATGATAAAACACACAGGAGTGATTCTGGTTGATAGACCGACAAAATAGGCAAAAGCACCACAGGTATCGTCTATTTATGTTTATTAAATTACCATTACTTTGGAGAGTTTTAAAATATTTTTAGTCTTTATAGTTGATAAATGCACTCATCATAAAGTTGCCTGTCTGACACCTTAGAATAAGCGGTTGAGAAAATGTTTAGGCTAGGATCTGGGCTTTTGTGTATATGTTTGTGTGCTTTCTGCTTGCTGGGACCAGTGTTTTTATCTTAAGCTGAAACAAAAATGGAAACTAATTAGTTAACTGAAATAAAACCAAATATTTATGAAAAAAAATGTTGGACTTTAAACTCCAAAAAGTACCGCCACACCATTGACACCTTTTAACCTTGTTTATACACAATATCCACTCTTAAAAGATGTTCTGGCTGCTGACCTGTCTCTCTTCACCGCAGCTTCAATGCTCATCACTTCTATGATGCACCAAAAAATCTAACTCAATTTAATAAACATAAAGATGCTAAAGTTATACAGATTGCTATCTTTTGAGCATCACAATATGCCTCTCATTAATATTTTACTAGTACTACTAATATGCTTATCAAGTTGTGGGCGTAAGTAAATGTCTGTATAGTAGGGCAGTCACTTTTATTGAAAATATTTTGAATGAATTTCAGATGTCTTGCAATTTGTTCGAATATAGTTGAATACCTGCCTCCCCCCATATGGATTTTATATGTGTGTTTTTTTGCTGTGTATGTGTATTTATTAATAATTGCACTGTATCCATTCACCGCTAGTGACTGTAAACAAGACAGCTGGGCTGTTTAAGTCAAAGAATTTGATGCTAAGATTATACAATTCCTTGGTAAGACCCCACCTAGAATCTTGTGTGCAGTTTTGGTGACCTTGCCTTAAAAACTACATTGCTGCCTTAGAAATGGTTCAACATAGGGATACAAGAATGATTCCAGGTCATGGCCATAGGTGGAAATTAGCGGGTGAACATTTGAAACTGTATTTGAGAAAATGCTTCTTTACACAGCGTGTAGTCAGAATATGGAATAGTCTACCTGCTAGCGTAGTACAAGCTAAAACCTTGGGTTCCTTTAAATAAGAGCTAGATAAGTCATTAGACACAGAGAATGCCTCATAGACACATTAGACAGCATTACCAGCAACTGATGGAGCTTGGTAGGGGTCGCATTGTGGGTTTGGATGAGGCCGGGTTGTAGTATCATGCAATTACCCAGTATGTGGGACATGCAGATGTCACCCAGTGTTGGACCCAGTGGGCGTGTGAGGGCACCTCACCTAGTGAGGATCATAATATTTTGCACCAAGCATTACAGAACCCCATGACATCTGCCCCTGTCATCTGGACGTAGGTATTGGACACTCTACAACCCCCTGTGCCATCCCACACCATGTCTCGATGACTGGTATCAGCCAGACAGTGGGATCACTGTCCCTTGTGTAGGCTGCTGTTAACATTAGCACAGAGACGACTGCATTTGGAGTGGTACGTAAATTACTATGGCAGTATATCTCGTTTAAAAGTCATCTACAATTAATAGGGTTGCCACTAACAACTATTTTTCTATGGATTAATCTATCAACCATTTGATCAGTTGGTTAATTTTTCTAATTGATTTTTAACATTTTTAATCGCCTATTAAGCCCAGATTCTACTCTAAACATTTTCTCAAACACTTATTCAAAGGAGATTCTAAGGTAGCAGGCAGACAGATTTATGGCTTTGCCTTTTCTGGTGGTCCATCATTCAGAATAGCACTTGTGCGTTTTGTCTTTAGTTGGCCATGCATAGCTTTGTGGTATGCCATAGAAAGTGTAAAACCACCTTTTTATTTTGTGATAATTTGAACTACTCCCATAATTACGTAGTGATATTAAAGGAAAACATTTGTTGTAGTGTTTTAGAAATCATAATGGTAATTTCATTAAAATAAACAAACGACGCATCGATTTAAAATATAACTTCAACAAACCTCACTAAGCCAGTAATCTCTCTTCATAGTACTCCCCAGTGGTCTGTAAATTGCTCTGTATCATAAGATTTCATAAATATGTCTGCTGCATAACTGATTATTTGATGCATAACCATATGATTTCTGTTTGCCTAGGTGTCTTACAAGTAGAGCTGTCATGATTAATCGATTTAAATGCAATTACTCAATTATTAAAATGCATCAATTAAAATTTGCCTTTTTGATAACATGGCAGTAGGAAGATGGTGCATAATGGATGAGAGTCCAAATAAAGAGCAAAAACCTTGGTTGTGTAGAAGTACTTATTAAAAGGTAAGGTAAATGCATTTGACTGTCAGTATTGCAAAACATAAATTATATTCACAGGACGACTGCAATGCAAATACCTTTTCAAAGGAGACACTGGGGTATGACAGACTCACCCAATAATGCAAGGTTAGCCATAGATATGTCCCATTAATCCTCTTGGAGTAGCCTACCCGGTCTGTCTCTTCATGTTCACTTAAATTATTTTGAATTTCCTTTCTATTGAAAATTAACTATACAGCCAAACAGAATTTATCTAGCAACAGATTCTGTCAAATAAGTTGGTGTTGCCTTGAGTTGTGCCAACAAATCACTTATTTTTGCTCAATATCGTCTCTTTGGAATGCAAGATATTGCCAAACAGACGAAGATGTAATAAAAATAAGGGATTTTGTTATTCTCTTTATTAACATTCAGATTTCAATTATTCAATGGTCATATGGTTCACAAAAACACTTTCTGTATCATGTCTGTTGAAACCTTCCAGCGTCCTCAGTGGAAGGATTTTGATTCATATAAAGACAAAAGAGAGAAAATAATTGATTACCATAGAGATTGCAGTGTCAATTTTGTGATGCATGATTTTTTTCCTATTTTTTCCCCAATACCATCCCAGAACAGTAGAATAATGGACACAGTGCCACCCTTTCCCTGGCTCTTCAGCCAGGTGTCACTGGATAATTACTGCACCCAGACACTTGATTAATTGCTGGATTACTCAGTTTTTGATATAATTGATATTGGCAACCCTACTTAAGATTGCAAGAGCTGAAAATTAATTTATTTGGATTTGGAATACACATTCACTTGCATTGTTGCTGATGCTTATCAAGTTCCCTTCCCTTTATCGCCATACTAGTTTTCAACACAACTAATTTGATTACTAATAGAAATAGCGCTGTAGAGGTAGTAAGCAGTCCTTGTGACCCTTATACATACAGAGGATTTCTTCAATGAAGCAAAGAGATTAATTAAATTTTTGCTATTTTGGTGTAACTTTATTTTTGGTAACTTTCAAACGACAACTGTTTTTTTCTAACCTATAAATGGAATACTTTATCCCATAATGTTTCTTGTTTGTAATTACTTTTTTCAAAATTTGTTTTAAAGAGTTTTAATCTTTTAGAGTACTGTATTTAGATAATTTAGGTTATAAATTTTTACCATCAAACATTATGGGGTGTTGCTGTCAGGGAATAGAGTAGTAATTATGGTACATTCCCTGTCATTTGGGTGTTGGTATTGAAAGTGGAACAGTAGATGAATGGAATTGAAAAATATTTTGTGAGCTGTAAGTGCAAGCATGTTGTATGATCTCTGAAGTGATTAGTGGCAGGTAAAGGCTTGTTCTTTCACACTACAGTAAGCGTGAGGTGCATTCATCTCCTTTCGACAGCCGGTGTCTGCTGCCGTTGGTTTCCGACTAGGGATACATGTAGTACTTTCTTTTATAAGGTTTAGAATGAATGATGTCAAGTCTTCTAAGAAATTATCTGTGTGCGCGAGCACGTTTCTTTTAAAGCTGATTGGAAATGTAGCCTTGTAGGCTGAACTGAAAGCTAAATAATAAATGTTTATCTTGCTTTGTGTGTAGCCTAAGCCTACTCCCCCAACAAAAGCAACAATTGGCGGTTAGTCACTGTCAGATATCGACAGCGAATTAGTTGTCTGATATTCAGGGTTCCCACTAGAGGTCGACCGATATTTAGCGTTTTTTAATGTATCAGCATCGGCCGATATCCAAGTGCACTATGCCGATTTACAGACAGGCACGTCTGTGGGCAGCCCAGTGTTATTGTTGCTGTGGAACACGTGACCTATGCTGCTTTGTGCAGGACCCCAGCCAGAAGTTTTGGATGAGTCCTGGGTGAAAACGGTAAGACTTATATTCTGATCTTTTAATGACCTGTTTACTTAACTGGTTTGCTATGAAATGTTGCTTTAAAAGAAAACGTCAGCGCTTTTGAAAGAGAACACGATTTACGCTATCGGGAACTGGGGTAATGATAATGAGCCTTCGACCAACTGTAGTTTACAGGCAACGTTAACATTGATTCTGACAGAGTTTTGCACGCTTGTTGGTGGGCTCGCAGACATTTATTTTAAATAGTCATTAAATAATTTTAATTAACATTTTAATTATTACTGTATCAGCCCGATATTATCAGTTATGTTTTCTTCTTGTGTCAGAGAGTTTCACTCTGTCTGTGTGTGGGGGGGAAACAGGCAGCTCTCAAACATTGCAGCGTGTGTGAGAGTTGCATTACTCTGCCCCGATCACAGACAGCGCAGTCCTCTGAGACCCAGAGCTGCTAAGAACAGTGTATGGTGGAGAAAACTGTTTGTTCTAAAGCGTGGTTACCATTCACTTGAGCTGATGCTGACAATGGTCCTCCTGTGCAACTTTTTTGCATTTCAGACCGGAGATTCGAACAATTTGTCAGACAAATAAAAAATGTGTATGACTTTGCGCAGGTAGTTTCCTCATTAAACATGTCTATCCTTTATATGGGCTTATACATCAACGTCACAATCACTAGGGGCTACTCATCATACCACGATGCACTTAGTTAAGAGTTTTTTTTCTTTCAAAATGTATTAGTAATTGTTTTAATTTAATTGTGTAGTGTAATTGTTCTAATGTGCATGGAATACTGGAATTGTAGAATGAGTTGAAGATGAAGGTACTATAATACATATAAAAATGCTAACCTTGCATTTTTTCTTCTGGTTTAGTAATTGCTGTCTGATGGCTGAACAAAAATCTAATTCTACATGGCAGCATTTCACCAAGCCAACACCAGGAAAAGCCATGTACAATATCTGCAGCAGACTGGTGAGCTTGGGGGCTGAAGGAGGAGTTTGCTGCTAAAGAGATTCTGATGCTGCTATTTTTGTTTATAAGTTTGTTGTTTACAAGTTGTATTGTGTTTTGGTTAAGTTTAAATTTAGATAAGTCAGTATTCAATAAATGCTAAGTTGAGAAATTTTGTGTATCATTTGTTGTTATTCGTGTGGTTTTTTATCTTGCAAATAGAGGGGAAAACGTCCAATTTTCAGCCAAAAAATATTGGCAGAATATATCGGCCATCGGCTGACCCTGACTCCTACATATCGGCATCGGCTATTGAAAAACCCATATCAGTCGACCTCTAGTTCCCACGCGTCCTGGAAAACCTGAAGATTTTGAGGGTTATTTTCCAGTCATTGAAATGACCTGGAAACTTATAGAAATGGCCAAATGTCCTGGAATTTTATTTCTGTTTTCGCTTTTTAATTTTTCTGTTTGAAACAGCTCGCTGTTCTTAAGTCTAGATTTGATGACAGCTGAGCTAGGCCATGGCTTCTGCTGCGCAATGTCTCCACCTACTGAGACATGTATAGGCAATTATATTCGAGTTTTGACCCTCGTTGCTCTAGCTTGTCAGTAGCTGACAGAAAAATGAGAACATCAGTTCATCACTTGAAATGTCTGCTGAGTGGATGACTGTAAGTATGACCGCAGTGCATATGATGCAACTGACAGTTTTGTCACTTCATACGGTCTGATGTGGACCCAGGTCGCATATTATACATGTCAAGTAAATTGGTGATGCTAATTTCTGTTAGCCTGTTAATGGCAATTCCCATTAGGTGTTAGCATAGTGCTAATTGTCTAATGATGGTAATCGATCTAAAATAATTTTGTAGGTATACGTGGCCCCACTGTTAAGCAAATAAATTCAGTGAACCAAACGTAAAACAGCATGAACACGATAAGTCTTAAAAAGAATTGGACTAAGAGCTTCTGCTTTCATTTAAAACAAATGTGGCCAGTTTCCCAGTGAAGGATTAAGCCTAAGCCTAGACTAGCTTTGAGTTACAATGGTGAATCTCCCCTGAAACGGCAATTTAGTCCAAGACTAGTCTTAATCCTTGTTCGGGAAACCGGCCCATGGGGTTTAGGCTACTTGAAGCCTACATCTAAATGCCTGTGCTTGTGTGTTTGTGTAGGTTCGTGTGATATCCTTGCAGCTGAGCAATCCCAGCACTATAAATATTACTTGGCTTGTGCTATTTATTTGCACAACTGAACATGCTTAACAGCTCCTAATTCTAGCTAGCTTCCATTATCTAATATCTATTCCATTATCTAGATAAAATCCAATGCCTATCGTAAGTGTTGCTGAAAAAAAAGAGGTGATCGGTCTGGATGCAGTTTTATCAGACCTTGTTTTGTTTAAAAAAATTAAGCCAAAAGAAACGGTGAATGCATAGGAAAACAAGATTATATGTAAGCTGTGTTGTGTAGTGTCTTTTATACTATGACGTGAATGTGATGACTTTCCCTTTTGTTAACAACTTTAATTAGTAAACCCAATACAAAGCTGATTTTTGTTACAGCATTCTCCGTGCTATATGTTAAAAAGTTGTAGCTACTTTCAGTTCATTTGAGTTTTACAATATTTTTCTACACTTTGTGCTGGAGGATTAAATGTTTGGTTCATGTTATAAACGTTTTTTTTTGGATTTTTTTACATAAATCATGAAGTATTTGCTCTTGAAAAAATAAAGTACTTCTAATTTTTTAAATATTTATCTTTAGGTATTTTGGAATTTGGTGACAGACCCACTTCCATTCAGTATAGTTTTTCTTATTGGTTAATAGTCGATTAACACTTGGTGACTTTTGATAAAAAAAATCAATATGGACATCCGTAGTAGGAACAGAACTTGGTCAGTAGTTGACGAGTGTCTGCATTTAGGTTGATATTCTTTGCCTCAGAATAAATGTAAACTGTATTACTCATATCTTTCCTGTCACTGCTGTTTCTGTGGTGACTTGCTCTCCTCCTGCATGCTGGAGTGGTATCTAAAAATGGATAGGCCCCTGCTGCAGGCTTTGCTGTCATTGGGTTTTCAGTGCTTACTTCACTTGCACTAATGACTGAGCTATGTTTGCTGTTTGATGTAAAGGTTGACACATCTTGAACTTCCAGGTGCAGTCAGTACTGCTTCTAATTGACTACAGCAACCTCAAATTTATGTTGAACCATTTTAAAATGTCAGTTCTGAAAAACACACACTGGTCATGTTTTCCGCATTTCATCTTTATTCATATTAGCAAAATGTTGACCACTTGGGTCTGTTCCTTGCTTAATGGCTCATATTTGAGCGTCATGTTTGTGAGGATCCTGCCTGCCCTCGGCCACGCTGTGCCATTGTTGTCTAACAGTCCCCACAATCCCTTCTCAGCGGCGGCTGCCCACAAGTTAAACCTGTTCTACCTTGCCAACGATGTGATCCAGAACTGCAAGAGGAAGAACGCCATTGTGTACCGTACATCCTTTGCTGAGGTGCTTCCGCAGGCGGCTCTACTGGTGCGGTAAGTGCTTCACTTGCTGCTTCCACTGTTGCCCTGTTGCACATCCCTGGATAACATAGTCAAAGACACATTACATGTATAGAGACATGGAGTGCCATGCATCGTGGGAATGTCCTGTAGCTCACTGTGTAAAACTTCCATTTGTTAATGGCAGGGAGCCAAAAGTGCGTAAGTCTGTGGAGAGGATCTTGACTATCTGGTCCGAGAGGAACATCTACCCCCAGGAGCTGATCTCGGACCTTAGAGTCAGCCTGGCCAACAAAGGGACCCCTGCAGGTCGGTGTGACAGAACAGCCAAAAAAGACCTCAGGCTGCTCACTTATACAAACCAGCTTGACTGCTTAAAAGACTACTGTTACTACAAACTAGAGCTGTTACGATTACTTGACTAAACTCGATTACTGCATTTGTCAGTACTGCAAAGCTGAACTTGAATATCGCGACAGCACAACTGCAAAGCAAATACATCTTAGAAGACATTCAAGTTAGCCAAATGTGGAACTTATCTACCTTTAACTTATCTACCAACAGTCTGTCAAATAACTTAAGGTTGCTGCGAGTTGTGGCAACAGCCAAAGCAGTGCAGACAAATCACTTGCTTTTGCTCATTATAGTTTTAAAGTACAAAATATTTCATTACAACTAAATATGAATGGCTTTTTGTGTTCTTGTTTGATTTTCTACTCTTCACTCAATTTTTGCTTAATTTCTCACAAATGTGCCACACAGACTATGAATCAGTCCAACAGAAAGGACAATAATTATATGGTTGTCTCGCAGATAGCATGCTGTGCTCATGCAAAAACAGTGGCAGTAAACTTGAGACCAATTTTTAAAAAACCTATACTGGATAATGCCTACTGCTTCTTCTCCTACAGTGCCAGTCAACCCCAAAGCCCCTCTAAAGGCCAAGATTGTAGCAGAATTTGTGGTAAGGTTCTTTCTTTTAAATTAAGGTTGCATTTCTTAGCCCTGCCTTATCGTGCCTGCGCCCCCTGTACCTGCTGTAACCTCTCCCCTCTCATAACTCTGCCCCCCTGTACCTGCAGTAACCCCTCCCCTCTCATAACTGTGACCCCCTGTACCTGCTGTAACCCCTCCCCTCTCATAACTGTGCCCCCTTGTACCTGTTGCAGCCTCAGGCCTTCAGGCAGCAGCTCTCAGCATACAGGAACTCACAGCAGGTAGCTGAGTTGAAGGAGAAGCAGCTGGCTGCCCTGAAAATGGACATCTGCAGCACCAATGCCTTTAAGAGGCTAAAGGGTGTGGCCTTTTCTCTCTTTCATTCATGTGATAGCAGAGATGTTTATTGCACATGAAATTGCCATCACAAGCTGTGATCTTTCTTTACAGTTCAGTTTGTTTGCGTAAGCTCAGTCTTTCTTTTGCCATATATTGTCCTTCAGACAAGGAAGGTGGTAAGAAGTTTTCCAGGGACTTTGAGAATGATAATAGAAAAGTGCAGGAGTTTGTGGGCTTCCTGGAGCAGCAACTGAAGGAAGGGCACCACCTGCTGGAGTGGCTGAACAATGCAGATGTATTCTATGAGATGCAGTACAGGGAGGTCAAGAACATCGCAAAAGTACGTTTTTTTCCCCTAGTGCTTATTTGAGTACATGAGTGACTTTTATCATTAACATTAGCTGGAGACCAGCTAAAAGTAGTAAATGTAATATGAGGTGTTCTGAATGGCCAACCTTGCACATATTGTCTAAGCTGAATCTTCCCAACAGGCCTACACTTCCTTTGCCAGCCGTGTTTCAAACCTGAAGCAGAAGCTGGATGCTCTTAAGTCAACACTTCCAAATTTAGACAGCTCGCCTGTGCCCTCACCCTTGGAAGATGCACCATCCCCTGCTGACTCTGAGTCACCCACCCATAGCAATGGTGGGGCAGCTCTAGAGCCATTGCCCAGGGATCGTGGGAGCCGCCGTGTCCTGGGAGGTGCCCTGTCAATGGGCAGCCTTGCACATGGGCAGTGGGACAACAGGGATGTGGAAGACATGGAGCTGTGTGAAGGAGAGGAGCCAGAGGGCACAGCTATCATAGGTGAGTGGCTGGGGCACTCTGCTCCGAGGGTAGCTCAGGTCTACAGGGAGAAATGCCCCCCCAATCAGAAAAAGTTGTGACCATATGGAAAATGCAGATAAGAAAGCAATGATTCTGAAATTGACTTTTATTTCATTGCAGACAGTAGCACCATAAGGTTTTGTCTGGTCAGCTTAATTTGTATAAAACACATACATTTCTGCATTTCAGGCCTACAACACATTCCAAAAAAAGTAACGAACTGTAAAGACAGTAAAGAATTTGCCACATTGTAATGTTGCAGTTAAGATGTTTTGGAACTGAGGATACCAAGCAATGAAACATTTCAGGTGTTAATTTGTCCCATTCTTCCTGCTAACATATCTTAAGGTATATAACAATTCGGGGTTGTCATTGCATTTTCTGTTTTAAAATTCTCAACACGTCCTGTATTGGGAACATGTCAGGACTGCAGGCAGGCCAGTCCAGTACCAATACCCTCATGTTTTGCAACCATACCTTTGTAATGCTTGCAGAATATGGTTTTGCATTTTCTTGTTGAAAAGGCATGGGCATCCCTGGAAAACATGTCGTCATGATGGCAGCATATGTTGCACTGAAAACTAAGAGTACTTCTCTGCAGTAATGATGACATCACAGAAGTATTAATTGCCTTTGCCAAGAGCACAGACACAACAGCAAACTAGGGCTGTAACTTGGAATGAGTGCCACCTGTGACATCCCCCCACCCAAAAAAAAAAAGAATCAGAATGAAAAACACAGAATCATTCTTTTCAGTATTTTATTAACATCCAAATTTAAAGTCACTTTTGTACAGTGTCCCTGAGAGGTCAGGGTGGAAAAATATTTTTGAAGTAGTTTTGCGTTCCCTAGCAATAGCTTTGCATTACTAATAATGACTGTGCTGTGTTCATTTAAACATATAATCAGTCTAAGCTGTAGTGTGACATGTACAATAAATGAAAATAAAAATATTTCGGTACAATAAAGCTACCCTTTTAAAAGGGGTTATGAATGATTTATAAGTAGGTTATAAATTAGGTTGTAGCACTTCGTAAATCATTAATAAACAATTATAAACCAGTTATACCACAGTTTTCTTTTTATTAATGAGTCACTGCCATTTATAAGTGGCAAAGGGGAGCCTTATTGTAAAGCGGTACCAATATTACTTGTAAAGCTGTAGTGACAAGCACACAGGCACATTACCACGAAACCTGGCTTCTTAACACTTTAACATGTTAAAATTACTAATGAAACCATTTCACTACCAGTTCCTACTAAAAAACAAAGCTCTACTGTGGTGAAAGGATGCAAACCTCTCATAACAAACTTTGTCTCAGACTGGTGGCACTCGTTCACCCTCTCCTCATTACATTTCGCTGCCTGGAAAGCTAGCATGAACAGGTTTCGTTTTTCCATGCATGACGCGATTGCTGCCTCAGAGGAGATATCGCTGACACCCTGCTCATCGTCTTCTAAAATGGATGGAACACATGTATACATAATTCATGTATATTTCAGAAAACGTACCTGTAGGTTAAGGCACTGTAGTTAAAGTTATCCGTGACTATGAAGACCACGTAGTGGCGAACACATGGCAATTTTTAAATGTAATGCCATGTTGACAGCTTAAATGCTTTAGCATATTACTAGTGTTACCTCCCTTAGAGGTGACAATGGCTTTGCATTAGTTGCACACTGTACAAAGGTCATCCTTTGTAGAATGCAGCCATGCCCTGGACCGCTTCCTGCGCTTCATCATGTGGACTCCAAGTCATGGCATGTGACGTCATTTCGTGTGACATGAAAAGTCCGGATGAATCAGAGGAATCGGAGGTGTACTATTCCAGTGAACTAGCTAACGTTATCTGACAAGCGACCTAGCTACAATGGTACCTCAGTTCTCGAACTCATTAGAACTCAAATTTCTTAAGTCGAACCAATCAGTTGGAAAACAAATTACCTAGAGCTCGATCTGGGTCTCAGAAGTCAAACGGTGAACTCCGACCTAAGATAAATTGTTCGCGTGGGGAAATGGGTCATGCGGCATGTCTCTCAGCGGAAACAGAGTTCAGTCTTGCATTTGCTGTGATAGCATCGTGCATGTTTACACTGTCTGAATACATATACTTAGACAGTAAAAATACATTTAGACAGACAGACAGTAATAGTAATTATATAATGAAATACATTTAAAAATAAAGATTTCTTATTAATTATTTTAATATTAATAATAAACCATTAATACATTTAATTATAATATTGTTCTGCCGGGATGGAACGGAGACAAAGGCGCAGACGTCCGGGTGTTGGGGAATATGGGGTTTAATTACAGGCAAGGCAGGCAAAACTAGACAGACAATACAATGACCGGACTGGGGAAACAAACTGAAACATGGACTAAATACAGAGGACTAATGACAACCAGAAACAGCTGATCACACGAGGATTCCACACTGGGTTAACGAAGGGGCGTGGCACACAGAAAGAGCAGACAATCGGGGAAGGACACACTGTTTGGATACATTAATTTTTTTACTTTACAAATTACTGTTTTGATAAATGTGCTTAGATGTGTTTAGTACAGTATATGTTCTTGTTTTATCCAGTTCATTTTGTGTTTAAATGCTACAAAAACATATTTGTGTAATTTTTGGGGGCTTCCATTTCCATTATTTCTTATGGGGAAAATTTGATCAGAACTCAATCTTTTAAGGATTCGATCCTGAGTTCTGAACGGATAAAGTTTGAGTTCTGAGGTACCACTGTGGTATAATTGGCCTGTGTGACATTTTACTAAAAATGAATATCTTGGATACAAGTAAACAAAATTAATGTAAGCTTTTAAATGACCACATGTTCTAGAGTAGTGGTAGTCATGATATAGGCAGGTTAATGTCCTTCAATGTTCCTTTCTATTCTGAATTTACATTCTTATGAAGGTATACTGTAAAATGCCATCCAGCATATTGAGGATGGGGGCCAGTGACCATGATGTTAATTCTGCACCACTGCGCATGTCGAGGGGCCTAAGGACCTTGATGCTCAGCTCACAACTTAATTGCTGAAGTATCCTCCTTTTAAGCATGGACAGTACGCTGTGCTGCCCTGGGTAGTCAGTTCACAATGTGTGTGATAGAAGAGGGCCAAAATGTGAGCCTTGGATTGAAGCTGCTTTGAAATGCCCATAGTTGAGCAGCGTATGGAGAAGCCACTCCCCATGAGTGCCCAGACGTTACTACCAGCCAGGGCGGCTAAAAGCACACATGATGCTCTGCCTCCCAGTGCCCCTGCACTGACAGCGCCCCTCAGCTTAGCCAACGTGGACCTGGGCAAGATCAGCTCCATCCTCAGCAGCCTCACCTCTGCTATGAAGGGTGCTGGTGAGATCTGTCTTTCTCTCTCTCTCTGTCTGTCCATCCCTCCCTCCCTTCCTCAATAGTCTGCTAGTCTGAATAAACTTTGAGTCTACTACCAATTTCAAAAGATGCACGTTAGATTAATGTTTTTTTTAATATATATATATATGTATGTATGTATGTTTTTTTTTTTTTTTTTTAATCTAGACCTTATATAATATACAAACCGTCAATGTTAAGTCCCTGTATGTACAAAGTTAATACTGTGCTCTTTAGGAGCACTACATTTTGGATCCATTTTTAAAAATGCAAAATTAGTAGCACTGAAAAGTTTTAAAGTTATTGCTAGAAATGCGATATTGCACAAAGGCGATAAGGCTGTTTGCTGAGACAACGATGCGCCAAGCCAATACTTTAATGTTAAAAGATACAGTATGCATTTACACTAACATATCATGTATTACTAATATTACTATATTATATGATTTTATGTGATCCAAGTCGATTTCAGTATTGTTTTTGGTTTATGCATCATGGTTGTGTTTCTGCGACCTTTCAGCAGGCTCCAGAAATACTGCTGTTTAATTGTTCATGGACAACTCACGAATAAGTGAATCTGTGAATGTCAATCTACGAATGTGAAGGGGTGTGTGTGCGTGTCTTGCTCTTACCTGCTTTAAAGATATGCTGTCATTCTCTCTCAGGAATGGGTTCTGTCCCTCTCCAGAGCCCCCATTCTGCTCATGGCCCTGCCCCCACCCCTGCTGCCACTGGCTCCCTGGCCAGCCTGCTGTCCCGCGTTGACACCAGCCCCCAGGGACTCCTGAGTGCCCTCTCCAGGACACAGGGCTGCGGTGCCGAGCTGCAGAGTGAGTGCATGCCTCTCCCGTCCTTTTGGGGGGGGGGGGGGTCTTTTCCACACCTAGCTCTTTGTGGCTTTGTTGATGAGCAGCATGTCTTCCACCTTGTCTTTCTTCAGATGTGCCGTCCCTTCAGCAGGTTCCAGCTGTGGGCTCCTCTGTGGCCCCAGGCTCTGTGTCTGTGTCACCCCCAGTCAGCAGCAGCCACACCTCCCCTAAGGATTCATGTTCTCCATCAGGTCGGGACTGTGTCGTGCTACAACCCGGAGTCCCGGGTGACCAGAGCAAGGAGCAGGAGCCCAGCCCCACTGAGTCACCCCCTCCCTCAAATCTGGAAGCCAAAATACAAAAGTTCCTTCAAGGAAACCCTGGCTTTGCTCTAAATGGGTCGACCTTGTGTGGGGGGAGTCCATTGCCTATCGCTGAGAATGCAGAAGGCACCCCCCTGCGGGACGAAGAGGGAGGAACGCCCACGCAGGACGAGGAGATGGAGCAGCCTGCCACAGGGCTGGCCGGGCGAGGAGGTAGTGGCGCCCCTGCCTGGGGGGCAGAGTCCCAGCAGCGTAGCCAGAGCATTGAGACGTGGGTTAGCACTGCTCTTAGTGTGGGGGCAGAAGCTGAATGCAGACAGGCGGGCATTTGGAGCAGTGGCTGTTCTACGGAGGGTCTGTCCTCACTGGCTGAGCACACAGGACGGGGTGCTCCCCTGCCTGCCCCAGAGCTCCCCTGTGAGGGAAGGCAGCCTGCAGCATGCACAGGTGAAGCCCCACCTCAGCATCCACCGTCTGCTTTTTTCAGCAAGCCTCTGCCTCCAATTCCCACACTGCCCCCACCGCCCCTACAATTCCTTCCCCGTCATGCCCAGGGCCAGAAGTGTGGCACACCTACTCCCCCTAGAGCAGAACAGAGAGCCTACGTGGGGGGTAGAAGCAGTGTGGCTCATAGAGGCCCTCCTCCCTGGATAGGCAGCGGTATGGAAGGTGGTCAGGGGTGCCCCCTCCCTCCCACTGCCCTCTCCTGGCCTAGGGTCCCCCCTTCCCAGTTACCTGCCCGGTCCCCTGGGCACCTTCACCCTCCCTATGGAACAAACTCTGGGCCTACTTTACTCCCACCCATGCGCTCTTATTTTAGTGCCCCCCCAAAACGGGGGCCAACTGACACCCCCAGGCAACCTTTCTTACCCCATCAGCACTGATGCTTTCAGTGTGATCTCTGAGAAGATGGATAATTAGACAGATATATTTGCAAAATTACAGGTTTAGCTTAGGAAGCCTCACTTAAGGATGAGCACTGCACACATTTAGTTCCTGTTACACTGGACAGCCAATGGAAATGTCCTCCCACAGTGCCGTAATAATTTCGAGTTGAAAAGCTTGGCACATTTTAGATTGGTACATATTTATTTTGGCCAATTGGTGGGGGGTTTCTCTTCCGTGTTTAAACTCGCTTAGTCACACCAACTTGGAATGTAACCCCCAAGCAGAGGCTTTATTGCTTGTTTTCCAACGCTGTTGGTGTGTCTGCAGGTCTGGGGCGCTCGGATGTTGCAGTGCCACACCTGCACGTGTAGGCAGCACCAAGCTAATAAAAAGTTCATCAGTTACTAGCCAAGCATGTGTGATCCAGCCTTTGCGTCATATATGGCATATGACGTTACGTTCAGTAGGACAACCAGATCCTCATTGTACCAGATTGAACCCAGTTTGGCCCTTTCGTCTACGCCCTTCTCGTCAGGGCGATCTCCAGGCTTTGAGGGAAACTGTGACAGGTTGCTGTAGACAAATCTGCAGTACTTGCATGTTCACGTCAGCCATGTTGATTTTTCACACCTGTTTCTCTGATGATTTTTATTAAAAGAATCACCTTTTAGTATATCTCTAAAAACTGTAATTGCAATATATGATTGCATTTTAAAGTTTATTCTTGATTCTCAGTCGTGCCTTTTCTGCAATTTCATGCATATTTTTCTTGCCATCCACATTCATGGTCCAGCTGGCATCTGCATGCCTTTAAGCAGGTGTCATTACTGAAAGTGACAAATTGGTAGGAAGATTCAGTGAAATGCCGAAACACACCTCTTACGTCCGCGTTAGTTGACTTAGGCACTATGCATTTTGCAGTCGCTGAATTGCTTCAGAGTAAGTGCCTTCTTTAACGGTACAATTAAAGTGGCCCTATTCTAGTACGAGCCCCAAACAATGTAAATATCTGACCCCGTCATGCTGTATACCGAGTAGCTTTCCAGAGTGGTTGCTTTTTCCCTGCACCGAGCACATTTACAATACTACAATAAAAAGGACCCTTGACAACCTGTGGCTTCAAACTCTTTAGGCTTTTTTATATAAACATTAACAAAAATCTGGAAGCTGTAAAAAACGTGCTGGATCAAATGTGTGCACTTTTTTTACTCTGGTGTTTTTCATCTGTCTTCCTTTTGTTCCCTTCATTGTCTGCCCACATCTTTGTCACAAACATACACACACTGCTTGTGTCACTCCCAGCCAGTTCTCTTTACATCTCCCTTAGAACCTGTCACTGAGATCAACAGTTTTTCTGTGTGAGGGATCCTACAGCCACATGTGTTAAGCACCATTTGCTTTTGTCTGCGCAGCTTATATACAGCACTGATCAAAATTAAATGACATTCTTGTAATTTGCAAAGTGACTGCTTATCTGAATTTGCTGTTATCTTTACATGAATAGAGGAAATGTGTTTTAATTGTACTTCAGTGAAAACTATCCCAGATCACAACATAAAAGGCTTAAACAAGAAATCTGAAGGCAGCTTATGATCAAAATTAGAGAACAAGTTATTTGCTTCTACTTTGGTTGTAATGTGAAATATCTGCCAATCCTAATCTATTTGACAACATTAGTAGGCATTTTACAAGATGGCCGGCCTCTCCAAGGTGACTGACCCTGCAGCATCAGATTCTGAAGGCTGATAGATGACCCTCTTGCCCGCTGGAAGAGAAGTTGCTCTCCAATATTGAAGCTGTACAAAGAAATCAAGTCATTCAAGTCTTGAAAAAGGCATGTCGCCCACGTAAGATGGACCTGTGAGAGAACAGGATAGTATGGAGACTCTCGGTGAGAAATCGGTTCAACACTGCAGCTTGCTGATTCAATGCTCGACAGGGCAAGAATTTGTCTCGACAGGGTCTCATTGCCAGAGGGAATTTGGACTGAAAGCTCACAGTGACCAAGCCACTCATCAAGCAGAATAAAAAGGCTAGACTAACCTTTGCTGTGGAGTACATTTGGTAGACAGAGGAATTTTGGTCCAAAATTCATGCCAGCGTGTCGAACTGGGGAAAGATTTCAATGAAAGTGTGAAGAAGTCAGCAAATTTCAGAGCGGGAAGCATGATGGTGTGGAGGATGTTTTCTGCAGCAGCAGTAGCGCCTTTTGTATGCCTATGTGAAGCTGTGACAGAACTAGGCTTGGGCAGTGTCTTTATACCCTCATACCTTCTAGACATTTTACCCTAGTGTACGGTATATCCTTCTGAGACCCAAGGAAAAAAGTGTCCTTCAATTTTAGGTTGTTTTTGGAGGAAATAGGATCTTACAATTTAGATTTTTTCAAATTTATTTTTAATTTCACAGCATGTCCTCTCTAGTGTATAACAGGAATAAATATGTTTCCTAACATCAGTGAAAAGATAGATGCAAAAATATAATGTCCACTACAATGGACATAAATGAATTGGTGGGGTCTTAGGAGGATATAACTATTTAAAAAAAAAAAAAACATAAATCATGTAGGCTACAGTAAACTCCAGAATCAGTGACCGTAAAAGGGCTTATCAGTGTGGAAGTTGAGGGGTAGAGAAATGAGGAGATGGCTCCTTGTTGAAGTATTAAAGAGATTAGCCTTTGTTAATTCACACTGTCACTGCCTTATCTGTGGCTGTATGTGCCCTATGTTTCACATATGCCGCAAATGCTCTAACAGTATGCTACATTCTGTTCTTGTGGCATCATCCTATGTATGTAGGTGTAATAATAGGCACCAATATGGAGTTGGTTCCCCCTTTTGCAAGTATAACAGCTGCCGCTCTTCTGGGAAGGCTTTCCACAAGATTTTGGAGTGTCATTCATCCAGAAGGACATATGTGAGGTCAGGTTCCTCCACAGCAAACTCACCCTAACATGTCTTTATGGACCTTTGTACCCTGGGGTCCAGTCATGCTGGAGCATAATAGGGCCTTCCTCCAACTCTTCCCACAAAATTGGAAGCATAGAATTGTCCAAAATGTCTTGGCATGCTGAAGCATTAGGAATTCCCTTAACTGGAATTAAAAGGCCAAGCCCAACCACTGAAAAACAACCCTATACCATTATCCCTCCCAGCAAACTCTACAGTTGCCACGATGTAGTCAGGCAGGTAACATTCTCTTGGCATCCCCCAAACCCAGTCTTGTCCATCCGACTGCCAGACAGAGAAGCATTAATTCTTCACTCCACAGAAGATGTTTCCACTGTTCCAGATTCTAGTAGCGCCATGCTTTACACTACTCCATCCAGCACTTGGCATTGCATTTAGTGATGTGATTAGCCACGGAAGCTCATTTCGTGAAGCTCCTGCCGCACAGTTTTTGTGCTGGGGTTAATGGTAGAGCAAGTTGGGAACTCTACAGTTATTGAGTTAGCAGAGCATTGAAGACTTTTACGTACATTGCGCCTCGGCACTCTGTGACCCCACTGTTACCTTACGTGGTTTGAGGCTGAGTTTCTTTTGTTCCTAAACGCTTCCACTTTGCAATATTATCACTTTACATTTGACCGTGGAAGATCATCTAGGATGGAAGAAATTTCACACTTTTATTGCTATCCTATGACAGTACCACACTTGATTTCTCTTGAACTCTTCAGAACGACCCATTCCTTTACAGATGTATGTAAATCTGACTGCATGGCTAAGTACTTGATTTCATACACCTGAATGCAGTTATTAGGAGGTATATTTCAGTACTGCTGTTCATATAGTATATATGTTAAATAAGGTTAAATAAATGTTTGGCTCATTTACATTTCTTCAGCCATTCAGTGATCCTAATTCTTCCTGTAACTGCCCTTCATCACATCCATTGGTTTTTAATCTGTGTCCTCCTTTAAGTGTTGAGCTGATTTGGCAGAGGTTGCTGGCCACGGCTGAATGAGTGGTATTACTGTTGTATGGTTTGTATGGTTTGGAATGGCAGTTTCAGCGTCCTTGTTCCTCATATCTGTGGTGTCTGGGATTAAATATGTCATTCGGATTTTTTTTTTTCTTAGGTCGTTTGTGGGCAGTGGTGTCTTGATGGTTAGGGAAGTGCCCTTGTAATTGAAAGATTGCAGGTTTGAATCCCTGACCAGCAATGCACCACTGAGGTACCCTGAGCAAGGTACTGTCCCCGGGTGCCGAATTAGCTGCCCCTTGCTATGTCACATGGGTTAAATGCAGAGGACACATTTGGTTGCTGTGTGCTGTGGTGTGTCAGCAATGATCACTAAATTCTAATTCTAAATTCTTTAACAAGACGGCTGTGAAAGGACACCAGGGTGTGTAAATAGCACACAATGGGCTGAGGTCCAGCTATGAACTATGCCTAGAAGATCCTTCATTGTGACTCCTATCCAGAATTCTCTCTTTACTTTTCACTAAGAAGCAAACATGGTTCATTGTAATAGAAAGCAGTAACCTAAATTATAGAGAACAGTTTTCAGTGTTTATAATTGCATACATTTACAGTAAACTTTCAAACCGTAACCAAGGAAAGCGCACCCACATCATTAGCATCAATAGCACAGTTAAGTTTCCCTTAATTGTGCTAATGAAGTGAAATGAAGAGGATTGTCATTTTCAAGCAGTATTATACAGCTGATTTTAATACGGTGTGCATTTTACTGTACATATATGTAAAATGTGTTTGCTTAGTCAAACAATAGAGGTCACTGCTGTTCTTTGGTAACTTTATGCAACTTTTTATTCTGTCTGTGAATTGATAGTCACACTGTCCCAGTCCTTAATTCCCTGTCTCATTACAGTTTAAATCAAATATTTCTGTCTTTAGATATGTTAGGAAGACATTTTCGAAAGCAATATTTTGAAAAATACATCTCTGTTAAAAATACTCCCAAAATGAAATAATTTTTCATAGTGGCTCAGTGAGTAGCACAGTCTCCTCACACCTCAAGCATTTGGAACTTCATTCCTGTGTATGGACCATAAACATGGTTAGGTATCTCTAAATGTTCAAAAATGGGTGAGTGAGGCGGTGTCCTGTGTTTCCTCTCATAAGCTCCAGGCTCTGTACTGTATGAGGAGTATGGATGGATTTTTGACATGAAGAGGCAAGTCTATTGTTTTATTTAATTAGGAGTCTGAGAAGGAGCTCCTGACCTGTGAATTTCTGGTAGAATCAGAACATGTGATGACACTGGGCATTTTTATTATTTTTTCTTTTTAACTTAGAATGTATTACAGTCCTCACCCCTTTCCGACTTCCACAGTTTTCCTTCCCCAACAGTATGATTTGTCTATATAATTATCTCTACATTACTTAATGATTTAGCCCCTTTAAGGAACTGGACAATCTCTTAAAAGTCTTGTCTAAAATGCTTTATTACTGAGACCTAATTGCATGCATTAAAAACAAAGCTGTAACTACAGCTGGAAATGCGTAATGATGCTAATGTGACTGGAACACCTATTATGAAGGTGTCATTAAAAAAAAATCTTACAAGGTTCTCAAATGTGAAGATGGCACTGTGTAAATGACTGTCAGTGTTGGATATGGTAACAGAAGTGGCACTGCATTAATCACTGTCACTTAGTTATTGTGATTGTAGAGGAAGTTTTAATGATTCTGTTAC